>JAPXFQ010001437.1:0-647719 GCA_028564705.1 Apricaphanius iberus
CAAGATGAAGCTTGTTTATCTATCATCAAGCCTAACCTAAGCTTCAAACAACGAAGTGTAATATCAGCAGCTAAATCTCCCGGTAGCTAAATCTCCCGGAGCTACGGTGCTCAAATTGAGCCTACGCGAGCCTCTTCAACAGGCGGTGGGGGCACTTGGTCGGGACAGACTGCAGATCAGACAAGACGACCCGCTGAATTTAGGCATAATACTAAGCTGAGGAAAAGACACAAATAATCGTTACCTTATTAGAGAAGAGGGAAGGGCGCAGCAAAGCTTGCACTGTGTAGTTCCGGTTTGAGGCTCAGTGTGAGGTGTTGTCTGGTCTTGTTTGAGAATTTAGCCTAAACTGGGTGGTAAACTCCATCTAAGGATAAATACTGGAATGATTTTGTTTTACATGATACTTTTCTGATTTTAGTAAAGTGAGATAGTTAACAAGTTTTTTGCAGTTGGCCCAGGAAAGGACAGAAACTTGCATGTCATTAATCTTAATGAGCAAGCCTCATAATCGTGCTGATTCTCTGCCCCCAATGGTGCACCGAGCTGTATTACACTAAAAATAGCAAGGATAATTTTTTTCACAAAAACAGACACAGGCGGCATTCTTTCATACCAGACAACACTAAAAAAATTACAAAAAACACCTGTAAATGAGATCTTTAATATTCAGTCCCAACAAACTGATCAGAGAATACACATTGAGCAGGTTAATAAGTTACATGTGTTATGAGCATTTCACCTGCTGTGGAGGAAATACTCTGCAAGGAGCTGAACTGTGCTGAAGCACCTCTTCAGCCATTAGCTGAATAAAGTGATCTGGCTGCTGTTAGTCACCTAATGGCCATTAACCAATGCTCACTGTGGTTCTGCAAGTGAAACTGCTGATAACTATGTATGTGTGTGTGTGTGTGTGTCTATGGGGGCGTCATCAGAAATGGATCCTCCAACTATCAAATTATGGCCAAGACTATAAAAAAATGGACCTGTTTGCGAATGAAAATACACTAAATAACCTTTTATTTCCGTGTGTTGTTTTTCAAAATGACTTATTTATTTTAGAAGGAAGTTTTTTCAAATGAATGAGTACATCTGCTAATCAGGGTCAAAGGAATGGACTTGAAATTATTTTTTTCACAATTTCACCATTATATTATATATGTGTTTATTGTTTTTTTTTATGTTGAGTGGGTTTTTTGGCATTTTCAACTCCTCAATGTAGGCATGTCATGTGTCTGCTGCTTTAAGACCTCAATCATAGTTCCTGTCCCCAAGAAACCAAGGATCACTGGATACTATATACATTTATATCAATATGTTTAGCACATTTTATTTTTACTTAAGTGTTTGTCTTATCTTATGTTTGCACAAAGCCTAATCCTAATGTTGGAAATCTGCTCCACATTTGGCAACAATCTGTTTCTGATTCTGATATATTTTACAATGTTTTATTTATTTATTTAATTTTGAGCAATATGGTGTTACATGGGCAGCACGGTGGCGCAGTGGTTAGCGCTGTTGCCTTGCAGCAAGAAGGTCGTGGGTTCGTATCCCGGCCCAGGGTCTTTCTGCATGGAGTTTGCATGTTCTCCCCGTGTTTGCGTGGGTTCTCTCCGGGTACTCCGGCTTCCTCCCACAGTCCAAAAACATGCATGATAGGTGAATTGATCACTCTAAATTGTCCCTAGGAATGAATGTGAGTGTGAATGGTTGTCTGTCTCTCTGTGTTGGCCCTGCAACAGACTGGCATCCTGTTCAGAGTGTACCCTGCCTAACGCCTGATAATTGCTAGGATAGGCTCCAGCTGCCCCGTGACCCTGAATTGGATAAGCGGTTAAGTGGATGGATGGATGGTGTTACATTTTGGAAAGCCAGACATGCCACAGTTCGATAAATCAAAATAATCTAAAGTTTTATTTCATACATGTGAAAATTCGAATAAAACGTATGTAAAGAAATATGCATTTTTTTCATATAAAAATTAATTGAAGTTTTATAATATTTGACCTCATCAGAATCAGAATCAGAATCAGAATCAGCTTTAATGGCCAAGTATGACACATACAAGGAATTTGACTCCGGCAACTTTTTTCTCCAGTACAGAACTTAAATAAGTGAAATTAAAAAAAAAACGGAAAAAAAAAAAAATAAAATAAATAAAAATAAAAAATAAAGGATAATATATACACCAAACCAGGGTTATTGTACAGTAAGTATATACAGCAGTGCAGAGTTATAGTTTATTGTTAATGTGAATGGACTCAGACTCTGACTATTCAGAGTTCATCAGAGCGACGGCCTGGGGGAAGAAACTGTTCTTGTGTCGGGTGGTTTTGGCGTACAGCGCTCTGTAACGCCGGCCTGAGGGGAGGAGCCTAAACAAATTGTGGCCAGGGTGTGAGGGGTCAGTGGTGATTTTTCTGGCCCGCTTCCTGACCCTAGCCAGGAATAGGTCCTCAATGGAGGGAAGATCAGTACATATGATCCTCTCTGAGGACCTGACTGTTCTCTGCAGTCTGTCCCTGTCTTGCCTGGTGGCGGATCCGAACCAGACAGAGATGGATGAGGTCAGGACAGACTGGACTATTGCTGTGTAGAATATGGTCAGCAGTTCCTGAGGCAGGTTGAACTTTCTGAGCTGACGCAGAAAGTACAGCCTTTGCTGGGCCTTCTTCCTTATAGAGTCAATGTGGGAGGTCCACTTCAGGTCCCGTGTGATGGTGGATCCTAGGAACCTGAAAGACTCTACTGTGGGGACTGGCCTGTTGGTGATTATGAGAGGAGATGTTGCAGGGCGTCTCTTCCTGAAGTCGACTGTCATCTCCACAGTTTTGAGCGGGTTTAGCTCCAGGTGGTTCTGACAGCACCAGAGGACCAGCTGTTCCACGATGCTGAGGGACCGGGTGCTGGATATGAAGTTACCCAGTTTCACCTGCTGCCTCCTGTCAGTCAGGAAACTGGTAATCCACTGACAGGTAGAGGGAGGCACGGTGAGCTGGGACAGTTTTTGGTGGAGGAGCTCTGGGACGATGGTGTTGAATGCAGAGCTTAAGTCCACAAATAGAACCCGAGCGTAGGTACCTGCAGAGTCTAGGTGTTGCAGGATGTAGTGGAGAGCCATGTTGACTTCATCATCCACTGACCTGTTTGCTCTATAGGCGAACTGCAGGGGGTCTAGCAGGGGATCCGTGTTTTCCTTCAGGTGGGACAGCACCAGTCGCTCAAAGGATTTCATGACCACAGATGTCAGGGCAACTGGTCTGTAGTCATTTAATCCTGTGACAGGGGACTTCTCATTGCTATGTGCTGAAGATATCATAAATTTATTTTATCTGTTGGCTTAAATCAAATCTCTCAGAGTAGCTTACACTTCTACAGAAAAATAGAGTAAGCCGCTCTGTGTTTTTTTGATCTTTAAAGGGCCTATATCATGCAAAATCAAGTTTTTGGAGTTTCAACCATATGGATTTTCTCATAAAAACCCCACCAGAGTGGTTTTTGGGTTAATTCACATATGTCTGAGTAATTCTCCTGAATTCTGCGCTCTGAGCAGCTGCCCCTCCCTCTCCTAGAAATAGAGTGTTCAACTAGTGACATCACTGGTTGAAAGTTGAGACCTTGAGGTGTCTGAACCACACCTGCAGGCAGAGCGGCTTACTCCTGGTAGATTTCAAACACACCTTCGTCCCTCTCACAGCTAATGGCTGGTTCGGTTTTTGGCAGCTTAAAATACTTTTTTGTTGGATTTTTTACTTTCTCTGTGAAAATGCCTGTTTGTTTGCATGGATTACAGCATTTTATTCTAGATTCCTAAAGAATAGCAGCTGGATCAAAGAACAAAGACGGCTGATGGACACAGAAGTAAGTGGCTACATGCTAGTGCTAATGTGTGTTACCCATTTATCAAGCTGCTTATGTGATCTTATACCAGCATTGTGTGGTTAATTAATTGATCTTTAGCATCTCAGAATGTTCAGTAAACGGGTGCAAAAACACCCAAGGCTTTTTTAAATACTGGGCTGGAAAGATTTGCTTAGTGGACGCAGCTATGTTGGTCTGGCCTCTGTCTAAAGCCTGAAGATTTAGCACATGAAATAGGCTATATTGACTCAGTTTTTAACAAAAAAAATCTAATCTAATCAACCAAACATCTGAGCCCTTAATATAACAAAGTTTCATTGTGGTACATTGTGCTTTTCAAATTATTCGTGAAAATACTGTTTGTGATGAAACTTAGCACTGTGTGTTTCAGTGTGATCTCCTCCTGGCTCTGAAGCACGGCGGAGCGTAGCGGGGATGCAGGAGGCGGGTTTATAGAGAAATGAACCGTTTCACTTCGTGGTCTAACATTAACTACAGGATACAAGTTACATTTTAGGACAAATTAATACTGTATAACACCAACGGTAACATTTTTATTATATATGTGTCTGTCCCAGAAGTTGAAAGCTGTGAAATGGCATGATATAGTCCCTTTAAAGGGATAATCCACTTCTAAGTAAAAATGTGCATGCTAGTAGTTCCCATTCATTTATATTAGTTTATGCTAAGCTAAAGCAAAAAGACTGCTGCCAGATCAGCGGGATTACTGGACTGGTTACAAAGTGCTTTTTATCACTTATCTAACTTTGGGTAATATGGCACACAAATTATTATTACTTAGGGGTGGAATATCCCTTTAAAGCTGCACCTGAGTTGCTTTGTAGGTTAACCAGTCAGATATGAGGGTTTAGTTAGTGAGACACAGCTTCAAGATTAATTATTCCATAGTGTAGTTTATAAAAGTTGTTTAATCAGCTACCAGCTAACCTATGGTCTTTTTAAAGTTTGTATTTGATCGACAGATCCCAGCAGTAGCGTCTTAAAAGCAATATTAAACCCCTTCATATCAAAAAACAGGCTACTTTGGCTTTGTGTGTTTCCCCACTTATGACGTTGATATATTATGCTGTGATACTCTTTTATTCTAATGATGGATATTTGTTATTATTATTCAGGATAATGCACAAAAAATTATATTGTTTTAAGCCGTTTTAAAGTCTTGCTATATGTGCCCCTTTTTGAAATTTGAGAACCTTCCCCTCTAAAGTTCTCTGCAGGGCCTTGGTCACAGATAATACTTATCTGAATACTAATCTGCCCCAGCCCAGTAGCAGAGGTCACATTAACCCAATATTTTTCAATATGTTTTTTCAAACATGAAAATTAGAAGGCCATTAGCCATTTAGGCCATGTAAACACGTAGCCAGGGTTTTTAAAAAATGAAAAATTTTCCGCACTGCATTTAAAAAAAATCTCCATCCACAACAAACAGAAAAGTGCATTTTTGAAGCACATTTATAGACATGCCGAACCTGTAGTGGGCAGTAGTTCTCCCAAATTCTATCCATTTAGATTGCTTCTGAGCATTTATGCTGGGAGGCATGGATGCTGTTTCTGAGTGTAAATAAACGTCACACAAGTGATGTTGGAGCTTTTTTTTATCATGGACAGTGAAGTAGAGACACCTAAAACTCTGGTTAAATCAGTAAAACGGAGAAAACGCAGATCTTCACTTGGGCCGGAGTTTTTAGAGAAAGAATAGTTTTCGGATGGCTTTTGTGTGGATCACAAGCCAAACCGTAGAAAAATATCTCATGTGGACAAGGTATTACACAAATCAGTAGCCTATTCACATTTTGGACAGCTTGATGAAAATGTGAAGACATTTTCAACTTTACACACAGAGTACAGGTGACTAAATCAATAAAAAAAAAACCCAATGCATCTTGCTAACTGGAAGCTGTCAGCGCAATACGGAGTTCCTAAGGCTTTGTAGTGCATTGCTCCAAGGAGCCCATACTGCAGGATTTCCTCACACTGAAGCGGTCAGGAAACAGCTTGATCACAGTCTTTCTGACTTTTCATCATAAAGACAGAGAAACTTTTCCTCAGTTCAAAACTTTGGCTGAACTGGCGCTTAATTCCAGTCTCCAGTGGCCAGCGGAGCCCATTCAGCCTCCAGAACATCTAAACCCCAACGAGAAGTCATATGTCCAAGGCTAAAATCCCAAACCTCATCACAAAAACCTCTGCAGCAATCCCACTATTTGATACAATCACATAGGGTAGGCATTTCAGGTCCATGCGAAACAGGGAAAGTTGTGAGACTACGTTTAGACCACAGAAGGTGAACTATTTGTGTTTTAAAGATGCAATCCATAACTTTTATATCTTAAAATCATAGTTTTTTCAAAACGTTTCAGTGGCACACATTTTTGGAGCTGTCACTACATGGGAGGGTTGCGCTGCGGAAAACCACATCGTACAACCTTCCACCTGCGGGTCACCTGCCAGGAAGTATTGACTTTTGCTTTACGGCAGTACGCTACACGCTACTAAATAGATATAAACATACCCACAGTTTTGAGACTTGAGCCATGGCAGATTCATCAAAGAAACCGAAGAAAACGCTATCAGAAGAAGCGAGGAAAAGAGAAAGATGAAGTGATAGAGCAAGACCAGCCCATTTCCCAAGCTGAAAGCTGCCAAAGCTTCACCACCAGAGAAGGTTAACCCCTGATTCACATCGGGCTGGTAAAGAATGGGACCTGGTACGCTTGCCGCACAGATACAAGGCCATGTCCATTCTGCGCCCGTTGTGAATCAGGGATAAGGAAATTAACAGCGGAGCTGGATGCTGGGCTGTGCCAGCTTCTCAACTCATGACCAGGTTGTTCCCCTCGTTAACAGCAATCCTCTCACTGCTTATTCTGCCGTCTCATAGAGCAGCAAGACACAAGATGATACAGGTCAGAAAACACTTCCTTCCTGTCACATCTGTGAAAGACCTTTTCTGCAAACGGTTACCCATTTTAGGTCAAAGTAGGATTAGCTTCTAAAACCAAGTGTTACAACTTTTCATTTTGGGTTCACAGCTGCATGACGATAGTGATAGAATGGGATGTACTACGGAGCATATAAAAGGAAAAGCACACTGGGCCTAACATTGAACCCTGGGGAACGCCACATGAACTCTTTTGGACCTTAGAGTAGCAATTATCTAAAATTACCGTAAAAGTCCTGTCTGTAAGACAGGATGTAAACCATAAACTAAACAAAACTGATTAGAATTTATTTATGTAGTCCTAATACTCTCTGAGTAACAATGACTGTCTCCAGGCAATTTACAAACATAGTCGATATAGTCCAGTCATACAAGCAGATAGAAAGTCCTTTACTTACATCCCAAATTAAGCCTAGTTTTCAAACAGTTCTGTGACACCTTGTCCCAAATCTCACAGCAAAGCTACTTAAGACTGATCATCTCTCACAGGACAACAGCTGTGAGTGTGGGTGTGCTTGTGTTAGCGATGTGTGACCATGTGCCAGTCCCTGACATTAAAACAAATATGCATGTGTCTGTGAGTGTATGTTTGTGTTGACAGGTGTGGCTGTTAGTAGGCAGATGGAAGAGTCTGCCACACCGATGTGACAGCACATGTCAGGGTGCCACAGGAAATACCCTCATAAAGCATCCGTGTTGACAATTAGGGGCTGACACTTAACATGAAACACTGCGCCTGACCAGGTCATGTCTGATGACACACACACACACACACACAAAGATCAAACCATGCTAACAGAGGAAAACTTAACAGTTCTCCTTACCAACACAAAAGACTTCAGTCCGTAGGCTAGTTGCTGTTAACTTCTGCACATATAGTTGACAGCAAGCCAGAAGTAAGATCCTTATTTTCTCCCCTCACAATATGATGAAATAGATTATATGCAGTTTTGCTGACCAAATAGCAAATTCCAAAGATGAAACCAATTTTCTAAACTAATCTGTTTCTGTGCACACTTCACTTACGTCAAATTATTCTGAAATGGGGACTAATCTGTTTAAAATACTTCAATATTCCAATGGTAAATCCTAATAAGCTAGAAAAACCCAATGATAGATAATTGAAATCCTGACTTCCTGAGTTAATTACCTCTTAGAGCATGCTTAATTATCCAGGAATGGTATGACAGGTGATAGCAAAGCCCGGCCAGGGTCTGTACCCCAACCTTGCCATCCCTTTCACCATCACCAGCAATTAAGGTCAGTGAAGCATGGAAATCGCAGCCTGGAGTCAAACGAGGTCCTTTTGCAGCAATTTGACTTTCTTGGCCAAATCTCCAAGGCCCCGTTGAAAAAAGACAGACTGTTTATCAACAGTGTCTGATTACACATATAAAGGGAAGGAGCAGCACACCAGTAAGATAATTCTTCAGTTCTTACTGTGACTGACAAGAAAGCCAGCTGGAATCAAAGGGCAGAAAAGGATGTCATCTAACATGATCATGTCATAAAAAGGGAACTTTTTCCAGTCTGGAGGCAGCATGTTACTTCCAGATTTTATTTTGCTACTTGATTAGTGTGCTAATCAATTAATCGTGCTTGGGCCTATTTTGTAATATTTTGCTAACATATTTATTAAAGCGGGATAATTTAGGTGCAGATATAACATACAATGCTGATTCAGTGGGTTCTCCATTCTGCTGTGTGTTTCAGGGCCCAGGCCAGGCTAACGTGCTCCAACAGACCCACCATGTGGATTTACTTACACCTACTACCAGCAGCCGCTCACTTGATAAGGCATCAGTGCATACATTTATCCCGCTGACCTCTTGAACATACAGTAAGTGTGACAGTGAAATACAACAAAATACAATGGAGTGTTTGGGTCATTGCAGATAAAAGAAAAAACATGGGAGTCACTTTCTGTCAAAAAACTTGGACAATTTTAGATTAATTACAATATTTTCAAGAAAATATGGAAATTCTCTGAGGTTGAAGAGTCATAAATTTGCCAGAGAAAAGTCTTGCAATTTTTTTGATATTTGAATTAACACATTTTCTGACCTTGGAAAGTCAGAAATTTGCAAGAAAAAAAAATCTAATTAATCAGAAAAATCTGAGGTTTGCAGAGATTTTATATCAGTTATTTCCAAAGAAAACTGACAGAAGTCCTGTAAGATTCAAGTGTTAAATTTGAAGATGCACATCCGGATATTTTTTTTAAACGTGTATGTGGTTTATGCAACTCTTTTCCAGGATCAGAACGACTTCTTCTGGGAAGAAGCAGCAACATGAATGCATCAAGTAGGTCTTATGTTGCGAAGACTAAAGTTCCACTTTTTAAAATATCCTGATGGGCAAAATTATTACTTAAATCTTATTGGACTGGCATTTTTGTCAGAAATAACTCATTCTCAACCTTAGAGCTTTTTAAAATAAATTTAGGAGTTTTCTTTTTGGTACAAATGTCTGACTTTAAAATGTGAGGAAATATATTGATTTAAATAAAAAAAAACTTGTGCATTTGATCATGGAAGTTTCTGTTTAAACTTGACACTTTTCGATTTTTCTAAATCTCAAAAAATCTTTTCTAATTCTTGAATATATGTGACATTAATCTCTGGTTTTTTGGGCGGAAGTTTACTCCAAAATATTTTTGGTTTGTCTACCTTGAAACTAATACTCTGTTGTACTGAAAGCAGACTTGTGGTGAGAATTATCCAACCATATCTTAACTAGATGCAAACAATCAGGGGCTCACATCCGTGTCATTCATCCACCCTTTGGGTTGTTGCACACACAGACTTAAGCCCCTCGGAAAACTCACAAGTATGAAACAAAGTATGTGTGGCCTGGATGATGGGGATTCAAAGTGAAAATGTCCTTGTTCTACTTCTTGATGTCTTCTAGCCTGTTTATAGAACCCCCACTTTGCTTGGCGTTCACATCGACCTTAATCATAACTGAGCACTGCTCCGTATTATTTTTCTCCAAGCATTTATAGCTTCAAATGCTAACTGTTGTAAACATCAAACCCATTAAAAGTTCTTTACATAATCTGAGACAGAGCAACAGTGAGGCGTATCTCTCTGAAGTTTATTTCCTGTAACACATCATTTAGGGCCAAGCATTCCCAACAGGTCATTAGGATCTCTATAAAAGAACAAAATGCCAAATGTTTGTGCCACAAGCTGGAAAAACAGCTTTCAGTCTATGCGCTTTAATTTTAATCATTCGTGTTTCCCTTGCAGTTTGGTGCCCACGCTTCGAAACCAAAGAAACGAAAAATAAACATGGCACTCTTGAAAAACAAAACACAGACAAATATACCCCGTCTTTGTCTTTCTGCCTGGGACTGTCCCACGTCCCGCATCTTGTCCTCAACAACAACAAAAGAAAGCTCGCACGCACACACACCCTGCTCAGGTATTAAAAAGAAATCAAGCCGTTCCATATGTTATATTAGCTTGTAGATGTGCAATACAAAGGATAAATTATTTTCTAAAAACTAGCTAAGTGAGAATATTAGTGGTCTGTCTTTACCAAGTGGTAAAATGTGAAATCAAAACCAAGTGACAAAAATTGCAGTTCTCCCCTGAACTGCTAGGGGCTGGCTCCAGAAAGGAGCAAGTTCCCATAGACTCCCATGTTAGAAATGCTAACTTCACGGCAGAAAAACAAAACAAAAACATTTTAGGTTTAATGGGTCAAGTTTACATAGGGTGATCCTCTTATCTCCAGACATGTCCATTTTTCACATGCTGTCAGGGGATTTCCTAGATGAATGAAAATGTTTGCGGTTTCATCATTTTTAATAAGATTAATTCAATTCAATCAAGTTTATTTATATAGCGCCAATTAACAACAAATATCATCACAAGGCACTTTACAAAAAAAGTAATCTCAGTACAAATATACAAATATTCAAATCGTTAAAAAGTTTTCTCTTTAAGGAATCCCAGCAGATTGTGTCTAAAATCTAAGCATACTTAAATTGAGTAGTGCTATGCATGCAATACATCACCATTTATCTAATCTGATGTCCTCCCCTAGCTGCTGCCAAGTGGATGATACCCAGACAGTCCGCTGTGCTGCGCTACACCACAATGTCTGTGTGGCATTGTGACTGTTTACAAGGTATCAAAGCAAAAGTGTAGTTTTACAGATGAACAGCTCTGGCATCACTGTGTGTGACGAAAGTGACAAAGATCCAGTAGAACATGGTAAAAAACTATATTATCATAAATGGACTGAGAAAGATGAAAACTGCAGACTGGAGTAGGCACTTTTTGATGTCTTTATGAGACTGCTGCTTTTATTATTGAACACTGAAAAGAAAATATTACTTTTCTCCTTCAAAACTGTAAAAACAATTGATTACTGTTAATTTTTCTAAGAGTGAGAGTAAGGAAGAGTAATAATTTAAATTATTAATTAATTTCCAGAGATTTAAAAGTAATTTTATTTACTCTTGAAAGCTTATCTGAAGTTTGTTATTCAACTTCCCACTTCAGTCACTAACTTCAATCAGATGAAGTGACTGACTTAGCATTTTCTATTTCAGAGCTTCTGGTCCAAAGTAGATCGCTTCTGTCTTGTCTGAATTTCAAAGCAGAAAGTTTAGAGTCATCCATATTTTTATGTCTTCCAGACATGTCTGTAACCTATCTAACTGATTTGATTCATCAGGATTTATGGATAGATATAGTTGTATATCATCGACATAACTGTGGAAATTTACCCCACAATTTAAAAAAATTATGCAAATAACTTTAAAATGGTTACGGTACATTACTATTAAACTGGAAATGGTAAATTATTGTAATATATATGTTAAATTACTGTAAATCAAGAAATGTTAAATGTTTTTTGTTTTTACAGTAATAATAATTTGGAAAAACATCAATGTACATTTATTTGTAATTTATCCTATAACAAAAACAAAAAACACACAAAAAAAGGAAATTGTTTACTTTAAAAGTTTCATAATATTTCTCTATAAATTACAGTCTTAATTGCTTTTAACTTTTAAATGTATTCAATCACTGAAAACACACCTTACGTTTAACAGTAATAACACGTCAAAACATTGTTGGAATTTCCCTGAAAAATTACAGTGAATTTCTTTTTAAACTAACATCCTTGCATAGTTTAATAAAACAGCAAATGCTGCCCAAGTATAGAACAGAAATATGTACTACAGAAAAATATTTTGTGGTACCATTTTGGTAAAACGGCCTGTTCAATTACAGTACTCTAAAAGTAGTCTGTGTATTTTACAGTGATGTAAACTTAAATGTTTAACTTACAAATGTGTATCAATCATGACCCAAAATATATGACTATTTTCACTAGGCAAGATTTGTAATCTTACAGATAAAACATGTTATCATTCTTCATCCTGGTATTGTATTAATCGTTGTGTACTTTAAATATTAAGGGCTTATACAATTATAAAAGTATCAATAAACTATATTTTTTTAAACATTTTTTTCTAATGTTCTCTGTATTTTCAGATATTGATAAGGTTGACATTCACATTGTGTGATGTGGCATCTGTATTTCAATTTTTTTATTATAAGTTAATGAGGCGTTTTTGATGTGCAACATTAAGCAAAAGTGACTTGTGTGTTTATCTTTATCATTGCAAAAAATTTCATTCAGATTTAGGATCTTGCACTCTTACACTAAATTAGTTGAATTTACTCACAAATTATGTGGAAAACTGCTGCCCTATACCACTTTAGTTTTTAAACAAGCTGAAACTGAATATGTTTAATATAACTTAAATGGAACATTAACTTTTTACACAAGCTGAAACTTGTACACACTTGGGAAGCTGAATAAGAAGTGTGTATGTTTATGGAGGACCATCTCTGCCAAAATTGACAAAAAAAAGGGGGGATATAAAAAAAATAATGAAATGAGGAAATACATTTGTAAATAAAGAAATTAATATGAAAAATAATATAAGTGTGGAAATAAATAAATGTGGTAACAAATAACTAAATAAAATGCAAAATCAATTTTTAAATATATAAATAAATACAGAAAATTATATATGGGAATAAAGAAATAAATAAGCTGGAAATGCATTTGTAAATAAATAAATATGGTAATGAATAAACAAATGGTTAAAAACAATATAAAAAAAAGAATAAATTACTAAATAAAAATATGTGTGGGAATACATGAAAGAACTAGTATCATATTTCCACATTTATTCATTTATTTAAAAATGTATTTTATTTTCATATGTATTTTTTATTTACATATTTATTTAATTATACATTTATTTATTTAGATATTTATATTTTCCTATGTTTATTTCCAGATTTGTTTTTTATTTCCAAATTTATTTAATTATATATGTTCACATTCATTTATTTTAATTTTTTTAATTTCCACTTTTAATCATTCATTTCCTTACTTATTTTAACATTTGCTCATTTATTTACACATCTACTGAATTATTTGATTTCACATTTATTTATTTATCTCCAAAATTATTTATATACATTTCCAAATTTCCAGATCAGATTTATTTATAGGAGTGTATTCTAATAAGGGGTGTTTCTAACACTGGCTTAAAGTCTGATTGGCCAGCTCCAAGTCTCTGTATTTAGATTGAAGTGGCTGAGGAGGAGCGTTAGCATCAGCTAGCTACTCTGTGTGTCTGTGACAGAGTTGAGATACGCGCTTTTATAAAGATTAGCTTCACGCATACACCGCACATTATGGTAATAGAATTTGAACAGTTTTGAAGGTGAAAACATTGAAATGAAGCGGAAGTGAGAAGTTTTAACCATCAAATTTTTTATTTATTATTACCGAGTTTTTATTTTTACCAACTATTACCAACTTTGGGAGACTATTATCAGTTAAAAAGCATGTCTTTTGTTTTCATTGACATAAGCGAGGCTGCCATATCATGCTATCGATCCCTCTGGCCAACACCAGTACGCGGTAGGTGAAGTGTTTTGCCCAAGGACAAAACGACTGAGACAGATTAATCTGGGGCTCAATCTGGCAACCCTCCAGTTACAAGGCGAACTCCAAACTCCTAAACCACAGTCGCCCCACAATGGCTGTCAACATGATGGACAACAAGTTTATATTTGTTAAGAGCAAGCTCTGTTAACTGTATCGTGTCAGTGTTCGGGTCCCAGTGTTCAATTCAATTCAGTTTATTTATATAGCGCCGTTTCACAACAGATGTCATCTCAAGGCACTTTAGAAGAAGAGTTATTACAATACAATGTTTCATGTAGAAATTAGAGAACCACAGAAGATTGCGTCGTGTAATTCTCAGCAATTCCTCACACTAAGCAAGCATGAAGCGACAGTGGAGAGGAAAAACTCCCTTTTAACAGGAAGAAACCTCTGGCAGAACCAGGCTCAGCATAAGCGGTCATCTGCTGAGACTGTCTGTGGTTTGGAGAAGGCAGCAGAGACACAGAACAGAGACACAGAAAGAGCAACAGTGTTCCCCCATTGAGATGTGTTTTGGCTCCTCCCAGAATACTGGAATGTTACCTGTTGTGGGGCAAGACCCCACCTGTCTTGTCTCTGATTGGCTAGCCTGATTTGATTTATTACTAATCCTACCATTTGAGGAGCATTATCTAACCCTAACTTGACTATGTTCCTAAACCTAATATGATCCATCTGTTTAACATTTACAAGCAGCAGCCACATCGCGTGTGGGTGGAGCCCAAACACATCTTGAGGGAGGAACTCAATTCACATCAATTCAGTTTATTTATCTATCACCAATTCACAACAGATGTCGTCTCAAGGCACTTTCCAAAAAAAAGTTATTTCAATCCAATTTTACAAACATTCAAATCAGTTAAAGGTTTTCTATGTAAGGAATCCCAGCAGATTGCATTGTCATCGACGTTCCGTTGTGCCCGGATCATGCAGACTCCAACCACAGCAATCCCTCATACTGAGAAAGCATGTAGCGACAGTGGAGAGGAAAAACTCCCCTTTAACAGGAAGAAACCTCCAGCAGAACCAGAAACAAAAATAGTTGCATGTTTGGAAAATGGGACAAAAATTGCACAGTGTATGCTTAGCTTGCCACTTGGGAATGTGCGCATGGAGTAGGTAACACTGCATATTTAGAACACTTTGCGTTAGGAGATATGAGTTAATCAATCACCTGTTGATACTGTATCTGTTTTTGTATGAATAGATGCACTTGTCTTGAATCATGCCTGAAGGTGTTTGCAGTGGACTGTGAGTGTTTTTTTAAACTATGAAGAGTGCTACATCATCCCCACAGACCCCCCAACCATGACTGTTAAGTGGAATGGAGTGATTTAATACTGATTATATAGAAATTATGCGGGGAATATGTTAGAACTGTGGGGTTAAGAAATTTCACATCAGGTTCTTAAAAGTGGTGGGGATAAAACTGTGAATTAGAAATATTGCAGGGGACATGTCCTTAGCGCCCCCGACTAAAATGACGCTGTGGCAGAAATACACTCTACACTTGATTGAATGCATGATTAGCAGCAACAGGCTGATATAATGTATAAGGATATAATTTGTGTGAAGATTTAGAGATGGGACATTTCTAAAATCAGCAGGACACTGGTACTCTGTGCTCTTACTTTACAGATGGAGAAAGGTCTGCTCACCCTGTCTCACCGAAAACACTTAAAATTACTAGAACAAGATAATAAAACAATTAAGCCATACTTAGTTGTCGGTGTCATCATGGGTTCATTTGGTAGAAGAGGAAAATGTAATAGACTTCCAAACATGATCACAAGTACTAAGATCAGCTGTGTGAATACAATACATAACAGGATCTTTAAAATAGCCGTAGAGTCAGTTCACATCAGTGCATGCAAATGTCCAACATCGGTCACACTTGTTTGTTAGTTCATAGGTAAAAATCGCACATTTTGAATTCAATTTTTATAGGAAATAATTCTGTAAAGGATGGTAGCTAAATCAACCTAACTGAATAAATTGTCTGCAGGTTGTTGTTCCTCTATGATGATCTGCTAATGTTTGGCAACATTAACAGCTTCTGTTGATGTTCTATTTTTCCTGACTTGTCAGGTCTGCAGCGTGAGGTGTGGCTGTGGGGGGCGACATTGTGCAGGTCGGGCGGCAGACCAACTACTCAGCAGCCCGCTCTGTGTTATTACAGCTGTAAGTGTGCCACCCGGGGGAAATTTATGTGCAGTTCACCTGAATTAGAAGCACTAACCCGGCCCTCCGTGCTGCGCAGCATAATGGTTTGTTTACTTTTGTGGCTTTGCTTTTAACAAATCATTCCTTATCTTTCAATTACTCATTGTCACGCTGAGTAGCCCCAAAAGAGCCTGGTGAGGGAGAGATATCTGGTGTGTGTGTGTGTGTGTGTGTGCATGCTTCTGGCTAGCATTCAAACGGAGGACCATTTTTTGCTGTTTGAAGTTGTGTGTGTGTTGTTTGTGGACTGGGAAGAGGATTTGCCGAACTAATGGCACACTCATTCATCAACTAGCTTTGCAGTGATAAAACCAAGTTCTCTCTGCTGCACTCCTTCACACACCTTCTGTTTATTTGGCTTGTGTAAAAGATCCAGCAAAAATAGGCTTCAAACAAATGCTGTGGTCTCTCTAAATGAAAGATTTCAAATTCCCAAATATAGGTCCGGCACAGAACGGGTTTCTCCCAGCTCATGCTGATGACAGCACATTGTTTCAGCTGCACAGCTCACTCTGTAATCAGGGCAAATCCTCTTCAGTAAACCACATGAATGAGGCCATCGAGAGTTCTGTAAAGAACACAACAGGAGGTACTAGTGTAACAATGCCGTAACATCGCAGATTACTAAAAGGCAGAATTTTCTTAAGACTTCACAAACCAAAAACAGGATCATTTTGTTCTTAAGTTTTCCATTGTGTAAAATATTTTTATACTATAGCACACAATGTACTTGTTTCCGTAAACAAACCCAAAAACAATTCAAAGGATCACTGGAGTCCTGGTTGTAACGGTACATGTATTTGGCTTTTTCGGTAAGGGCATTCCAAATCGGTACGCATGTGTACCAAACGAATACACACGCTTCCTTCCTGAACACATGTAGAATGTTTATGCGTGGAACTCAGAGTGCTGTGCAACATTCTGCAGTGCAAATTTAAAATGTGACAACAAAACAGAAATGACTCCCAACTATGTCTAAACTCTGCTATTTGGGAACATTAATGATTTCTTATGAAGCTACAGTACAAAAAGGATAGGAATAGGATGAATCAGAACTTTGTTAGCAAATGCATCTTTCAACAGCAATAAGCTCCATAACAGGCTCTGCACTGAACTGAATGACTCACTTGTCAAGCTGAATCAAAACATCTCTGATACTAGAGAAAAACAGCTGACATCCACATAGCTACCAGTAACATCCAATCAGCCCAAACTCCTGATTTTGAAACAAATACAAGTTGGCAGATTCCCCATTAATTAGAAGGGATTGTCCCAACAGCTTCCCATGCTGCATTCAAGTGCAGCTGGGAGACTAGGCTGTTGAACTATCAAAACAACTCCTAATTGATTCGGCCATGTTTTACTTCAAATACTTGCAAAGTGATATTTAAATATTTCTAAACATTAACATTGACTGTTTTCAAGTGGTTAAACTGTTTTCTCCTATGGCTATATAAGCTTGTACTATTTTTTTATCTAGTTTTTAAATCCAATCAAATTTCTAGTCAATTATATACTTTAATCTTTTCTAAGTTTTAAGGAATTAAAAGGAAGCATTTCAGGAAAAGAGCTCTTTGTTTAATGCTGATCAAAGCAAAAAAAAACAAAAAAACCCATGCACATTTTTATTTATTTATCTAGATTACAGTGTACCGAAAACATACTGAACCACGATTTTTGTGGACAGTTACACCCCAACGGCCAAATAAAAGACCTTGGATGTCTATAATTCCCCAGAGAGCAATAAATCATGAACCAACAACTGTTTGGGAAAGTTACACAGGAGTGTTACCGTGGCCAATTATTGCTCGATGTGCAGCTCTGTGTGTGTGTAATGACATCGCAGAAGCCTCCAGGTTGGGATGTGGCTGGTGTGTGTGTGTGTGAAGGGGTGGTGGGGGGGCATCAATAAGAGGGGGGGTTGGTTTTAAAGGTTTCCACAGAGCCAGGCAGCTTCACTGCTCTAAATCAGCCAGTCACACCCCACTGCCTCACTGATGGAGGCCTATCTGCTACCACTTACTCAGAAATGCAACAAATTTACTTCTAATTACTTTAAATTTTGTCGTGCTTGTAAACACTTGTGCTCTGACAGTTCATTCATTTTATTTGATTGCTGTCAGCTATTTATAGTGGAGGGTAGGGGCGGCCTACATGCAGTTTCCATGTATCATCAGGACTGTGCCGATCAAAAAAGTGCCTGCATTGATTGTCCTCTGGTTTTTTTAGTGTTTATTTACTCACTGAGGTCGAGGAGAATTATGCTGTAATTGACATGCATTCAAGCTTGGGACAGCATTTACCCACGCTTTGTACAAAAGGTGGATAGAATGAAAGCAAACTGAATCCGAGTCATTCTGTTTGCTTTAAAACTGATTACATCACTGCTGAGAGTCGTGTGACTGTAGAAACACAAGGCTTATACAAAGGAACAAACAAGTATTTGACAGCCACCGATCTTGCAAGTTGTCCCACTTAAAAAGATAAAAGAGGTCTCTAATCATTAGCATACAAACCCAAATCAGAAGAAGTTGGTACAGTATGGAAAATGCTAATAACAAATGTAGCATGGAGGAGTATGGAAATAAATAATTAAGGATTTGAAATAATTAAACAAATAAATAAGTGTTGTAATAAATAAAAAGCTTTATTCATTTACTTATTTATTATGTCAACATGTAATTATTTATTACATGTATTGAATTTTTTTATTTCAGTGTGCATTTATTTATTTTATTTCAAAATGTCGTTCTTTATTTTCACTTTTATTTATTTATTTCCAGAACTGTATTTTAATAAATGGGATGTTTCTAACACTCTCCAAAAGCAGTATTGGTCATCTCCAGTCTTGCTCTCTGTGAAGAGTGGTAGCATCAGCCAGCTGCCCAGTGTCAGTCACAGAAATGAGATACCGGCAGCTGGAATCTTACCCTTAGATAAACGCCTGTCCCTGACAGGGAAGTCTCCTGCGAACAACAGACAAAAACGGAGGGGACTTAGATGGTGATGGTGCTGTGGCGAGGGTTTAACAAGTGAAGGCTAAACCTCCTGGTCTAGCTTCTGGCTGTGTTCTGATAAAGATTAGCTTTGCTCATACATGGTTACGATAATAGAGCACTGGAGAGGCCTAGCAGGCGACAACAATTACATTAAATGATAGTTTTAACCATACATTTTTTTTATCCATGACCTACCTATTATTTTTCCATACTATTTCATGAATAAATATAATATTAATGTTTTTGTTTTGAGAAATATCAAGTCAAATACCTCGTAATGCATAACCAGGGTAGATGATAATTTTTAGGAATATATTTCTCCAAAATGTTGAAAGGTGATAACAAACTGTAGATTATGTTAAAGGGCCATCTATACTGTAACCAGAATAAACATTTCTTGATTTGTCAGTGTACGACATGTTTTACATATTAGGCATATACAAAGCTAAGTGAAATATAAAAGATGCTCATAAGGATCTGTTAAATACTAAAGTCTGGATTTAATTACTCACTGACGAAACCTCGTGTAGAAGCACAAATACAAAGATGATCCTACTGTGTACCCTGGAACTTAGTGTCCAGAAGTCTGTTGTGTTTTGATATACTGTGCAGGACTTTCATTGGCCCCTTCCTCAGCAGATTAAAGTTGGCATGGTGTGGATGCTGTCCATGTTTAAAGAGCCACCAGCAGCTGAAGCTCCATCACAGCTCTACAAACACACAGCCATGTTTCGTAGATTAAAATTAATTGATGTTTCATCACTTAGGACGAAATCCTAAACACTCTATGTTCAGTTAGACATAAACTGTTCGGATTGGATCGTATTTCATGACACCTAAATATTATAAAGAATTTTCTGAATTTTATTTGTGAAAAGGTATGAAAACCATGTATCTTTCTCCTGCGCTGTCCTCTCTAAATGGCATTAATGAGCATCTTAACAAATATCCTTTATAACATAAAAAAGAAAAAAATTAAGAAAACAATCATAATTGTTACATTCAAGAAAATTGTTGAAGCAAAACAAAATGTGAGCCAAAATCTAGAAATGTATAAATCAGTTCAAATTACAAACACCAAATCACATATTAAATGTAGTATTAGTCTGTGTTTTAAAGGTACCAGTTTAGACTCCTTCAGAACAGCATCCTGGGTCTAGAACAGAGGTCAGCAACCCGTGTCTCCAGTGCTTCAAGGGGTTTATTGGACCTTCTACAATGGCTCGTTGCCACCTTGGGTAAAAAGGATAAACTATGTTTTTACTAAATAAATAGATTTTGTGTTTTTCATAAAATACTTGGTTTGTTTTTCACAAAAGAATGACAAACATATAACGTTTTCAGAGCTATTCTTTTTTTGTCATCAGGTTGGAAACTATTTTTTAACATAATTTTCCACAAATATTAACAAAATATTAACATTAACAATATTATCCATCATATTGAAACAAAAAGTGTAATGTTTTTGTTTTTATTTTAGCTCTAAAAATATGATTAAACAACTGTTTCTTTGACCATGACAACACATTTCCTGAAATAGGTATTTATCAAAAATAACAATGTTTGTTCAAAAGGTGAGGTAACATTTATTGGAAATGGCTCTTTGGATTGTAAAGTGCGCTGATCCCTGGTCCCGAACATTGTTTTAGGTATAGCCTGCAAGCAGTTGCTTTAATATCTGCATTAAAACTGCTGTTGTCTCATGTTTAGCTTAGTTAGAAAGAAAGCATTACAGCTAGCAGGCATTTGACCACATAATTTCAGCCAGAGAGGCCTACGCTTCCTCTGTTTGCTCTCATTATGCCCACAGTTAGCCACATAAAGACCCAACCATCATGTGGAGATCACTGCTTTCTTCAGCGCACAGCCTGATTGGCAATTATCGAAATGAACCAATGTTCTATATCAGGACTTTTGACTACATAACTACCCTGTTAATATTGGGAGGAAGTGCTGGAGGTCAGGGAGCTCTCAGCCGCTTGACCTTCAGGTCAAAGGAACCTGAGCTACAGAGTGGCACATGGCGGTAAATGAGTCCTAATGGTTTAGATGGTATCTGTTTCACAGGCAGAGAAAGCCAATCTCCTGGGGCAATCTGGAGTGAGAGGAAAAGCAGAGGCTAGAAAATAAACCCCCACTTGTTTCAGAGAAGCGTGAGGCCGCCTCGGCAGAGCAGTGAGGTTAGTGGGACTGTTGTGCAGAATGATGAATAATCACAGCCAGATGACCGCACTGCAGTTTCAGACACACCACCCATCCACAAACTGAGCATGCACCCGTTTAAAGGGACAAGTTCAGGAAATGCAGAGAATAATTTGGAGTGTTTATTTGTTTGCATAGTGCTTAAATACATGCAGTGCCTCATAGTCTCCTATGGCGGTGGTCCATCACAGGAACCTCTCCAGATGATTAGGTGAGCATTCGCTGCAGCTGAGCTAAAAACAGAGCCTTTGTGTAATTGCTAAGACACTTGTTGATGCATGACGTGGCTTTTTGTTTCCTTAAAACACTTTGGTAAACATTGGGCTTATCCACAGCAACAACTCTCATACCCAAAGCAGCGCTTTCAAATGTAATTTCCCTCCTTTTTTAACAGAGTAATTGCCAGACTCCCAGTGCTGGGAGATTGGGATTTATTTTCACAACCAAAATGAAATCCATGTCACTTTAACAATATTACAATTATACTGCTTATACTAATATGTTTTTTTGTTTTTCCCGTTTTTGCCTGTTAAACACAATCAATAACGTTTCTATTTGTGCAGAGTTCTGTAAAGTAGTCTGTTATAAAAGATAAATAAACCTGATTAGGTTATTTTGTTAATACTCCTATAATATATATTATATATAATTTATAGAGGGAGTGTGCTCTTCTAAAACAATCAGTACTGTCAAACCATGTAGATTAGATAACAGAGGGACAGTCAGACTGAGTAATCAAAGATGTCATATTCCATCCCTGTCTGTGTTGTTTATTCCTCCCTGTTTCCTCCCCGTCTGTTTGAGTTACTTAGTCCTAGTTTGTTTCACCTGATGTCCTATTAGTCCTCCCTGTGTTTTCCGCCTCTGCTCCCAGGTGTTCTCCGTTTCCTGATAACCCTCCCCACAGTATATATGCCCTTCTGTGTCTGTCTGTCCTCGTCGGGTCGTTGTTGTCGTTACCTCCCCTAGTGCTTGTGTTCTCTGTGCTTCTCGTCTGCTTTTTGGACTATTAATAAACATGGGCCGTAAGAGCCACAAACGCCGCTCCGCATCTGGGTCCTCCTTTAACCTAAACCTGACACAAAGACATTTAATCCATATCTCTTGCAAAAAGATTCCATCTACTCAAACACAGATAAATCTCAAACATGCTGTTCTCAATGTCAGATCATTAAAAAACAAGTCATTTTTAGTAAATAGTTTAATTTCCTCGTACAATCTGAATTTTATGTATTTACTTAAAAGTGGCTCGACAAAAACACTGGAAATGCCGTTTTGATTGAGTGTAGTTCAATTCAATTCAGTTTATTTATATAGCGCCATTTCACAACAGATGTCATCTCAAGGCACTTTACAAAAAGAGTTATTACAATACAATGTTTAGTGTAGAAATTACAGAACCACAGAAGATTGCGTCGTGGAATTCTCAGCAATCCCTCATACTGAGCAAGCATGAAGCGACAGTGGGAAGGAAAAACTCCCTTTTAACAGGAAGAAACCTCCGGCAGAACCAGGCTCAGCACAAGCGGTTATCTGCCGCGACCGTCTGTGGCTTGGAGAATACATAACAGAGACACAGAAAGAGCAATAGAACTGATGCAGAAGTTTGTTGCAGGACGTGGAGAATTTTCCGTCACTGCAATGCCATCTTAGTCAGGGTCGTCAAGCAGGGCTAATCCGGAGCACCTACTATAATAGAAAACAGGTTAGTGCTTGAATTGACAGCACATCATGCATTTGGGGAGAAGTAGGAGAGAAAGTAGGAACAGACCCTAATAATGTCCTCCAACAGCCTAGCCTAAAGCAGCATAGCTACTAACATTAACCTGTCTCCTAGCTACTAGGAGACCTGGCTACCAACACTCTGTCTGAGTCCTCCTGACCCGTGGACGGTGTAGGGCCGGTAACGGCCCCCGTCATGCCGGGGTCTTCTCGGAGTCGGGTTGTTTGAGAATGCAGCCCAAAGTGGGTGGTAAACTCCATCTAAGGCTAAATACCGGCACGAGACCGATAGTCGACAACTATCTTAAGGAAAAATTGACAGAACTGAGAGGACATAGTTGAAGAGGGCGAGAAACGTTTAAGAGATAAACGGGTGGGGTCCGCACAGTCTGCCCGGGGGATTCAACCCGGCAGGTAATGGGCGGCCGCACTGTGCGGGAGGATCCCCTTGAGGGACCTCTCTCCGGCGCTGGCTGGCCCCTCTGGGGCGCATTTCTTCCGCGGCGGTAAGCCGCGACCGGCTCCGGATCTTTACCTGGCTTACATTAATCTATCTCTACCTAGCTACTCTACCTCTTCCTATCTCTTCCTAACTTTTGACACTCTGCCTGACTACTAACATTAACCTGTCTCTTCCTATCTACCTGTCTGACCTGACTCTAACTACCTATAAACATATCTCTAACTGTAAGCTTTGTCAAAGAGGAAAGTTTTTAGCCTAGTTTTAAAGATAGACAAATTGTCTGCTTCACGAACCAACCCTGGGAGCCGGTTCCATAGGAGGGGAGCCTGATAGCTGAAAGATCTGCCACCCATTCTACTTTTAGAAATCCTAGGAACTACCAGTAAACCTGCAGTCTGAGAGCGAAGGTCTCTGTTAGGAACATATGGAACAATCAGGTCTCTTATGTATGATGGAGCTAGATTATTAAGGGCTTTATATGTCAGAAGGAGGATCTTGAATTCTATTCTAGATTTTACTGGGAGCCAGTGAAGAGAAGCTAAAACAGGGGAAATGTGATCTCTTCTTTTAATATTCATCAGAATCCTAGCAGCAGCATTTTGAACTAACTGAAAACTTTTAATTGTATTCTGTGGACTACCTGATAATAAACAGTTACAGTAATCCAGCCTTGAAGTAACAAAGGCATCGACTAGTTTTTCAGCATCACTCATAGTCCATCTCACTTCAATTTTGTGTCTGAAACACGCCAAAACCAGAGGGGAGGGGGTGTTTGTGCCATTTTCAGGGACAATATATTGACCCACAAACTGTAATTTGTTTTGTTTTTTCATCGTTTGAGTATGTGTCATACAAAAATGGAGATTAAACAATCTTCCATACTTTATATGAAAATTTACAAATCACCACAGAATTGTTGGATTGAAGATTTTACTGAATTACTTACATTTGTTTCCATAAAATTTTAATGGTTTTAATGTGCATGTGGATGTAACCAATGATAGGCATGCCAAAGAACTTAGTGCTGTCCTTGAAATGTTTGGTTTAACTCAACACGTTAGTGATGCGACTCACAACAAAGGCTACACTCTAGATGTAGTCATTAAAAAAGGTGTTAATATATCAATATCAATGTTGTTGATGTTGCTTTATCTGATCATTTTTGTGTCTTCTTTAATCTATCTGTTGTACCCAAACCAGAACTTGGGCCTGGAGTTATTCAGAGAAGATACATAAATGATACAACAAGGGAACAGTTAATGGAATTGATCAGATTTGAAAATCCCCCATGCTCAAATGTTGATAATCTATTGGACTCTTGCACTTCAAGGGTTGTAACTGTTTTGGATACTATTCCTCCTGTCAAGGTTAAAATGGTTAACACTAAGCAAAAGGCACCTTGGAGAAATTAAGTTTCGGTCAGGGCACAAAAATGGGAGTGCTGGAAAGCAGAACGGAAATGGCGCAAGTCAAAGCTCCAGGTTCATGATGAGGTTTACAAAGAAGTGCTTTGTGTGTTTAACCAGATTTTACGTGGAGCAAGGGAGAAATATTTCTCTGAAATAATCGCAAACTGCAGAAACAATTCTCGTGTTCTGTTTGCCACAGTAAACACATTAACTAATCCTCAAGTTTCACTGCCTTTAGAACTAATTTCTACATCTAAGTGCAATGAGTTTGCAATATTCATGGGAGAAGAAGTGGAGGTCGTTGAGGAGTACAACTACCTCGGAGTCAGAGCTTAAAGTAAAAAAAATATCCTGAGCCTGAACTTTTTTCTAAGGAGTGGGGGTGTGGTGGGTCCATGTATACACATTATAGGCAATTTGGCCAAACACATTTTGGCACTGTGCTTGGTAATTCAATTCAATTCACTTTTATTTATATAGAGCCAATTCACAACAGATGTCATCTCAAGGCACTTTACAACAAAAGTCATTTCAATCCAATTATACAAACATTCCAATCAGTTAAAAGTTTTCTATGTAAGGAATCCCAGCAGATTGCATTGAGTCATCAGCGTGAGGTTGTGCCCGGATCATGCAGACTCCAACCACAGCAATTCCTCAGCAATCCCTCATACTGTGCAAGCATGTAGCGACTGTGGAGAGGAAAAACTCCCTTTTAACAGGAAAAAACCTCTGGCAGAACCAGAACCCTGGATCAGTACAAGCGGTCATCTGCCACGACCGTCTGGAGGTCTGAGAAGACAGAGAAGAGACAGCATGGAGGATGCTTGGTGACTTTGAGCACCAACTGGACCAACGCTCCCCATCCAGCAGGGGGCATTATAGCTGAGCAGGGTACCAGACCGGGTAGAGCTTCTTTGGGGAGAAAAACACTGAGAGAAAACTGGGTTCACAATTGCATTAACATTAGGAAAAATATATCTGGAGAGTTGTAGAAAGGAAAAGTAGAAGGTGTGTTAGGGTCAGGTGAGTCTGAAAAAGGCTAATTTATTTTCCTGATTCTTAAGTCTATCAGGAATGTACGGTGTGAGGGAGATGGAGTTGAGGAGGGCTGCCGGACCGGGCTGCATCCTCCCCTCGCCGGATCGGGCTGAACACTCCATCTCCCTCTACTCCCTGCCTGGAAATCCAGGAGGAAAGAAAGAGGTAAGTGGGTAAGTATTGTAGTGCTTATGCATCTCTCCTTGCTCATAGGACTGCGCCCTCTCCAGAATCTAGGTATTAGAGAGATAATATTATTGGTAAGTGATATAACTGGAGTAGATAAAGGCCCGTACTTCCGAAGACTCTGGCATTATCTTTGTCCATTACTTTCTAGCCTTTAAAACCTGGTGTAAATCTTTTTCTGTCCTGATTCATGATTCAACCTTTGTTCAATTCTCTAATCATTTTATTCTGGTAAATTAATAAATTACTGATAGAAATTGGAGAGGGATTATAAGGTCTAGTGTCTATATAAGTAACTATAAGCTTTATCAAAAAGGAAGGTTTTAAGCCTAGTCTTAAAAACAGACAGAGTATCTGCCTCATGGACTAAAACTGGGAGCTGGTTCCACAGTAGAGGAACCTGATAACTAAAAGATCTGCCTCCTATTCTACTTTTACAAATCCTGGAACTACCAGTAGACCTGCATTCTGAGAACAAAGTGCTCTGTTAGGAACATATGGAACAATCAGATCTCTGATTTACGATGGAGCTGATTATTAAGGGCTTTACAGGTAACTAGGAGGATCTTAAACTCTATTCTGGATTTAACAGGGAGCCAATGGAGAGAAGCCAAAACAGGAGAAATGTGATCTCTCTTTTTAATATTCATCAGAACTCTTGCTGCAGCATTTTGGATCAACTGAAGGCTTTTAATTGCATTTTGTGGACTTCCTGATAATAAGGAATTACAGTAGTCCACACTCGAAGTCACAAATGCATGGACTAGTTTCTCTGCATCACTGCTGGACAGGATGTTTCTAATTTTAGCAATATTCCAAAGGTGAAAGACATAAATCTTAGAAACCTGTTTAATATGAGATTTAAATGTCATGTCTTGGTCAAAAAATTACACCGAGGTTCTGTACATTATTACCAGAGGCCAAATTAATGCCATCCAGATGAAGTGTTTGACTTAGCAGTTTCCTTTTTAAAGGTTCTGGTCCAAATACAACAACTTCTGTCTTGTCAGAATTTAAAAGTAGAAAATTCAGAGTCATCCAGGTTTTTATGTCTTCGAGACATGCTTGTAATCTACATAACTGATTGGTTTCTTCAGGTTTTATGGATAAATATAATTGTGTATCATCAGCATAACTGTGGAAATTGATTCCATGTTGTCTAATTATTTTACCTATTGGAAGCATATACAGTATATAGTAAAGAGAATCGGTTCAAGCACAGAACCCTGTGGCACTCCACAGGTAATCCTTGAGTGTGAAGAAGATTTTTCATTGACATGAACAAACTGGAGTCTGTCAGACAGATATGATTTAAACCAGCCTAGTGCTGTTCCCTTGATCCCTACAACATGTTCGAGCCTTTCTAAGAGAATATTATGATCGACTGTGTCAAAAGCAGCACTGAGATCTAACAAGACCAGATCAGTCACAAATCCGTTATCTGAGGCCATTAGAATATCATTAGTAACTTTTACCAGTGCTGTTTCAGTGCTATGATGAGCTCTAAAACCTGACTGAAATTCTTCAAACAGGTTGTTGCTATTTAGATGTTCACATACTTGATTAGCAACTATTTTCTCAAGAATTTTGGATAAGAAAGGAAGGTTATATATAGGTCTGTAGTTAGCTAAGTCATCTTGATCCAGGGAGGGTTTCTTAAGTAAAGGTTTAATTAGAGCAACTTTAAATTCCTGAGGCACATATCCATTTATTAAAGATATATTCATAATGTCTAGAATAGGGCCAGTAACCAGAGGGAACACTTCCTTAAATCATTTGGTTGGTATTGGGTCTAACATACAAGTTGAGGGTTTAGATGAAGCTAATATTTGTGATCATTCCAAAAGTTCAACAGAATCAAAACGGTACAGACATAGACATGGTTCTACAGTTCTCTCTGATACTGCCTCATTTACTGAAAGAGAGTTAATCATGTTTGGTAGAATGCCATATATTTTATTCTTTATAGAATTTATTTTACTGATGAAGAATACCCTTAAAGTCATCACTACTAAGAGAAGGGGGAATAGTTGGCTCAACAGAGCTATGACTCTGTGTAAGTTTGGCAACTGTACTAAAAAGAAACCTAGGATTGTTTTTTATTTACCTCTATTAATGACCAGAAATATGCTGTTCTAGCTTGTCAAAGGGCATTTTTATAAAGTAGTAGACTATTTTTCAAGGTTAGAAAGGAATCATTTAAGTGTGTAGAGCGCCATTTTCTCTCCAGTTTACTAGTATTCTGCTTTAAAGTACGCAACTCTGCACTAAACCAGGGAGCCAGCCTCCTATGGCTGATTACCTTCTTTTTTAAGGGGGCTACACTGTCTAGTGCCAAATGTAGTGAGGAAGTAATACTTTGAACCAGACCATCAATTTCTGAACGGTTAGTGTTGGAATTACTGCCATCCACTGGTACTGCAGCCAAGGCCTGGTGTTGGACTCACCTGTCTGGCCTTTTGTCCTCTCTGTGTCGGATCAAGGAAGTATAAGGCGGTCCTCCCATCCACTCCACATTCCTCCGGCTTCTGTCCACGGGCTAGTCCTACAACTCTCCAGGAGGGTCCGGCCGACGTCTCTCCCGCTCGCCGGAATGGCTGCTGCTCAGAAGCCGCTGCTCATGAGCAGACATCATCTGATGATTTGTGAAAGCCCTGTCAAACACTCTGACCATTATTCCCTGAATGCAAGGAATGACACAACAACCACACAGAGACAAAACTGCTAATGCAGTAACAGAAGTCTCAAACACAGAAACATGATGAACAGAGAGTTTGTGGTCACCTCTCAGAAATAAATTGCTGAAAGTGACCCAAATGCCTATCCTATATAGGCATTAGAATGTATTTCACTTCATATTTCTCAAACAAATTGACAGTAACTTCTGGAAACAGTATGGAAAAGTAGTAGGTAGACCATAACAATTTTTATGGTTAAAGCCTCTTACTTCCTCTTCATTTCAGTTTTTTCACCTGTTCAAGTGCTCAAATTCTCTATTATTGTAATGTACTTGCCATGACTTTCCAAGTTTCAGCTCCCTTGACTGCGGTCCTGGTGGGAAATTCAACATAAGACATGGACGGGTGGTTGTAAACTGTTGTCCAAAACTCAAGACGAGATGCGAAGGCAGACTGAGCGCTCACTCGTGAGGTGCTACTTGGGGGCTTCCCGCTAGCTTAGCTCAAAGCTTAACCGCATTAGCCTTCAATTGTTAAACTTTACGCCCCAGCATCTCACCATTAAGACACCTCCGTTTTTCATCTGTTGTTCGCCGGAGAACATGTCATAGACAGGCTTGGTGATGAACCAGTACAGTAGCTAGCTGATCCTAACGGTACTTACACACCAAAGGCGATAGAAGCGACCAAAAAGCGCAACACCCCCCCAGCTGGTCGCTTGCACATTGGCCCCTTGAAGCATGTCCAAAGCAAATTGTCGGCGCTTGAAAACATTGTGAAGCGGAAATAAGTAACTTGTTGGAGGAAGTAGTGTTATACGGTATGTAAGCAAGATGGCAGCTGTTGATCTAGCGATTGAATAGAGAGTCTCCCTTCTCTATTTACTGAGGAGAGCAGAGCCGCGGCATAGGGGACGTCCTTGCTGCACCTGGGTCCATCAGGTCCTCCAGAAGCGTGAGCAGTTTGGTGAGTTTCACCACTTGCTCCAGGAGCTACGGAATCTATGCTCTGGATGACGGCCGCTTTCAGCGGTACCACCGTCTGTCCATCGCCCAGATCGAGGAGCTCCTGTCTCCCATCAGTGCAAGCATTACCAGCCTAGACACCAATTACAGGCGCTCAATCCAACCTACAGAGCGCCTGTCCATCTGCCTGCGGTTAGTAAAAGTGTTTAATACCATAATCCTTTAATGATATTTGTGCTAATATATGCTAAGCTATCAGTCTATACACCGATAACATGGATGTGGTATGCTATCACTGAATGCTGTCGGTGTTTACTGATAGCAAACTGTGGTATGGAAATGACTGTTTATAATATTTCTAGTCATAGTCAAAAGGTCTATCTCATCAAGTCTTGAATTAATTTGATTTTTGTTATCAGTGTTTGCAACAATAGCATGGCTGTGGTGTCATATCAATATATGCTTTCTGTGTTTGCTCATATGAAAATGTGGAATGAGGACCACTGTTGGTAATCTTTGCAGTAATACTCAGAAGCTTTATCTTTTAAAGTCCTTATTTATTATTTTAGACCAGGTTTAATTCTGGTACAGAACTAGTTGAATATTTGTATTTAATCCCAGCAGCTCACCAGCCTTTTTAAAACTGAGAGCTTCATAAAATTGTGTACAGTTTGTTTCATCTTTAGTTATATAATAGTATTTCTATCTTGATATGCTATGTCTTATCACAATATCATTTTTCGAAAATATTAATGATTTAAGAAAGGAATGAGATACATGTCAACATCCAAATCTTTACTTCTATTAATCTCTCAGTTCATTCTTGCCTCATTGACATGTTTAGGAATTATGAGTGATTGGTACACTGTAGTGGTAAAACTTGCTACCGATCAAATATGGTAAAGTTAAAACTATGGATGCACGATACCGATAACGGTATTGGTGCCGATACCGTTCTTATGTGCTGTATTGGTTAAGGTTAACCGATACCATGAATTGATACTAAAAATGTGGAAACTGCAATAGTTTCACAGAAAATGTTTACTTTTCATGTGAAATTTAACTTTTGCTGTCATTTGTTTGTTAATATATCTTTGTGGCTGACGAGGCGTTCCCGCAGTGGAGGGAGCTCAAGAGACCTTTCCCTGGACACCTCCTCCCATTAGAGAAGAGGATCTACAACTATCGCCTGTCCAGGACCCGGCTGGTAGTGGAGTGTGCCTTCAGTATCCTCTCCTCACAGTGGAGGTTTTATCGGCGCTCCATGGAACTTCGTCCTGAAATAGCGGAGAGGTGTGTGTTCTCCACAATTTTCTGCGCCTTTCAGATGAGAGAGGGGCAACTGCTGTGGTGGAGCCGTTGCAAGACCTGGGTCGTGTAGCAGCCAACTCCTCCTCCAGAGAGGCTGTCCTGGTGAGGGAGAAGTTCATGGCCCACTTCTTGGCGGAGGGAACAGTGTCTTGGAAGCCCAAAAAATTGCTTATTTGAAGTCCTAGTGATTTCCCCACCACCCACAAACCTTTAAAGAGCTTTCCTGCCTTTTTTTATTTTCTTAATAAATTGGGGCTTTCCTCCCAAATTAACTAACCTCTCTTTATTCTCTTAAATAATTGGTCTTCACTATGTTCTTATATAGCACTATATTTTATCAATAATAGAATATGAAATAAATTCTACGTGTCAAGTTGCGTGCCACTATTTGCTGTGCAGTAGAACCGAGATATTAGTCATTAGAAACATTTATTTTAAATAAAGGAACAGGAATAAAAAGGACCTAGCCTTAAGTGGAAGAGCCTCAGGGAGAAGAAGAAGGAAAAACGATCATTGTTTCTGCCCTGGAGAGCCTGCTGCTTCATATTTTTAGTCAAACTACTGATTGCTAGGGTCCCAATGTTTCCAAATTTAACACAGCTCTGCTGTTTTCAAAAACTAATTTATAACTTTGAAATTTGACGAGCTCTCTTGTCTGAGGCGGCATGCTGTCCAGAGCAGTAACAAGGCTGAGGAGTAAATACTCCGTTGGAGACTGGCGTGGCCTCTTGAGGGACTCCAGGATGGCCAGCATCACCACCGATGGACCGTCCTGGGAGCCGTCCCTCGTCCACCTCGGAGGTCTCCTCCTCTGTGGGCCTGTAAAACAAAGCACAAAACAACACAAAGTAATGAGAAGGCTGCTACTAGATCTTAATTTTCAACATAGAAAAAAACAGGCTATTATCAGATTGGTTGTAGATATTTAGTAAAGGTAATAAGATGGAAATTCAAGCGAATAAAAAGCTATCATTGCTTGCTGTACATAAGTTGCTACAATTACATAGCTGTGGGTGCAGCAGCACGAGCAAAGGGCCCAGGGACTGTGGAGCCAGGTGAAAAAAACAGGGGATGGCTGTGCTGCAGAATCAGTTGGCTCTGTCAAGACAATATAAAAGTGACAGTGTGTAATTTTTGCAGTACATCTTTGAAAATAGCCATTAATATATTATGAAATAATGATTACGTAAAGCACATTAGTTGTAAAATGTTGATGATATTGTAAAACATGACTTTAAAAATTAGTTTTAAAATACATAGGCGCGGGTCCTCTTTTCAGGGGGTAGCCATATTAGACGCCAGCTTTACTTCTACAAGAGCCCGGACGGACAAAGTGCACGGAACAAGCGGCTTTGTTTTGTTTTTTTTCACACAACTTTGGTGACAACTATGTTTTGAGTCATGCTCTCCCCGTCTGCTACAAGAAGTTTGAATCAGGAGCTAAAATGGAGCTCACACGCCAGGCGCTAGTTACCTTATCATTTAGGTATGCAATGCCCCCTACTGCCCGAAAATTACACACTGTGCCTTTAAATGTTAACAGGTTGAAAACAATAGTCATAGAGAAATTATATACAGTGGTCCCTCATTTATTGCAGCAGGGGTTCTCAGAATAACTAGCTCCTCGCCACACACTTTATACACTTTTTTTCCAGACATACATGAACATTACTCACAGTTCTCACAATTTTTCAGATTCTCAAAGTGCAAACCTTCGTAGATTTTGAAACGTAATAAATGCTGTGTTTAGTGGGTCATACTTATGGCTATTTTTGTGCTGTTTTTTTCTATTGCACATGAAGATTACCTAAACCGAACATGATAAATTTGGCAAGGGTAGGAGACACGACACGGAGGATATTTGTAATTGCTTCCAGTCAATCGGGATGCAGAATGCAATGCGCATTGTTGTAAGTTGCACTGTGCAAAAAAAAAAAATCTGTAAAAAAGCGAGGCAATTCAGGATGAATTGCGGGACCACTGTATACCGTTTATTACTAAAAATATATAAGTATATACTTATATGACAAAGTGCATAAGTTAACTACCTACATTAATTCATAGTAAACATACCTTCTGACTGGGACTCTCCTGCTGCCTCTTCGGGCCGCAACATGTTGCTGCTGGTCTCCCGCGGGGTCAGGAAGGGGTCCAGAGACCCCAGGACCACAGAGAACTTCCATGTCCTCCCTGATCCTGCTGCTAACCCACTCCTCTTCTCCTTCTCCATCCTCTTCTCCTTGGAGTATGTGTCCCTGAGGCTCTTCCACTTTCTTCTGCAGATCACCTCTGAATAAACACATTATCTTGTTAGCAGAAAAGTATTTGTACATCTGCGGGACAGAAGGCGGGCTTGCTAGCTTTTGCGCGGCTTTGCTGGGTCAGTGAAAATATCAAAAGGGAAATGAATTTACCAGGTTGCCCAATCTCTTCACTAAACATTCTCCAAGTAAGGTCCTTTTCACTCTTGTCCCTGTATAGAAAACAAATGGTCTCATAAAGCTCTGGGCGGTTGGCTACGGTGTTGATGAGCTCTCCTCCATGTTGGATGAAGAATGGCTTTGGCTGGACCTGCCCCTGTGAATTAGGTCAGAGCATCATTTCACCAGGCCCCTGATTGGTTGTCGCTGCGCGACTTGAAGCTGGAGTTCAGATTTTTCCAAGTTGAGCAGTAGATGCGATAAACGCCAATGCACAAAATGCACCACATCAAATCCAGTGCAAATTTTCCATCGCATCTTTAGAACAAATTGTTCAGGTAAAATCAGGTAAAAAAGCTTTTTCATGACACAAATCTACTTCTGAAGTGTCGCGGAACCCCAATTTGCGCTTCATCGCACTCCTCCATTGATTTTTTAAATTTTGATTTGCTTCTATCCCGCTTGCTTTGATATGCTTCTATCCCGCTTGGTGTGTATGTACAGTATCACTGCTCCACATCCACTTCAGCGTAAATACAGAGACTTGGAGCTGGCCAATCAGGCTTTAGGCCAGTGTTAGAAACACCCCCCTTATTAGAATATACTTCTGTAAATAAATTTGATCTGGAAATGTGTAAATAAATTTGATCTAGAAATGTGGAAATAATTAAATGTAGGAATAAGTAAATAAAAAAATGTGGAGATAAAAAAATACATTTGAAGACCGATAATTAAACAAATGTAAAGATAAATAAATGTAAAATTAAATACTTCAAAACATGTGTAAACAAATAAATGAATAAATTTGCAAATAAATAAATAAAAGTGTATATGAATTAATAAATTACTTATTTAGTTCTTTATTGATTTGTACATATTGTATTCAACCTTTTATGTATGAATTACCATATTTTATATTTGTTTGTTTTTTTACAAATGTGTTTTCAAATTGATTTATTTGTTGTTTTTTTATATATTAAATTTTCTCTATTTATATAATTACAAATGTATGTTATATTTTATTTATTTATTTTTCCCCATATTTATTTATTCCTTCATTGATTTTTTTTTATATTCATTTATTTATTTACAAATGTATTTTCTCACTTATTTATTTATTTATTTATATCCACATTTATATATTTATTGTCAATTTTGGCAGAGATGGTTCTCCATACCGCTGGATCGGAAAGGTCAGGAAAATGTTCAGTCATAGAAAAAAAAGGTTTCCAAACAGGTAATATATAAATAAATGTCTCTTAGCATCTACCGATAAAACTGTACAGGCAACTCTTATGTACACTGAATAAAAAATATTTTACACGTCTAAAAAGTGCAAAATAGTGCAGGGGGCACCGAATGCAGTTTTAGTAAAAGCAAAAATTATAAAAATAAAAAATATATATAAATCAATCACAACAGTGCTGGTCCTCCTAACCACTTTTTTTTTAAAGAAGATATAAATGTAGGAATAAAAAGTAAAAATAAAAATGTAGATAGAAGCAGTAGAAAAATTATATATATATATATATATATATATATATATATATATATATATATATATATATATATGTATAAATATCTAAGTAGGGTTTGAGGAAAATTGTAACTGTAGGAGTGTACTTGGAGTAGATTGAAAATTGTGTCTATTCATAACTGTCTAATAAAGATTAAAAAATTACTATATTCGTGATATTTTTCATATATGCTATCTGGCTGTTGTCTGCTAAAGCCAAATATTCAAGTGACCAATCAAAACACGTTTTTTGCTCACGTGATTCCAAGATGGCAAAAATTAATGAAAAAAATTTATGAAACTGAGACAGAGATATGGAGGAAATGATGCTACAAGTTTTTGTTAATCAAGCATCGCCATTGCCACCAATTTAAGGTTAGGAAAATATGGGTTGGCCTATTCATATCTTGTTGGATTGTATGGCACACTTCATGTAAATTTGGGCTCAATACAACTGAATTTCACCAACAAGAGTTTTAGATTTCCTTAATCTCAACTAAAACTATCCTCCTGAACTGGAAAAAAGAAAATGTTCTTAATATTAAACAATGTAGAAATCTCTTTCTGGACCACATGGGTCTTGAGATGGCCTCTGCCTCCGCATCTGATCAATCTCTCTGAGTTCCTTTGATCAGTGCTCCCACTTGGTGGCTTGGGTGGTAACTCTTAAAGCTTGGTTTATGCTTGCTGCGTCCGCGAGATCTAAAATTACGTCATTTTAGCAACCGCGCCTCTTCCCGCGGCCTTCTCCCGTCCCTAAATTTCCACGCCGCGCACCTAGGAAAATTTGTAACTATGCGGACGGTCCCGCACGGAAAAACACGGCGGACTTGCAAGAGCTCATATTGCCGGAGGTTCGTAAATAGACATCTTTATGATTCGGCCGATAGAGATCACTGTGATCAACTGTGTTTTAATGGAAGTGAGGACGGTCTCCTTTCTTCCTAATAAATAGCATAAAAGTTCTGCTTTGTTTAAGCTCACGGGTATCACCATCTTGTAAACAATAGTGATTACTACTTCTACTATGATGTAGTGTTGTATGTGGTCTTCAACAATATTGGCTATCAGCAGGGACAAGCCACAAAAAGTATAAACGCTGCAAGAAGGCGTCTCGGCCGGTTCGAATGTTAATGCGGCAAGCATAAACCAAGCTTAAGGCTGCATGCAGGTTGCATTGGCGGACATGGTTTACTGATCTGGTAGCTGCGCTGCTCCTGGGTGGGTTTGGGGTGGACTCTGGGCAACCATTTAATTTGGTAAAGGGCAATTTATACAAAAACATATAAATTATAACTTTTTCTAACACTTTTGTTCAACAGCTCGGGGCTCTGGGGTGCCGCACCCCCTTGTTGATGCCCTGGCTGGGGGTTGGTTGGTGTTCGGATCTCTGTTGCCCTCGCCGGCCTGTGGGGGCCATGGTCAGCCAGCGGCTGGCACGTGCTGCCGCTTTTCTCTTTCTTTCCAGGCCAATTGGGGTGTCAGGCTGGTGGCTACAGCGGATGGTTGGTGTTTCTGGGCCCGATCAGTCTTTCTGGCACTGGACTTGGCTCCTCGGGCCCCTGCATTCTAGCTTTTGGATGTTTTCACGGGGCTGTCCTCTGCTCCTTTCTTGTGTGATGCGGTCACCCTGTATTGTTCCGCCTGGGGCTTCTAATCTCTAGGGTCCTCTGAACATCTGTGGCCCTGATCTTCGTCATGTCTGTGTTGATTCCTGGGAGACAGATTGATGGCTACTCACATCAGCTATCAAACATTCAAATGGAGAAACCTTAAATGCACCAGCATGCTCAAACACACACATAGGTGTGGGGACTGAAGGATTTTAATCTTTTAACTCTATAAATTCCATGCGTGTTCATTTTTATCAGAGAGGAGACGAGAGTAATTTTATATTATTTTATTTTAATACAAGAAATCAAATACTGGTTCACAGAGTTCCTCAAAACAGATCAAATATTAAGCTTACAGAGTTGTATAATTTACCCACACTCTGGGTCACCCTACCAAGGAATGACAAAGTATACAACAGAAACAGTAAGTTTTAAATTTTAACATAAAGTTAGAGAAACCCCCCCCCTAACTTTACATATGGCAGATAAAACATTATTAATTCATTCAAACTTTTGCCAAGACCATCCTCCCTACAACCATGCATACATAATTAACCATTTTCCTAGTGTTTTACTTTGTTTGGTCAGCAAATTCCAAACAGATTATAACTAGACTCTCCTTGGTTGTGTGTGAATTCTGCTAAGTCTGTTTGATAAACTTCTGGTTATTCTACTTATATCGTCACTTTACAAACCAGCTCTAACTATATTTTTGGCTTACCATTCTTTCTCATATCCTTCCATGGTCAATTGTATGGTGATGCTATCTGCCTTTGCTTTCCTGCTCAATGTCCTGTTTTTTTCTGTGACCCAAACAAGAGCTGACTCTGCAAAATACCTGTAAAACAATCTTAAAAGTATAATTACAAAGTATGGTAACTAAAACACCTTAATCAAACATTAATAGACGTTTAATATACTTCAAATCCCTATCATGAGCTCATAAAATATGAGATCATCTTAAATATTAATGATCAGAGTTCACATGGACAGATTTCAATGACAATAAGAAATGATTAATAGTAATCAATTACTTTTAACGGATCCATCAGATATCCCTTTAGCCTAAACAATGTAAAAAAACAAACAACACATAATTTGCAATAGTTTTGTCACATATTTTTTTTCACAATCATTCATACATTTTCATTGTCTGTATTCATCCTTTTGCGTCCAGGTGAAATCTTCAGAGCACAGGTGTAGACTAACCTGCTGTGCGTCTCAGTCACAAGAAATTATTATGTGAACTGAGTTTATCTGTTCCTTATTTCTTTAATCCTGTTGCTTCTTGGTCCAGTGAGCTCATCATATAATCACTTTAAATCTTCAACCACTTCACCAGTGGTCAGCAAGAATTCATGGCAAAGAGCATTCATTATGTGCAGCGTTTAACCTGTTGACGCACCTGTTTGTCCATCAACATTGTATAAATATTTTGATCCTAACAGCCTGGAGCCGACCAATTTGATGTTTCATAGGCCAGAACCCTCAAACTGTGCTTACTCGGTGAAGCAAGTAGAGAAGGCTCACTTTGCTGTTAGGGTTAATGATTATCCAATTCCTAAAACATCTGAAAACAAAACAGTAAGGTCAGCAAAAACCAAAAAGAATTCTGTGTAGGTATCATCCTCTAAGAAAACCAAAAGGTTCTGATTTACTTCAGTAAAACACGCCATCTTGTTAAATCAGCAAAAATAAAAGTTATAATAATTGCAAACAAACAAAACAGAAATCTCATCCATATCCCATTCTTTACCTTCAACACAATTAGTAATAATATTAGTAATAATATTAGTATTAATTTCTCTAATTATCATTTTAGCACCAGTTTGAACTCAGCTCTCTCCCTCTTTGCCAAATTGCTAAATTTGGCACCAGAAAACATAAAAAGAAAACCCAAGTTAGGCAAACTCCTGTTTACAACAGAGCAAAACACAACATTTTAGTAACACAAAAATTAATACTATCATGCTACTTGATGCCAGGATTCTCAACATAATTTTTATTTTTATTTTATTTTTTGTTCTGTCAGCCCTCTCAACTGTCTGGAAGGCCTATAACATTTGTTATACATTCAGAAATAGCATAATTCATGATGTGCATAAAACTAATCTATCTTGCAAAGCAGTTAACCTGAATTTTTATATTTCAGCTGTCAGACCCTCTAAACTTGCCAGGAATGAACTAACAAAACTACTAAACCTATAATTTAGAGTTTCCATTCTCCGCATAATCTTACCAAGCCCGGCCCATGGGAAAACAGATAGAACCAATTTTTTGTCCATCACTTCATAGCTTGTGCTGTGGTGGAGCATTAATATATCCTGATACAGTAATTTGGAGCAGCGGCAGTGCGGTTCCTCCTCCTCCAGTTCTTGATTCTCTACTGCGGACAAAGAAAAGAATGCTCTTTAGGTCCAACAAATCCCTCTGCCTGTCCAGTTCATCCACAGAGAAGCCGATGATCGTCCATAGGGCAAGTTCCCCTTATAGGTATGTATACAAAATCATTGTAATATATTTCCCATGTCCCGGATTTGGCAAAACATAACATAACAATTAATAACATAATGTCTCTTCCTTAGATATAAACTGTATCGATACCATACATTAATTGTTTGTCTTCAAAGTTTTGTGGCCTGTTCACGAAGTAAATCTAGAAAAAAATGCTGGATTTTTCTGTTAGATATTGCTGTTCTAAAGCACCCCTAAATAATTGCAGTAACAAAAATAAAAGTAATAACCAGCTGCAAAGGTTCCTCTTTTTCCTGTCCCTCTTGAAAACAGTCTCTATGGAAAAGTGGCTCTCCTGGTTTCGCTTCACTGAGGTTGAGACGAATAGCTCATATTGAACTAAACCCCTTTGAAATTCAGACTTCACACCACTATTCCCAGACTCTGTCCCTTTAATCAATTAATAATTTCTGCTACTATAATTATGCTACCTACGGTGAGATAAATATGTCCAACTAGGTTTCTATTCTATTTTAACTGCTGTTAAAATAGAATAGTGTAATGGTGTTGTCAAGGTTACCTGTGATGCTCCTCCCACCTGAGCAAAGACCAGCAAAGATCCAGTCTTTTCAAACTTTATCCAAAGTAGTATAGCATCATTTGTCACTTTAGTACACTCGATCGCTATCAAGCTAGCTCAGACAGAGAAAATATCAAAATTCAAAAACATCAAATGTTTAAAACAAAATCAGAGAATAGTACTGACTGATAAACATAACATAGTCTTACAAAAATAGTCTTCAGTTTGCTATACTTCAAATTCTATCCATATTTATAAAGAAAAAATCCAAGATATAAATCAATGACAAAACAGCTTCCCTAAACATATTTCTGTGGGACTTTAAGACCATAGTGCAGGACAGGCATGTCTCATTCCCTGATCAAATTGATGTGAAAGTAACCAGGTGGTTGCTTATTGTTAGAAATTGCCCAACCTAAAGCACTTGTTTGTTTTAAAAGTCTACTCTATATTAAAAAGTAACTTTTGTTTCATATGTTTCCTATTTAAACAAACCCAAATGTGATAACTGGCCCAAATATTCTGATTGTAAATAATGAAAACAGTTCATACTTCAAAAACATCTGTCAGCTTCTGTAAAATGAGTCAAACATAGTCAAACTGATTTGTGTAACTAAAACGTCAGTTACTTCCCCTACATGATAGTTTACCTTTTTTCTTAAACGTTTATAACATGCATAATACACCAATTCCCCTTAAACAATACAAATAAAAATACAAAATCATTTCATAAACAAGCTTCAAAAGATCAAATTTCTCTAAACAAAACTTTTAGAATTAAAACAAAACAACAAAAATCATCATTTTACAGTCAATCCCAACTATCCTCTTAGGCTTCTTTTTGTTTCTCAAATTATAAACACCAAATTGAATTGAAGCTTCTAGAAATGTCAAATAAATGACCACCGAATCATTTTTGCTTTACCCCAGTTTCTCACTCAACATTTCCCAAATTTATCATTAATAAATAGCCTGCAGTTTTGCAATTCCAGTCAGGATCCAATTCAAAGTAAATATACATACAAGTTGAGAGAACAAAAAATAAACAATATAATAAAAATCTAAATGAATTGTCAGCAACAAAGTCTTCACTAATTAAATAGTATATTATTCCATTGTTCTATTCTATTCTATTATCATAACTGTTCTAGAACCCTTTTCTCTAAATTCAGGAGGCGAAAATTCCCTCTCCGATCAGGTAGACTAGCTACCAGATGATGCATAACATCTGACAGATTAATTTTAAAATTTAAAACCTAAACCCAATTCCTATTTTCTGCCAATACAGAACTCAACAGATTTTGAAAATTTGCATTTATCTCTACCCTTGGAAATAAAACAAAAAGTTATTTTAATTAACTTGCTTCAATTGCATATATTGTTTCCACACAATCAGAATAAATTAATTAGAAATTACTTCTTTCTATTAAATTAAACTAACATTTAGAATTAAGCTGATATTTATTGGCTGTTCTTCAACAAATTTACCACATAATATAGTAATTTTTCTTTAAGTCATTAGAACATTTTCAAATTCAGCAACAACTTGCTTCTCATCAATGCTCTTACTCAATGTTTATATGTTATGTAAATAAAAACTGATGATTTTAAAGATGACTCTTTGTCTTATAAAACCAAGTTTTGAAAACTCAGAATAGTTTAATCACATTCATAATATCTGCTTGATGTTTAGATATTATCTCTATGATAATTATTATTTTTCATATTATTCAACAATAAATAAAATTTTGTCAAGTAACCAGTAACAGGTCTTTGCAATAATAAAGTCTTTTTATTTTAATCTTTGTATAAAGAAGAGGCAATATTTCTCAAACAGCATTTCTAAAATCTACAGGGCTAGAAGAAATAGCTAAAATGAAAACAATTTAAGCAGTTTATAATTACTTAAATTGTACTTATTTAAATCATGGAAATAAAAAAAACTCGTATAAATTGTGTAGCATTTTTGAGATTAAATTCTTAGATTATTACAAAATTATTTTATTTAGAGGTTCCAAGATTCAACTATCCACAATCTGGAATCCTGTTTGGGTCTGAATTTGGGGCCGGCTTCCATAATCAGACACAAAAGGAACCGAACAGTATAAGTGTTTTTAAATTTATTTATTTAAATTTTTTCATTTTTAAATAATACTTCATACTCAAGTTTTAATCACAAGACTCCTCTTCAGACACACATAACACAGAGATCTCAAAACACACACACACACACACACAACCATTCGCTACTTCATGTTTATACAAGACTCAGATAGATATTTATCTATTTCTTTGTAAGCTTATTGCTTCAAGGACTTGAAACCTCAGCAATTTATCAAATAACATTATTCAAAACTTCACTTACCAGTTTTGAGTCCTTGAAAAGATTCACCAGTTGTCTCCACTCCGGGAGAGAAGCACAAACCTGCGCCGGGTCCCTAAGGCGGAGAACCTCCAATTTCCTGAAGCTCACTGTGCTCCTTCCCCGGAGCGCAGATCAGATGCCGAAAAGAAAAGAAAAGAGAAATACATCAACAATAAATTCTTAATCAGACTCACATTCCCTAACCTAGGTTTAATTTCACCTTATTCCATGATGTCTTTTATTTCTAAATCACCATAAAAGGTCCTTCAGGTCCTTAGAGAGTCCCAGACTCCCTCAGCTTCCCACAAGCTGTTACTGACCTGTATTCACAACCCAAATAAGTTTTTGTAGACCTCACCTACAGGAACACTTTAAACCTAGTCTCGATCCCAGATCCTAATCGGCAGAACGCGTCCGCTCTTGCGTAGGGGCGACAAAACCCAGAGGCACAGGCAGTTTAATTAGTCTCATACTAATACCATAAATTTCCAAAATTTACTTCACATTAAGTCCCAAACTTCCAAAACACTAAATATTTAACCTGCCCCAAAATAGAAAACATAATTGTTTTATTACGAGTAGTCAATTAGTAGAACTTTTTGTTCATTTTAATTTTTAAAGTCTACTTATCTGTATATCCGCAAAAATTAAAACCTGTCTCCAAACTCTTATCACATCGGGGTCACCATTTGAAGGTTTTTAATCTTTTAACTCTATAAATTCCATGCGTGTTCATTTTTATCAGAGAGGAGACAAGAGTAATTTTATTTTAATACAAGAAATCAAATACTGGTTCACAGAGTTCCTTAAAACAGATCAAATATTAAGCTTACAGAGTGGTATAAATTACCCAAACTCTGGGTCACCCTACCAAGAAATGACAAAGTATATAACGGAAACATTAAGTTTTATATTTTAACACAAAGTTAGAGAAACTCCCCCCTAACTTTACATATGGCACACAAAGCATGATTGGTTCATTCAAACTTTTGCCAAGACCGATCCTCCTTACAATCATGCATACATAATTAACCATTTTCCTATTGTTTTACTTTGTTTGGTCAGCAAATTCCAAACATATTATTACTAGACTCTCCTTGGTTGTGTGTGAATTCTGCTAAGTCTGTTTGATAACCTTCCTGTTATTCTACTTAAATCGTCACTTTACAAACCAGCTCTAACTAGATTTTTGGCTGACCATTCTTTCTCATATCCTTCCATGGTCAATTGTATGGTGATGCTATCTGCCTGTGCTTTCCTGCTCAATGTCCTGTTTTTCTCTGACCCAAACAAGAGCTGACTCTGCAAAATACCACTAAAACAATATTTAAAATATAATTACAAAGTATGGTAACTAAAACACCTTAATCAGACATTAATAGATGTTTAATATACTTCAGGACTCACAATATATACTTGAGCTAAAGTTATAATTACAAGATCTTGAATAATTGGTTCCATGAGCTTTTCATTGACTATTTTGTTGTATTTATATAGCCGTATATGTGTGTTGTGGTTGTATAGTTCATAGTTCACATCATTTGGTTCGTTTTGTCAATGTTGCTCCTTTTCTTGCTGTTGTTGTTTTTTCTTTTCTGCCTTTCTGTGGTCTGGAGGCAGAATGGAATGGCTTCTCGTGTTCTCTTTTTACTGTTTCCTCTTTTGTATCACCAACTCACACACTCTTTTTGTTTCCTACCTGTCTTCTTCATCTTTCTTTCTTCCCTCTTATTTTTCGTATTTGTGTTCATGACATCAGAAAATAAAACCAACAGGATTCTATAATAAAGATATCTCATATATTTATATATCAAGTGGAGTACTATAAAAACTAACTTGTGCGTTGCATGCAATATGGCTCTGTCATGTGACTTCTTTCCCAAGCTGCTGCCTCCGATCAGACAGTGGGCTGGGATCTGCTGCACTGGGGCCTTGTGCCCTTCACGCGGTGTTGCAACCATTTACAAGATATCAGACTTCAAGTATAGCTTTATGCCCAAACATAACTGATAAAGCTTGCATAATTGTTTCTATGTGCCAAAAATGCTATTATAATGCTGTGACAAGTGAGACTTCATCTATAAATTGACTAAGGAGGATGAAGATGAAAAGTAATCAATGGAGAACGTATTTTTTTATTGTCTTTTTGAGTGCTGCTTTTTACTTTTAATATGATAACAATACTTGTTTTCTCAGATTGTTATGTCAGATTTAGTTTAATCTTACACCCCAAAACAACATACATACATACACACTGAAGCAATGCTGAGAGAAAATAAAGAGGTCCTTGCTGAGCTTTATCTCAAACAGTATTCTGACAGTGAATTTGAAAAGCACAAAATACCACAATAAAACTCTGTTAATTTAAAGGCTGAGACATTTGGTTTATTTATTTTTTTGTAAAAAAACAGTAAATAAAAAAATTCCCGTTTACTGAACATTCTGAGATGCTACAAATAAGACATATTAGCATTAGCATGTAGCCACTTACTTCTCTGTTTATCAGGCGTCTTTGTTCTTTGATCCAGCAGCTGTTTTGTAAGAATGTAGAATAAAATCCTGTAATCTATGCAGCCAAACAGTCGTTTTCACACAGGAAGTAAAATTCCAACAAAAAAAAGTGTTTTAAGCTGCCAAAAACTGAAGCAGCAATGAGCTTCGAGAAGGAGGAGAGTGTGTTTGGAACTCTAGCAGAGGTAAGCCACTCTGCCTGCAGGAGCGGTACGGACACCTCTAGCACTCCCTTGTTTTCACTTTGTGAGGTCACAGGTTGAACTTTTCCAGGAGAGGGAGGGGCAGCTGCTCAGAGAGCAGAATTAAGGAGGATTACTCAGGCATGCGTAAATTAAGCCAAAAATCACTCTGTGTTTTTTTTTTTATGAAAACAAATGTTGAAATCAGATAATTTTTAAATTAAACATGTTTTACATAAGGCATGATGTTTTGGTTGGTGATTGATTTGGAGAATAACAAATGACAGATTTGGGTAGTGTTGATCAGGCATGCCTTTGTTTACAGTGTTCATTGCATTATAACTTCAAACAAGTAATTATATTTAAAGGGGGGTATTATGCATCTTCCAGGCACACAGTACCATTCTAGAGCACATTCAAATGAATATTTTACCCTAAATTATCCTTAAAATCTAGTACATATCCAAATCCCCCTTAAAGAAATGTGCCTTCCCATCACTTCTGTATTTGATGCCTTGATATTAGGCTGTACCTCTCTAAGTCCTCCTACCATTTGTGAAACTCCCCCTGCAGAACGTCATATACCGGCCATTATCATAGCATGTCTTCTCAGACCCCCAGACGGACATGGCAGATGACCGCTTTTACTGAGCCAGGTTCTGCCGGAGGTTTCTTCCTGTTAAAGGGGAGATTTTCCTCTCCACTGTCACTACATGCTTGCTCAGTGTGAGGGATTGCTGTGGTTGGAGTCTGCATGATCCCGGCACAACCTCACGTCGATGGCTCGACGCAATCTGCTGGGATTTCTTACATAGAAAACTTTTAACAGATTGGAATGTTTGTATAATTGTATTGAAATTACTCTTGTTGCAAAGTGCCTTGAGATGACATTTGTTGTGAATTGGTGCTATATAAATAAAAGTGAATTGAATTGAATTGCAAACATTGAAGAACCTCAGCTCCGTGCTGGATCTCTGGCATTTGACTATGATTCAGGAAAAAATAAAACACATTATCCTTGAGTGGTCTTGAACACAGCATCTGAGGCAAGCCAGCGGTTGTTTCTCCCAAAACAGTCGTGGTTGAAAAGGGCCATCAAAACAAGTGGCGCTGGGCATGGATAGAGGGAAAAGGGCAGAGACTGCAAGTCATTTGGGAGCTGGTGCCAGAAGCTAAGGGAGCCTGGTTTGTGTTTTGTGCTCCACAAAGCTAGTATATGCAACGAGCGGGAAAAAAGCTCTTCGCAGCTGTGAAGGAGACGCTGGGCATAAAGCAGCTGTCTGTACACTTCAACTAGATTGCGGATTGGGCGGCATTTTTCTGTCCGAGCCCGGCCCACGTCTGACGGAGCAATAGCCGAAACCCACCCGAAACTGACAGGTATTACGATATTTATATCCGAGTCCGACCCAGGCGTGATAGAGGGCAACGGATTCTTACAACTGGAAATACTTGACCCCGGATGGGCTTGTCTGGTCCAGACGTGGACTTTTTACCTCACAGAACAATATGCAGTGCTGTGGGTTTGATAGGGTGGACAAGGTGCTGCTGATGCTGCCGTGGGGAATTTTTTTTTTATCTCATCTGCTAGGACTGGATAAGTCAAGTGAATTGTTATCTTTAATTTTTATCTAAATTTTTTATGTCAACAACAATTTTGTTTTTCAATGTTTCTGTCAGTTTTGAAAAGATGAACATATGTGCGCAAGAATCCCTTCAACCAGCATAAACAAACCTGTTGTTATTTTTATGAATAAAAAGGAAATAAAAAATAAATATCCCCCCTCTTGTTTTTTTCACAAATCGCACACTACTAATGCTCTATAGAGCCTGGATGGAGGAGGAGGTTTTCACCCTGAGTTCTCTGATGTGACCGAGCCTGACCAAAACCCAAGCATCTTCCCTAAATATCTGTCAGAACCCGGCCCGACCCGTCGGGTACTGTCGGCGTCAGGTTGGGTATCCATGCTCTAGCTCCAACACACACGCCGTTTGCCAGGAGCAACAGCTACAGCGGACATAGTGGTCCCGATGACCGATCGTGTTTGTGACTTGAAAATACGTATGTGCTCGTTCAATGCGGAAAACGATTTATCATTTACAATCGCGCAACCGCTCGTAGATCTTTGCAAAAAAGTAGTGGTTGATAAAAATGCTTTAACAAAACTGTCCGTTTCCAATCATCAATCCAGTTATATGAATACGGTGCACCAGAGTTCAAGAAACGTCTGTCTGATAAGCTCAAAGGATGTATGTTTTCTCTGAATGTTGATGACTTATTGGAGCACTTTATTGTTTTACTGCCTTTGCAAATATGTTAAAGAGGAGAGGAGTCAAGACCCAATGTAATGTATTTCGTATAACTTAATTTGCCATTGTTTTAAACAAAAATGATAGAAAAAGTTGCAATTTATATGTTTTTGTATAAATTTCCCTTTAGCAAATTAAATGGTTGTCAAATGAATAAGATTAATTTGCTTGATTGAGTTTCACATGTTTTTACTTATAACTTAATAACCTTTACTTTCTAAAAATCCCATTTAGGCAAGGCAAGTTTATTTTTCGAGCTCAATTCATACACATGGCAATTCAAAGTGCTTCACAGTTGCATAAATTAAGAAAACAGATAAACTAAAAAAACATCAACTTAAAAAATAATTAATTACAATAAAAAAGCAAGAGTGCAGATAAAATACTTTCAATTGTCATACTGTATGCATTGGTAAAAAGAACATCTTTTGAGCCTGGATTTAAACATTGTTAGAGTTGAGGCTTGTCTCACATCCTCATGAAGACTGTTCCATATTTTAGCTGCCTGAAACTGAAATGCAGCCTCACCGTGTTTATTGTTGTGAACCACCAGGAGAACCCTCCCTGAAGTTCTCAGGGCCCGAGATGGTTCACATGTCTCTGACATGTCAGAGATGTACTTTGGTGCCAAACAATGAAAAGACTTGTATACAAGCAGAGCTGTTTTAAATTCTATTCTCTGAGCGACAGGAACCCAGTGCACAGACCGGAGCACTGGACTAATATGGTCGTATTTCCTGGTTTAATTCATCAACATTCAGATAAAACATACATCCTTTGGTTTAATTTAAATTGTAGGTTATCTTGTACATTACCAAGCACAATGGCAAAATGATGTCGGCCAAATTGCCTATAATGTGTATGCATGGACCCACCACACCCTCACTCCTTAGAAAAAAGTTCAGGCTCAGGATTTTTTTTTTTTTTACTTTAAGCTCTGAATCTGACGTATTTGTACTCCTCAACCACCTCCACTTCTTCTCCCATTATGGAGACTGTCTTTAACTTATCCCTGTTTCTTCTGAAATCTACAATCTAGGGCCAGTCGATATGGATTTTTGGGGTCCAATACCGATATAAAACAATAGCAAAGGCTGATAGCCGATATAATGGCCGATAAATTCCAATAAATAAAAAAAGGTACTTTGAGCTTAAACCCTGCCTTTTCTGCTGAGTTTGATGCTCACAAATGTCTCCCTGGTCTATTCTGCACATTCTGTACATATTTTTAAATATTTAAAATTATTTAGACATCTTTAAGTATCCTGCTCTGTAGCACATTACAACCTGGTTATGCCGCTTTATATGTAATTTTTATCTAATAACAGTACAGTTCTCTGTTTTTGTAACAATGTCCATAATGTATATTTTTTCTGGACTCTTAAATTGTTTTCTGTTCTAGCGTTTTCTGCTGTTACAAATGAATTTCTCCTTGTGGGACAATAAAGGATTGTTCTATTCTATTCTACACACCAAATAACAGTCTCAGTAACTCACTGGATTCCAAATAATGTAAATAAGATTTTTTTAGCAATGATTTTCAAAAACAACACAGAACACACAACATTTCTTGAATGCACCAAGTGTTCATGTAGGTTATAATGCAGACAAACTTCTGCAAACATGAAGAACAACACGGCTCTCTAACCTGTAGGGAATATCAGTGACAACTTTTCACAGAAAGTAACAAACGGTGGTCAGAAACTTCACCAGATTTGTCGGCAGGCAATTTTTAGGAAAAAAAACGAAACAGCGCATAACCAGCATTGTTGCTGCGTTTGTCTAACTGCAGTTAAATCCCGACCATTGAGCGCATAGACCCGACAGCAGCGCTGAAAGTATCGATTTATTGTGAGCCGGTGGCGGTAATAAATTATACAGTGGCGGTCGCCGCTGAGATTCCTATGTATGAAAAACCCTGTTAAATTAAAAGTAAACAGCACACAGTGACCATCTTCTAATTATTCTCATTTAAGAACTGGGCTCTGCACTCTTTGTTTCAAACATTGTAGCGCTCTTCCTGTGTTTTTTTCTTCTCAAGCATTGCAAACTGTTAAGTTATGGTTTATGACAGTAAATTTAAAATGGTGACAAAGTCTCTATTCAGGATTTACTGCGGTCACTCATACTTCACGAAACCAACACGGATCGTTTTAATATTTATGATAGTCCGCGGAGTCGTTAAAGTCTGCACTTTGTATGCTGATGCTACGGTATTTTTTTTAAGGCAAAGAAGCATTTGATAGATTATTTAATTTAACGCATCAGTTAAGATATAGCTTTAAGGAGTTTTCTTTGTACAAATCTAAGTGTTAGCAAGGAAATGGGCAAGTTAAACCTTTTACACGCTGAATTTTCCACACAAAGCCATGAGGCAAACATTAAGCTTATGAAGGAAGAGGGGGGATTACATTTTTGTCATTCCTTATTTAACAGTTCACCACTGACAACAAATAGGGCCTATTTTGACGACTTTGTTTTTACTCACCTCTGCCACTTTTTTCTTTACAAAAACGTAGCGTAACAGTTTGGTCAGCTGCGTGTATGTTAAGCTCCACTCCTAACTGAGACGTGAAATTATGAATCTGGTGTCATCTGCTGGATAAGTAGCTCAATTGCATTTTTTGCTGTCCCCCATCAAAAAAAGAAAAACAAAATTGTCGGCATTTTTCCTTCCGATAGCCGATATCATCCATTAGCCGGCCAATATATTGGTCGGGCCCTACTACAATCATCTCCTTGGTTTTGTTCACATTCAAGGTAAGATGATTGTTTCCACACCATGCCACAAAGCGGTCCACCAGCTCTCTGTATTCAGCTTCTTCTCCATCTCTGATACACCAGACAATTGCAGAGTCATCTCAGTATTTCTGCAGATGACATGTCTTCGTCTTATACTGGAAGTCTGAGGTGTCCAGAGTGAAAAGGAATGGTGAGAATACAATGCCTTGTGGTGCTCCTGTGCTGCTGACCAGCTGGTTTGACATACAGTCCTTCAGTCTCAAAAAATATGGTCTGTTTGTCAGATAGTCATTGATCCAGCTGATTGTTGAGGCCTCCACCTGTGTCTTCAGGAGTTTTTGACACAGCAAATCAGGCTGGATTTTGTTAAATGCAATGGAGAAATCAAAGAACATAATTCTGACAGTGCTGCCAGCTTTGTTTCAATTCAGTTTATTTATATAGTGCCATTTCACAACAGATGCCATCTCAAGGCACTTTACAAGAAGAGTTATTATAATACAATGTTTAATTTAGGAATTAGAGAACCACAGAAGATTGCGTCGTGACTTCTCAGCAGTCCCTCACACTGAGCAAGCAGTCCAGATGACAGTGAGTTGATTAAAGCAGGTTGATGATGGCATCTTCAACACCAACTCCACAATGATAAGCAAACTGCAGGGGATCCTGATAGGTTCTAGTTTCTTTACTCAGGTGGGGCAACATGAGTCTCTCAAGGACCTTCATGATGTGGGATGTCAGGGTGACAGGTCTATAGTCATTGATGACTCGTGGGTGAGTTTTCTTTGGAAATGGAACACGGCCAGATGCCTTCCACAACACTGGAACCTTCTCCTGGGTCAGGCAAAGGTTGAAGAGGTTCTACAGAATCCATCAGAGCTGCTCTTCCGAGGTCTTCAGGACTCTGGGGCTGACACCATCTGGACCTGCAGCCTTGTTCTGCTTCAGTTTCTCCAAACTTCGCCTGACTTTTAGAGATAGGTGGGAGAGTGAGACAAAGGGGGTTTGAAGACAAAGTTGTGGAAGTAGAAGAGTTAATGACTGAGGTGGAAGATAAAACATCTGAGGTGTGACAGGACAGGTTTGGGTCAGAGGAGAGGGGGATGTCTCTTTGGCAATAAACAGGAGAGGAGGATGCTGAGGTTGTTGCTGAACTGAATCTATTAAAGAATGTGTTCATTTCAATGGGTCTATCAAGAGTTCAATCTATCCAGTCTTTCCTGTGCTTAAAGCTTATGATCTATTTCATTCCAGACCATAAATCTCTTACATTGTTCCTCTGTAGTTTGTTCTCCAACTTCTTCCTCTTTGCTGTCTATGATCTTGACTTTTAGTTGCTTCTGTATACTCCTTAATAACTCCCTATCTTATATAGCGCTTTTCTAGTCTTACAGACCACTCAAAGTGCTTTACATTGAAGCCACATTCACCCATTCATACTCGCATTCATACACCGACAACCAACATGGCTCGGTAGGACAATGTAGAATTTTGGGGTTAAGTGCCTTGCCCAGGGGCACATCGACATGTGACTGGAGGAAGCTGGAATTGAACCTACGACCCTCCAACTACTCTACCACTGAGCCACAGTCGCCCTACCCCCATTAAGGCTCTTTTTTTCTTGTTCAGCAGTTCCTTCAGCTCACTGGTGATCCAGGGTTTGTTATTAGGGAAGAATTTTTTACTCGGATTGGTTGCGCCGGTCAAAATTAGTAATGTTTTTACAGTTTGGCTTTTTTAAATTGTTATTGTAGCTGACAAACTTTTTAAATACTCTTACTATTTTGTTGGACATATATTTTTTATCAATATAATGTGTACAGCAGTTCCTGTAGCTGTGTGGGATGTCACCCATGACATCGTTGCTAGGATACAGGCCCAGCAACCAGAGGCTCCTATTGTGATCACAGGGGATTTTAATCAAGTCTCTCTGTCCTCCTGCCTAAATGTGGACTGTTCAACATGTGGAGATAAGACCCTAGATCTGTTATATACCAACCTGAAGGAGGCGTACAGGGCTGTACCTCTCCCTCCACTGGGCTGATCTCATCACAGCATTATCTATTTCCAACCCACATACAAACCTCATGTACAGACACTTCCTGTTACTACAATAACTTTCAGGAAGTGGTCATCAGAGACAAGTGATGCACTGAGAGACTGCTTTGAGTGCACAGACTGGGATGTGCTGCTGGAGGAGCAAAAGATGGACATAGACGGGAATATTGACATCATCACTGACTACATCACCTTCTGTAGGGACACTGTGATTCCAGTTAGAAGTATTAGATCCTATCCTAATAATAAACCATGGATAATCAATGATATCAAGAGCCTCCTTAACCAGAAGAAGATGGCATTCAAGGATGGTGATAAGGAGGAGTGTGCAACAGAAATTCTGAGGCATGCTAAGGTTGAATACAAGAGGAAAACAGAGAAACAGCTGGAAGATAGTGACATCAAAGAGGTATGGAGAGGGATGAAGACCATCACTGGCTACAAGATGAAGAATGCCCAGTCTATAGAAGATGATATAGACATAGCTAACTCCTTCAGCCAGTACTACATCAGGTTTGACACTGATGCTCACTCCCCCTTGATCTCTGCAGCCGTTTTCTCCACCGTTTCCTTCACATCTGCAGCTGCTCCCTCTCCCTCCACCTCCACATCTGCTTTCTCCACCTCCACATCTGAGGATACATCTGCTGCTTCTTCCTCTATGTCTGCGGCTGTTTACTCCACATCTGCAGCTTCTCCCTCCACCTCCACGTCTGTGGCTACATCTGTGGCTGCTCCCTCCACCTCTGCGGCTGTTTCATCCACCTCCATCTGTGTGGCTGCTTCCTCCATCTCCATATCTGCGGCTGCTTCCTCCACCTACATGTCTATGGTTGCCTCCTCAACATCTGCCTCCTCTACCTACATGTCTGGGGCTGTTTTCTCCACTTCTGTGGGTACTCACTCCACCTTGAACACATGTGCTGCCCCCCCCCCACCTCCCCCCCTCCCCTGCATCCTGAGCTGTTCTGACTGTTCATAACAGTAGAAGAGGTGGGAGTTGAGCTCAGGAAACTTTGACCAGACAAGGCTGTTGTTCCGGATGGAGTTTGTCCAAGGCTTCTGAAGGAGTGCGCAGGACAAGTTGCAGTTCCTCTGCAGAGGCTCTTCAATCTGAGTCTTCAAATAAAAAAGTCCCAGTGCTGTGGAAGACTTGATGTCTCATACCGGTGCCCAAAGTAGGGCGACCGGTAGAGCTGAATGATGACAGACCGGTGGCTTTGACATCTTACATCATAAAGACATTGGAGCGGCTCCTTGTCCGTAGAATGAAACTCCAGGTTGCTGAGGAACTATACCCCCACCAGTTTGCCTATTAGGAACACTTAGGAGTTGAAGATGCAGTCCTTTACTTGCTGCACCGGGCATACTCCTACCTGGACATGAAATAGTTCTTATGTCACGATAATGTTCTTTGACTTCTCCAGCGCTTTTAACACCATACAGCCTTCCATACTGAGAAACAAACTTGTGGGTATGGGTTCAGCCCCCTCCCTGACATCCTGGATTATGGACTACCTAATATCCAGATCTCAATATGTCAGGGAGATGTGTTTCTGGGACACTGGAATGCAGCACTGGGGTCCCACAAGGGACTTTTTTGGCTCCCTTTCTGTTCACACTCTACACATCAGACTGCAGATACAACTCAAGAGTCCTGCCACATCCAGAAGTACTCAGATGATACAGCTGTTGTGGGGTGTGTGGACGGTGGACAGGAGGGGGAGTACAGGGACCTGCTGGAGATCTTCACTGACTTGAGAAAAAAAAGGGAAAAAAACTGCCTTCTGAACACCACCAAGACTAAGGAGCTGATGGTTGACTTCAGGAGATTTATTTATCTTCAGCCGCCTTGATTACTGTAACAGTATCTTCACAGGTCTACCTTGAAAATCAATCAGATAGCTGCGGCTGATCCTGAATGCTGCTGCTTGTGTTCTCACTAGAACCAAGAAGATAAAACACATCACCCCAGTTCTAAAGTCACTACACTGGCTCCCTGTAGCTCAGATAATAGACTTCAAAGTGCTTTTATTAGTTTAATAATCATTGTATGGGTTAGCACCAGAGTACATTAATGATCTGCTATCAAGGTACAAACCATCCAGATCACTCAGGTCCTTCAGCTTTAGTTTACTGATTGTCCCTAGAACCAGAACCAAACATGCTTTCAATTTTTATGCTCCTCTGGAACAAACTACCGGCAGAATGCAAAGCTGCAGAGACACTAAACTCTTTTAAGTCTAAAATTAAAACTTACCTATTTGGACTCGCTTATGAGTGACTGATCCTATTATTTTTACTCACTTGTTTTTAATTTTCATAGAAATTATTGTCTTGATTACTGTTTTATTGTAGATGCTTTCTTGTGTTTTAATCTTCAAAGTTATTTATGCTCTTTTCTGCATTCTAATTTTAATCATGTAAAGCACCTTGAATTGCCTTGTGTTGAACGTGTGCTGTACAAATAAAATTGCCTTGCCTTGCCTTGCCAACAGTTCAACAGGTTCCTGACAATAAACAACCGCTTTGACCACTTTTCACTCAGAGAGCGCAGACCTTTGCCAGGGTTACTCATTCCTCAATATCGATGATGTTTTCTAATTCTGACTTACTTTACTTTTCAAATAAAATGTCTCTTAATGAGACGCACCACTGTGTTCGTGCTGTCACTGCACTCTTCCAGTGGAGAGCGGAGATACTGGGAACCTGCGTAAGGGTAGACGCTTATGAGCTCTCTGAAATGGGTGAGGAGTGGAGGTTACCACCATTGCTCGGTGGGTGGGTACATAATTGTACTCGTAGCAACCCCAAAATGTTATCATTTGTTCCTGGTCCCATTGCAGATATTTCCTGACTGTTAGATTTCCTAAATGTTATCAAGATCCGTTCATCATTTTTTTAATTATGTTGCTAAAGATAGACAGATAAACAAACAAACGGATAGGCACAAAAGCACTAACTCCTGGAGGAAGTAATCAAAACAAAAACAAAAAATCTTGCTAATAATGTTTTTCTTTGTAATCATATCATGTAACAACATGAAAACTTGTGGTTTATATTTAGGTGGGGCCTATATATGTGTACTAAATTTCTTGTCTTCAAATTTAGCTGTTGCGGCTTATGTTCAGATGTGCTCTGTAGTCCGAAAATTATTATATAAGTCTTCAACTCCATATTGGGTCCTCTACTAGAGGCCTGGCAGCTTGACGGTTCTTGCAATATCTGTTCCCAGCACTGCACTGTTCTGGACTAAGATGCCACATGTTTCTTCAGGTATTTGTTAGAAACATTTCAGTTTGAAGGTCACAGTGCCGAGTTCTTCAGTGACAACAGGCATAAAAGCTGCCTTCACCTGCCAGTTTCTTTTTAGTTCTTTTCTGAGCCCTCACTCATTCTCCAGTTTCTTGTGTTCCTTTTTCCTGATGTTTCCATCATTCAGTAGGCCACATCATTGATCACAGCTGGGATCTTGGCTGGTGTGGTAGATCTTATCCTCTGTTGCTCTTGTACTCACAGCCTGCTTCTTTTGCAGCCATGATCAGTGCTTCTGTGCTGTATGGCACTCTCTAGCCATTGGTATGATTTGGTCATATCAGTCACTTCAGTTATGGATGTGGTATGTCCCATAAATTGTTTCTCCTGCCACGATGGTTCCTTAAGCTTCTTGTGTTCCAGCTTTCATAGTTTGAGATATTCACAAAGTACTTCATCCCTCGGGACGATTTTCCTGATGTATTCTTGGAGCTTGGATGTTTCATCTTGACTAGTGGCTCTGATACTCATTAGACCTCTGCTTCCTTGATTGTGCTTAGCGCATTGCCTTTGTTTTCTGGATTTGGCGTGGAATCAACCATGCATGGTGAGTAGCTTCTGTGTTTTAACATCTGTGATATAAATTTTCTACTTCAGCCAATATATTTGTCAGGAAACCGTCTGTCCCAACCACTTCCACCTGTGCCAGATTGCAATTACCTCCCTCATTGGTCAGTTCTCCATATTTAAAGAGCCTTCACTCACCTGTCCTCCGTTCCGTCATCTGGCCAGCCAGTTCAGAGCTCCTTCCCAATCGAGGTCGTCATTCCAAGCCTGCTTGTTTGTGATCATCTTGGATTCACACTTTCTACCTCTCCAGCCTGTTGTCAGCATGCTCCAGGTTCTGCATCTGAGTGCTTCTCGTCTGCCTTATAATAAAGAACATCAGTAAACATCTTGCTTCGCTTGAGGTTATTTGACTGGATGACAGTACCTGGATTAAAAGCCTCAGCAGACCTGGAGGCCCTACGGGCAGAAGAAATCTTGCTCTGGAGCAGAGTGAAACGTCTAAACGCCAAAGTTTAGATGTTTCCTTACAGATGCAAACGTCCACCTGGCTTCCCTGGTCCATGGCAGCTCAGCACCACATTTCTGCATGCCGGAGAAATGGAACGGAACAACGGTAAACCCGATGGGCTCTTTGCTGCCCTAGACAAGCTCTTTGACTGCCAGCCGGCAACTCATTCCACAGCCACATTCCGAGTCGCATTGCTGATGTGAGCACAAGAATGGGCAGCCGCATTATACAATAAACAATATCCTATCTGCAATGATTACCTGCGCTTTGTCAAGGAACCCAGAAACACCTTCATACCTCCAGCAAGACAGGTGGAAGCGGAGGTCCAACTTCTCCGGTTAAGACAACATCATGCCCTGTTCATAAGTTTGTTACCGACTTCCAGACTCTAGCGGCGCAGCTAGACTGGGGCCACCCTGAGGGCCTCTGCGCCTACTGCGGGGGAAAAGGTCATCGCCATTTCTCCTGCCCGGTTCATCTGGGAAATGACCAAGGGAACCTCACCTGGCTCATGTCAAAGCACTTCATTTACATTGTCAGTACAACTCAGTCACATCAATTCATCCACCCATATCTGCAGAGCTCTCTTGGATACTGGAGCTGCAGATAATGTAATCTCAGCAGAATTAGTCTCCAGACTCCAAGTCCAGTTTGAGGAACTGATCTCCCCCATCCCGGTTTCCTCTGTTGATGGCCGCCTGCTCCAACCTTCACCCACAAGGCATTGCACAGCAAGCATGCACATGGTTATTGGAGAACATCAGGAGACCATTCACTTCCTGGTGATGGTCACCCACACCACTCCGCTCATTCTAGGGCTTCCATGATTTATGCGCCACAATCCACATATATCCTGGTCCAGCATTCAGATCCTGTAATGGGGTCCTGACTGTGTCACCCTCTACCTTCTTTCAAACCCAAAGAGGGTTCCAGTGGTTCCTCAACCCATGACAATAGACCTCAAGGCCATCCCAAGGCCTCCTTACCGTGACCTGGCAGCAGCATTTTCAAAACAGAGTGCCAATTCACTTCCACCACACCATACCTACGACATGGCTATTAACCTCCTACCCGGCACCACACCCGCCCGTGGTCGTCTCTACTCTACTCTGCCAACGAAAGAGGACAGATGGACGCATACATAAGAGAAGCACTGGAACAAAGATTCATTTGCCCCTCATCTTCACCAGCCACCGCCGGTTTCTTCTTTGTAAAGAAGAAAGATGAATCTCTCCGACCATGTATTGATTACAGGGGCATAATCAGATCACCATCAATGACCGTCACCCACTGCCACTCATCAATACCATCCTGGACTCTCTCTAATGCCACCATCTTCACCTGGCTCGACCTTAGAAATGCTTACAACCTTATCCGCATTAGGGAAAGAGTGGAAAACGGCCTTCAGTACTCCCAACGGCCACTGGGAATACCTGGTGATGCCCTTTGGCCTCTGCAACAGTCAGGTAAAATTTCAACGCTTCTTGAATTTCGTAATACGGGACATGCTCGGCCGTTGGGCATTCGTCTACCTGGAATATATTCTGATTTATTCCTCTTCTGAGGCCTGCCACGTCTGACATGTCCAAGCCGTTTTCCAAAAGCTGCTGCAACATGGGCTGTACTGCAAATTGGAGAAGTGTCAATTCCACCAGACCTCAACCATCTCTTTGGGGTACATAATCTCCATGGACGCACAGAAGGTCTCTGCGGTGGAAATCTCACCCATCCGTTCTCGTTCCCTTCTGATGCGATCAAGAGTTTTAAAGAACTCCTCCACAGGTTCTCCTCGGCTCCCATCTTGCAGCATCCAGATCATTCTAGGACCTTTATAGTTAAGGTGGATGCCTCTCAAGTGGGCGTTGGAGCAATTCTCTCACAGAAAGGTACGGATCAAAAGACTCACCCATGTTGTTTTTTCTCGAGAAAATTCTCTCCTACAGAGAAACGCTACGGAGTAGGAGATCGGGAGCTGCTGGCCATCAAATGTGCTTTGGAGCAGTGGCCGTTTCTTATTTGAACTGACCATCAAAATCTCATTCATATCAAGGAGGCAAAACAACTCAACCCCCATCAGGCAAGGTGGGTATGTTTCTTTGAGCAATTCAATTTCCACATCTCTTACAGACCCGGTTCTTAGTACACGAAGGCCCAAGCTCTGTCACGGCAACATTCCTCCACCACCCCCACCATGGAACCTGAGACCATCATCCCTCCTCACAATATTCTGGCCCCCCTCCAGTGGCCATTGGAGGCCCATGCCAATGATCCACGCCCACCTGAGACACCATCCAACACACTTTATGTACCACAGCCGGTCGCCAGGAGGCACTACTCTGGGGCCACTCTTCTCCCATCGGTGGACATGCAGGTCCCGTAAAGACCCTTCGGTTCCTCCGTCGTGCACTCTGGTGGCAATCTATGAGCAGTGATGTCAAGGAGTTCGTCAGAGCCTGCTCTGTTTGCACCCGATTCAAATCATCCACCCAGAAAAAAGAAGGTCTTCTCCACCCGCTCCCCGTGCCATCTCGTCCGTGGTTCCATGTGGGAGTGGACTTCATTACCGACCTTCCCAGAGACACTAACATGACCACCATCGTGACCTTTGTGGATAGAGTCTCAAAGTCTATCCATCTGACTGCTCTACCTGCTCTGCAGAAAGCTAAGGAGACTGTTGAGCTCTTCCTTCTCCGCCTGCATGGGTTCCCTCAAGTCGTGGTTTCGGACAGGGGTCCACAATTCTCCGCCAGTTTCTGGAGGGCTTTCTGTTCCCTCATCGGCACCACCTGCAGTCTGTCATCCCCCTTTCACCCAGAGTCCAATGGACAAACTGAACAGGCCAACCAGCAGGATGGCAAATAATGAGATGTTTTGCTTCTTCTATTTCCTGTTCCTGGCCTCAATATCTACTCTGGGCCAAGCTTTCTCTCAATCTCCAGGTCTCTTCTGCCATCGGCCTCTCACCTTTTGAGATCTGCTATGGCTTCCAGTCCCCCATTTTTGCCCACCAAGAGGCCGATGTTGGGGTCCCAGCCGTTCAAGACTTCATTCGTCGCAACAAAGAAGACTGGATCTGAGCCAAGGCTGCCATCGACAGGGCCAACTCCAACTACCAACAACACAGGAAGTCTAGACAGCGACCTGACCCATCTTACCATCCGGGTGACTTGGGCTGTGTCCAGATTCAGGGGTTGGATCCTTCTAAGGATCCTCACTGGTCTAAGCAGGTCCGGTCCTTCTTAGATCGGGAAGACTGGATGTTAACGGCTGTGAATTTGGATGGTTCTAGTCTTCAGATGACTTCCAGCCCCTACCTCGGCGGATATACTGTCGCCTAGCAACCGTGATGATGCTACATGCCTACACAAACTGGAAAAATTGAGCAAGGACTCTTCACGTTTTTTGTTGTTGTTTTTTTTAAAGCTAGAGGAGCTAGTTTTACTGACTGCAGCATGTCTTATATCTCCAGCTGAGAGGTAATTATATTTTATTTAACCTATATATATATATATATTATATATATATAGGTTAAATAAAATATAATTACCTCTATATATATATATAAAGCTCAACTGAATTATATCTTCTTTATATATACAGAATAAGATTTAGTTTATCTTAAAAAGTTAAAATTCAATTTTTTTTATGATGAAATTGGCCATTTATGTTGGAGCGATGAATAAGTAATTTGTGAATAACTCAGAATTTCTGAACAAAATGCAGCAATAACTTATTACATTTTTTTTCTAACACATATGAAGGTCATAACAGCTTGTGGTCTTCCTGATGTCATCTTCTTCAGTGGTGTTAACATTGTGGTCCCCGAGGATGATCTTGAAGATGAGATGATGATATGTAGTAGAGGATGTGGCTGGTTTGGAGAAATTATTGGAGCATTCTGGTGGGACAAACAGACTTCTGAATACATCTTTGTGATGTTAAAAACATCGAATGAGCCAGTCTGAAAACTCAGATGATGGATGTTACAGTGGGCAGTGCAAAGAACTTACCCTAAGCCCTGTGCAACATTATATGCTTATGTTATTATTTATGCTAATGTCAGTATATACTTTAAATTGTTCAATGTAACCTTTAAGTTCAGATTAAAAAACAGTAAAAAGTAACATAACTGTTAGTAAAATGACTTAATCTTTACCATTTGTTTTAATAAATGTATTCATAAAAACTATCTAACAAATAAATAACCAATATGACAAAAACACAAGTTAAATAACATAAAGTCCATCAGTCTGGTCCTCCTCTCATCTCCTCCTCATGTCAGGGTGTGTGTTGGTGTTTCCTCACCGGTTTCTCCACAGAGGACGCAGCTCGTTGTCATCTCCCAGCTGATCGCGGTTGAGGCAATCAAGGAGCAGCAGTTAAAAGGGGAACGCTGACTGAGAGCAGACGCCAGATTATTCGCTTTGTTGGATGGGTAACAAGCTTCGTTCCAGCCCTAGAAACTCTGTGATTCCACCGTTGGTTACTCTCACCCTGCCTTCTCTTCTGCCAGCAGTGTATCGCCTTCCCGAGTAGTTTCCATCGAGCCTTTCTGTGAGGCAATCTCAGCCTGCGGCGCCTGCTATCCCTGGTCCTCCTGTCGCTCTCCTGCTGCTCGCTCCGAGCTCAACCAAGCACTGCCTCTGCCTGTCCACCCTCAACCACCTAGGAGATCGGAACAACCTGGACGGAGTTTACTCTGGACACACCATGACACCCTTCCCCCCTGAGCTGAGGATGATCATACTATCCAAGTAAGCCAGAATTCCATTCCTGCTTTCCCTCTGATTCATGGTAACCCACTCACCTCCATCTCCTCTGACCCTCAGTGGCTGCCTCCCTCCCAAGCTCCGTTCTGAGGAATCTACCCCGAGCTCTGCAGAGTCTCTCCCGCTGTTCCTTTCCTGTGGGGCAATCAATAAATCATTGTTTATATTTAACTCCTTGTTTCTGCTGGTCGTTTGTGTGTCCGCACTAGAGTCCAAAGACAAAGTCTCTTAAAGTCTCTCTAAAGTCCAAAAAATGACACCTCAGCCTGTCTTTGCTGTTTATTGCCCTAAACAGGAAATCAAAAGAACAGTTTAGAAAAAGAGCAATACAAAGAAAACCTTTAATAAATAAATGTTTATTGACATGATCAGTAGATTATATGAATCATTGCACTGCTGCATATGTACGTACAGTGCTTTTAAAAATTAATCTCATTTGTTTTTGGCCAGCAAGGGAGGACATCCTTTAGAGCCCCATCTTTTACAGAATAGTCCTCATGAACTAGATAAAAAAGTTATGAGAAGGTGAACATGACTGTTAGGGTAAAAAATTGTGGTTGACCTAGAAAGAATCACACACAGGGGTCGGAAAGAAATTTAAGTTAAATGAGCTCTGCAGAAGGAGATAGAATAAGTTTTGTAGTGGGAGATCCAGGGGGATACTCTGGTTGACCGTGTGTCTGTTCCCCTCTCAGCTTCTCAGTCAGTCTCACAGCTCTGTCTCCTGATCACACAGCTCTGTCTCCTTGTCTCAAAGGCTCATCCCCCTGCAGTCTCCTTTTATTCAGTCGCACTTCATCAGCATCTTAAAAGAACAGGGTGTCATACAAAGGAACACATGTTTGAAACCAAATGACATTTAAAAAGTACATTTTGAACTATGTGATAAAGGAAAGACATCCTAAGAAAACAATAATACATTATTATTTTTCCCTAACACCCCCCCTCCCGAAATGTGTTTTTTAAATGTGATAACGAACAACAAAAAGTTGTAAAATAGGTAACAACTCCAATAATGTAAAAAAATATATGAATCATAAAAACCAGACAACAAAAGGTTGCAAAAATAAGTAGCATCCCAAAATAAAAAATGTTATAAGACATACAACAAAGAAAATGCAAAAGTAAGTAGCAATTTCAAAAAGATATTAATGTGGGCTTCACCTAGACATCATCCAATTAATCGCTACCTGAACAGTAGTTTAGATTAATGGAATCATAAAAAGGTTTTTACACATGTTAATTACACCACATCTTCTTCTTCATTTCTGTCTTCATCTTCAAGCCTCTTCAAGAGCAAATAGAGTGTCCAGAGCTACCCGATATTGTATCAGCATGGTCCTCATCCCCAGTTTTTCAGGATCGTTGGTCAGCAGGTTGGACATCCTGGCAAGGATGTCTGTGATGTTTTCCAAAGTCGACCAAACCTCCTTTGATGTCTGGGCATCATCAGGTGTGAGGAAAAAGCAGTTGAATGGAAGCAGGCAAACTACCAGACAGGAGAGGAGCCAAACTGCATGTTGGCTAGTAGCAATTAAGAGGACTAGCCCTCCCAAACGGAGGTTTGACCGCTAGGAGACAGGGATGCTGTTCTGCTGGGTTTGAGATCAGAGGCCATATTGGTCACTCTGCCCTTTGTAGTCCAGACTTTCCCAACTGTCCCGTGTCTAGTCCTTTAATTGCCTTTTGCAATTTGTAGTGTTGAGATTTGTATCCACGAGGGTCTCTCAGCGATTTTCACAGCCGTGGGTGTGAAAGGTCTCTCCCAGCGGGGGCTTGTCTAACTCTTCCTTTTAATCACCTTGATGAATATCCAGTCTCCAGGTTTGATTGGCTTTTCAGGATCCTGCAAAACAAAATGAGAGGAGGGCAGACTATGTGCGCTTTGCACTTTGATACATGCCAGGCATGTTTTACAGAAAGGTTTTAAGTATGTTTCAAGGTTGTATGTTGTAAAGTGTTGCTCATAAAGTCCATTTTCATTTAGAATGGCACCTTTGTTTTCCATAATTGTTTTTCAGAAAAGGGAGCGTTTGTTTTGCATGTCTTTCAAAACAGTCTGATCTATAAGTCCCTGCTCTGTGTCTGCTTTTGCTACTTCAAACTCTGAGAGAGGGATCACAGCTGAGGTGTCAGAGTCCTTTCCACCTGAGCCCTGGTCAGCGGGGGGTTGTTTTTCTATGCTTTCTTCTTGCGTCGGGGGAAGAGCTTCCTCAAAGAATAAGAGGACTTTTGTATTTGTGTTTCAGTGTCTTGTTGGGTCTGGTAAGCAGGCCCGTCTGGCTTCTTATCCTTCTTTGTAATTCTAAGCCTTTGTCTTATTGAGGTTTCTTCAATTGCAAATTTATTTTTTGAAACAGGAGGAAATAGGTCTCCAGCTACAGGCCCCGGCTGGTTTGCTGGGGGTGTTAGAGATGCATAAGAATCTCCTTCAACAGCTCCTGACCCAGGGGGGTCTGTCTCGGCTGTAGGTGGGGTTGCAGCACACAGTGTGAGTTTGTCAACGAGCTTTTTCATAACAAAAGCCCCATCGTTAGAGTCTTTGTGCTCTTTTCTCTTCTTTATATTGTGTATCCTGCCCTATGTTTCATCAGTCCATACACGTGCGATTCTCAACTCTGTTTGTTTCCGTTCCTTCTTTCTCCCCCTAGCGAGAAATGCCTTTGTCTCGAGAATACATACTAATTCCTTCCATTGAATTCCTTTTAACTCCCCATCTACTTTATATTTTTTTGCGCCATTTTGTAAGAAACTGAAGGTTTTCGGAGTCCTTTTTTATGCATATACTTTGAATCTCCCTCTAATTTGTCGATAGAAACGTGGTTTCCCATCTTTGCATTGTATTTATATAACTTTTAATGGATTCTATTAATTAGTCTGGTAAAATCTGGAATTAGAATACCAAAATAGTTCTAGGAGGAATGAAAAAGCAAGGGCTATTAATTTTGTGATCATTTATTTGAGATTTTTAGTTGTAATCAATTTCTGCTAAAACTGGATCGTATAGGTTTTACTCTGAGTGTCTCTTTTGTGCAATTAGATTGAGCCGTTTTATGGCTTTCCTAATCTAAGGATGTGTTTTGTGTAACCTTATAATTCCGCACAGAACGTCTCTTGTAGTGCCCGTCAAACCGTATGTTAACACCGTTAGGTTTAAGGTTGGACTGGCATACAGAAAGATGATGTCCTGTGCCTATCTTACTTTACCCACCTGGGGTGCGATATATGTTTTTGATTCTGCTGTTTTGTGTTTTTAATCCCAAGCACTGGCGTAATTTATTTCCCTGTGAGGTGGATTGATTCCCAAATCTAATCCGTTGCAACCTTTTCCAGCGAGGTGGATATATACTCGCAAACATAATCCGTTACAACCTTTTATTTTCGAGGTGGAACATGCTCGCAAACCTGGTCCGTTACATCCTTGCCGTAGTAATTAACGCATTAATCACTTAAGGCTCAACACCTGATATTCTATCAGAGAGACTAAAGCGTCCTTCCTTTAGGCCCAAAACAGCAGAACATACCCTGACTATCTTAGAAGAATTTTTGTTTTAAATGTAAAGGTGCACAAAAAGACGTACTCACAATCTTCCCCCTGTATGAGTGATTCAGACCGAATCGATCATACGGGAGCGCACAAAGAGGGTCGCCGTGGAAGTCTGTGCAGCTGTTCAGTTAAGCAATCCTTCGACGAAGACCATCGGCGGTAGCGCTCCGTACGTCGGGTCTCGGCACCAAATGTTAGGGTAAAAAATAGTGGTTGACCTAGAAAGAATCACACACAGGGGTCGGAGAGAAATTGAAGTTAAATGAGCTCTGCAGAGGGAGATGGAATAAGTGTTGCAGTGGGAGATCCAGGAGGATACTCTGGTTGACCGTGTGTCTGTTCTCCTCTCAGCTTCTTAGTCAGTCTCACAGCTCTGTCTCCAGATCACACAGCTCTGTCTCCTGGTCTCAAAGGTTCATCCCCCTGCAGTCTCCTTTTATTCAGTCAATGACATTCTGATGCCTGATGTACAGGAGGTGACTGAGAGTGGTCCCATATCTAAGTCGGTATCCATGGCCAGGCTTGTTGATTATATAGCTGAGGGGGTTCAGTCCTATGCAGAACAACAGGGGGAAGGAGCATCTCCTGGGTATATTCCACTGTTGATGGAGACTTGCTGAACTGGCTTGAAGTTGGTCTTGAGGGGAGGTTTTCCACAGTCTCATGGAGTTGCAATGAAGAGTGTTGTTGATCTTATATAGCTTCCATCCTTCCAGGGTCCCTGTGTGTGTCATTGAGTCATAGGCTTTCTTGTAATCAATCCAGGTAGTGCACAGGTAGGTCTGGCTGGCTTTGCATTCTTGTGTGTTCTTCGGTGCCTCTGTCATGGACTGATTAATCTGCTTGTATATCTTTGCTGGCATGATGCCTGACTGGAGCTTGCAAGTTGTGGAGAGACAGGTTATTGGCAGATAGATTGATGGTATTGTTCTCTTCGGGGGTTCTTTCACAATTAGGACTGATTAGCCCTAGCTACAAATAATATTTTTAGACTCAATCCCGATCAAATTATTTAAGGAGGTGTCCCCTCTGGTTAATGGCCCTATTTTAGATCTAATGAATCTGTCCGTAATAAAATATTTACCACAGGAACTTAAGGTTGCTGTAATTAAACCGTTACTTAAGAACCCCCCCCTCCCCCCTTGATCAAGATGACTTCATTAATTACAGACCTTAAGACATTATTTTTTGTTTTACACACATATATAAATGGTTTTTTGATGTCAAATCAATGCTTCTGAAATGCTGGAAAGTTCATTATTTGTTTGCATGTTAAAAGAAACAAAACAGTATGGATGCATTTATTGTGAAAAGGACTGAACCGGAAGAGAAGAGAGCAGGGTGGTATGTAAAGGAGATACGAAATGATGCACTTCAGGAAATAAACATTTAAAGGTATTTATTATTCAGCCATTATCCGTCAGGAAAGCTGTCCTCTGTTTCTTCAGAAAGGAGATTGTTTTTTTTTACTGTTACTGTGTCAGGAGCAGAGTTTACTTTAAGGACTGAGCTGGGTGAGCTGAGCTAAGCTGAAGCTAACGCAGAAGCAACACTGCTTTGCCTGGACCAATCGCCTGGCTGGGAGCAAAACGTGAAGCTGGGACGGTGTTGCTGGGGGTGGATTAACTCTTGTCTGTGTTGTGGATGATCGGAAGGAAAGACTTTACCTGCACAATGCTGCTGTTCTGTTTTTTTGGAGGACAAAGATCTTTTTCAGACTGGTAGGACTGTTTTTTTCTCGTTCGAAGTGGATAAGACCTACAATGTGCGGCAACTATCCTTTACACAAGCTTGCTAAAACATTAAAGAAAAAATGAGTGCACTTTAAAACCAAACTTTTAAAGTAACCAAAAGGCTAAAATATTCTTTTTGCATTGAATCTAATTCAGTTTTGTCCACAATTTATATTCTTTAATACAAGGAGTTGTTGAATCAGTCACTTTGTGTGTCTATTTTATTTTTGGATTTCAAAAAAAAAAAAAATAGGTTAAAGCTAATTTAAGTTAACAGGTAATCAACCAAGTTTTTTTTTTCAATTTCTGGGTCTGGTGAATTCAGGAGAACCTCTTTCTTTTGTCGACGTTAACGATTGAGAATCATACTTGACCCTGGATTTAGTTCATTTATATTTGAGTGTCTTTTTTTTCCATGGTTTATTAATGCTAAGAGTAAGAACAGGGTGTAGAAAAAAGAAACAATTATTCATTTAAACGACCTGGTTGGAAAAAGGGGTTACACCTGTTGGATATGTTACCAAGAAAAAGAAGAGTTATAGTCTATCTGGTTATATTGGGAATTTTAAATTAATAATTCATAAATTATTCATTTAATCATTCCATCAAATTATTAAAAATGGGGCACCATCCATTTTAAACTGGCAAAAGTATGTAAGAGATGACTGTCAGAAGCAGTGTATAGCTAATTATCAATGAGTTAAACCATATTTATTTTGTCTGAAGGATAAGCCCTTTTGCGATGATTAAAACACATTCTCAAAATAAAAGAAATAGAGTTTTGATTCAGTTTAACCAATTAATTAACTAATTCTTCCAACACAAAACACAACTTCAGTTCACCTACCAGCTAATCGGTTCAGCTAATTGCTAAGCTAAGGCTAAAGTTACCTGCTACATAAACAACTACAAAAAAAATGGCCGCCAACTGACATCAGACAGGCCACGTGACAAGGAGCTTCCTCGACCTCTGTACGTGCTAACACGCGTGAACGCGTGGGACTGTCGCATGGACTTGAACGCGCAGGCCGTCGAACAGGGGGGTTGGGGTTATTATCTGGGCAATTTACCTCGTGCTCACTCTGAAACAAAGAGATGGCATGGCGCTTATCACTGAACAAGCTTTGGCTAACAAAGAGCTCCGAATTAAATGGCTATGGATTGGAATAGAAAGGGTCAACAGACTGTTCGGCTCTGCGAGTTGCTTGGAAGCGCACTGGTTCGTGGCTCCCAACCAAGTCAGAGCAAGATATACACACATTTAATCAAACACTTTTTGCTTACTAATTAAAAAAAACAGTAACTTTAACACAATCATATACAATCAAGCTCAGCTTACTCAAGAAACACGGCAAATTTCAAACATACAACTGTTTCATGGAACTTTTACAGAGAAAAACATGCATGCATAAAATTAAATACTAGGAATTGCTCCACCCAGACTTCAAATAAATAGGTTTGGTCTTACTTTCAGGATGATCTTCGTGAGGCTTGTTGATGTCAGCGAGAGTAAATCCTTTTAAGTACGACGGAAAAACGTGATGCGACAAAGGGGAAGAGGGGAAAAAAATGAATAGCTTCAAGGGCCAGTTGAAACTCAAAGGGAAGGTTTGCTAGCGCTGGTTTTAGTCAGACACGTATCACGTGTCTCCAAAAGTTTTTAAAGAACTATCTCCACAGGCTCTTAAAGAACACCTGTGCTGATCGATCTGACTTTTATAAATAAGTTTAAGGCCAAGCACCTCTTCACACAAAACCAGCGTTATCTGAACAAAAGTAGACAAAGATTTGAGATCTCCAACCTGTTCAGTTATCTCAATCAAACAGCCCTCAATGCTCCAAAACATGGAAAAACAGAGCTGAACAATTCAAAACAAAGACAAACGTCTCCAAGCATTGTCCTAGCAGCTCAAGGACGGAGTACAGTGAGACAAAACACACTTGACTCACAACCATACAGAGATATAGAAGCAGAAAAAACCCAACCAGGACAAAAAGTATTCACACCAGCCAAAGCTGTAAGCAGAACAGCAGGATTTAGCAGAGACATACAGCATTTTTCCCATTCACCCGGTTCATCAAGTTTACCAAGCTCACCCCATTCACCCTATTCACCTTGCTCTACACCATGGTCAATGGCCCGTATTTGAGTCCAGTGTTTTACATGACGGAATAAACCTAAACAGCAGGTGGCGGTATACAAATAATTCTATAGCTATCCAACAAACAAGGGAGTGAGAAGTACCAACATCATAAAACGAGTGACAGCCTAGAATGTAAACAAATTGGTCTACTGGTCAACTGCTACTTGAAGCCATCTACAGGGTGAGTGGTGTACCAAACCCAACATTTTGTAACCTGGTGTGTGGCTATGGGATGCTTGAATCGCGTTGTTTTGGTCTCTTTATGGTCGCATGGTGATTCTGTAATTTCGGCCGGCGATGTCGTTATTTCCGCGTGGAGCACGTCTATTGTCTTGGATGCGGCTAGAGTACGGCTTTTATTCACATGATCCATAATCAGTCGTACCTGGACTCCGATACTACCTCCAAGGCACGTCTCTCTGGCCGTATCCTGGCACGGTCCAGGTTGTGTTCACATGGTACGAAATAAGTGGATTTTGACCAAATACGGTATCAGAGTACGGACTCCCGTACCACGTGAAAACACCCTAATTCTACTCACATGATCTCCCAGATGTTGCCCGCCCTCCCTGAACAAAATAGTACCATCCCAGTGCTTATATGTAGCAAAAAACAAAAAACTAAATCCATACATTTGTTTAACCGAAGGGTACAGAATCTGGAGGTAATATCTTGCAAAAATAATCTCTCAATCACCCAAAGAAATATCAAAATAGCAACATTAAATATTAGATCTCTATCACGAAAGTCTTTCCTAATTTATGATCTTATTATCACACAAAATATACATACGCTGTTTCTATCAGAAACTTGTCTATCTGACAATACAAAACAAGCTGTGCAGACAGAAACTTGCCCCAAAGATCATTGCTATATTAGAAAGAGCAGAACAAAACAGAATAGGCGGAGGCCTAGCTGCAATCTTCCATAGCTCTAGGTATCACTAGGTCAATTTGATTCCTTTGAATATCTGGCTGCTGAGAAATATGAGCCATAAAAAGTCCTATTCCTAAACATATATAGACCACCAAAAGCGAACAAAAACTTTATTCATGATTTCAGTGACCTTTGCTCTGTAATATGTATAGACTGTGAGCAGACTATAGCAGAACAAAAGCATTAAATGATACCCTCATTAAATGACACACTCTGGACCTACTTATTTGCAAAGACTTAAATATCTCTAACATTGCAGTAATTGATATAGCATTATCTGACCATTTCTGTATCTCATTTGAAAGCACCATCTTAGCTAAAATTTCTAGTCACAATAAGATCAGTGTTAAAAAAAACGCTTTCTTAAAGAAAATTCTGCTGAACACTTTAAATTGATGTACACTCCTGCCTTATCCAAATTCCAGACATCCATCAACACATATTCAGTAAATAAACTATCAGATGATTTTCTCTCCAAACTTTCTGACATAATGGATAAGATTGAACCATTTTAGGTTAAAACTGTCTTGAGTAAAAAGAAGAAATGGAGAAACAATCACTGGAGAGAAAATGGCGGAAAACTCGACTCCAGGTTTACTATGAAATATACAGAGAGAGAATGAACAAATATCAATTAACCTTGAAAGGCGCAAGGGAATCATTCTTCTCTGAGATTATTCACAGAAACAACAATAATGCTACGACATTATTTGCTACAGTGGAGAGATAAACTACTCCTTGAGTGGCAGTTGCCCCTTAACTAAACTCCATCAGGGCCTGTAAGGAATTTTCCAGCTTCTTTACTGAAAAGATATTTTCTGAAAAGATCAGAACGTCAATCAGTACATCAGTTTCAACCTCAATACCAACACTGTGCCAAGTTAACACCCATGCAGAGAAAATGAATGATTTCCAAACAATAAACCATTCGAGCTTTGATGAAATTATTGACAAACTAAGCTTTGCCACCTGCTGCTTGGATATCTTACCAACAGGTTTTCTTAAAAAAGTCTTCCCAACCATCAGGGTGGAGCTGATCAAAATGGTTAACACATCCCTCCTATCAGGTGTTTTCCCCCAAGCTTTAAAAAAAGCAGTTATCAAGCCAATACTAAAAAAGAAGAACCTAGACACCATGTTGATGCAAAAATACAGATCAATCCCTAATCTCCCATTTATCTGTAAAATTATTGAAAAAGTTGTGTTCCAACAGTTAAACAGCTTCCTAACAATTAACAACCGCTTTGATACTTATCAGTCTGGTTTTCGTAGGTACCACAGTACAGAGACATCCCTTGTCAGAATTTTCAATGATATCCATACAAATACTGACCGTGGTAAAACCACAGTACTGTTACTATTAGACCTCAGTGCTGCGTTTGACACTGTTAATCATGATATATTACTGAAACTAGATAGATGGGTTGGACTCTCTTGTACGGCACTCGAATGGTTCAAATCCTGCCCCAAGAACAGTGTTTGTGTTGATTAGCCAATTCCCATAAAAAACACACAAATCACATGTGGGGTCGCCCAAGACTCCATCCTTGAGCCCCTCCTATTTAGCATATACATGCTCCTGCTAAGCCAGATAATGACAACAAATAATATTAACTACCACAACTATGCGGACGACACTCAGCAAAAACAAAAGAGAAGTACTTCTATTCTGACCCAAAAAGGTTGATTAAATATCAGTACACAGCTTCAGTTGGTCCTATTAGAAACTACCTACCAGGCCAGAAATCTAGGTGTAATAATGGACTCAGACCTGAACCTCCAGGGTCACTTAAAAGCAGTAACAAGGTCAGCTTTCTATCACCTGAGGAACATTTCTAGGATTAAAGGACACATCCATTCATTTATCTCTAGCCTTGATTATTGTAACAGTATCTTTACAGGTCTACCTAAAAAATCAGTCAGACAGCTGCAGCTAATCCAGAATGGTGCTGCTCGTGTTCTCACTAGAACTAAGAAAGTAAAACACATAACCTCAGTTCTAAAGTCCTTACACTGGCTCCCGGTAGCTCAGAGAATAGACTTCAAAGTGCTTCTGTTAGTCTATAAATCATTGAATGGGTTAGCACCAGAGAAAATTAACAATCTGCTATCACGCTACAAACCATCCAGATCACTTAGATCCTCCAGCTCTAGTTTATTCACCGTCCCTAGAATCAGAACCAAACATGGAGAAGCAGCTTTCAGTTTCTATGCTCCAATATCTGGAACTAACCGCCGGATGAATGCAAAACTGTAGAGACACTGAACCATTTCAAATCAAAATTTAAAACTTATCTATTTAGACTTGTTTATCAGTAACTGATACAACTTTTTCATTGATTATTTTTAATTACTGTTAAATTTTTCTGTTTTCATTTTCATTATTTTACATAAATGTTCTCTTATGCTCTAATCACTAAATGTTTTCTTTTCTTTTAATTACATAAATTGTCTTTTATAAATGTTCATTTAAGATTTCTTTTAGTGATTCTATGTTTTAATTTTTCACATTTTTCTAATCATGTAAAGCATCTTGAATTGCCTTGTGTTGAAGGTGTGCTATACAAATAAATTTGCCTTGCCTTGCCTATATAGGTACTGTATATGTATTTTAATATGATAATATTGTTGACTCCATGTATTATTCACGTTCCTATGCATATGGCTATATGTATTATAGCTCACTTTATGTAGATATATTCTGACACGTATGCCCATTTGATTTTATTTACACTCAGAACCAATTGAGATGATGATGGATTAAAGCACGAGGTATATATATATATATATGTTTATATGTGTATGGATATCTGTGTAACAGTTTCCTGCAGAGGATTACAGTAGTATTCTGTTTATTTACATGGTCTGCTTCCTGGTGCTCATACCATCACGTGCCCCACATTACATGCTATGTAAGATGGCGTCTACTAGTATAATCATTTCTGACAAAGAGCCTTGGCTTGAAACGTTACTGCCTTTCTCCAGCTTAATAAGTCAACTGCAAATTGGAGCCCTGTGGTGTGCGAGTGGTCTTTTGCTTCTTTCAACATCCCTTTTCTTTTATAAATGGTAAATGGCCTGCACTTGTATAACAAATTATTTTTATACCCCATGAACCCCAAAGCGCTTCACACTAAATCATTTAACCATTCACACACACACATCTACACACTGATGATGGCAAGCTACATTGTAGCCAAAGGTGCCCTGGAGCGCACTAACAGAGTTGAGGCTGCCAGACGCTGGCCCCACCAGGCCTACTGTACACCACCAGTAGGCAATGGGTAAAGTGTCTTTTCCAAGGAAACAACGACCGAGACAGTCGGGGGCTGATGAACCGGCAACCCTCCCATTACAACCCAAAACCCCTAACTCGCCAACTCCTAACTTCTGAGCCACGGTTGCCCCCTTTTCCCAATTTAACCTTATTATCACATATGCCTCCTGGACGCCTCCCTGGTGAGGTGTTCTGGGCACGTCCCGCCGGGAGGAGACCCAGGGGAAGACCCAGGAGTCGCTGGAGGGATTATGTCTCCCAGCTGGCCTGGGAACGCCTCGGGATTCCTCCCGAAGAGCTGGCCCAAGTAGCCGGGGAGAGGGAGGTCTGGGTCTCTTTGCTTAGGCTACTGCCCCCGCGACCCGACCCCGGATAAGCGGAAGATGATGGATGGATGGATGGATATCACATATAGACGAGGAGTCCCCAACATCAAGGCGGATGCCCTTCCCCATCATTGACCTCCCCAGTGAGATCCTTGAGCCTCTTCTTCCCCTCTCCTGTTCAATGAGGAAGGAGCATTTCAAGGTGAGCAGTGACTTACCAGAGAGTGGTAATCAGGCTAGCCTTTAACTCCAAGTCCTTATTTTTCTAGTCAAGTGATCTTACCATGCTCCTGTTTCTCCTTGTAGCCTGCCAGCGCCCGGGTGTTTCCCTAGCTGTCATCCCCAGCTGCAGCTGCAGCCCTGAGTGTCTGCGTCTTCCTGGCTGTTCCTCCGCCTCCCTCGCATCGCTCCCTTGTAGGTCTCTTGGGAAGGTTAGCCACTGAATCCATTCATCCCTCACCTGCCTGCCCATCCTCAAGTCCTGCGTAGATCGGAACTGCTCCTGGAACAAAGGCGCAAAGGAACTCATCAGCATACCCTGGCCCCGACAACACCATCGACCATGCTCACTCATCTCTCCTTCAAGGCTTTCCCGTTCACTTGCAAGTAAGGGTCCTAAGCTTTTACTCCTGCAACATCTTCATCTCAAAGTCAGTGTGCTCACCTGTCATACCTCTTCCAGAAACAGGCATATTTTCCCTGAGTGCTTCTGTTCCCACTCCAGTGAATGTATTGTTCCCCCCAGAATCTCCATCTTCTAAATAAATTCCTCTTTTACTGATCCCTCTTCTCTGTATCAAGTGTGTGTGTGCTACAGTCGATCACAAATTATAACACTATCTGTGTCAACGTGTCTGTTTCTGTCATTATCATAATCTAAAATGCATGAGAACTGGGTAGACAGGGGAAGAGTTGTTCCTTAAGGGTAAAATATTTGTAAGGACCTCAGCTTTCAGTAGGAATAAATCTCTACCTGATACTTGGAATTGCAAGTCGCCTTTCTGTCTTAATCAATCTTTAATCAATGTGTATCGTGGCTGGCTAGACAACGCCAAAGTGGAGCAGCGTCATTACAGTGAGACGCTTTGATTGATTGACGCTCCGGGTACGTAGGCAAAAGTTCAGTTAGCTTAGCTTCTGCATTACTGACTTTTGCCAGTTTGAATCTCCTAAACCAGCAACAATTTCAAAAACTACAGCAGAGACTCTGACGGCCTCAACCATAGACTTAACATTTAATCTTGTTGTTCTGACCATGAATTTTTGAGCATTGTGAACGCACCATTAATGTCTGTACAGTGAAGTGATATTGTCTCTAAAAAGTCCCAGTGCTTTCATACTGTAATATCAGCACTCATGGAATGTGTCTTGTTTAATCAAATTACGCGGTCCGAACTAAGTGTAGCATTAAATAGGATATATAATTTGAACATTGGCATCAACAACAGGGATCACAGAGGAGCTTGTTTGATTAGCTAAGTGTGGATATCTGAAACTTTCCAGAAGATATCTTGGTCTGGAAGTGATGTTTTTTTCAGGTCAAGAGATTTGTATGCAAATATAAATACGAAAAAATAAATAAATAAATGATTGAAACTAGATACAATATCAACACTCAAAAGTATTCTCACAGAAATTAAAATATTGTAATTAGATTATTTTAATAAACCATGTAACTTGGATGGATGCGATGCTGGCATGACCACAGTGTTGCACACATCTGATGTTGCTCCAGTGGTCCAAGGGACCACCCAGGGAGTTAGTCTGTTTGATCAGACACATAGAAAATTAGAGGGAACATGATTGCTGATATTGGCACAATATTTTGCGCTGCATTACAGTGCACAGACTACAAAGCGGAATTCTCAACTCGTTAAGTGAAATGGAGATGTTAGATCACTTCCTACTTTTCAGTATCACAGCTGACCTTTCTCACCCTGGACACAGACTGTTTGACATATTCTTATCAGGCAGGAGGCTCCGGTCCAGTCGAACCAGAACCTTTCGCTATAAGAACAGTTTCTTCCCCTCTGTTGTTGGACTCATGAACAATAACCCTAAGACTGTTCTCAACAACACGCCCACATCTTGTTGCCGTGCTTGTTGAATGGTTCCTCAACATTGTACATTGAACGTTAAACAACTAGTTGCTAATAAAGTGTGTGAGCATGTAAACAGCAATGACCTACTTAAAGAGGACAAAGTTTGGGCTAGTTTTGCAGCTGCTTCCACACTGGAGATTTATTCCGGCAACACAACACATGGACAACAACATGGTCTTGGGGTGTCGGATAATGTAACATGTTGGCATGAGTAAAGGATCCTCCAGCACACGCTCTCCTCCAGTTTTTCTTGGACCTATCATGAAGCTCAATTTCAAAACACTCAAGACACTTTGGGATTTAGGAGACACTTGCATTCACGAGAGACTAGGATGGAGGGAGGTGGATGAATGAGGGAGTGGCTTGGCCTTACTTTGTTCCTGCCTTTGCACTTGCTCTGACCTAATCTGTTTATATGTTTTAAAATACATTTAATTACTTGCATACTTTTTTTTCATTTTAGAGAACTTCCCATCCCTTCTGAAATGGCTGTAAATACTCAATTCTTTTCTCAAACACAATATGGCCCTAAAAACACCCTGCTTAGGTTTGCAAGCAAATGTTTGCTTTTGTGTATCACAGATCTAAATACTTTGTGTCTGCTTGGCTTCTCTGTTTACATCTCAAGACCCTGATGCAATGGCAGAGTAAATCTTGGCCTATCTTCAGTATACCTTAGTTTAGTCAGCCATCATTTTTTAATTAAAATTCTACTAAATGAGAAAAATGAGATTTTTGAAAGTTGAAGAACCAAAAAGTAAAATTAGTTTCCTATTCTGTGGAAAAACAATATGTTGAAGTATCTGTTAGTTAAGAAATGATTGACATATGTGACTGGTAGTTTATCATTTTTAGATAGTTTGGGGCGTTTTTTTGTTATATCGATGATCTGCCCCATCATCTACACTATCAACAGCTGATACATAACATTTTAAACACAAAGCCAATATACCCATGAACAGGTCTCAAGATGTTCAAGAAAATGTTATGATTTCAAAACCATTGAATAATCTTGTCTTACCTTCCTACAGTTTAATGTTCCTTTTAAAAAATACCAGGGAACATTCTTAAGTAGGCGATGTCGACCTGTATTTCTCTGATCAAAATCGAAATAACTTTTTAACATTTTAACAAAAAAATTTTTCTGTTCACATGGTGCGAGTCTCAGTCCGTACTGGAGTCCAGTGTTTTACGTGTCGGACTACACCAAAACAGCAGGTGGTGGAATACAAATAATTCTATAGCTATTCAACAAACAAGGATGCGAGAAGTACCGATGTCATAAAATGGCCGAAGGCCAAGAATGACAACACATTGGTCTACTGGTCAACTGCTACCTGTCACAGTAAGCCCACCGCTTTGTAACCTGGTGTATTGCATTGGGATGCCTGAACAGCATTGTTTTGGTATCTTTATGGTAGCATGGCGATTCGGTAACTTCTTTTAGCGATGTCATCCCTTGTCTCAGGTATGGCCAGGGTACAGCTTGTGTTCACTTAATCCATATCCAGTCGTACCTGGACTTCAATACGACCTCCAAGGAAGGTCTCTCAGACCGTACCCTGGCATGGTCCAGATGATGTTCAGATAGTACGAAACAAGTGGATTTTTAGCAAATACAGTACCCAAATACAGATTGGAGTCCCATGTAAAAAAGCCCTAAGCCAATAACAGAATAACTACAGAAATAGCTCAGGATAACCTAAGTCATTCTTACTGTAAGCTTTATCAAAAAGGTTTTAAGACTAGTCTTAAAAATAGACATAGTGAGTGCCGACTAAATCTAGGAGTTGGTTTTACAGGAGAGCAGCTTGATAACTAAATTATCTTCTTCCCATTCTACTTTTAAAAATCTTAAGATGTACCAGTGAAACCTACAGTCTGAGAGTGAAGTGCTAGTGCTACTGTTAGGAACATATGAAACAATCAGATATCTCATGTATGATGGAGCTTGATTATTAAGGGCTTCATATGTAAGCAGGAGAATCTTAATGTTATGATCCGTCTCTGTCTGCGTCATTCCTTCCTCCCTGTTTGTTTCTCGTCGTCTCTGTCTGTCAACCTGTTACCTCATTTGTTGAATCAAAGTCCTTGTCGTTTATTATCTAAGTAGTTCTCCTTAATTCCAGTTTCTGTAGAAGGCAGATTCATAATATACTGTTAGGATGAATGTTTTTATAACTTGATTCCACATTGCAAGATCTCCCCCATTAGCAAGGAATGTTTGATACGGCCAAAGGATTGTTTGTGAAATATGTATATGATTTTGCTTTTAATTTGCTGAATACTGGTGACTGACTGATCTGGTGTGGTGCGGTATGTGGCATATTGCATAATACTTTCGTGCCGATTTACTTAACTTTGCTGGGGTGGACAGTTCCTTCTGGATGCTTTCTTTTGCAGTTGCTCTGGTGATTGGGCATTGTTTTCTAAAATGCTGCAAGCGGCAAAAGCATCTAGCCAGTTTAGTTTTGAACATGCACATATCTTGTTAGTTTCACAATCACTCAATAAATATATTAATCAACAATTCAATCAAGCAGTCAGTCAGTCATTCAAACTTGTATCCATAAATCAATTCTCACACTTTGTTTGCAAACTTCACTTGCCCTTTTGAAACATCCAAATGTACAAGCATTCCCACATTCAATCATTATCTTACTCCAAGGGTGGTAAACAAATTCACAATATTCTACTTAATATTTTAAACTTAAATTGGAATTACAATTAGGTATTAATTTCACTGCATTTTAATGCTATTTTTAATGTTTCTTGCTTCAACAATGTTCCTGTTACATCTTCATAGCTGGATTTGTGGAAAGACATCAGCCAATATTGCATATCCATAATTATTATAATGGGTAATTACATCATGCCTATTTTGAATTTTACTGAAATAAAAATATTTTCCCCTTTTCAACAAGTACAGATACAAATGCTAGCTCCTTTACACACCCTTATTGTGCAGTATGTCTCCCATGGGGCCATGCTCTTCATACACAGTAAAAGGTCAAAGGTCATCAGTTTTACTCATAGTTTTAAGTTAGTGTTGGGGAGCAGATGATATAAAATTTTGAATCATAGATAATCGTAGTTTAATATACTGATAAGTATGAATAGCAGTCCCCAAGTTATGTCAAGTACGTTTCTAACTGAATTTATTCATCTAAATACACTTTAGCATCAAAAGAGCTCAGTCAACACAAAAACGTATCGTTGAATATTTAGGCATTTTTCAGTATATCCAACTCGAGGAGTCACTTTTGTCATATTCAGAGATTTAATAAAGGTCATCTAAATTGCAATCAAAATAATATTTACTCAGCCCTTGCATTGAATTTTGAGTGTAGGCTTCGCTACAAGTTCTATGATGAGCTCTTCAGACATGGTTGTTTCAGGTCGCCTGGAAATTCTATCAAATATCATGAGTACGCAACTTTTTTCTCAATTTACTGTTCTTAATGAGTCAATGTAGTGAGTGACAAGACCGTTATATTACAAGCAGCAGTAGTTTTATGCCTTTGGATAGGAATTTAGATGGTCACTTGAGGATTATTTGGAGAGGCGTTCTAGTTTTGTTGTACGTGTGTTCTGCTTTCAGTTCAAATGAAAAGTTACTGGTGAGCTTCTGCCGAATGTATGTTGAAATAATTTAGTAAGGAGACAAATCACCGTTAAACACTTTGGTTCTGGCAGCGAGTGGATCAGTGACTCAGAACTTGGCAGCTCTTTAATTGTTCTGTTTATTATTCTTAAATCCTGATATTTAGATCTGTCTACTTTTAAACTGAAAAGATGGAACAAATATTGGGTTTTCTATTAAACTATTGCTTTTTGTAAACATTAGGTTGTTGTACTCCCTCTTACTTTCAGCTGTGGCTTCAGTGGGTGATTGGGATTCTGAGTTTTTGGGGACAAATTTCCTTTAACAGTTAACTTATTCAGCTTTATATTCATGAAGCCGACCTAAATTAATTAGATCCTTTGTAGAACGAGATTTAAATTAATGATTCATCATTGGAAAAATCCCAAAGCAGAGCAAAAGAGTCAGGAAGGGATTTCCCTTTTTTTCCAAGAAGCAATTGGGTGAATAATCAATAGTTCTGATAAAACCACTTTGAGGTCAAATTAAAGTGATCTGTTTTATATTTTGTCAGTAAGAGTGAGATCATAGACACACAAGGCTTAGAATCAGGTTGGTTTCATTTTCGGAAGCACTCCACACTAATCAGTTCACACTCGAGCTACAGCTAATATGCTTTGATTTAGATTTTTGGAATCTTGCATTTACATTTTTAGTAATGATCATACTTAATATTTATTCTGGTGTTAACACAATATTTTCAATAAATGTCTAAAATTGTCATTTAGATTATTGTCTCAAAGAAGTGTAAGACATGCTTTCCCATACTTTCCTGTCAGAAGGGGTTTCAACTCTCACCTCCGGCAGAACTTCAAACACGTCCCGGGGGAGTCGGGGGACATTGAGTCTGAATGGGCCATGTTCCATGCCTCCATTGTCGGAGCGGCTAACCGTAGTTGTGGCCGTAAGGTAGTCGGTGCCTGTCGCGGCGGCAACCCTCGAACCCGATGGTGGACACCAGCGGTAAGGGATGCTGTCAAGCTGAAGAAGGAGTCCTATCGGGCCTTTTTGTCCTGTGGGACTCCGGAAGCAGCTGATAGGTACCGGCAGGCCAAGCGGAGTGCGGCTCGGATGGTTTCTGAGGCAAAAACTCGGGCGTGGGAGGAGTTTGGAGAGACCATGGAGAACGACTTCCGTATGGCTTCGAAGCGATTCTGGTCCACCATCCGGCATCTCAGGGGGGGGGAAGTGGTCTGCCACCAACACTGTTTACAGTGGGGGCGGTGAGCTGCTGACCTCAACGCGGGACGTTTTGGGTCGGTGGATGGAAGACCTCCTCAATCCCACCGACACGCCTTCCTGTTTGGAAGCAGATTCTGAGGACTCTGGGACGGGCTCTCCAATCTCTGGTGCTGAAGTCACTGAGGTTGTTAAAAAGCTCCTTGGTGGCAAGGCACCGGGGGTGGATGAGATTCGGCTGGAGTTCCTCAACGCTCTGGATATTGTAGGGCTGTGTTGGTTGACGCGGCTCTGCAATATTGCGTGGACTCCGGGGGCAGTTCCCTTGGATTGGCAGACCGGGGTGGTGGTCCCCCTCTTTAAAAAGGGGGACCAGAGAGTGTGTTCCAACTATAGGGGGATCACACTTCGAAGCCTCCCTGGTAAGGTCTATTCGGGGGTTCTGGAGAGGAGGGTCCGACGGATAGTCGAACCTCGGATTCAGGAGGAACAATGCGGTTTTCGTCCTGGCCGTGGAACACTGGACCAGCTCTACACCCTCGGCAGGGTCCTGGAGGGTGCGTGGGAGTTCGCCCAACCGGTCTACATGTGCTTTGTGGACTTGGAGAAGGCGTTCGACCGTGTCCCTCGGGGTGTCCTGTGGGGGGTACTCCGGGAGTATGGGGTACCAGGCCCTTTGATACGGGCTGTTAGGTCCCTATATGAACGGTGTCAGAGTCTGGTTCGCATTGCCGGCAGTAAGTCGGACTCATTTCCGGTGAGAGCTGGACTCCGCCAAGGTTGCCCTTTGTCACCGGTCCTGTTCATAACGTTTATGGACAGGATTTCTAGGCGCAGCCAAGGTGTTGAGGCGATCCGTTTTGGTGACCTCAGGATCGGGTCTCTGCTTTTCGCAGATGATGTGGTCTTGTTGGCTTCATCTGAACGTGATCTACAGCTCTCGTTGGAGCGGTTCGCAGCCGAGTGTGAAGCGGCTGGGATGAGGATCAGCACCTCCAAATCCGAGACCATGGTCTTGAGCTGGAAAAGGGTAGAGTGCCTTCTCCGGGTCGGGGATGAGGTCCTTCCTCAAGTAGGGGAGTTTAGGTATCTGGAGGTCTTGTTCACGAATGAGTGAAAAATGGAGCGGGAGATCGATGGACGGATTGGTAAGGCGTCTGCAGTTATGCGGGCGCTGTACCGGTCTGTCGTGGTGAAGAGAGAGCTGAGCCAAAAGGCAAAGCTCTCAATTTACCGGTCGATCTACGTTCCTACCCTCATCTATGGTCACGAACGCTGGGTGGTGACCGAAAGAACGAGATCGCGGATACAGGCGGCTGAAATGAGTTTCCTCCGTAGGGTGGCTGGGCTCTCCCTTAGAGATAGGCTGAGAAGCTTGGTCATCCAGAGGGGGCTCAGAGTAGAGTTGCTGCTCCTCCACATCGAGAGGAGCCAGTTGAGGTGGCTCGGGCATCTGGTCAGGATGTCTCCTGGAGGCCTCCCTGGTGAGGTGTTCCTCGGCACGTCCCACCGGGAGGAGACCCAGGGGAAGACCCAGGACCCGCTGGAGGGATTATGTCTCCCAGCTGGCCTGGGAACGCCTCGGGATTCCTCCCGAGGAGCTGGCCCAAGTAGCCGGGGAGAGGGAAGTCTGGGCCTCTTTGCTTAGGCTACTGCCCCCGCGACCTGAGCGGAAGATAATGGATGGATGGATGGATTGGTAAATTTTGTTGCTTTGTTTCTATCTAAATTTTTATTTAGTTGACACATTGTACACCATTGTTTGCCTTAAACTTAAGCCTAATGACACCTGGAAATGTTTTTTTTGTTTTGTTTATTCTGTTAATTTACATGAGGTATTACTGGATTTAATTTCTCTAAAGGTTTGTTAGCCCTTTTTCCATGCTTTTTGCACCCGCTTCGCATGTTATCAATGCATTAAATGGATGTTATTAGAGGTAATCACTGTCATTGAATGCCTTCAGACTGTGCCTCCTCTACCTACTAGTAGGCACGGTAGCTCGTTATCACTCTATAATAAGGCAAATTACTGCTCCGTTGCCGCTTTAGGAGCCTGATTAATCCAGTTCCAGTTATAATATAATCCAGTTCACCTGTTGTACACCTCACACAGGATCGAAGTCACCGATAAATCAGGTAACTAGCAAAGAATTCTGACTATAATAAGTTTTAAATTAGTTTTCTTAAGAACTGTAATTAATATTTTGAAGAAAATGTGAAACCCGAATGGCTTCCTCTGGCCGGACGACAGACTGGCGGATGTCCCCTGGTGGGACGTGGGACCGACGGACGGCCTGAAAATCCTCTCCCGAGGACCCAGAGGTCCAGCGGACGGCTGAACGGACATCCCTTTGCAGGACGTGAGACTGACAAACATCCCCTCTCGGGACGCGGGACGGGCGGACTGCCCGGAGATCCTCTCTTGGGGACCTGAAGACGAGGACCAGGTCTGGGAACCTGGAGACGAGGAGCAGGTTTGGGAACCTGGAGACGACGCTGAGGCGTCGGGGCCTGAACACTCAAGAGGGGTGCAGGCACAGGGGCCCGGAGGCGGGGAGCAGGTTTGGGAACCTGGAGCCGAGGGGCGAGTTTGGGAACCTGGCACCGAGGGGCAGGTTTGGGAACCTGGAGCCGAGTGGCAGGTTTGGGAACCTGGAGCCGAGGGGCAGCGGCGGCTGAGAAGCGGCGGCTGAGGACCGGTGCAGTGGCGGCTCCAGCAGCTCTGGCGGAGGCAGCTGTAAATCCGGTGATGGGCAGATTGGAGAGAGAACAGATGTTAGCGTGCTGTCGACACGCTCCTCCACCCTGGAAGCACGCTTGCCTCGACAGCGCCGACCTCTGCGGCGGGATGATGGAGAAGGGTCGTTCCTCCATGACCCGACATCAGGAGGACGGTACGCTGACTGTGTCTCACAGAGGCCGATCTGCTGCTCCGGGAAGTCATCCGAGGGGCAGTTTATCTCCCACGCCTCCTGGTAGACCCGCTCAGCCTCGCCTCGCAGAGCGGCAAGGTCCTGGGCGGAGAACACCCTCCGAAAATGAGGAAGCACCTTTATGATCTCCTCAGATCCGGAGAGTCGCAGAGGCGCGTGAGGAGAGGCGGACATCCTGGACAGATTAGCCCAAACGTCCTTCTTCAGGGCGGCGATCTCCTGGGCGACGGCTTCCGCTGGGTCCATTTCTGGGCTGGATCATTCTGTCAGGCTGATGTTGCATGGAGGACGAAGGACCCAGGTGCAGAAGCACAGTTCAGGTAAGGCGATAATTTATTAATGGTGTAGCAACATAAGGTGAGACGATAAACGCAACAGGTACGACATACGATATACGCTAATGATCGAGCCAGGGATGAAGCACTCGCTGGATCTTAAATAGGGGGAGACAAGGAGGAACAGGTGAAAACAATAGGAAGTGAACACAGGTGCAAACGATAGGAGGTGAAGAGGTTCATATAGGACAACACAGGTGGAGGTGATGATGAGGGAGTGACAGGAGCTGAGTGTAATCATGACAATTTGTGTCACTCAAAAGATGAGGACTGGCAAATAATACTTCCATTTTTATCCCTTCATCGTATTTGGAGTTTAGCTAGCTCGTTAGCCCATTGAAACATTGAAATAATAAGTAAGAGTCAAAGGAGCCATAAAGTGTTATTCTGATTCCGTTGGAAATGACCCCTGGATGAAACATATGATGTTCATGGAAATTAAAGACACATTTTGATGCCAAGAAAGTTATCTTTTTAGGCGGGGGAAATTATTTTAGTTTTTCTGTGAAAATATGCATTGGACTACACTCCCAAAATGCTTAGCGAGCGCCGCGTTGCTACCCAAGGACGGAGAAAAGAGCATTAAAAGTGAAGAAAACCTCCATAAATCTTGCCATGAGGAAAGCGGCAGCTATGCTGGAGGATAATTAGTCAGTAGAGTAAAAGGCAGCAGGCAAAATAAGGTCTACAAGGTCTCGGTGAGTAATTAAAGCATTAGCTACTGTGGTGTAATTTGTAACAGTGTGAGTCATCTGGAGACAGAGAGGATCTTTGAGGCACGTTGTGCGTGAGCGTTCTGTTGGCTACAAATAAAGGCTTCATGTTAACAGCCCATGACGGTTCCCTCGTTTCTGTTAAGCTAAGAAACATGACAGGGTGTCAGAAGTGGGATTTAATTGAGGAGCGAGACGGAAAGAGTCGGCGGATAAAAGACCCAAGTAGGTGGAGATAAACGGAGGTGCGAAGACAGATGTCTAATGACGAAGATAGCAAACGGAGAGGAGCTAGCATGGCGGCTAGCACTCCGAAGGCTACGTTCAGCATACAGCCACCGGAGCCATTTGATTTCAGCAAACCACATGAATGGACAAAGTGATTCGGCGCTTTGAAAGATTTTGCCAGGCCAGTAATCTTGCTACAAGCTCAGAGGAAAATCAGCACTTTAATATATTGTATGGGAGACGAGGCTGACGATGTTTTGAGAGGTTTAAAACTAAGTGATGCAGACTAACATTTGTACAGCAAAGTAAGAGAAGGCCTTCAGAGCTTCTTTATTGTCAAGAATAACATTGTGTATGAACATGCCCGGTTTAACATGAGAAAACAGGAACCTAATGAGACTGTATATGCTATTGTAAGTGCCCTGCATGCATTTGCTGAGCACTGCAACTACGGCCCGCTCTATGACAAGCTCATAAGACACAGAATAGTAGTAGGCCTGGCCGACACAAGACTGTCAGAACGCATGCAGATGGAAAAAGATTTGAATTTAGAAAAAACAGGCTGAAGAGATTAAAAAGCAACAAACTGCTCTTAGGAACGAAGGGAACGGGATGCATTACAACACCAGCTCCGTGGATAGAGTGGTTAAAGCAAGCAGCATCCTGAAAATACAAAGTTTAGTAGCAAGAATAAAGCCGTTAAAGCCCATCAGCGGTTTCACAGTCAGGATAAAAACACCTCGACAGCGCAGTGTTATAAATGTTTTCATCCGACACATGAGTGCCCTGCAAACTATTTTCCTGTGGGAAAAAAGGCCACTTTCAACGTGTCTGCAGGAGAAGTAAGTCAGTTCATCGCATAGAAGAGGAGGAGGAGCAGAGTTTCTTCCTAGGCACTATTTCTGCAGACAAACAGTCCTGGTCAGCAGAGAGACAAAACTCTGACATTCAAACTGGTCACTGGTGCGGATGTTACTGCAATCGCTGAGTCAGATTGGAACCGAATATCCTCAGGAACAAAATCAGCTGTACTGCAACAACCAGATAAGCCTTTGTTAGGACCTGGAAGGACACCATTAGAAGTCGCTGGATTCTCCAAACTTCAGCTCAAGTACGGAGGAAAACAAACGACTGAGAAGGTGTATGTCGTCAAGAACCTGGGTACGCCACTCCTAGGCTTACCTGCGATCACTGCACTACTGTAGGTCTGCTGGTACGGGTGGACACCATCACAATAGACTCTCTGAAGCAGTCCTATCCCAAACTGTGCAGCGGGTTAGGCGAAGTGAAACAGCAGTACCACATACAACTCAAGCCAGATGCAGTTCCTTATTCTCTAAAAAACCCCAAGAGAGTTCCTATCCCTCTGATGGGAAAAGTGAAGGAGGAACTAATAAGGATGGAGCGTCTTGGAGTCATTACCAGAGTCGAAGAACCTAAAGACTGGTGTGTGGGCATTGTTGTTGTCCCAAAAAAGAACAGCCCCAACCTAAGACTATGTGTGGATTATATGAGACTGAATGAGTACGTACGCAGGGAAAAGTTTGTGCTGCCCTCGGTGGAGCAGAGCCTGAGTGTACTCACAGGAGCCAAAGTGTTCAGCAAACTGGATGCCAACATGGGTTTCTGGCATATTCCCTTGTCAGAGGTGTCAGCCGACCTCACAACATTCATAACACCCTTCGGGAGGTTCCGGTTTAATAGGCTTCCCTTTGGCATGAACTCGGCACCCGAACACTTTCAGCGCATGATGATGGAGGTGATTGAAGGACTGGATGGTGTGGTCTGCCATATTAATGATTTGCGGGTGGCGGGTCGTTGCCGGGAGGAGCACGACGCCCGACTTCACGCCACTCTGCAGAGACTAGAAAAGGTAGGCATAACTCTGAACGTGGAGAAATGCCACCTCTCACAGAATAAAGTGACTTTTTTGGGACACATAATCTCTGATTCAGGCATCATCCCTGACCTGAGAAAAACTGATCATCGAGATGAAAGCACCAAGGAATGTGACAGAACTATGCAGTTTCCTAGGCATGGTGAACCAGGTGGGCAAGTTCATCCCCCACCTGTCAGAGATGTATAAGCCGTTGAGAGACCTACTGTCGAAGAGAAACAGCTGGTATTGGGGTGTGGACCAGGAAGACGCATTTAGATCCCTCAAAAATGCCATAGTTTCGCCCCCAGTACTTGCAATGTATGACCCTATCCGTGAAACCAAAGTGTCAGCCGATGCATCATCCTACGGATTAGGATGTGTCCTTCTGCAGCTGTGGGAAGATGGATGGAGACCTGTGGCTTACATATCAAGGTCCCTCTCTCCTACAGAGCAACGATACGCGCAGGTGGAAAAAGAAGCCCTAGCTTCCACGTGGGCATGTGAAAAATTGCGGGATTTCCTGATTGGCAAAGAGTTCAGTCTATAAACGGACCACAAACCCCTTGTCTCACTGTTGGGAAGTCAGGCACTGGATCTTCTTCCACCTAGAATCCAACGTTTCAGGATGAGACTCATGCGTTATCAGTACAAGGTGCATTATACATCAGGGAAATCACTCTGCACAGCCGATGCCCTGTCTCGTTCCCCATCGAAAACAAACACAACCCAGTCTGATAAAGAGCTGATGGAAGACACAGATATATATGTCGACAACATCATCGAACATATGCCTGTTAGATCTTCTTTCATGCAAGCGCTCAAAGATCAGCTGAAAGTGGACAATGTGTGTGCACGTGTAATGGACATGTGCAGCCGAGGATGGCCGGAGCATGCAAAACAGGAGTCACTGCTTGAAAGCTTCTGGCCAGATCGTGCTACGCTCACAGTTACGGACGACCTGCTGTTGAAAGACTCTCGTCTGGTCATACCCTCAGTGATGCGGAATGAGGTGTTGGAAAAACTGCACAAAGGTCACCAGGGCATGGTGAAGTGTAAAGCTCGTGCCCGCCAAACAGTGTGGTGGCCGGGACTCAGTCAACAAATTAATGACATGGTGCTTAGGTGCCAAACATGTGCCTCTGAGAGACAAAATCCTTGGGAACCACTCCTGCGGACTGAATGCCTCGAACAGCCCTGGCAAAAAGTGGGTGCAGATCTGTTCGAGCTGAGAGGAAAAACCTACCTCCTCACAGTGGACTATCTTTCCAGGTTCATTGAGATCGCCCTGTTGAGTAGGACAAGATCAGATAATGTTATCACACACCTGAAATCAATCTTCGCCTGTCACGGCATTCCTGAAGTCCTGATTTCGGATAATGGACCTCCGTTTTCCGGTCAAGCCTTCTCAGATTTCGCTGTCAAGTATGGACTTGAACACACCACAAGCAGCCCAAAATTTCCGCAGAGCAACGTAGAGAAAAACACGACAGCTACTAGGTAACGCCATCTAGCGCTACGCCATACGTGCGACCAAAAAGTCTCATTGGTAGGCATTTCATTTGCAAAATTTTTAAAGCAAATAAATCAGAAAGCACATGACAAATACAGCCGACACACACATTATTATTTATCATTTAAATTGCAGGATAGCATATGTGTGATTCAGTGCAAACCAGAAAATAACTTTTATAGCTCAATTGACTTAGGCTCTCCATACATTTAGGTGTGTTACATCACTTAATTGTCTTTCTTTGATTTGCCTTGTGTAATCTTAAAAGAGCATTATTTGGTGTAATAATATTTATAATTGTGCTATAAATGGAATATAAAATTCTGGCATAGTTCAGTACCTTTTCCATCTTTTAAATTATGGCTTTAGTCTCAACAGTTTAGAGCTGTCTTTGTGTAATGTTGTCATGTATCATATGTTTTATGCTTTAATGTAGTTATCATCTTGCCACCCAAAGCACCCTGGATTACCTTGTTGTTGAAAATGTGCTATACAAATAAATTTACCTTTCCAAAGATCATTATGTATGCAAATACTTGTTACAGTTTCTTTATGTTTATTAATAGTCTTCATTCTTGTGAGCTATGAAGCAGAATGGAATAAAAATATGTGGATGTCCTGAAAATATTGTGCTCTGTTTGTCTTAGTAATTTCATGATAAGAGTGGACAGTCATAACAGGGGAACAAAAAGTAACCATGCCAAATGCAGGGTGGGCTCACCTTTGATTGCTGCAGCAGCAGAGGCCACTGGTTTGCCTCCATTTGCTATAGATGTACGTATATTCATGCTTTTAATGCAGAAATATCACACAAATGTATTGTAATGAAATAATTCCATAAGAAAATTGTATGAACTTGGCTGCATTATAATTAGTAACTGTTGCAATTTGCACGGTTAAGACATGATGCAACCTTCTGGGATTCCTTAGAAAATGTTTGAACTGATTTAACATCTTGATGCCTGAATTTATTTTTTTCAAGTGACAAAAAATGTCACTTGTGTTTTTGCTTTAAAGTAGATACTAAATTAAGTTAATTTGGAGCGGAGGCGGTTTGATGTGAATTTCTGACAATATGCATCAAGGGGTAAATGCAGGGGTAGGGAATCCTTGTCCTCGAGAGCTGCTATCCTACATCTTTTAGTGTTTTCCCTGTTCCAACACATATTATTTCAATCAGCAGGTGATCAACAAGCTTCCGCAGAGCTTGATGAGCTTCTAAACAGGTGAATCAACTGTGTTGGAACAGAGAAAATACAAAAAAATGTAGGATAGCGGCTCTCGAGGACCAGGGCCCACATTTATCAAACGTTCGTAGAAATGTTCCTATATTCAATCCTACGAAGGAAATTTAGGATGTGCGTACGTACATGTCAAAGTGTGATTTATGAAACATGCGGTGGCCTCTCGTACGCACGCTCCTCCGCAATCAGCTGTTGATAAATCCCACTTATGCATACTCAGGTCCTCGTGTCCGTTCACAGTCATTTGCATACAGAAACGCCCTGAATGAACCATATTTGGTAGCACCACATCATGCATTGATTCCTCACATTCTTCCATAAAACAATTTCCAAGAGAGGAAAAAAAGGACTTTTAATGACACAGAGATCAAAGTGAAACATAGAAAAGTATTCATGATTTACAGACCTAAAAAAATGTCAGTTTATACAAGTTCATTTCACCACCGATAGTTTTTGCCATCTGCGGTTTCTCTGTTTATTTCTCTGAGCACGCAGCCATTATATTTCTGCTGCAGAGCAGACAAAAGAAAAACAAATGCAGCGAATAATTTCATTTGCTAATATTAACTTCTGTGTAAATCCTTGATTTATTTGCACATATTAAATAATTTAATAATGAACATTGCTGTTTGATTTGATCAACTCAGGGGAAACTAATTTAAAAAAGAATAACTCCGCCTGGGACAGAGGTGGCAGGCAGTAAATACGGTCGGGACAGTGGACATGTTCCTGTTGGAAATGAAGGGGAAAAAATGGTTCAATATTAAAATGAATACAATAAAACATCTCTCAGTACACAGATCTAATACAAAGGGTGCTCCGATCATCATAATTCACACTTTAGTGGCCATGCGTAATTGGAAACACGGAAAGGAAAAAAGGACAATCTGCTTCACTGATAAGCAGGAACATTTAGTTTTCACGGTACTTACTTAACCTTTTAATTAAAGGTGTGACAAAATCCCATTAAACTGAAACGCTTGGTGTAATAAATAGACAAAGAAACGGGAGGGGGTCTGCGGCCGCACAGCGCAGATTGCGAGTGACAGCGCCATGCATGATCAACCCAACATTAACTTATGTATTTCTTGGAAAATTTCAAACATTTTCTTAAAGTTTATTGCTAATCCGTGCATAATTTTAATATTATTTTATTATAACACAGACAGACGCCAACATGAGCTCCTTGGTGGAGGCGATAAACTGCTGAGAGAATTATTCTGTAAAAGAAAAACTGTTTCAGTGCTGCAGTGCCTCTGTTCTAACAGTAGATGCTGTGCGTACGAACATTCAGAACTGTACTTGTATTTAGGAACATTTCTACGCAAAAGTACAAATTGATAAATACCACACAATGTGTAAAATTGTTCCTAAGGACAAAATACGCACGGATCTGTGCGTAAGTATGCTTGATAAATGAGGGCCCAGAATTCCCTACCCCTTGTTCTTGATTTGATTGAATTTATTTCTGTCTTTTAGAACTGGATTGGCAATTATAAACAGTCTCTTAAACAATCCCCATACACAAGAGGACAAAAGACTGAAGTCTGCTCTCGGGACCTCTCTGCATACAATCTCTTCTGTAGAGGACACAAAACAAAGGTGAGACAATATTTCTTAAGGCTGCAAAGGTAATACCAATGTTTGTGCTGATATTAAGAGTAAAAGCATATATTTTTCATTAGGGCTGGGGGATTATGAAGATTCAATAATCATTAGTGTTACTTTATTGAATATCTTGATTTTCGATTCCGTTTTTGGTTTAATTAAAACAATCATAATAAAAACAATGAAATATAGCATTCACTATTATCATTGCATATAGAATGTGCATCCTGCTCCTGTTTTATTGCAAACCCTGTGTCCACACTAAATGCGATAGGAGAGACAAAAAAGCACGACACACGGCTAGCTGTTCGCGTGCACATTCGCACCTTGAAGCGTGTACAAAGCGAACTGGTCGCGCTCAAAATATGGTATTTTCGCGCGCGAACTGGCCTTCAGCAGAGCTGGGCCCAGAGTGCATCTGCCGTTGGATTATGGACCGAGCTGATGGAGAACTGCGTGTTCGGCCCGGGCTTCAGCGGAGCTGGGGCCAGAGTGCAGTAGCCGTTGGATTATGGTCTCCGATCTGACGGAGGACAGAGTGGATTACGTGTTCGGCCTGGCCTCCGGTAGAGCTGGGACCGCTGCACTGGGGGTTTGGTGAGCTACAGATACAGTCTAGCTACGGCGGAGGGATCCATAAACACCAGCGAGCCTCTCATAAACACAGGCTCCTCGCCGCCTGGAAAACGTGACCTACTCACCCAGTTTGTGCCGTGAAGGTCCAAGCTTCGCCTGCCGAAACACCAACTACATTTCTGAGCAGCTGTCCATCTGTCTGCGGTTCGTAAAAGATTATAATATTTGAGCAGCGTGGGACGTGGTGTGGAAGCTGCTACCAGGAAACCAGGTGAGGAGGCCGTTTCAAGGCTCACTTCTAGGCCGAGAGGTGCTTTTACAGCAACATCGGCTCTTTTAAGAGCCATCCACAAACCTCTTAAGAGCATTCCTGTCTAAATAGTTTATTTTTTTATTTCTGTCTCTGTATAGCAAACTGCTGGTGTCATGTAGCTCGGGGTGATTAGCCACAATGTTTATTAGTATTTCCTCCATGTCCTGCTAAGCTTCATTAGAAGAAACAAGGAAGAAGAAGTACCTTGAGGAGGCAGCTTAAGGAGAGAACAGGCAATCTTACCTCTGAAATGAGAGAGCTAAAAATCAAGAAGTACTTCAAGCAGCTCAAGTTAGAGGTTTGTTCTATATCGTAATAATTTTAAAAAATGTTTAGTGAATGATTTCAAACTAAAGGACATTTTGTGCAAATGTCTGTACTATTTTATTTGCATAATTGTCTGTCACAGTGAAACTTTTCACAACATCAAACAAGTGCGAATATCAGACAGCCATTTTTTCATTATCTGTTCCACCTTTCCTTAAAGGATCACAGGGCAAGAGGTGGTTCCCAGTCCATCGCATGGCAACACAGAGACAAACACAACAAACAACCATGCACGCACCCAACAGTCATGTTTTTGGACTGTGGGAGGAATCCAAAGTGCACTTGGAGAACATGCAGGTCCATGCAGAAAGACCCATGGCGGGAATAATATCAAAGATATCCTGAGTAAATACAAAAAGTTTTTTACATTCAAGATTTTATTCATTAACAAAAAAGCTTCCAAAACAATCTTGACCTTTTGTGCAAAAGTAATTGCTCCATAATCATATTAAATCATTCATTAAGTACAATTAAGCTCTTATTTTAAAAAAGCTTAGCTGAATTTCTCAATCCAAGGCCTTATTACTACGTAATGTGCAGATATATGCATAATACAAATAAAACTAGTGTGATGGCTAAAAGATCCCACAATGCATCACATCATGTAAACAAACTCATACGGATATGAGTTATATTATTTCTATTTCTATTAGTCTGGTTACAAAGCCATTCAAAAACCATTTGGAACGGCAACAAATCCAAGTGAGAGCCATGATCCTCAAGTGAAGTAAACATGCAGCTGTGCTAAAGCTTTCCAGGAGTACTAATCAAGCAAAAGTACTTAAGTAGCACATTATTAACTAATCTAGGAGGTAACTGAAGACTTGAACGATGTCCAAAGTTCTCCAGTCATCACTGCCTCAATTAATGTCACAGATCCAGATATAATGAAATGAAAGACCCAAGAAAATGGCAATCATTCAGGAAAACATTCACTGCTGATCAAATAGAAGACACAAAATCAATATTTAAATCCGGTTCAGACGCTGTAGTATGACCTTAAAATGCCTGTCATTCTGATAAACCCTTCAATGTTGCTGAAAGTGGAACAAAAGTTTTCAGAGAAAATCACAGACTCTTCACCAGTTCTCGTCAGTGAAGGAATCCAATATTTTATTATCTGATTTATCAGTTCCTTAATTAATACTGGTATCTATAATTACTATCTATACTGACTCCTTATTCCCTTGTTGGAGGTTCCTTCAGCCTCCGCGTGCTCAGGATTTGTTCTGCAACCAGGAGCAAAGAAACACCAAGACAACAGAATCAATTTTGCCAGCACAACACACCTGCAGGTGGACTCCAGTGGAAAATCAGTTCCCCAAAAGTGAGTGCCTGTTCTCAGGGTGAAGCTGTTTTTATTAAGATCTCCCCCCTCCCCTCACAGTGTTCCTCAGAGTTCAGCTAATAATCAAAACCGTTTCTCGAAACTTACCCCCACACACTCCCATAAAACTGATCTTAGCAATACCTTGTTCCTTTTTGATGAGCCACTCACTGGCTGGAATGCTGTTGCTCTCATATGACTAATTGTCCTTCTGCTTTTCCGGTTAGCCAAGGTTTATTTGAACACAGATAGGTTTATGTTAATTCACTTACTTGTATACACATTTATTCTATATAATTCAATATCAGTTTTTGCTGCTGAAGGAGGTACAGCTAAGGAGGCAAAAACATTTTCACTCAGGCCCTGGTTTTTTTGGATCGCAATGTTACCTTAATGATGATATGATCATTTGGAAACAAATTTCTGTATTTACTCAGTTTATCCAGAAAATGAGTGCATAAAATTTACTTTTAGAAACTTTTAGAAACATTCAAGTATAATAAAAGGGCTATCACGGAAGAAATATGTATGGGGGCAAGAGTTTCACATCATTGGTGCCATTGGATTTCTAATAAAACAATGTTTATATTTTCATGTATACTTGATGTTTTACAAAGCTTTCTTATTCGAAACATTGTTGAAGGTGTCCAATCTTGAGATGCTCGGCGTGGAAACTGTCATAATGTCATTCGACTGTCAGAAGCCGGCCTTGGAGGTTCTGGAAGTAAGCGGCCAAGGAGACAGACACCATAAACAACTATGCTTTGCATTTATAGGTTTACACAGACAGAAAGACACACAGATATCCAAAACTTATCCAATTTCAGTTAACCAATCATTTACAATATTTTCCGTCTGCTTCATGCGCCAAAGAGCCAGTTGATGCCCTTGTAAAAAAAGGTACAGGACATTTTCAACACAAAATACAGTAAGGATACATTGTAATACTGTTTTAGTTTTAAAGTCATGCAAAAAATGACCAAAGTTGTGCTTTTCTTATTGGTTGTCTTCTATTACTTTAAAAATTAGTTGGATGTGTATCTTTGCACATAACGGTCTGAAATGCAGTGACCATTGATAAGTAAAATATAATCTCTGTAGTAATCATTCAGATTTATTTGTCCGTTCTTGCTGTAAGTGTTTTCAGATTTACAACAGGTTGAAATATTTGCCTCTCATTTCAGATTAAGCAGGCGGTAAAGGGAGGCTGCCAAATGGGTCTCTAAAGAATCACAGCATCACCATAAATGCATCTGGACTCCCTGGTGGCCTGACCCTGAAAAAACCTTCACATTATGGAAGGAAACAACAAGAACACCTTCTAAAGGTTGCTGATCAAATATATTTCCAAATAGGTAAGTGGTTTGCAGATCAGTTTTGAGAGTTTACATTCTGTTACTCTAAATAATCAGTTTAAAATAAACATTAAACATGTACTGGGGGGTTTGATGTTGAGAGAGATTTTTCATGACGGGTGCATTAAAGGGGTCATCAATTGAAATTTGGACTTTTCCAAGTGAAAACAGGTATCTAATGTTTTCCTTATGATTTTCCACTGGCCTACAAGCCAATATTCAAAGGTGCAGGGTTTGTTTACCCTTGGCCTCTCCAACCAGCTACCTCAAAAACTTGATAATGGTACCTTTGCTAGCTTGACTTGGAACCGGCAGCATATTACCATTTACGAACATGCTGTAGCTGCTAGAAACCAGCACCTCCCCTCTCCTCCAGTGGAGCGCCACACATTACTGAATTTGGATTTGGGGTAAATTAAAGAAACTGAAAAAAAAAGAGAAAATAATGAGTAGCTGTGTTTTTCCATGCTTGAAAACGGCCAAGCAGCTAAGCTCTTTGGCTCATTGATTATTGGCTGAACCCACAGTAAGCTGTCCCCAGCACAGCTCACGTCAGCCCTGTGAGTGGTCGCGGAAGCAGCCACTCCTAAAACCTAAGGTTGAGAGCCGGGAGAGTGAGCGTCCCATGTTGAGCTTAGGAGCCGGTCCGGCCGCCGCTTCAGTCACTTCTGGTTGGGCTGCGTGTGAAGCATATTAAACATCTATTAATGTTTGATTAAAGTGTTTTAGTTACCATACTTTTTAATTATACTTTTAAGATTGTTTTAGCGGTATTTTGCAGAGTCAGCTCTTGTTTGGGTCACAGAAAAACAGGACATTGAGCAGGAAAGCACAGGCAGATAACACCACCATACAATTGACAATGGAAGGATGTAAGAAATAATGGTCAGCAGAAAATCGAGTTAGAGCTATGTAACGGTAAAATTTATTACCTTCTTTTACATCTTAGATAAAGTTAATTCTTATGTGAATTTGTGTTAATGATGTAGTGGGAATCTTTATTGTAAGCATTCTTTTATTACATAGATAGTTCTTATTTGAATTAGTGCTGATGTCTTTTTAATTCTGACTGTGTTACTCATGTCTAGATAAAATGTTATACTGATACTGACAAACAAGAACCAGTTGTATGTAAACATCTCATCTTGACTTATGACAAATGACTTGTTATCTGGTGTTACACTCATGACAGATCATGTGAATGTCTTTCTCAGCATTATACAAAGTGTCCCGTATTGTTATCTATATTCTGACTAGTGAAGTGAGACATCCATTGTTCCCTCATGACTGGTCTTGTGATTATCTTGATGCATGGTTGTAAGGAGGCTGGTCTTGGCAAAAGTTTGAATGAACCAATCATGTTTTGTGTCCCATATGTAACGTTAGGGGGGAGGTTCTCTAACTTTGTGTTAAAATATAAAACTTAATGTTTCTGTTATATACTTTGTCATTCCTCCTAGGTAGGGTGACCCAGAGTGTGAATAATTTATACCACTCTGTAAACTAAATATTTTATTTGTTTTAAGCAACCCTGTGAACCAGTATTTGATTTCTTGTATTAAAATCTAAAGAAAATTAAATTACTCTTGTCTCCTCTCTGATAAAAATGAACACGCATGGAATTTATAGAGTTAAGGTTTAAATTGAATATAGAATAAAATCCTTCACGTGGGAGAACCGACGAATCTGCAGGCCCCTCAAAGTCGGGTGAATCTCCCGGTCCGGGTCTCAGACACAGGTCTTAACAGCTTCTGCTTCCGTGAATGCTAACCGGGCTGAGGTGAGCGGTTCTGGGGACGGTTCTGTCGTAGATGAAATGCAGCTCTAGGTTTTTGTCCTTGTATCTTTTCATCAGCTCATTGATGATATATTTTGGATATGCAAGCATGTTTAAAAAGAAACAAATACATAAGAAATTAATACAGTATAGAAAAACATTGTTTTTTTTCCGAGTTACTATCTTCAGTACAAATTAATGGACACTCCTTTCTCCATAACTCACGTTCAAAAACAGTAATGGTATTTAATGGCGACATGAGGCTCCAAAAACACCAGTGTTATCTGTTTTTTTTTTTTTTTGCTGTTTTTATGACCGAAGTAAGTTTCCAGCTTTGAAATTGCTACAGTCCTGGTTAAAGAAAATGAAAGTTCTCAGTAAAGCAACCATCACTGTTAACAATATGCAGATCATGTCAAAGAAACTGTATTAAGACCAAAATTACATTACAGGAATTGAAAGACAGAAGATTTACTCACTTCATTTGGTTTGGAAACTGACTTTAAGGTAATTTAAGATTAGGTTATCAAAAGAAATTACGAAATCAAGAGCCAAAAAGATACTAAAATTTAAGCACTATTGGATTTATTTAGAGAGATTGAAAAAAGGACATAAAATAGATCTAAACTATTCAAAAAATGAAACAAAAGCAGAAACCTACGGATCATAGCAGCTGTAATATAAATATCTTCTAAAAATGCAACAATTTCTATCACTGTACCAAACCTTGATACAGGCTGGACATGCTGTTCCATAATCAAATGGATCACAAAGACCAGCTAAGGATTTTCTTCGAGTGTAGTAGTGACTGGGGTTAGGTGTTGTGAGAGATACTCTCTGTCCTACCCTGTGTGGAGTCGTCTGCGCCAGCCGACGACCCACGAGGGTCATGGGATGGGGGTGCCCGGAGGCTCGCAACAGAACGGAGGCAGTGCACTCTTCTCGAAGACCAAAAGTTTGGGATGTTGGCACCTTACCGCTAGATGTAGGTGTGTGTGGTGGTCGGGCTGTGTTGCCCGGGTGTTTATAAATCTTAAGTGTGTGTTAATGATAGAGTTCAGAAATGTGTTGGAGAAGAGGGCTCATTCTCTTCGATCCATTAATTGGATATGGAGTGTGTTTAGGGAAGATGGCGTAAGTACTCAATTATCTTGGGATCAGGGCATACTGTTGATAATGTGTTGAGGTCAATTATTTTATGTCTCCTTTTCTTGTGGTTTTTTCAAGCTTAATTTTTTCATTTGTGGTGCTCTGTTCATGTCCTGTGTGCATGGGAGATCCTGAAATCTCTTGGTCATCTTTCTGTTCTATTCTTGTGTTCGTGTCTCATCTCGGGTTGGGAATTGTTTTAGTTGTGGGTGTTAAGTTTGTTAAATTAAGTTGGTTAGTTGTTAATCTGTTGATAATGTGTTAAGGTCAGTTATTTTAAGTTTAGAGCCTAGTTTATTGATAATTTTTTAATATTGTGTTGGGATCACTTATTTTAAGATTAGAGTTTAATTCTTCGGTGATCTGATGGTGTTGTGTTATGGTTGATTCTTCTATGTGTAGAGTTTTTTGGTTTATTGCTAATCTGTTAATCAGAATTAATTGCAAAATAAATAAAACGTCACAGGTGACCGTTTAAAACAATTGATAAAGCTCAAGTCCTCTTTTTTTTTCAGATGGAGGTACATTTTCCATTTCATTTGGAAATCAAGGTCCCAGATTCTGAGTGGAGAAACACCAAATCCACATTATTCCATGTCCAGTGAGTGGTTTCTACACCATATCTGCTGGTACTGGTCTATTGGGTTTCCTAAAGTCTGTAGTCAATACAATTATCTACCAGGACATCTTCATGCTTGTTTATGGTGACATGTGTTAAGTAAATACTAATTTTATTTCCAGTGGGACCTGGTACTGAACTACACTGCCTACAGTAACAAAACATGGTCTAATAACAATGGCAGTACCGCATTTTGTAGACCAGCAAACTTGTCTGAACGGAGCTCTACTTAGAACTACTATCTCGAAGAGGATAAGAGACACCAGACCTGACACTGCAAGTGACATGAAAGTCGAAATCAGGCAACCTGGCCTTTTTGACCTATATGTAGCCCTGCCCCGTGTGGAGTCTACACATTTTGATCTGGAACCTTGCGTGCAGAAGGCTTTTTGAAAATTGGAGGGCCATCTCCAGCGTCACTTTGAGCTGATTGGAGGACATGCCAGCAAGTGTAGCCAATCCCAGCCCACCCTTTGCTCATTTTTATAGACAAAATCATCTCTAATTTTTTTTAAACATAATCACTGGCCACATCAATATAATGCAGTATTTGAGCTATAATTAAAACTACTTTCCAGTTACAGCAGGTTATATCCATTCTGAAACCAGCAACTGATCAGGGGCTGTATTCACAAAGACTCTTATCTTACCGCTAAGTGTTACTCCTAACTCGCGCTAAAAGGTCTTACGTAGGAGTTGACGTCTAAAACCTATTCACAAACACACTAAGAGCTACTTTTACATAGGACAAACCCCTAAAATTAAGCTAAGAGTGACGTCCCGTTGCTATGGAAAACGTCATACCTGTGCGAGAGTAAATAGACGGACAGCAGTGTGATTGGTTGTTAAATGACACGTGTGAAACCAAGAAATGGAAAATTTCAATGTCGATAAAAGCGTAAGTATGAACAGCGCAAATAGCAGAAATGATGCACGATGACATCTTTGTGTCAGCCACGAGTATGACTTAGGCCTTCACACAATAGCCTACTTACAGAGAGGGTGAAGTTTAAAAACGAAAAAACGTGAAATGCATCATATTATGTGACAGACTGGCTTCCTATCCAGGGTGTATCCTACCTAACGCCTGCTGATACCTGGGATAAGCTCCAGCACAACAATTTGGTACAGTACTGGAACCAACTGGAAAAGCAGCCGCGACAACCAATCAGGGGACAGAGTTTCAGTGATTCTGTGACTGTCATGGAGTCACAGCCTCAGCAGGACATGGAGGAAATACTGATAAACACAGGCTAATCACTCCGAGCTACATGACACAAGCAGTTTTCAATACAGAGACAGAAATAAAAAAATAAACTATTTAGACAGGAATGCTCTTAAGAGGTTTGTGGGTGGCTCTTAAAAGAGCCGATGTTGCTGTAAAAGCACCTCTCAGTCTAGAAGTCAGCCTTGAAAGGGCCTCCTCACCTGGTTTCCTGGTAGCAGCTCCCACACCACGTCCCACGCTGCTCAAATATTATAAACTTTTACGAACCGCAGACAAATGGACAGCTGCTCAGAAATGTAGTTGGTGTTTCGGCAGGCGAAGCTTGGACCTTCACGGCACAAACTGGGCGAGCAGGTCACGTTCTCCAGGCGGCGGGGAGCGGGTGTTTATGAGAGGCTCGCTGGTGTTTATGGATCCCTCCACCGTATCTAGATTGTATCTGTAGCTCACCAAACCCCCAGTGCAGCGGTCCCAGCTCTACCGGAGGCCAGGCCGAACACGTAATCAACTCTGTCCTCCGTCAGATCAGAGACCATAATCCACCGCCCTTAGTTGCCCTGGCTGTGTGTTTCGGATCGTTGTCATGCTGCAAGACCCAGCCATGACCCATCTTCAATGCTCTTACTGAAGGGAGGAGATTGTTGGCCAAGATCTCACGATACATGGCCCCATCGATCCTCCCCTCAATACGATGCAGTCGTCCCGTACCCTTTGCTTTACAGATATCTGGTGATTTTACTCATACGCCACACTCTCTTCTCCTTTTCTAACACTTCAACAGTTTGTCAGCTGCTCCACAAGAGAGAGCAAGACCTTGGATCTTCTATGCAAATGTAAAGGATGCTTATATGTCCAAACCAAGACCTCCTCTGGGACAATCATAATCTTGTCTTTCTCTGCTCTGAATATAAATTACTTGTTCAAAGGCAGCTTCCAAACTAGAACCTATCATGACCTGCTACAGTTTGCTTATCGCCATGGAGTTGGCATTGAAGATGCCATCATCATCCTGCTTCAACTAACTTACTGTCATCTGGACAAAGCATGCAGCACTTTGAGAATTATGTTCTTTGATTTTTCCAGTGCATTTAACAAAATTCAGCCTGATTTGCTTTGTTAGTGTTGTATTTTACTTTTTTGGGGCTATTTTTATATACAGTTAAGCATTCAGAGGTAAAAGTCTGTTCTATATTATTCATGGTTGTAAAACACATTGTTTACCAGTATTTTAATTGGGCACCTTTTGAGGAACATCAAAGCCCTTGGACATGTTGGGAGTATGTGTGACCTTTTTGAGGACCTCTGAGACAAAGAGTTTTATTGCAGGCTGTAAAACCAGGATGTCTGTAGATTAGATGTAGGGGAGGAACCGGGACCATAAAACCACAAAACTCAGAATGAACTTTTGAGCTGGACCCAGGAGGAGGACACTTCCATCTTATGAATGCATAATTCTTGACGGACCAGTCGATGTCAAGACACTTTTTAAAAACGTTCTGATTGGAGCAGATTCCGAGGTAGAAGAGACGCCCAGATCCTGGGAAGTTTTTGGATGTCTATAAAAGTTATGGCATGAAAACCATTCGTGGTCAGATGTCTTTATCTGGCCCAGAGAAAATGGGCATGTTTCTCTGTAAACTGCAATTTCTTAATCTGTTTAGAATAAAACTGAGAACTGGAAATTGGCTCCATTTTGTCTCTGCTTGAACATGCACTGAATTATTTTTTTTTACAAAAATTTAATTCTACATTAGAAACTCCTAAAAACACAGGTGGAGGCCTCAACATTCAGCTGGATCAATGACTACCTGACAAACAGACCACAGTTTGTGAGACTGAAGGATTGTGGGTCAAACCAGCTGATCAGCAGCACAGGAGCACCACAGGGGACTGTACTCTCACAATTCCTTTTCACTCTGTACACCTCAGACTTCCAGTATAAGACAGAGACCTGTCATCTGCAGAAATACTCAGATGACTTTGCAATCGCAATTGTGTATCAGAGATGGAGAAGAAGCTGAATATAGAGAGCTGGTGGAGCGCTTTGTGGCATGGTGTGGAAACAATAATCTCACCTTGAATAAACAAAACAAATGAGATGACTATATTTCAGAAGAATTGACGTGAGACAAAAACTGTTTCCATCTTTTGAGAAGAAATGGAGGTGGTTGAGAAGTAAAAATACCTCGGATTTCACCTGGAAAACAGACTGGACTGGAGAATCAACAGTGAAGCGTCTACATGAAGGGAAAGAGCAGACTGTACTTTCTGAGGAAGCTGAGGTCCTTCAAAGTTTGCAGCAAAATGCTGCAGATCTTCTACAAGTCTGTTGTGGAGAGTGTTATCTCTTCATCCATCATCTGTTGGGGTAGCAGGATCAGAGCCAAGGACTTAAAAAGGCTCAACAACCTGATAAAGAAGGCTGGTTCTGTTCTGGGGACACCTGTGGAAACACTGGATATAATGATGCAAAGAAGGATTCGTCATAAAATGAAAAAGATTATAGACAACCCTGAGCATCCTCTTCATGAAACTATCCTACAGCAACAGAGTATCTTCAGTCAGAGGCTTCTTCAGTTTCGCTGCAACACAGACCACTACAGGAAATCATTTCTCCCCACAGCCATCATGGTCTACAACAACTCCTTGACAACTTAATTAGTAATGAGCTACAACAACACTTAATTTCCCTCTTGGATCAATACAGTATTTTTGAATTTGAATTGAATTTGAATGTCATTTCAACATACATTCCTCCTTTTAAACCCTGGTTTAAAACAAGGCTCATCTATTCAAAACATAAAGAGAACAGACTCATTTCTAAATGTACTGACTTCATTCTCTTCATAACTCTGTTTGTCCATCAAATTTTACACAGATGTTTATCACTAAAAACATTTGTGAAGGTACAGTATGTATTCTATAAAGTTATCAAAAACCTTTGAAATTGCTACTTCACGGCTCATGACAATATGTGCATGCTTAAATAACAAACATAATTATCTAGACATGATCTTGATGCTCAAACTAAGTTTTGATGTTTCCACTTTAAAACTGTATATGGTTGCAATATCAACAATTGTGTTAATTACCTCAGTCACTGGATATGGGAAACTGGTTTTAATGGGCTCCTCTGGGTTTCCCTTCAACTCTCAGCCAAGTTGGTTGCAAATGCTGACATTAGAGGCATGTCCATCCATTGTTACACATACTGCCTGAATGCCTCGTGCTTGCAGCTCCTCCAAAGCATGACTAAGCATGACCCTTTGGGTGTCTGCTGACAGTGACTTCATCAGGTAGTATGCAATAGGACCCTTCCTATGTCCCTGTAGGTCAACAACCATGAAAACAAGAGCCTCAGAAGCAACATCAGTCTCATTGTGCCCATCACCTAAGTCAACATAACCAATGATTTCAGTGTTGTTTCACTTGACAAATATCTTTTACACCACTAGAGTATCGCCCACATTCTCTCTTATAACAGTTGTACTGTTTGTGTGTGTGTGTGTGTCTGTATGTATACAATCTTTTTTGTTCAGAATTAAAATAAATAGTAGAGAATAGATTTCTTACCAATAGTTGTTGTCAACAACCACTTGCTGTAGATTTGATGGCCAACCCTTTTCAATTAACAAAATCTTCATAGCCATCTGAGCGAGGGAGCACAGGATGTGCGATCCATGGATGAGTCCGATAATTTCGGGATGTGATGAGACGCCTCAAAACCTCAGTGCAGGAGCATTAGCATTAAATACTGCTGCAACTGTGACTGAGTTAATGCGACCAGTAACAACAAAACGGGCAACTGGTCAACGGGCAAAGCCAGAGAGTAAGGGGGGAGCAGACAACGTGGTGTTTGTTTGCAGTTCATGGGAAATTAGACAGCGCATGCTGAAATTATTTAGTCGGACTGAACACTTGGTGCATGTATACTCACACCATGATCAGATTATTCATTAAATGTCCGTGTAAACAGAGATTTGGGATTTCCAATCAACCAAATTTTGAATCAGATAGGAGAAATTTTGCACATGTGACTGTAGCCACTAATGCAGAGGAAAATATTATAACAGAACAGACTGTTTACTGGTTGACGTGAAAACTTGGACAGGGAGAATATCTCCCCAGTGTGCTGCTGTAAAACAAAGACATTATTCTGCTCTCTATACACTTCTTCATCTTTTTTTCAATGTCCTTTGGTCCTTTTAAAGGCCAAGTGGGATCACAATTTAAATGTCAGGGTTTGAACAACAATGCCTGCAAAGTGTTACAGTCTAACTGCACTCAGGGCCATGCTGCAATGACTTAGCATTCACAGATGTGAGTGGTCTTTGAAGGCCTCCTGCCGCTGTGCAGGGGGGCCTCAGGTGGTCAGGAGAAACGTTCCTTGTAATAGATGTTGTAATTACTTAGGAATTTCAGTCAGTTTCACTTTTGTCTTTTGTGTGGGCCTGCAAAACCACACCACCACCATTGTCCCAGTCTCTGCAGCATTTCATCCCATTCTTCTCGGGGCAGGCCTGTCCTCTGCATATTGCACAGTGATTCCTCTGCCAACAGGCTGGTGAAGCTATGGGAGACCTGCAGCAAGCTCCTCAATCAGTTTGTGGTAGCTCTGAATTGTTTGGTGTGTCTCTGGTTTTCCATTGATTAATTCTCCGTCAGCATGCAAGAACTCCCTCACTGCTCTTTTACTCACATGCAGTACATTTAGATAAATATCAAATCATAAAAATGTCTATCTTGTCAACAAATGCATTAAATAATTGAAGTTACCAGTATTTATAAACGTTCTGGTGTTTCTCTTGTTACACTGTTGAAAATGATGGGCCAACTTATCTTCTGTGCAACATATTTATTTTTGCAGAAACAAAAAAAAGGTAGTTCAGTTGGAGCTACTCGGTGAGCAGTCTGCTCTCCCTCACTACATACTGACTTCTTCTGAATTTTACAACAAAAATAAACAGTACTGTAAAACACAATATCTCTGTAATACTGAAACAGTTTCTAATATAACAAATGAGCTCCTACAGTTAAGTTTTACATCAGAACTAAAACTACCATTGTCTATTGCACATTCATCATTTAACACCCAGCTTACCTGCTGAAACAAGAAAACACAGTTCAGATGGAGCTACTCGGTGCACAGTCTGCTCTCAGTCACCACAGACATAGATAAAGAAAAGACCCTGCATCGGCCGCTGTGGGGCAACAATTGCAGCCTCCATCTTGGACCGGTATTCCCATCCGCAGACTTCCCCCAAAACAGCAGCAAGATGCCCGAATACTGTGTTGCATATTTCTGTTCCAATCAGCGGGCTGTTGAGAGTAGGGCTCGGGGGATAACTTTTCACAAGTAAGATTGAGCATTTATATATTGTATTTGTACACACATTAGTGTACTCAGAAAATACAGTACAGAATACTGTATTTATGTTAGCCAGTGAAATCTCAGCTAGTTAACGTCAGGTACATTAAGAAGGCTGAGACGTTATAAATTGTACATTTTTAAACCACTGACTTAGATTTTGTTCGACACAAGAATGCCAATGTAGAAACAAAACATATTTTTACTTGTATAAATCGTATCCTATCCTCCCATCCAACGACTGAGGTTGCAAACAAGCTTGGTAATGATTTCAGCTTTGGAGCATCAACATAAATGCCTTTTTTTCCTTACAGAAAGGTTTTAAGAAATATTAAGGAAGATGTAAAGGGTAAATATGAATAAAATGTGAAGATATAAATAGAATAGAAGGATGAAGAAAACAAGATTGACCTTTATTGTATTTTGGTATTGACTCTCCCAAAATTCCAGTTTTTTTTTTGTTTTGTTTTTAACATTTCCTAAAAAAAGATATAAGTGGGAGGTGGCCCTAAGAAGAGAAGACTTTACCTCAATGGACTCATCTGTGCTTTGCAGTGAGCATTTTAAGCCGGATGATTTTTATAGAACCGGTCAGATTGTGAGACTCATCCATCTTCAGCTTCCAAGTTCACCTTCAAGAGTAACTGTTTCATAAGGCTATCACAATTCATAAATGTAAATATCCTGTAAACATAGTATCAATTACAGAGCAGAGAGAGCTTCTCATCCCTTTATAACCTGTCATGTCATGATTCAGCTCAACTTATTTTATTGTACTTATTAAGGAACATTTATGGGTGCCCCTTCTGCAGAGGTTTCCAAGCTCCTATGGGGTTCAAGACTTCAACTGAGAACCACAGGTTTATAGGAAAAATAGTACATCATTTAAAATATTAGGTTTCTTCATTTTAGTATCAAAAGAGCAAGACTACATCTACCTCCAGAAGAGCTGAAGAGAGCCTGTCCGTGGCTGCTATGGATGGCCAACAAACTTTTTATTCACATCCACAACCTCAGTCTAATGATGTAAAACATCATTTCATTATAGCTATCGACATATTTAAATCTAACTTGTATGCTGGCTCTCATATTAAGCCTCCTCATTTAAGCAAGCCCACACACACAAAGGCACACGTACACACACACACAAACACACACCTTATAAATTCCCATGAAGATCACTGTCTGCTTTATTTTCAGTCATCAACTGTGTCCAGATGTGTTATTACTGTGGGATTAAAAGGCAACAGCATAATGAATGGGAGGAATAACTTCCCTATTAGTGTAATGCATCTTAAATTACAGAAATGGGGAGTTAATTGACTTATTTAGGTTTTAGACTCAAACTTGAAATGTGCTGTTACAAATTTTTTGCCCACTCGTTTATTTCAACATCTGTTCTAAAGCCTTTTTTCTTCCATTTCAGAGATTAAACCTGGATGTGATTGTAAAGAAAACATTAGAAACAATCAAAATGTCTTAAAAGTTTTACACTGGTTAAACTGTCACATGAAAACACAGCAGGGCTATGCATTTACCAGATTTTACTATGAAGAAGGCTCACACTTTTGCATTCAGTCAACTGGGATGGTGATTTACAGTTTAATAGTAATATTCAATAAATTAGAGTAAATGTTCTGATGAGGTTCAATTGTGAGATTAAAAATAGCAACCTTTAAGCAGGCGCAAACTCACATTCTTGAATTAAAAAAAAAATATTGGTCTGAAGTAATGCAATTTTGAGTGAATTGAAAAAATTGAATTGAATTAAATGTTTTCATTTTCAGTAATCAGTAAACCATCAAAAGGAACAGAAATAAAGGCTTGAAAATAGTCTGTGGGGAATTAATCTCTTCGATATGTATCACTAATTGAATTCAGCTTCTGAAATAAAATGATTTCAAAAATGTTCACCATTTATTGAATAATACTACAGAAATAACTTGACAGATTTATATTCGTTCTTCGAAACATAATTGAAATAGAACAAATTATAAAGCTGGAACCAGCTATATTGAAGCTGTATTTGATTTCAGTAGCAACACTCTGACTTTTCTCCAAGTGAAACATCACAGACAGAAGAAGTTGCTTCTAAATTTTTGCCCAGACTGAAGAAACAAAACTTTCTAAATACTAAAAGTATTAAAATTGCAAAAATATTTTAAATAAAGCACCACAGCTGATCAAACAAGTTTATTCATGCATTTATCAGGCTTTGCTGAAATATTTCTTAGGCTCCATCTAGTGGCCAAGAGTTCAGCTCATTTAAAAATGTCTGCACAGATATAAGAACACATCTGAAGTATGGTAATGACTTCCTCTCAGTCAGAGAAGTTCTTATTTGATGTGTCATAAGAGACGAATATGTTTAGAATTATGTTTGGTAAATGTCCTTTTGGTCAGTGCACCTATCTATATTTATATTTCATTTAGAAACAAAACAGAAGTAATTGTTTTTTTATTTTTGGACTTAAGGAGGCACAATCCAAAGTCAGCACACAGCTTCAGCTAATACAACTAAAAACTACTCATCAGGCTTGTAATCTAGGTATAATAATGGACTCAGACCTGAACCTCCAGGGTCACATAAAGGCAATAACAAGGTCAGCCTTCTATCACCTGAAGAACATTTCTAGGATTAAAGGAGTGATGTCACAGAAGGACCGTGAAAAACTGATCCATGCGTTTATCTTTAGTCGGATTGATTAGTGCAGCAAACAGCGTCCTCACAGGTCTACCTAAAAAAGCATCAGACAACTGCAGCTGATGCAGAACGCTGCTGCTCGTGTTCTCACTAGAACCAGGAAAGTAGAACACATCACCCCAGTTCTTAAGTCCTTCCACTGGCTCCCTGTAGCTCAGAGAATAAACTTTAAAATTCTCCTACTAGTTTATAAATCACTGAACGGTTTAGCACCAAAGTATGTTGGAGATCTGCTGTCACTATATCAACCCAGCAGACCACTCAGGTCCTCCAACTCTATCTTACTTAACATTCCTAGAATTAGAACTAAACAAGGAAAGGCAGCTTTCAGCTTCTATGCTCCACAAATGTGGAATAAACATCCAGACGAATGCAAAAACGCTGAGTCCCTAGGCTCTTTTAAATCAAAGATAAAAACTCTACGATTCAGAGCTGCATTTGAATCTTTAATTGCGCTTTCTGATCACTTTTTGTTTTGTTTTGCTTACCCGATTGTGTTTTATCTGTTTTAATCTTTTTTAATTGCATAAATTTGTTCCTTAAATTATTTTTTATTGTTGTGGTTTAATTTCTGTTCTTACTTTTTTATTTATTTTTTAAGTGATTGTGTATTAATAAATTTGTTCCTTACATTATCTTTTCTTACTGATTGATTACTGTTAAACTTGTATGTTTTGTTTGTAATAATGTCATCACTGAATCATGTAAAGCACATTGAATTTCCTTGTGTTGAAAGTGTGCTTTACAAATAAAATTGCCTTGCCTTGCCTTGCCTTAGAATAACTGTAGCTCAGTAAGTAGAGTAGCTGTCTTGCAATTGGAGGGATTTAGGTATCCCATTTTACCCTTCACAGTTGGGGTGATGAGCTCAGGTTTTACTTACAACTTCCCTCTTTTTCCTCTCAATTGTCTGTACTGCCAAACACTTCCATTTTAGTTTCAGCAGAGCACAGGACATGTCTTTAGTCTCTGAATGTATTTTCACTATTTTCACTTCAGGAATATGAAATCTTCATCTCTGGGTGACCTTTTAGCCCATGTCAGTACAAGACATGTTTTATTTTCGATAATAATCCTCTTTTAACAACTTTATCCAGTACCTTTACAAGGTCTTTAGCTTTTGTTCTGGAGTTAATTCATTCATCAATGCCATTCATCAAAACAAAACCAACAAAACCTGTCTGTTTTCTGGGGTTTCCTTTGCTGTCCATCAATCAAATTTTATTTGTAGACTACTCATGATAAAATCAACAAAAAATGTTTTAGATGATGAAAACTGACAAATAAAGAGAATACATTTAAAGCAAAATCAGTCATACACAAGCAGTTAAACTCTCGGCACACACATACACATCTCGCCCCCCTCCTCTTCACTGCAAAAAAACAGAAAACAAACTGCTTAATCTTTTCCTATCTCTTTTAAGTGGACATATCAAGCTTTTAAAATCTTCCTTTTTACATTTATTTCACTAAGTTATGGTCTATATAGAGTGGAACTGCAAATCTTAGGTCTGAATTCCTCATTGTTGCTAAACAGGCTTCTCATTTACTCCTGCCCTGAGGTGTCTGGATAATACAGGTGCTTGTCATAAAATTGGAATATCATTAAAAAAGTTGATTTATTTAAGTAATTCCTTTTAAAAAGTAAACTTGTATATTAGATTAATTGATTACACACAGGCAGATATATTTCACGTTTTTATTTACTTTAATTTTTATGATTATAACTGATAACTAATGAAAGTCCCAAATTCAGGATTTTTAGAATTGTTGGCCAACGGAAAACGTATGGACATGGAAATTATTCGTTTCTACAGCACTCCTTATTTAGTTTGGGTTCCTTTGGCCTGGACTACTGCAGCAGTATGGTGTGGCATGGAGTCAATCAGTCTGTGTCTCTGCTCAAGTGTTATGAGAGCCCATGTTGCTCTGATAGAGGCCTTCAGCTCTTCTGAATAGTTGGGTCTGGCGTATTAAACCTTCCTTTTCACAATAGACCATAGATTTTCTATGGAATTAAAGTCAGGTGAGTTTGCTGGCCAATCAAAAACAGGGATACCATGGTCCTTACACCAGGTACTGGTAGCTTTGGCACTGTGTGCATGTGCCAAATCCTCTTGGGAAATGAAATCTGCATCTCCATAAAGTTAATCAGAAACAGGAAGCATGAAATGCTCTAAAACTTCCTGGTAGATGGCTGCTTTGACCTTGATCCTCAGAAAACACAATGGACCAACACCACCGGGGCGTTACTGTGGACAAAGATGAACAGAATAGGATTTGGCTTGAAAAGTACAATTTATTTTTAAAGGCCACATCGAGGACTTAGAGCCTCTGCACATGTTGGGCCCGTTCTAAACACTACACCACGTGATGCCCCAAAATATTTATTAATAGTAAAAAATCTAAAAGTCCAACTAAAATATTGGTGTGCCCTTTAAAGTTTAGTGTGCAGATGGCCAAGCCAAGTGAGAGTCGATGGAAAGGGGAGTAGAGTGGTCTCTTCCAGCCAGTCCCGTGGTGATGCCTTGTAATATAGCAGCAATACTTGAGCTTTCCCCCAATTGTCCCAGTATTTACAAACTGGCATCAGTGGCTGGATCTGGCGGTCATAATTTGTCTGGTCCAGACTTGAGGTCTCCCCCCTCAGCACACTGCACGAGGTTTCACAGCACCACAGAGATCTTAACTTCATAATTTACATCCACATTAAAACAGCCAAACAGAGTAGTGAAACAATAACCGCTGACAAAGGTTTTCACCACATGAATCTTATTTTATGGTTTCACACCACCACAGAGATCTAGTGTTCTGTGTGTCTTCCACCTAAATAGAGGAAAGCATCACTAGCAGATTGAATACACTTGTCTCCACACAGACACGCTAACACACACAAACTCACAACAAACCACACTAAAATCAGAGCTCAAAATACAGCTTTACCATGTTACAATGGTACCTCAAACCACCTTATTTAGTTTGGGTTCCTTTGGCCTGGACTACTGCAGCAGTATGGTGTGGCATGGAGTCAATCAGTCTGTGTCTCTGCTCAAGTGTTATGAGAGCCCATGTTGCTCTGATAGAGGCCTTCAGCTCTTCTGAATAGTTGGGTCTGGCGTATTAAACCTTCCTTTTCACAATAGACCATAGATTTTCTATGGAATTAAAGTCAGGTGAGTTTGCTGGCCAATCAAAAACAGGGATACCATGGTCCTTACACCAGGTACTGGTAGCTTTGGCACTGTGTGCATGTGCCAAATCCTCTTGGGAAATGAAATCTGCATCTCCATAAAGTTAATCAGAAACAGGAAGCATGAAATGCTCTAAAACTTCCTGGTAGATGGCTGCTTTGACCTTGATCCTCAGAAAACACAATGGACCAACACCACCGGGGCGTTACTGTGGACAAAGATGAACAGAATAGGATTTGGCTTGAAAAGTACAATTTATTTTTAAAGGCCACATCGAGGACTTAGAGCCTCTGCACATGTTGGGCCCGTTCTAAACACTACACCACGTGATGCCCCAAAATATTTATTAATAGTAAAAAATCTAAAAGTCCAACTAAAATATTGGTGTGCCCTTTAAAGTTTAGTGTGCAGATGGCCAAGCCAAGTGAGAGTCGATGGAAAGGGGAGTAGAGTGGTCTCTTCCAGCCAGTCCCGTGGTGATGCCTTGTAATATAGCAGCAATACTTGAGCTTTCCCCCAATTGTCCCAGTATTTACAAACTGGCATCAGTGGCTGGATCTGGCGGTCATAATTTGTCTGGTCCAGACTTGAGGTCTCCCCCCTCAGCACACTGCACGAGGTTTCACAGCACCACAGAGATCTTAACTTCATAATTTACATCCACATTAAAACAGCCAAACAGAGTAGTGAAACAATAACCGCTGACAAAGGTTTTCACCACATGAATCTTATTTTATGGTTTCACACCACCACAGAGATCTAGTGTTCTGTGTGTCTTCCACCTAAATAGAGGAAAGCATCACTAGCAGATTGAATACACTTGTCTCCACACAGACACGCTAACACACACAAACTCACAACAAACCACACTAAAATCAGAGCTCAAAATACAGCTTTACCATGTTACAATGGTACCTCAAACCATCTCTGACTGTGGAAATTTTGTTCTGGACCTAAAGCAACATGGATACTGTACGGATCCATTATGTATGGATTGTTTGTTTTCACAATCCTCTCCAAGGTGCACATTGCTTGTACACTTTTTTTATCATATCTTGTCCTTCTCTTCACCTCTCTGTGTTTAGACACAGACCTCTGTAAACAGCCAGCAATGACGTTTTGTGTCTCGGCCTTCTTGTGCAAGGTGTCAATGGTCATTTTTTGGAAAATAGTCAAGTCATCAGTCTTCCCCAAGATTGTGTAGCTTACAGAACTCAACAACAGCCAGACATCATTTCACCAGAACAGTGCTCTTATAGTTGGTGTAATCAATAGTCAATACAGCATTTTGGCACTTGATGGTTGTTGGGATTCATTTTTCTTAAATTATACGTCATCTCCAGCATCCTTTTGCACCTCCCTCAGCGTATTCTCACTGGTCTGTGACCAGTGATGACGACAGAGCTCACACCGTCCTAAGAGCATTCTCATTGGTGTTTGGCCAGTGAGGACAGGCAGCACTCATGACAGGACTGTGCACAAAGAAGCCATTGTCTTTTCATGCCTACTGGGCTAATGGAGACATCCAGACATTTGCTAACAAAATTTCCCCTTTTGGTTCCAACCCTGCAGGCTAGGATAGGACCCTTTCCTAAACCTCCGGAGCATTATTTTACCAAGCCACCAAACTTCCTATTTGTGCATCCAGGAAGTCTGCTGGCATCTGAGCTATACCACCATAGTTCTGTGAAAACAGGATTCTATTGAAGTCGCTGCCTTCATCTGAACTCGTTAATTTAAAATCAGCTGTGTGCACCACTGTTCTTAAACAGACTTTACCATTGTTTGGATCCTTCCTCCTCCCTTCCTCATGCCTCTCGGAATGGCAAGAGGCATAAGGATATTGTTTGGGTATGCTTCAACAGAAGGTTTTGAAACACAAGTTTAGACTTGTATGAAATGGTTTAATTGGCTTGTCTGTAAATTGTTAAACCACAGTTTGATCATTGTTCATTAGCGTCACCACATGCTAGTTTGAGCCATTGTATGCTTTTTTCTGTCTTCACTGGTTCTCGCTTAAAGCAGAATTATATTCCCAATCTTTGTGATTCTGTTACATTTCGTTGACAGACTCTTAACCAGGCCATGAATTGGCCTGGCTTAGAGTCTTAGGTTACTTAATTGTGGTAATAAACCCTTTTATAGAGGCCACTGTGGCTCAAGAGTTAGGAGTTTGGCCTGTGATCGAAAGATTGCCGGTTTGACCCCAATTTAACTCAATTACATGCTGTTAAGCAAAAGCAAAACGAGGGGACAGATTACTTTCTTCACAGATTAGCAGACGCGTTTGAGAGATACAGCTGACTTGCTAAACCAGAAGAAATTGAAGGAACGACTTACGAATCTATGCGTACAAGAACTTACCTATTCTGTCTCTTGATGTCACAGGCACATCCGTGGAGTTACTTGGGAACAACACACTTGGTTCTAAAACACACATTATTAAAACCATCACCCAAAGTTAGTGGGAACCATGTTTTCTCTATCTCAGCCTCTGGTAAGGTCATAAAAGAACGTTTCAGCTACCCTCTCTCCTGTCATCTCGGAGACGGGACAGCTTTCAAAACATAGATTTCTGATTTCTCAACAATGTCCTGTAAATTTAATAGGCAGAGACCTCATGTGCAAGCTAAACATTGCTCTTTTTTCATCACCACAAGGCATCCAAGTCATTCCTGCACAAGAGGCCCCGATCCTGGCGGCTGTGAAATACAGCCCTCACGATCTCAAACACGAATACGAGTGGAAGCTGGTAGCAGCTACCACTGCAAAATCCCTCCTCGAATCGGCTGAGAACCTGGTAAATCCAGCTTCCGTTTTTATGCCACAGGGAGACCTTCATTGTACATCGCACATTTTTGCAGGGCCATACACAGATTACGAGCGGGCATGGTTCATCCCTGACACAAACACTTTGAAAAAATAACCTCTGTGGTGTGGGACACACATTCAGCGGCCTTACACCTCAACAACCAACGCTCTACCGATTTCATGAATATGAACCGAACCGTTAATTCCCCTCTCTAAACTGGCTAGTGAAGACTGGGAAATGTTGGGACAACTCGTCCACCACGCCAAGTCAGCTTCTGATTGGAAACAAACAGTGCGACCACTCCGTCCTCAATTCCAAATCTGCACAACTTTTCAAACGTTCGCATCTGTGCACAGTGCATGTTACCAGACTGGTTCATTTAACTGAGGTCTCTGATGAGATGCTGTCTCATGTATTCCTGCATGAAGACGTTGCAGCAAAACAGACAGAAATACCTCCTCTCCTACAACAGATTCCGTCTGACTTATGGGCAAAAAATCCATTATCCGTTTAATAACGGTTTGCAAACCTGTTAAAATCACACCAAAATCCTCTTTCTGACCAGCACAACGTCAGTACCCATTAAGACCAGAAGCAGTGTGTGGGATTATACCAGTGTTTGAATCTCTGTTAAAATCTGGGATAATGCGAAGGGAGCATGGTGGCGCAGCTGGTAGCGCAGCTCACCTCACAGCTAGAAGTTTCCCACTCCTCAGGCAAGAAGGAGGCTTCACAGTGCAGGGCCCTCCCACAGTTAGCAGAGGGAGAACAATGCCCAGAACTGGAACTATTAGGAGCAGTGGGTGATAAATAATGGGAATAAACCCTGGGATAAAAATCGGACTGCGATATATAAAAAAAAAATCTGGAAAAATTAGATATCGGAGTCCGATTTTTATCGCAGGGTTTATTCCCATTATTTATCACCCACTGCTCCTAATAGTTCCAGTTCTGGGCATTGTTCTCCCTCTGCTAACTGTGGGAGGGCCCTGCACTGTGAAGCCTCCTTCTTGCCTGAGGGTGAAGAGTGGCGTTTTGTGAAGGATTTAAAATGTGTTAAAGCTGCTTTGATGCCTCAGGCATCTGTCTTCCCGAATTCTTGCATGATTTTGTCTCAAGTTCCACTTTCAGCCACTCATTTTTCAGTTGTTGACCTGAGTAACACATTCTTCAGTGTACCAGTAGACAGTGTCAGCCAATTCTGGTTTGCTTTTCAGTTTGAGGGCCGTGAATACACTTTTACTTGTTTACCACAAGGGTATGTTGACTCTCCAACCATTTTTTTCATGGTATTGAAAGAGAGTTTGGATGGGGTTGAGCTGTCTGGTGGCTCCGCCTTGATCCAGTACATGGACGACCATTTGCTGTGTGCACCGTCAGAAGAACAGTGTGAGAAACACGCTGTTACAGACCAATCTCTAATCTCCCATTTATCAGTAACATTATTGAAAAAGCTGGGTTCCATCAGTTAAATAGCTTCCTAGCAATGAACAACCGCTTTGATATTTATCAGTCTGGTTTTCCTAGGTACCACAGTACAGAGACATCCCTAGTCTAAGTTTTGAATGATGTCCATACAAATACTGACCGTGTTAAAACCACGGTACTGGTGCTATTAGACCTCAGTGCAGCGTTTGACACCGTTGACCATAATATATTATTAGAACGTCTAGAGAGCTGGGTCGGACTCTCTGGTAGGGTACTCGACTGGTTCATATCCTACCTTAAGAATAGGAACTTCTTTGTGTCGATTAGCCAGTTCTCATCACAAAACACAGAAATCACATGTGGGGTCCACCAGGGCTCCGTCCTAGGGTCACTCCTATTTAGCTTCTACATGCTCCCACTAAACCACATTATAACCACCAACAATGCTAACTACCACAGCTATGCTGATGACACTCAGCTTTATATCTTAATGTCACCAGGTGATGTTGCAACCGTCCAAATCCTCAATAAATGCATTGAGCAAATTAACAGCTGGATTGCCCACAATTTCCTCCAACTGAACAAAAACAAAACTGAAGTGCTTCTCTTCGGACCCAAAAAAGATAAATTAAATATCAGTACACAGCTTCAGTTGGTCCAACTAGAAACTACCAACCAGGCCAGAAATCTAGGTGTAATAATGGAGTCAGACCTGAACCTCCAAGGTCACATAAAGGCAATAACAAGGTCAGTTTCTATCACCTGAGGAACATTTCTAGGATCAAAGGAATGATGACACAAGGAGACCTAGAAAAACTCATCCATGCATTTATCTCTAGCCGCCTTGATTACTGTAACAGTATCTTCACAGGTCTACCTAAAAAATCAATCAGACAGCTGCAGCTGATCCAGAACGCTGCTGCTCGTGTTCTCACTAGAACCAAGAAAGTAAAACACATCACCACAGTTCAAAAGTCCTTCCACTGGCTCCCTGTAGCTCAGAGAATAGACTTCAAAGTGCTTTTATTAGTTTATAAATCACTGAATGGGTTAGCACCAGAGTACATTAGAGATCTGCTATCACGGTACAAACCATCCAGATCACTCAGGTCCTCCAGCTGTATTTTACTGATCATCCCTAGAACCAAAACCAAACATGGAGAAACAGCTTTCAGTTTCTATGCTCCTCATATCTGGAATAAACTACCGGGAGAATGCAAAGCTGCAGAGACGCTGAACTCTTGTAAGTCTAAAATTAAAACGTACCTATTTAGGCTCGCTTATGAGTAACTGTTTTTACTTGCTTTTTTTAAATTGTCATACGAATTATTATCTAAATTACTGTGAATGCTTTCTTGTGTTAAAAACTGTGAGCTTTCTTCAGTAAGGTCAGTGAATGGATTAAGCCTGTGTTTTTTACTCACTTGTCCCTATATTGTTGTATTTTCTTGATTATTTTCTTATCGTAACTGCTCATTTTTATTCTAATCATATATAAAGCACCTGGAATTGCCCTGTGTTGAAAGTGTGCCATACAAATAAAATTGCCTTGCCTACGAGATTACAAATTCTGTGATTTATGAGGAGTGAAATATGCCTAATCATTGCTGAAGTTGAAGTTTTATAGTTTTTTATTTTTTAAATGTTTTTATGGGTCTTATTGTGGTGATTAATATTGATTTGTTTTTGTGTAGCCTCTTTAAAGGGTCACTGTGGCGTTAAACAATGAGTGACTGACGATCTTTGACTTTGAGGTTGACACTGTCAATGCAAGCCTTATTTGAGGGAAGAGTACATGTTTTACGTTTCGCTTATAATTTTTGACTCATCTGTTGTGCTTGATTGATAAGGCCAAATATTGTGCCCTTCTCTTTTTTGCAGTTATTTTTTGGTATCCTGACTGATGAAGAACCATACAGAGAACGCCAGTTGTGGGGGCATGGGGGCCACCAGATTCTTTTTGCCCAACTCAAAGAGTTGCAATAACACGACCATAGGTTGGAGGTTGTTTATCTTATGCCCCATGGAATTTTTTGAATGTGGTTCTGTATGGGTCAGATAATGTCATCAAGCATCCATCCATCCATTTTCTTAACCACTTAATCCTTTTATGGGTCGTGGGGGTGCTGGTGCCTATCTCCAGCTGTCAACAGGCAGGGTACACCCTGGACAGGTTGCCAGTCCATCACAGGGCAGGACAAACAACCATGCATACACTCACATCCTAAGGACAATTTACAGTGATCAATTAACCTGACAGTCATGTTTTTGGAATGTGGGAGGAAGCCAGAGGTACCTGGAGGGAACCCACGCATGCACAGGGAGAACATGCAAACTCCATGCAGAAAGACCCTGGGCTGGGATGCGAACCCACAACCTTCTTGCTGCAAGGCAACAGTGCTAATCACTGCGCCACCTTGCAGCCTCATCAAGCATGTTAGAGTAAATAATCTTGTTCAGAAGGTGATTTACTGTGAACTTGTAATCCATGAGATGATTTGATCCAGATTCCTGATTGTCTTTTTTTTTTTGGTGTATTCAGACCTGAAAAGTCCTTTGGTCCGGACCAAAGGCGAAATATATTTTTTTTCTTTTGGTGCGGTTTCTATTCTGACTGTTCATTTTTGTAAGTGGACTATACTACTATAAACATATATAACATATAACTATAAACACATCCTTGTGTGTGACGATTGGTGCTGCTATTGGACAGTGATGACGTGGTCGGAGCTTCACGCAGACAAGGAAAAGCAGGTAAACAGCTGTGAAATCATATGGATATCAGAGCTGCGGGGATGGATGCGAGGGCGAAGAGATGTTTCGGCGTGCCAGACGCGGAGGAGAGCCGAATCAAGATGACAAGGCATTGACAATGCTAGGATTTGAGCGAGCACCGGGCCGAACTATGGGGCCAAGCCGCGAATGAGATCCGAGAACTGGAGCAGAGCTGCTGCAGGAGTTGGCGCCGGGTCCAACAGCTGGCAGCGAGAGCTGCAGCAGAAGCTGGAGAGAGACAGAGCAGGTGGACTGGACTGAGGTTTTCCAGATATGTGATGACGCGGTTTGTTGAGCTGATGCGTGGTTACGATCATAGACAAGGTTGTGACAAAGACTGAGCGATCAGATGTAACCGCAGGAATTTTCAGACTGAAGCTAATGTCCTGTCCTGTTCATCTACTGCTCAGGTGTTTAAACTGTCCTGACGGTGTCATGATCTCCCGACAATTGCTTGTCTAAGCAGCTCTTGCAATGCAAGTTTGCAATGCTCTGTTTAAAAATTTGGCACAGCGAATGAGTGCAGTAAACAAAATGAAACTATACGTTCTGCGCGCTCTGACCCGACATGCTGGCAGCAGCATGACTAAAAGGAAGATGAAAGATCAGGAATCAACAAAATTCACTGCAACAGGTAGGATATTATGATGTGCGTTTGGAACCGGACCGAGACCACCTAAAAAAGTTGGACTCAATCTGTTTCTCTGATCCGCAGCAGGATTCGTTTGTGTGTATTCACACCTGCATAAAAGGTCCGGACTATCGGTCCAAACAAACTCTGGTCCGTTTGAAGTGGACTAAACAGTGCAGGTCTGAATACACCCTTATATACTGCCTGTCTCATTAGAATAGTAGCTAGGCTGTCATTATTAGTTATTGGTTTTTGATTTATCATTAAAAAGGGGTAAACTGTGGTGGAAAAATACATTTTAAGAATCATCTGTTTTGTGTATTCTACTGTAACTCATAGTCACTGTGTGCTAAATTCTTTACTGTAGTGATTAGTCTTACTGAATGACACGGTTTGACTTAGGTCAGGTCAAATGAACAGATGGTAAAATCCCTGCATCATGCGTTGCCTTGGAGACGACTCTCTTCAACTGAATTTCCTGACATTCTACAAGATTGTAGCTTCCCAATGAGGTGCTTAGCACTTGCTGGTCCTTTTGCCTTCACTCTGCAGGTCAGCTCACCCCAAATCATCTCGATTGGGTTCAGGTCCGGTGACTTTGGAGGCCAGGTTATTTTACATTTTTTGTAAAAGTACTACATAATTCCATATCTATTAATTCATAGTTATGATGCTTTCCGTGAGAATCTACAATGTAGTCACGAAAATAAAGAAAACGCACTGAATGAGAAGGTGTGTCCAAACTTTTTGTATATATATATATATATATATATATATATATATATATATATAAACTATATATATGACTGAGAGAGGGCCGGCCTACAGGACATCAGAGGAACTCATCATGGTGGCACAGGAGCAGGCTTTGAGCACCAGAGCGGTCGAGGATCAGATCAGACCCAAAGTGTAGTAGGTGCAAAGACACAACTGACCCAATCCACTGCATATAAATACAATAAATCCACACCTGAAGCGCTTGTCAGTGCTTGAAGTATGTCACTCTGTCAGTAAGACATGTAAAAAAAGATACCAGTGGAGCTCACACCTGTCCTGCTTTTATTTCTCTGGACTGGTTAACTGTTCACTTTACAATCCATTTTAAAATCCTGACAAATGTTCAGGGCTCTGTATAGTCCATCTCCTTCATGTATTACTGAATTATTTGAGCTACATACTTGACTCTTAGTTCTTCAAACAAAGATCTACTTGTTTAACTGTGTCTAAAACCTGCTAATGTTTGATTTAACTACCTGCAGTGGTTATAATGTTAGACCTGATTTAGCCTGAAAATTGTCAGATGTGATGGGTGTGATTTTCACCTCAAAGCATCACGCAAAGTGAAGATCAAAATAATTAATTTTAGTTGTCACCACAGAAGCGGTCACAAAGCAGGTTTTAGAGGAATACGTCACAAAGCGGATTTTCCACAGGAATTCTATTGCAAAAGTAAAGAAGTTGGACAATTATATCATTCAACAACATGTCTGTAAGCTCCTGGAGTTTGAAATTTCCCATATCATAGAAATGTGAAGCATGAACTCAAACAGAAACACCTAAATGCAAAAAAGGATAGCTTCAGATTAAATGGTCTGTAAATATTTAGTAAGGCTGAAATGAAGAGTAAGAGAAGATGGCTAGAACAAGCCTGATTTACTGCTGGGGCACAGTGGATGTATTTAATGAGTCGGACATACAAAAATAAACCACAACAAAGCAATACATATACTGTACAAATAAAAACCCGAAAGAAGATAAATCTTTTTTGGAGGACATAAGATGTCTCAGTGGGGGAGAAAAAGTCCTGACTGAAACGTGGACGCAACAGCAGGAACACATGTCAAATGTTCAATGGGACAGGGCGGAGGTATACAGGTGAACTCTAAAGTGATACCTCCAACATACACGCACACATCCCAACGTGAAAAAAGTAAAGGGTCATGTCACAACTTTGATGACATATTCAAAAGCAAACCTCTTAAGAATTGTACAAGTATAAAAAAGCTACAAACATTAATAAATTACATCACTGACACAGAAACACTTCACAAGGTGCTAGTAAAATAATTCTGAAACCTTCAGGATACTAGAAGTCGGACAAGTGGCTGGTCATAGAAACTTTGTGGGTTTTTTCCTTTCTACAGTTTTTCCTCAAAGCTTCACTTCTTGTTCAAACAGAATCACAATACAGTTAGCTTTGTGTATGTAAGGCCATATGACAATAACATGTTACTAATTTCTCCTGTTGTTTTCCAGGCAGCACCACTAGAACTAATGACCAAAGATATAAAAAAAAACAATATCATAAATTCATATACATATATAGATACTTTTCAAATTAAATTATTCAAAAACAGTAAAAATGTAGAATTAAGTAGGAGGCAAAAAAGGATACAAAAAAGATAAAAGGCTATGTACAAGCTACATTCTATACACTGGAGCCATAGAAACACAGAGATGAGTATAAGTGTGCAGTGCTGCCTGTGAAAGCAAAAGAAGAGAGAAAGTATCCCCATGTAACTGCATCTCTGTGGTGGATGAGGCTTATCATCGCTGCACATCCCAGGTTGTGTCCCACTTCCTCCGCTGTCCCTGTTCGATCCGGACTTATGTCGGACAAATGTCCAGACATGGTGGTCCGTTGTGTACTTTGTGCTTTACAGTCGCGTTTCATTTCCTACCTAAAGACTCGACGAGAATAAATAAATTACAGCGCTGATAGTGCTCTGCTCAACATAAAGACATAAATGCTTGTGTTGATGCTGATCTGATTCGTTTCTCAAATAACCTTTCATCTCTGATCCTGATAAGCTGCATCCACAGGTAGGAATCCAAACTCCCCGGCCCCGACCCAAAGGACACATGCAACTCAATACATGCAGGGGATACTTTCACAAATCTTGGAATGACTGCAATGTACTTCTATTGAACAACCCCTGATAAAATGACAGCTGTAGTAAAATGAGACATGTTCTCTTAAAAAATATTTATAATAGCTTCTGTACACTTTAATATCTGAAAGTTATAAAGTATAAGTAGAGGCAAAAACCTATCTGAGTGATGTTCTTCTTAGAAATTGAAAAAATGCATGATTTCCTCCTCTCCCATATTGATTCAGTTTGTTTTTCCTAGTTCTCCCCTTGTTGGTTTTTATTAGTGAGCAGGTTGGGAGTCTGGCTTGGGACCCAGTCCTTGAACTGTCTGCTGCATGCTACAGGAGGAGCTTTCCATTTCGATGGATCTTTAGGATCTTTCCAAGTCTCTGTTTGGCTGTTGCCATGCCTTTCTTTAGCCGTTTAGCTGTGGAGAGAAGAATAAAAAAACAGTCAGTAAGATGTTGCTGATGCTGTGCAGCATTAAGGAAGCCACATGTCTAGAGAATCTGTGGCTCAGACCTCAAATAATTAGGCTGCTTCAACCTGAGTGGATCGTTGTGGACTCACAGATTTATTCACATTCAGCTTGTGTTCTATTTTAATTCAGAGCTACCTTTAGAACCACTATAGAGAGGGTCCCTAAAACGGTTTTATTCTGAAATATGCTTAGTACCTCATTATTGTTATTGTCCAAGGAATGAGAGCAGTCCCGCCCGATTATAGATTTGTTTTTTGTAAGAAATGTGACTGAGAACTGAACCTGAACATGGCCACTGACTTCAGAAAAAACACCAACAATAATAAAAGGAAAAACTACAGAACAGGTGAAATCCTATAGCTATCTGGGAACTGTGATTGAATCCAGACTGGTTTTTAAGCAACAATGTGAAAATGTATTAAAAAGTGGAACCAAATGTACTTCTTAAGTTGACATGACACTGTTTTATCAAGCATTATTCCAGACTGTTCTGTACTTTTCTATAGTCCCATGGTTTGGAAATCTTCCAGTGAAGGAGAGGAACTCAGTCAGCTGATCAACTGGGCAGAGAAGTAAATTGGGGAAACCACTAGAGGGTCTGTGGCCATTGTATTCCAAACAGTTGCAAAACCTACCCAGATCCATCTCTAGTGATAAGTCACATCCTCTGTCTAGTGAGTTCCAGCTCCTTCATTCCGGTTGCACATATAAATTCCAACAAAACAAAAACCAATCGCTTTCGGAAAAGTTTTGTCTCTTCGGCAATTAAAAAAATAAAATAAGAGTTTGTTTTTACATTTGGCTAATAATGTAAACTCTGGTAGAATCTTTGTGTAGTATCTTTTTAGGCGTGTGTGGCATGGACCTGATGGGTTTTTAACATTGTGTGAATTGCATGCCTCCTATCTCTTGTCACTGCAGAACAAATTTACCCTCTGGTAATAATAAAGTAACATGAAAAACTTCTTGAAACCAGCAGTACTAACTACATAACCAGTTCAATTTCTTGACTGATGACCATAATGAAATTATTTAACACTTAGTCAGAGAAGCTTTAGACAGAGTTCTGTGCTATTAATTCAGGCTGTGGCTCTACTGTATTAGAGAGTAGACAAAAAAATCCTGAGTTAAAGACATGTCAGCAAAATATAATAAGATATAAGTTAATAAAATATAGAAAACATTTTTTTTAATTGGACCTAAGAGAGGAAAGGTTGTTCTGATCGAATTTTTTACAGTGAGGCAAAAAGGAATGAAAACAGGAAATGGCAGAAGATGATTTGCCGACCTTTGGCATCTGCTGAGCCCAGTCGGTCCCCCTTTGCTGTGCTGCTGCTGTTGGTGCTCGTAGAGTTGCTGCTGTTGTTGGGAGAGGACAAAGACGGCCGTCTCTGGCTGAGGAAGATCCCCGGTGCCATGGGCTGTGGCCCTCCTGGTGACTTGACGGTTCCAGTGGTGAACTCCTGGTCCGTCAGACTGCCGTCCTGGGAGTCCACGTTATGATCTGGGGAGCTACTGTCCTGAGAGTGTTTTGGTAGCTCCTCAGGTATTATACTCTTCTTCTTGGTGCTTTTCTTTTTCTTCTTGGTTCTCTGCTGCTCCTCCTGGGGACACATGATACTCGATTAGCCTTATAGGATCAGTATTTATCTGTAACTCTGATCCAGGTCGACCTACCTGGTGAGAAAGTTTAGCAGCAGCTGCAGCGAGGCCTGTTTCAATCGAGGCAACACGGGCTCCTTCTCTCGCTGGTCGTTCATGTCGAGGAACTGAAGGTCCGACACGCGCTGCAATGACATCAATGTTAGTATGGGGAATATTGATTAAATTATCAGTATACCAACACAGTGAATACCTGTTGGGCTGTAAGGAGTATCATCGCTGCTTTTCCGCTTTTTTGATCTGGATTTGAAAACAGGATTATCCTCTTCAGACTCCAACGAAGGGTAAACTGAAATCAAAATAGGTCGCAGGTGACTCGCATGTCATGCATTACACCTTTTCAATGAGAGGAGGTAAGCTCAGTCTCCTTGGCTGTTTTCTAACATGGAAGATATTTCCAGCAGTGGCCTGCTGGACAGCTGCTTTCCAGCTGTTAGCTGCTTCCTTCTCTCCGCCTGCTCACGGCACAATCCTTCCAATCTAGACTTAAATATCTGATAACAAGGTGATCAAGATAAAGAATGGCCTGTTTACAGAAGCAGAACAGAGTGGAGCTCCAGCCCAGCCTGAGGATTACACAGCAGGAATGTTCGTGCTAGGAACAACTAATTAGGCTCTAATTAGGAGTTCAAAAAGCAAGTAAAACAACAGTTCACAACTAGTGTTAATGGCTTCTTAACAAGCAGGCTGGGTTCAAACAGCTGCATTTGGATGGGCTTCACAAAGAAAAGCGAAGCAACACGATGGAGACCATTTGGAAAAGACACACAAAAATAAACATTAGCTTCTATCATCCGCTCCAAAAGAAAAGTTTTTCAGCCACGCTAAGAAGTAAAGAGCCACAGGCCAATTCATCAGGAGTCAGTTTGTTTTTAGCAGCACCTGTTAGCAGCATCGAAAATCAACCGTGGCATGTTAATTATCTGATCATTTTTTGTGAAACAGCCTTCTGACATTAGCCTGACCTCACAGAGCTCCTGTCATTCCAGAGAAAAGTGGCTAAAAAGATTTTCTTAAATTCTGTCCAATTAAATCCTTAGAAGTCTGTTGGCACAACAAGGGATGTAACTAAGGATGTAAGAAAAATATCGATATGCCAATTTATCACTATATTTTATGACACAATATGGTATCGATATTCAAGAGCAAGGAATCGATTCTTTATTTTTAAGAATTTCAATGAAATTCTGACACACCACAATCACTTTGGCAGTAAAATTGAAAGTCGACTGGTAGTTGGTAGCTTTTCTACCTCCTTCGTTCCAGTGTATCAACTAAAACTAGTAATATAACTGGATGTGTTATGGATGACTCAGGTTGGAGTGGTTAGGATGTTTTGACCTGATCGCAAACACCTCCTCCCATGTTTACATACTGTAGCATGACAAGCGTACAACTATGACTCCGTAGCAACAGTTACGAGGCAACCGTCTATTGACTCAGATTTCCTCCTCACAAGGAATCACACATTGCATTTTCCCTAACAAGTAACTCTCACCAGTTCTCATACAACTCAAAACACCTGGTAATATTAACTGCTGTATAACAGTAAGAACATTCCCCATGAACAGAGCACATTAGCTGACGCCAGCTAGTAGCTATTAGCTAAGCTACAGTTAAACCACGGCTAGGACAAATGAAGAAAGAACCAGTGGGACAGGAGCTAAAGTCGCTCCTTCTACTCTCAAGTCGCCGGTGAGGAAAATTTGAGTTCCCTGTGAATTAAGTCGACATATGTGTTGTAAACAAGTGGACCAGCTTGCTGCACATTAGCTCGTTTCTCTAAGCCAGCCGGAGCTGTCTCCTTTATTTAAGAGTTGTTGTACTGCAGTAACTAAAAACAGTCACTAGATGGCAGCCACTCTTTGTTAGCAATCATTTCTGTTATTTATGTAAACAAGATTGTTACTTATATTGTAAATAAATTATTTCAAAGTGACTATTAATGCCTAATGTGATACATTACAAGAATAATGGAAACTGCATCACTTATATGTCTTCATAGATTTACTGTACAAAATGCAATGAATAAAACCAATGATCATTGACTACACTACTCTAAAAATGGCATGGGGCTCTGTACTGTAATAAAAAAGAAAAAAAAAAGAAAAAAAGAGGACCCTAAAATTGAAAATCAAATTGCGAATTTTGAGAATTGTGACACCCCTAGTCACAGCTGTTGGTGCCCCCTACAGACAATACTTTGTACACCCCCTTCTTGCCAACAGAAGCACACTCAGACTTTGTTGTTTCTGTAGATTTTAATCCTAGGGAAAGAGAAGCATTGGAGTATTGGTTTTCTATCAGATAAACCATGTCTGTGTAGCTCATTACCCTGCTCAATCAAGGCCACATTTACAGGTTATCGGTAGAGTCCACAAGATTTGTATTTAAAGTGTGTTTCAAAGAGTTAAAGATGACATGGAATATAAGGAGGCTACCCGCAGCTGCTGGGATCACAGAACCTCCTCAGTACTGAACAGAAAGTGTGAGTTGTTTTTCCACATACTTATCCTATTTTTTCCTACCAACGCCACGTACCTACCTTATCATTCTACTCCCTGTGCATGGTTACAAGATAAATACGTGATCTCACCCAACCTAGGGGCTAAAAACAGTGGGCCTCTCTGTGAATATGTAAAGCCTAAGATTCTTCATACCCTTTATAGGTTTAGATTTAAAATTACTTTATTTAAGCAAGAAGTTTGTTACTAACAGTATCATCTTTAAAAAAACTACTTATCTGTTTTGACTTACATTTATATTAAAAAACTTAAATAAGAGAGGGATTTAAAACCTCCTCCATAATGAAAAAAAACTCTTTACTGGAAGTCAATCATTCTTGTATTTGGTTAGCAGCTTTTCTCATGTTTCCACTGGTGATTTGATGATTTATCTTTGGTGGTGAGCTCCAAGTTTTTAGGGTTGGAGGCTTTCACTACCTTACCATTACTCCACTGTTAAGTTTCCTGCACAAATTCTCTATCAAAGTCAGCTCTAGCCTCTGTCTGAGCCACTCTAAAACATGAATTTCCCTTTCAGCCAGAAAAAAAAACAAGTTTGTCAGATTACAAAATGACTTTAAACCTAAATCTGCCAGGAGCATGAATAATTAACTATACCCCACAACACAGCAAGTTGTAGTATTTAGATGCATCTAAAAACTCACCAACTAAGTAAATAAATACAAAGTTGTGTCGCATTAGCATAGACACATAACTAGAAGATGTAGTCTATTATCTGAGCTAATATGATCATATAGTTGTTGAATAAGAGTGACCGGACACTGAAGCCTTGATGTACCTAACATTTGCCTCGATATGTACTTGATTTATACTTAGCAAAAGACACAAAATGGTTGTAGTCCGCCAAATAAGATCTAAACTAGTTTAGTAAAATACCACACAACCATTCCAGTCCATCAAAAAGAGTCTTTTAATCACTTATGATGAAGGCAGCACTAGGATCCAGTAACATCCGGACAGAAAGTTTTAATGATTAGCTATTAAGATATTTTAAGTTCCCAACCTTTACCAACACAGTCCCAGTGTTGGGGTTTGGTTGAGAACCTGACTAGAAAGGACAAAAGAGGTTGTTTTTTAAGTCAAAATGAGTAAAGTTGTTGAGTAGGTTATAATATACAAACAATATATACAAATATACAAACTGGTTGAAGGGCTTGATGGATAAGAGATCAGAAAAATCAAGTGGCGAGGGATCAGCCACTCTGTCAACAATAGTTAAAAAAAAGAAAAAGCAATTATTACTGTTTCTAGACAGTCAAACAAATCTGACTGCCATGTTTTGATTTCAGATTCTAGGACATTTCGAGCTTTTCTGTACTTTGTTTCTTGAGCTCTAACTTTGTTGCCTTAAAGCCATAAAATTTTGTGAGTTATACATAAGGTATTGAACAGACAGAGTAGGTGTAAAAAATGTTGATAAAAAAACTCAATGACATTATTATTACCTCAGTATCTTCTGATTACCTCAAAACAAACACATATATCAAAAACTAAAGAAACTACCCAGAAACCCGGAATGTTTTTTCTCATGTCTTCATGGGTCCTGTTACATTCAGTGAAAGCTCAAAATTCTCCACAATGTTCCATAACTCTGTTACCTTTCTATATTTGTTATTTTCTAAATGAATATTAAATTCTTCAACTATAATAAAACAACCATGTTGATTACCAATGCAAATTACAGACAGTGATTTAGAAAATTCATGAATAAACTAAGCATTGTCCCTTGGAGGCCTGTAAACCACAGTAAGAGCTGGGTTGAAGCCATTGTAAAGCGTCATTAAAAACGTTTGCAACACCTCCACCATTTTATGTACCCTAGTTCCCTACTAAAGTGTTCCGTTTGGAACTGTAGCACTGTTATTTGGCGAAGACAAGTTTCAGTTAAAAATATGAGTTCCAGTTTATGTTTGAGGATGAAATCATTAATTATAAGGGATTTTAAGAAAGGTCTTATAGGGTGTTAGCTTTAAAAGTTTTACTGAGCGCTGCTGACATGGAATGATTTACAGTTAATCTGTTTTGATGGCTTTGATCTATTTCTATTACCTAATATTATGTTTCCGAGATCTTGTCACTTTGTTCTCAGAGCCATACTTAGGTGAAAATCAAACAGGTTTGATATGTTTCGCCTCGCGAGGTGAGAAACTCGCCGTGTGAGGTCTCTGTGAGCTGTCTGCTCAGCCGAAATATTCAAGTGACCAATCAAAACGCAGACTCCAATCACATGATTCCAAGATGGCAGCCAACGGAGAAGATTACATTTTAGAAGATAAAGACTTGTGGACATTTCGCAAGACTATAGCTGTTTATTTGATGCGACGACGCTTCACCAACAAAATGAGTAGCAGCATTCCCTCCATATCAATCTCAGTCTCTGTGTCATTCATCTTTCTGAGGTAAGGGATGGGGGCTGCCATCTTGTTATATATCACAGAATAACAATCAAGATTAAATTATGGTTGTTTCATAAAGAATAAGATAATTGGGAACCTTCCCAATATGCTTGCTTCCTCCTTAGTTAATGAGGCAGCCTCAAAAATGGTGGAACCTAATATATGCTTAAACTGCTTTAATGCAGCCGAACTTTGTGATGTACTAAAATTATTAGCTTCATCTAAACCTTCAACTTGCGTTTTAGACCCAATCCCAACTAAACTCTTAAAAGAAGTTTTCCCTCTGATCGCTGCTCCAATTTTAAATATAATGAATCTATCCTTAGTCAATGGATATGTACCACAGGAGTTTAAGATTGCTGTAATTAAACCTCTACTTAAGAAACCCTCTCTTGATCAAAACGACTTAATTAACTATAACTGGAACCGGCTCCCAGGGTTGGTTCGTGAAGCAGACAATTTGTCTATCTTTAAAACTAGGCAAAAAACTACTGACAAAGCTTACAGTTAGAGATACGTTTATAGGTAGTTAGAGTCAGGTTAGACAGGTAGATAGGAAGAGACAGGTTAATGTTAGTAGTCAGGCAGAGTGTCAAAAGTTAGGAAGAGATAGGAAGAGGTAGAGTAGCTAGGTAGAGATAGATTAATGTAAGCCAGGTAAAGATCCGGAGCCGGTCGCGGCTTACCGCCACAGAAGAAATGCGCCCCACAGGGGCCAGCCAGCGCCGGAGAGAGGTCCCTCAAGGGGATCCTCCCGCACAGTGCGGCCGCCCATTACCTGCCGGGTTGAATCCCCCGGGCAGACTGTGCGGACCCCACCCGTTTATCTCTTAAACGTTTCTCGCCCTCTTCAACTCTGTCCTCTCAGTTCTGTCTATTTTTCCTTAAGATAGTTGTCGACTATCGGTCTCGTGCCGGTATTTAGTCTTAGATGGAGTTTACCACCCACTTTGGGCTGCATTCTCAAACAACCCGACTCCGAGAATACCCCGGCATGACGGGGGCCGTTACCGGCCCTACACCGTCCACGGGTCAGGAGGACTCAGACAGAGTGTTGGTAGCCAGGTCTCCTAGTAGCTAGGAGACAGGTTAATGTTAGTAGCTATGCTGCTTTAGGCTAGGCTGTTGGAGGACATTATTAGGGTCTGTGACTACTTTCTCTCCTACTTCTCCCCAACTGCATGATGTGCTGTCAATTCAAGCACTAACCTGTTTTCTATTATAGTAGGTGCTCCGGATTAGCCCTGCTTGACGACCCTGACTAAGATGGCATTGCAGTGACGGAAAATTCTCCACGTCCTGCAACAAACTTCTGCATCGGTTCTGTTGCTCTTTCTGTGTCTCTGTTGTGTATTCTCCAAGCCACAGACGGTCGCGGCAGATAACCGCTTGTGCTGAGCCTGGTTCTGCCGGAGGTTTCTTCCTGTTAAAAGGGAGTTTTTCCTTCCCACTGTCGCTGCATGCTTGCTCAGTATGAGGGATTGCTGAGAATTCCACGACGCAATCTTCTGTGGTTCTGTAATTTCTACACTAAACATTGTATTGTAATAACTCTTTTTGTAAAGTGCCTTGAGATGACATCTGTTGTGAAATGGCGCTATATAAATAAACTGAATTGAATTATATTACCTCCTCCTTCCTCTCTACTTTTGGCTTTTCCCTTCAAGGGTTGCCACAGGAAATCACCTGTCTCCATGTAGACCTATCCTCTGCCCTCACACCAGCTAAATCTCAAAAGTTATGCTACCTTAAATGACATTTTTGAAATTAGAAACATATCATCCCGTCAGGGGAAAAGAGCTCATTGGGCTCAACAAGTTGGTAAAACATTGTGATCAAAACATTCTTTGACATATCAAAAGAAGAATTCTATGGATTACAGAAAGATACTGTTAATGTTCTATAAAACACTGATAATAAATAAATAATAAGGAAATCTCGACAGAATCAGTGATTAAAATCTTGAATGTTAATGTTTACCTTTTTTTCTTCAGAGCTACCATATTATAAACCAAAAAGGCATGGCATTCTAGACCAAACCTAAACTAAAAAGATTGTCAAAATGTGACGGAAAATTTTATTATTAATGCTGGGACATTAAGAAAGGTTCAATTGTCTTACTCAGCTCTTAGATAGCTGTTCTGATTCTAAGGTACAAACAGGGACCTATTGTCTGTAAACATCTCATCTTGACTTATGACAACTCTTGTTATTATCCGGTGTTACACTTATGACAGATCCTGGGAATGTCTTTCTTAGCATTATACAAAGTGTCCCTTATTGTTATCTATATTCTGATTGTCCAGTGAAACTATCTCCTGATTGTTTACTGCTGACTACTGAAGTGACACTTCCTCTTCTTTTTGATTATGTCTGAAATCATTGATCTGAAATGATTTAATGATTGGTCAGAAGCTGATTCAATAGGGTGTGGCTGATTACTATATACACCCATGCATCTGTGCTGAAGCTTCAGTGTTCTCAGCAGGAGGCCCTCCGTGTACGTAAAATAAACTATGTGCGAATATGGCTGACACTTTGTTTTATTCTCTCATCCGAGGCCTCTTAGACACCCAGATTTCTACCACAAAAGCTTCTAAGGGTCAGCAATTCTTGGGAATCCTAAGGAAGCACCAGGATGGTGCCTTTGACTTTGTGAGTCAAAGAAGAGACACTTTGGTTTAACACTCAGAGAAAAAGATGTCCATCTTCCACAATGGACAGCTGCTTGTTTTTTTTTAAATAAGTAGCAGGAATCCGATCATATTCTTCTGCTTACCATAATCTGAATCCTTGAAACATGCATCCATGTGATCCTGCTCATCGTCATCATAATCCAGGCTTTCGACGCTGCTGCTTTTTCGAGGTTTCTTCGGGAGTCTTTTGCTCGGCCGCTTGCTGCTGCTCCCACCAGCTCCTGCGCTGCTTTTCTTGTGCACCTGTGAGCTATGTGAGTTGCTCTTTGACTGGCTGTTGCTCCATGGCTGCTCCAGGGTCTCAGAGGAGGACAGGTTGGCCATGGACAGCATGCCCTGAATGGCTTCCTGCGTGCTGGGAGATGCAGGTGGTTGACTGCAAGAAGCACAGCACAGCATAACCGTTGTACATCTGATGGTATTTTAGTGGACAATAAAGGTCAAAGCAAATTACAGCTGAAACCAGATATATATACTGTGCAAAAAGACAAGTAACAATTGTCCTTACTGTCTCACATGAAATTTGATTAAACCGTTCCTATTTTAGGTATATTACCAGAATATTTGTGTTTGCTAGAATAATGAGAAAGACAGTATTTGGAAGATTTGCTCTATGACTCGGATAAAATGTTTTGGGTTTCCTTTCACGAGCTTGTCACTACTGTTTGTTGTAATTTTTGCTCACAGAACTGGTGGAACTGGATCAGGTTTATAGGGCGTTCCTGCTCACACACATCTTTATCCAATAATTTTCTATAGGACTGAGATCAGGGCTTTGTGATGAACACTTCAGTACATTGAGGAATTGCTTCAATATGACAACTTTATGTTCTTTCTTTCTTTTTGGTGAGGTGCACCAGTACATACTGCAGTATAACACCTGCACAACATTATGTTTCCTACTGCATCCAACCTCACAGGTGAGATGGTGTTCTTAGGCATCATTATGACCAAACTCTTTAAGCTTAATTACACCACAGCAGGAATGTGGCCACAAATTACCGCATTCACAAGGTCTTTAGCTTTGGTTTTGGAGTTAATTTCCATATTTCCCAGCAGAACCTGTTCACCTCCGGAGCATAGAACACATCTCCACATCTCAATGGAATAATGATCGGACATTCTCATGATGTTCGTAGTTACAGATACAACTATCTGAACAGAAAAAAATGTACCCTTCAGACAGAGCAGGCAATGAGGGATTATTCTATTCTATTGTTTTGACTCAACTGTGACATACTGGTGACCTGTCCAGCGTGTACCCCGCCTCTCACCTGTTGACAGCTGGCGATAGGCACCAGCCCCCCTGCGACCCCTGGAGGACTAAGCGGTTCAGAAAATGGATGGATGGATGGATGGTTGTATTAACTCAAATGTTGTGAATTACAATCAAAAAGGTAAAGAGGCATGGCATCACAATAGGGGGTTTCCTATATGGTTTAAGTTTAGAAATAATGTATACTTCTTAACTTAAAGTAAAAAAAACTGAAATATTCTTGGGGTTTAGCAAATAGAAGAAATAATTTAATCCTAACTACAACAGAAAATGTTTAGCCATAAAGGTTATGTGTCTTTGTATACACTGTATGTAAGTATGTGGTTTGAACATTAAGAATGGACAGAAATTTAATGGTTTACGAAGAAACCCAGACAGGGATCCTCATGGCAAATCCACTATCAAACATCACTATAATACCAAGTAATCACTTCATTGCCTCTTCAAAGCACTGGAACATTCAGAAAAATGTCCATATTTCAGTAATGTTTTGTTCTCTCTTTCATTCCTCATTTGTAGCTTTCAGTGTGGTGGAAATAGACCATCAAGAGGTGAAGGAAAACAGCAAACAGTGTGAGGCAGGAGGAAGAGCCTGGAGCCATGCAGGCTTTGATAGATTAGTGTGGGATGGGATACAAACACTGCTTTAGCACTAACTGCTGACAGTATATTTGTAAACTGCCTGTTGATTTTCAGCTCTGAGAGAGTTATAAAATTCAATTTTTTCATTCAGTCACAGGGCGGCTTGTTTGTTTATCAGTGACTTGGCCCATTAAAGAGGCCAGAAATTCATTTGCTGAGAAGAAAGGGGGTCTCAGGGGGACCATTACGAGATTAATGCTGTGCATGCAGAACTGCCTAGGAGAAGGGAAGGCTTCATATACGGTGGTTCAAAAAAGCGTTGAAAACTGGGTCGGACTGGGTGGGCCTACCTGTTGGTGTTGTAGTCGATCCCACCCACTTGCTTGCTGGCCTGCAGCAGGTCAAGGATTCCTGCAGCACTTCCACTCTTCTTCTTCACCTTAGAGTTGCGACTCTTGACCTCAGGCTTGGCCTCCGTGTCTATGTGCAAGGTCTCTTCGTCTGAGGAGTCCATGCTCTGCTCATGGAGGGGGTGGACAAAAAAGAGCCATGTTTAGGAGAGGGTTTAACAGGAAGCTCCCTGAGGATTAAAAATATACATTTGGCTTCTATCCATCTTTGTTCGTGTTTCTTGGGTTTGATAAACAAGTACAGTTCTACATTTGGTGCTTTTGTGACAAAAGTATCATTGCGCACAATTACTTCCAATTTTGTTGAGTTTCTAGAAATAGGCACATTTAAAGCCAGGGTTTCTGTTTCAGTAAGATCCACACCTAAACTTCAATCATAGATATTTGTATTGCATGAACCAAATGCGTGTTCTATGTCCCACCCCACCTGAAATGGCCCCAAACATTGTGAATCAGCCGTAAGACACCCAGCTACTTCAGCAGCTGAGTATGGCACCTTAATACTGAATCCTACTGAATGAAGCTACAGTAACTGTTCTGAGATTTGGCTGAATGCCTCATTAAGTGTAAATTAAGATTTATGGTTCAATCTTCCACCGCTGATGGCGATGAGAAACGTGTCTGTTGCTGCCTAGGTACCTTGCCTTTAACCTCCCAAGGAACATCATTGTCCAACTCTACAATGAGAACCTCTGACGTGAGAACCACCAAGGTGTTTTCCCCTTGTCCATCCCAACCTTCTTGTCCTCGTTGATAACTTTCCTGTTGAGTTTTTCCCGAATGCTCAGATGACGGTATGTTGAACTGTCAAGTGTGGAATATTGATGCTTGATGAAGAATGCTAAATTTTATTATTTTTAGCAGTAGTGTGATTTTTTTATTTAGTCTTTGAAATTACACGAACAGAAAATCATCTAAAATTTAACAGAAGGAATGTATTTTAAAATATGATTTTAATTCATTTTAATTCACTTTATTTTAATTTTCAACTGATTTCATATCAAGGCACTTTAAAAGAAAAATAATTTCAATACAATTGTACAAACATTCTAATCAGTTAAAAGTTTTCTATTTAAGGAATCCCAGCAAATTGTGTTGAGTCGTTGAGTTATATTAATATTTTTACCTTTAGTCAAATGTTTTGTATATGAAGTTATAAAGAAATACATCATGGTTCAGAAAATGTCTGGATACAAGGTTGTCTTTTGTAGTTTTATTGAAAAGAAAGACAACCCAATTGTGGCAAGAAACTGGTTGTGGTTGGGGTAGCAGTAGAGATGGACGTCAGGACTGGGACTGAAAAAAAACAGCATGATTGATGTCATGCAGAAGAGTGGCAGAACGAACTGAGGTTTATGCAACTGATGATAGGGTAGTGACTGATGAAACAAGGGGTGAGTTTCTGGCAGTCCGTCTGGACTTCAAGGTGTCTGGTGGACAACCAGACCAAATCCCTGAGTTGCTATATGGGACCAAGTTGGCATCAGCGGCATTGTTACCTGTTGTATTCCAAGCTGACTCTGATAATCAAGGCCTTAGCTTGGATCCAAGCTGCTTTAGTGAGATGGACACACAGTTGGAACGAGGGGACCTCCACTTCAGCCTCCTGGTAAGCAAAAATGGATGGTTGGAAGCTGTAGTAAGTCTCCAAGAGTGAGAGGCCAGTAGCAGAAGACACATGTAGATTGATGCAGTTGGGGTGGAATCCAGATAAGAGACTACAGGAAGCCCAGATGAGTCATCAGACAGCCCTCCAAAACCTGATGGTGAACTGCGGTCCTCTGGCGAAGCCATGGAACTGGACAACATGTTGAAGAAGGTTAGCTGTCTTCTTGGCAGCGAGGAAGCAGGGCAGGGGGACCAGGTGGACGGCTTAGAGAATCTGTCCATGAAGATGGCGATGTTGGTAATGCTGTCAGCAGCTAGAAGATTGGTGAGGAAGACCACCCCTATATGGGATCATGGAGGAGACGGCACTGGAGGGGGTTGAAGGAGGCTTGTCAGTTTCTGAAAAGAAGCCTTGGATCAGATGCAGGTCTGGCAGGTTTTGACAAATTCTGTGATGGCATGAGCCGTAGAGGGCCACCTGAGGGCTCAGTGGAGGAAGTGGAGCATCTTGAAAGGATCAGCATGTCCAGCCAGGGGAGAGGACTGAATCCAGAACAGAGCCTCTCAGTGGCACACAAGGGAAACACAGAGACGACCGGGTGTAGGCTCCAATAGTGCCAGGTCAAATAGAGTCGTCCAGTGGTCATTGATGGTGGTGTTGTTGAGTGTTGTTCACTTGATGTAATCTTGCGGGTGAAAAAGCAGCACGGGTTCAGTTTGTGGTCAACTCCAGGTCCAGGCAGGTGAAGATGGTGGCTTGAGTGAGTAAATCAGGACGGTGTTGATGAGCGTCAGAAGATGGGGTCTTTGACTATGATCTGGATGAGTCCCCGATCTCATCTTTCTTCTTAACAAAGAAACATTCAGCAGAGGCGGGAGAGGTGCAGAGGTAAACTAAACCCCAATCTAGAGCAGGGGAGTGAGACTTGAAACAGGAAGGATATTTTCTAAACACAAGATCCCAGTGCATTTAAATCTGGTAACACCCTTAGGCAAAGACCCGTCCATCCCAAGCACAAAACACCCAGACACAAGCTCAGTGGCATGGTATATGCAGGAGCAAATTCATCTCTCATTCATAACCCTTAGTTTTCCTCATCCATGCTGCAAAACATTAAAATCACTTTTGTTTGTGGTTTTGTATCGTCCACCAGGCCCTTACTCTCAATACTTGGACAAGATCTCAGATTTTTTATCTGATTTAGTCTTTAACACTGATCAGGTAATTATAGTAGGGGATTTCAATATTCACATGGACGTTGAAAGTGATAGCTTAACTGCAGCCTTTAATATTATCTTAGACTCAATTGGCTTTACTCAGAAAGTGAAGGGACCCACACACTCTGGTCAACACACTTTAGACATTGTACAGACATACGGCATTGAGTGTGATGAACTAATAGTCCTCCCACATAACCCAGTCCTATCTGACCATTTTTTGATAACCTTTGAGTTTACTTTACCCAACGTTCCCAAATCTGAAAGAAAATTTCATTACAGTAGAACTTTATCAGACAATGCTGTAACAAGTTTTAAAGAATCTGTTCCATTCTTGCTTCCCTATCCGTCTCAGCATACAACAGTGAATGGCGGTAATTCCAACACTAACCCTTCAGAAATTGATGGTCTGCTTCAAAGTATTACTTCCTCACTGCGTTTGGCGCTAGACAGTGTAGCTCCCTTAAAAAAGAAGGTAATCAGCCATAGGAGATTGGTTCCCTGGTTTAGTGCAGAGTTACGTACTTTAATGCAGAATACTATGAAACTAGAGAGAAAATGGCGCTCTACATATTTAAATGATTCCTTTCTAACCTGAAAAAATAGTCTACTACTTTATAAAAACGCCCTTCGACAAGCTAGAACAGCATATTTCTCGTCATTAATAGAGGTAAATAAAAACAATCCTAGGTTTCTTTTTAGTATAAACTTACACAGAGTCATAGCTCTGTTGAGCCAACTATTCCCCCTTCTCTCAGAAGTGATGACTTTAAGGGTATTCTTCATCAGTAAAATAAATTCTATTAAGAATAAAATCTTTGGGCTTCTCCCAAACGTGATTAACTCTCTTTCAGGAAATGAGGCAGTATCAGAGAGAACTGTAGAACCATGTTTATGTCTGTACCATTTTGATTCTGTTGAACTTTTGGAATTATCACAAATGTTAGCTTCATCTAAATCCTCAACTTGTATGTTAGACCCAATAACAACCAAAATATTATAGGAAGTGTTCCCTCTGGTTACTGGCCCTATTCTAGACATGATGAATCTATCTTTAAAAAATGGATATGTGCCTCAGGAATTTAAGGTTGGTGTAATTAAACCTTTACTTAAGAAACCCTCCCTGGATCAACATGACTTAGCTAACTACAGACCTATATCTAACCTTCCTTTCTTATCCAAAATTCTTGAGAAAATAGTTGCTAACCAAGAATGTGAGCATCTAAACAGCAACAACCTTTTTGAAGTATTTCAGTCAGGTTTTAGAGCTCATCATAGCACTGAAACAGTACTGGTAAAAGTTACTAATGATATTCTAATGGCCTCAGATAATGGACTTGTGACTGTTCTGGTCTTGTTAGATCTGTGCTGCTTTTGACACAGTCGATCATAATAATCTCTTAGAAAGGCTTGAACATGTTGGGATCAAGGGAACAGCACTAGGCTGGTTTAAATCATATCTGTCTGACAGATTCCAGTTTGTTCATGTCAATGATAAATCATCTTCACACTCAAGGGTTACTTGTGGAGTACCACCGGGTTCTATGCTTGGACCAATTCTCTTTACTATATATATGCTTCCAATTGGGAAAATAATCAGACAACATGGAACCTCTGTGTAATTTTTGACCAAGACATGACATTTAAATCCCATATTAAACAGATTTCTAAGATTTCTTGTTTCACCTACGGAATATTGCTAAAATAAGAAACATCCTGTCCAGGAGTGATGCAGAGAAACTAGTTCATGCATTTGTTACCTCAAGGCTGGTCTACTCTAATTACTTATTATCTGGAAGTCCACAAAATGAAATTAAAAGCCTTCAGTTGATCGAAATTACTGCAGCAAGAGTTCTGATGAATATTAAAAAGAGAGATCGCATTTCTCCTGTTTTGGCTTCTCTCCATTGGATCCCTGTTAAATCCAGAATAGAGTTTAAGATCCTCCTAATTACCTGTAAAGCCCTTAATAATCAGCTCCATCGTACATCAGAGATCTGATTGTTCCATATGTTCCTAACAGATCACTTTGTTCTCAGAATGCAGGTCTACTGGTAGTTCCTAGGATTTCTAAAAGTAGAATAGGAGGCAGATCTTTTAGTTATCAGGCTCCTCTTCTGTGGAACCAGCTCCTAGTTTTAGTCCATGAGGCAGATACTCTGTCTGTTTTTAAGACTAGGCTTGAAACTCTCCTTTTTGAAAAAGCTTATAGTAAGTGGCTTAGGTTATCCTGAGCTATTTTCGTAGTTATGCTACTATAGGTTTAGACTGTTGGAGGACAGACTGACCACTTTTCTTCTCTCTTCTACTTTTTTCTTCTACCACTCTCCAGATTTATTTTTTCTGCTCTTATTGCGATTATTAACCCAGTTTTCTCTCAGTGTTTTTCTCCCCAAAGAAGCTCCACATGGTCTGGTACCCTGCTCAGCTATAATGCCCCCTGCTGGATGGGCAGCGTTGGTCCAGGTGATGCTCAAAGTCACCGAGCATCCTCCATGCTGTCTCTTCTCTGTCTTCTCAGACCTCCAGACGGTCGTGGCAGATGACCTCTTGTACTAATCCAGGTTCTGGTTCTGTTTCTGCCGGAGGTTTCTTCCTGTTGAAGGGGAGTTTTTCCTCTCCACTGTGGCTACATGCTTGCTCAGTATGAGGAATTGCTGTGGTGTGAGTCTGTATGATCCGGGCACAACCTAATGTTGATGACCCATCACAATTTGCTGGGATTCCTTACAAAAAAAACTTTTAACTGATTAGAATGTTTGTAGAATTGTATTAAAATGACATTTTTTGTGAATTGGCTATATATAAATAAAAGTGAAATGAATTGAATCATGCCAAGACTCAGGAGTCCATCTACATCTAAAGCTGCATTCAGACTGCATCAGTTGGATACGTCGAGCAACACATGCAACGGTTGAAGTTTGACGTATGTACTTTTTGGCTTCCATAGCCTGCTTCTGAGGAAAAAACAACGCATGGGCGGGGCTTCCTCTGTTGCAGTACATTCTGCACTAAGGTGGATTGTAAGGAGAGAGTGGCTTGGCTTTATTTGCTAGATAAAGCTAGACAACGTTGACATCAGGTGCATCAGCGCCAACTATTAAGATGCATTCAGAGTTTGGGGAGTTTAACCATTTGCTCCAGGAGCTGCTTATGGATGAGGTTCGCTTTCAGTGCTACTTCCGTCTGTCCCGCGCCTAATTTTACGACCTTCTCGGCCGCATCGGATCTTAAATCTCCTACCAGGACACCAACTACAGGTTTTCTGTTCCTCTTTAGTAGCGCCTGTCCATCTGACTTCGGTAAGTGTTATTTCTGATTTTTTAAATCTGCGTTTGTTGAAAATGTTTTCACTGGGCCCCGCGCTTCGTTCAAAATATGTGTATAGTGACATAATTACAGTGAGACGCTTTGAGTGGTTGTCGCACTGCATTAACTCCGTTGGATCCGTCAAAAGTTCATCTTGCTTAACTTCTGTGACGCATGCGTTGGTACGTTGCCGTATGAAACGCAAGCTTCGTTGACCGAGCCAACGTACTCAACACAACCGAGAGCCCTTGACGGACCTCTGACGTACTCCACCATAGACTTTATATGTAATCTTGTCGCAACTGACGCTGATGCACGGGCTTGGTCTGAATGCAGCATAAAGGTCTCTCTTTTGAAGTCGAATAATGTACACACTTTATTGGGAGGACAGATGGTTTTAGAGAGGAATGAAATAAGCCATCCTTCTTAAACATATGAAACCAACCTTGAACAGAGGTGGCCTCAGGTTCCCCCTTTCTAATGCAACCTTGAGTTGTTTACCTTTAAAGTGTCAAATAAACTTACACCTTGAAGCATGTTACCAAAACTGTGCATAGTTGGACCATTAGGTTTGTTTCACCGTTACCTTACTAAAACTGTTTAGGGTTTAGCTTACATAACCTTGATAGCTCGTTAGGAGTAACAATAGCCTCCAATACTCCTAATCCAGTTTTTCAGAATGAAGAAGCCTCTTAGATGAGACAACAATTTCAACACAAAAAGCTGAGTAAGTTACCTTCATTTAAACCCTCATGATTACACATTCTGGTTGTACATACATGATCAAATGCATTCTTCCTAAATAGAAGATTTAGCAATAGATGTGTTTCACAGAAGGCGTTTCGGGTTCTGTTCATATATACGTACCTTGCTCACTAAGGGTTGGAACTTTGGCTTTTTGGCTGGCTGAAGGGGTTCTCTTATGTCTGATAAGACTAGGAAAGAAGAAACAGCATCAGTGTAAAACAGGCTTCTAAGTTACAGTGATGGTCAGCAGAGAGTAACAAAGCCCCCCATGTTTGAGGTGGTTTAAGATTATTTTATTAATACCACCAAAATGTTCTGTTAAGTTTAATCAAATCCAGTTCCATAATACTTTCTTCATCTAGGAAGGAAATTAAATCAGGAAAGTAGAGCCTATGACACCAATTCCAAAGCCCTTACACTGGCTCTCTGTTGCTCAGAGAATAGACTTCAAAATACTTCTACTAGTTTATAAATCATTGAATGGTTTAGCATCAAAGTAGGTTGAAGTCCTGTTGCCACAATACCAACCAGCCAGACCACTCAGATCTTCCAACTCAATTCTACTAATCCTCCCTAGAATTAGATCGAAACATGAAGATTGAAAAGTTCCTGAAACACTGAGTTTCTTTAAATCAAGACTAAAAACGCATCTGTTAAGGGCTGCCTTTGAGTAAGGGATTAATAATAGATGGAATGTCATATGTTGGTTAAACTTTTGACCTTTAATCTTGATGATGGAAATTGATTAATAAAATAAATAGTTTAATAGTAATTTGATTCTGTAAACTCAGGTTACACACAAAAAACTCCTGGGTTATTTCATCAACCCATTTTCTGGGTTATTTGTGTTGGGTTAAAATGATGGGTTATTTTTCAAAAGAGAGTAACCGTTTTCTGGGTTATAGGGCTAATATTTTGACCCAACTCCTGGATTGTTTGGGTTTCTGAGTTATTTTTCGAAGAATAACCCATGTTATGGGTTATAGGGTTGGGTCTCTCTCTCTCTAATGTATTTTTTTGTTGGAGGGGTGTATTTTATGGAGTTATTATATCAGTCGTTTGAAATAACCGTCGCTTCGTAGTCGATTTTTTGGCCTGTGCTTCTTCGGTGGAACTTCGTCGTGTATTCAAGGTGTATTTCCAGTGTTGATGTAACATAAACTTTTCTGTGTCCATGTTCCCGTTGCTAGTTTAGCACCATTTGCGGAAATAAAATTAACATAACAAAAGTTGCTATGTTGAGACTGGCGTTAGCTTGTTGTTGGCCTGTAGCCGCGGGCGTGGCCGGCTATCGCAACAACATTTAAGTAGTTTAAAGTCAGTGTAAAGTCAAAAATATGTGTTTTTAGTTTGTGTTAAGCTGCAGTTAATACATATTAATTGTGTTAAAGCTGCAGTAAGGGCTGCACGGTGGTTAGCACTGTTGCCTTGCAGCAAGAAGGTTGTGGGTTCGTATCCCGGTCCAGGGCCTTTCTCCATGGAGTTTGCATGTTCTCCTCTTGCATGAATGGGTTCCCTCCGGGTACTCTGGCTTCCTCCCACAGTCCAAAAACATGACTGTCAGGTTAATTGATCACTCTAAATTGTCTTTAGGTGTGGGTGTGTACGTGCATGGTTGTTTGTCCTGTCTGTCTCTATGTGGCCCTGTGATGGACTGGCGACCTGTCCAGAGTGTACCCCGCCTCTCGCCCGTTGACAGCTGGAGATAAGCACCAGCCCCCCCGCGACCCCTGGAGGAGTAAGCGGTTCAGAAAATGGATGGGTGGATGGATGTTTAAGAGTTGTTTATTTTTCAAGTTTTTTCTCTCTTAATATTGTTATTACAGTATGAACTAAAATAAATAGTAAAATTTATATGTCTAAGTGTGTGTTTCTTTTATATATATTTAAAACAAAGTTTTAAATTGGATTTAGCAAGGGTTTTATTTCCCAGCTTGCATGACTCGTAAGAGTTGTTACTGTGATTGGCTAAAGAGAAATCCTGGTACACTTGCTGGCACATCCTCCAATCGGCTCACAGTATTATATCAGATGGACCTCCCTTTTTCGGACGCTTTCGGTGGGAGCAGTTCCAGATTGATGTGTATACTCAAAACTGGGTTGGGCTACAAACAGATCTGGCTTTTGCCAGGTTATCCCAGTGATGCCATTGCTTTAGGAACTGCTACACTAAAACACCCAAAAGACAAGACCTACTCTCATTAAATAAGTAATATCAAGCTCCAGTCAAAATAACTTTAATTTACATAAAATTGAGTTAAGGTATTTATAGTTGATACTGTAAAGGACATTTCTACCCACCCATAGTTATTGACTAAAACAAAGTGAAACAGTGCACACATAATCTAAAATACTCACAGGAAAGATCTCTCTTAACAGTGTTCTTTTTCCGCCTGATGGGGAATTCATCAATCTTCAGCTCGCCTTCATCTGAGACGTACTCATATTCATCTCTCACTGGCTTAGTTTTGTCCTCTTTTAGGTTTTGTAACGATCCGAAAATACTCGAGTTGGTCTGTGGTTTCAGCATCTTGGAGCTGGAACAGAAACCGCAGGGCAATAAGATGAGTGAGGCACTGACGGTGAAAAACCCTCCATTTTGCTTTAATGGATTTTGTGCTGATTGCCACATACCTCCATAATCACCATAATGCACCACATTAGAAGACTCTAATGGCAGACATGCTATACATACCTGGCCAGATTCCTGTGAGACATAGTAAAGCTGAATCTGTCTTTATTGCCCAACAGCGGTGTTCGGTCAAACTTGCACTCCTCCTCCATTTTAAGCAAGGAATCCGGCTTACTGTTCTGTAATGTTCCAATGAAAATAATACTTTAGGAGAAGAAGTAATGTCGTTTCACAATATCAATTGACAGACTTTCACAGCACATAATGGTAAAATGTCATTACAGCAGTCCAAGAAAGTGGGAGTTTATAAAAGTTTTTTAAACAACTTCAATCAGCAAAAAAAGTTAACTTTCAAAATATCTAGATTGGAATAAGGCATCTAAAACAGTTTTCAATTCAGTTCAGTTCAATTCAAGAATGCTTTATCAATCCCAGAGGAAAAAAAGCTTTGTAACTCGTACTATTCACATTTTTTCAAAGAGTTGTAGATGCTGAGGGCAGAAAGTATCTCGTTTATTTATTACAGTGGTTTTAAAGAAGCCTCCAACTAAAGACAATACTGATGTATAAGGCCTGGTTCAAACCGGCCGCCGACTTGCAACATAGCGATGCGGAACGGAGACCCTTCCTTTCGGTGTCCTTGTTAACCTATGGAGTTGTTCACAAGCTGTGAATCATAGGAAGGCGGCTTGTCTTAATGGCATCCCAGGACGTGTGGTGAGGAATTGTGCAGACCAGCAGACTGCAATCTTCACAAAGATCTTCAATGCCTGAGGTCCTCCATCATAGTTCCTCTGCCAAAAAAGCCGCCCATTTCAGTGCCTACAGACCAATGGTACCCCGCATACTTCTTGGTGCAGTCACAACAACCTGGAGCTGAACGCCCAGAAGACAGTGGAGATGATCATGGACTTCAGGAAAGTCACAGCCCCACCGTATCCCCTCACCCTGATGGACTCTCCCACCCCCATCTCCATCGTGTACTCCTTCCGTTTCCTGGGCACCACCATCACCCAGGACCTCAAGTGGGAGCCAACCATCAGCTCCCTCATCAAGAAGGCCCAGCAGAGGATGTACTTCCTGCGGCAGCTGAGGAAACTCAAAGTGCCGACCGAGATGCTGGTGCAGTTCTACACGGCCATCATCGAGTCCATCCTCACCTCCTCCATCACCGTGTGGTTCCCCGGCGCCGCAGACCGGGACAAACACCGACTGCAGCGCATCGTGCGTGCTGCTGAGAAGGTGATTGGCTGCAGGCTCCCATCCCTCCGGGACCTGTTCTCCTCCAGGACCCGGAGGCGTGTGGGTCGGATCACAGCTGACTCTTCTCACCCTGGACACCGACTATTCTCCCTCCTCCCCTCAGGCAGGAGGCTACGGTCCATCCAGACCCACACCTCCCGCCACCTGAACAGTTTCTTCCCCTCCGCCATCAGACTCATGAACAATAACAAGACCCGATAGTTCAGTTAAAGACCCATGTAGGATAGAACCATCTGCACTACGTAACTTTATTTTACTGCACTGTGTGGTCTGATCACACTTAGATCTGCTGCTGTCATTCACCTGCACATCTGTGAATGGAACCCTGCTGCTGTTCTCATGTTAAAAAGGATGTTTATCTTTTCATAGTTCTTTTATATACATACAGATTATAATATTTATAAAGACTTTAGCCTTATGGCTCATTCTTTTTATTTTATTTTTTATTTTATTTTTTTATTTTATTTTATTTTATTTTTACTTATGTTAAATGTTTTATGTGCACAACTGTACTGGAAAAAATTCCTAGTTTGTGAACTTGTTCTCAAACAATGGCAATAAAAACCGATTCTGATTCTGATCACCCCTATGGTCATGAAATACTTTGAAAAACTGGTCCGTGTATGTGTGGATGCTCTTCGGGGATTACAGCTCAGCCTTAAATACCATCCTCCTAAACGAGCTGGTTAAAAAGCTGGAGGTCCTGGGACTCCCATAGTCAACCTGCAGGTGGATCAGCGGCTTCCTCTCCGGACGCAGACAGACAGTCAGATTAGGCCGTCATACATCTACGGCAGTAAGCCTCAGTATCGGCTCCCCCCAGGGCTGTGTACTGAGCCTCCTGCTCTACTCGCTGTACACATAGGACTGTACTCCTTTCCATTATATTAACACCATTGTTAAGTTTGCGGTTACGGTAATTTCTAATGGGGAAGAGTCTGCATAGAGAGACAAGGTGAAACAGCTGACTACATGGTGTTCAAACAACAACCTTCTCAACATTTCAAACACCAAAGAACTTAAAATAGACTTCAGGAGACAAAAAAATCTGATATTCCTCCATTGCTCATCAGTGAGGTCTGTGTGGAGAGGGTGGCAGACTTCTACTTCTTGGGAGTTCATTTAGCGGAGAGCCTTTCCTAGAGCACAAATACTTCAGAGCTGCTGCCCAGCAAAGTACTTCCTGATGATACTCAAGAAGGATAACATCACCCAAAGACTGCTGTTGTCCTTTTACCATGCCACCATAGAAAGCATTTTAACATACTGCATATGTAGCTGCACAGTGGCTCAAAGGAACGATCCAAGGGGTAAGTAGCGTTGCTCAAAAGCTTGTTGGCTGACCTCTAACCACACTGAATCTACAAGCATCTCGTCTCAAAAAAGAACTGAACATTGTTAAGGACACCTCACACCTTGGTCACTTCCTGTTTTACCTGATCCTCAGGTAGAAGGTACAGGCCATGGAAAAGCAGAACAAACAGACTCAAGCTCAGTTTTTATCCCATTGCAATAAATACTTTACACGCTGCTAGGAAAGCTTGTTTGTGTGTTCATTCTTTTGTGATATTCTTTAGGCATGATATGGTTTTAGCTATCCTTATTTTTTATTCCTGTTTTTATCAGTTTCAACTTGTGTATAATTGTGAGTTGTTTTTAAGTTCTGCAGTTATTGTTTTTAGCATGTATGTATGTTCCGATATTTTTCTGATGAATGGAAGATGCACAAACCACAAGCACTTTTTCATCTCATACTTGGTACCATGACAATAAAGATCTATCCATCCATCCATCCATCCATCCATCCTCTCTCGTCACTCACTGCTCCTGTTCTGTATCCACAACACTTCCTTTTCCACTTATTTAGGATTTGTGGCTGAAGTTGAGATATTATGTGAGCTTCGGTTGTAAACCACCTTGTTGCTATAGTTACCCATAACAAATGTCCAAAGCTATAAAAAGTTTCAGCAAAATTCCTTCCAGCTGCATACCAACTAGTGCCAGACAGAAAAACTGTCCAAAAATGTAATACCTCGGCCATAAAAAAGAGGAGTCAATCTTAAAAAAAGAATAAAACAGAATGTAAGTAACAGATGTACTTCTACATGCTGCCACCTTGAGTAGTGCAGTTCTAGGACTTAGTAGTTTCATCAAGCAGGTAAAGTGACCGGCATGTTTTCCGGTTGTTTGGAACATAAGTACTAATCCTCCAAACATACGGCAACAGACTACTAGCTAGTCTTAAGTTTTTTTTCTGATAAGAAAAACAGGACATAAAAACAGTTTTTGTGGCTTGGAAACAACTTAGTGCCATCCAACAGTCTTATTCAGATAAATCCAAAGCATAGACATATATAAACGCTAAATGACGCTAGCGGAATTGATCAGCTTGAGCAAAAATACTCTTAACTGAATGAAATATTAACAGATTTACAAGGGGCTTGCCTTATTAAAAACCTTACTATACATAGGCTTGATATAGGATACTTATACATGTTAAAATTACCTCTTTTTCAAAAAATGTCTTCATAGTGAATGATAGTTCTGTCCAGCCTATCTGTGCCTTATGAAGGCTGATCAGATTGAATGGAAATACTCTTAGCTCGATGAAATACTAACGGATTTACAAACGGTTTGCCTTAATACAAACCGTATTATACAGTGCTCTGCATAAATGAGTACAACCCCTTTTAAAAAGTATGAATTTAATCAGTAGCTCAATGAACAAAATAAATATTTCCAAACTTTCCACAAGGCTGAGTTTTATTGATCACCTAGTTTAACTCCATAACATGAAATTAAGGTTAATAATCTAATTTAGATCACAAAATCTTTAGTTTTACTCAAATTGGTTGAAGCAAAAATGAATACACCCCACAACAAAAACTACTACATCTAGTATTTTGTATGAGCACCATGATTTTTAAGGACAGCACCAAGTCTTCTAGGCATGGTCTAGGCAATCTAGGCAACATCTATCTTTTTCCATTCTTCAAGAATAACCTGTTTTAGAACCTAGATGCTGGATGTAGAGGGATTCTCAACTTGTGGCTTCATAATTCCCTACAGGTGTTTGATTGGGTTCAGATCAAGAGACAAACTTGGCCATTCAATCACCTTCACCCTGTTCTGGTTCAGAAATGCAACAGTAGCTTTAGATGTGTGTTTTTGGATCATTGTCGTGTTGGAAAAGTGATGGCAGTATCTTCTCCTTCAGTATAGAGCAGTACATTGTTGAGTTCATGGTAACATCAAAGAAATGCAGCTCCCCAACACCAGCAGCACTCATGCAGCCCCACATAATGACACTGCCACCACCATGTTTCACTGTAGGCGCTATGCATTTTTCTTTGAAATCCTCACCTTTACGACACCATACAGTTTTTAGCCATTAGTTCCAAAAACAGTGATCTTGGTCTCATCACTCCAGAGTATAGAGTCCCAGTACTCTTCATTTTTTCGGCATGGGCCCTAGCAAATTCCAGGTGCTCTTTTTTGTGCATGAGCTTTAGGAGAGGCTTCCTTCATGGACGATACCCATGCAAGCCATTCCTCAGCAGTGTGCGCCGTATGGTGTCCCGGAAAACGGTCACTCCAGTTTGGCTTTATACTGCTTTAGCTAACTGCAGTGAACTTGCATGGTGATTTTCTTCCACCCTTCTCATCAGAAGACTCTCCTGTCGAGATGTTAACTTCGGTGGACGACCTGGACGTCTCTATAAGATGGTTGCACTTCCATCTTTCTTAAATTTTTTTATCACTTTTGCTACAGTATTTTGACTGATATGTAAAGCTTTGCTGATCTTCTTGTATTCCTCACCTTTTTTGTGTAAAGAAAAGATTTCCTTTCTCAGATGTCTCTTCCATGGGGAACCATTACTGACAGCATAAAATGGGAAGGGCTTTTCTTTGTAAAGTAATGCCCTTTTATTGCCACCTGTCTGCTGGACACATCTTACATGATTCATTAGACTCACCTGTGGTTGAATGCCTGTTAATTAGAAGTTTGTAGTCTTAAGTGTGGCTTTTCTACTACGACTATAATTGGGGTGTACTCATTTTTGTAACATGGGCTTGAATGAATTTGTCAGGCAAATCACTTTTTTTGTGCAAGTGAACAAATCTTGTTTGCAATCAATGGCCCATTTGTGGGAGTATTTTGTAGTACCTCATAGAAAATGTTGATTCTGAAAGGAAGCTAAAGGTTTTCTGACAAACGTAGTGGGGTGTACTCATTTATGCAGAGCACATAGGTTACAAGATTTGTTCATGTTAACACAAATATGGCTATTATTTCCAAATGAAATACAAGTTAAAGAGACTTTTCCTTAATTACAATGGAAAACAGAATATGCATTTCATTACATGATGATAACCTCGATAGCTGATTAAAGAAAATAGTTTTTGTAGTCTAAAAAAATATCTTAAAAGCATTGAATTTAAGAATTTAAATAATACCTTAAAACAACAATAAGATCTTCGTATACCGTTTTTCCTCAAAAGTTACATTTGTCAACCATGATTATTTTTGATTGAATAACGTAGCATAAAGAGTGGTGGAACTAATAATATAGAATTCAGCAAATCCCCGGGTGAAGATGCTCAGAACACGTGGCGTCTCCAGTAAATCAAGATTAATGTTAAAAAACATTGTTAGGCTTTCTTATGGTCTGCTGAAATGGTCATAGGCTTTGTTGCACCTCTGCTTGGCTTGTGGTGACTTTTTACACAATTCATATTTCCCTGAGAAATACATGAACACAAGTTCAAGGATTTTGTTCTTCTCGCTACCGGTAGGGCTGTGAAATAGGCCATGACACAGGTATCTTTTTTTTTTTTTTAATGGTCTTGAAACTTGAATCTAACTTGAAGAAACCTGAAGGAAAATTGTTAAAAGTTTTGGAATAGTTTGTTTTTATTTTTTAAATTGTTAAAATGCTGTTCTGAGCAGCGTCATTCCAAATCTCATTTTGTAATTATTTTAGGTTTTTTAATTTTTATTATATTGTATTTAAGATATTTGCAGGGACTTATTCAATGTTGTTGTAGTGCTATCCCATAATGTCTCCATGTTCAGTATAGGCAATAAGCCTTTACCCGTACATATTCAATATCTCTTTGAATTGTTTTTATTTCTTTAAAATTATCTAAAACATGGCTGTTCCACCTACATTGCTGCCTCCTGTTCTGTTCCACCCAGCAGCTGTTCCATTTCAGCTAACACCTCTTGCTTTATGTTTCTTTATCTGTCTGATTATGAATGTTGTTGAACTGGAGACAAGAATATCTCCTTCACAAGATCAATGTAGTATTTATCTATCTATCTCTTCAGTTTTTGATTAGTTCAAAATTTTTTCAGAAAACATTCCCAAATAGGTTATCAATAATGTAATGACAGAATCAAAAGAAAGTCTATAAATCCGAAAAGAAATGTCAATAAGTAGTAAAAATACAATAATTTGCTGGGGTTAAATTTATTGCTGGAGGCCCAGTTCTGGCTGACAGATGTGATTTGGATGTCTGTCTTATTTGACTGGTTTCACACAATGTCTTGTCTGTGTAGCAACCTGATTAATATTTCTGAAAATACCATCGTTTAAACTGTGCATTGAGTATGTAGGAAAATAGACTACATCTCCAAAGACACAAGTTTTAAAACGATCATATGCTATTATTAGATCTATTGGAAATTGACAGGATAAGGGAAGACACCTGGAACGTGGAGTTATAAAATGGGAGTTTTCCTACCAAAACTGATATACTTCATAGACACATCTCTGTTATTTATAACAAATTAAACCAGTTGAAAACAAGCAAGTTAGAGTCATTTAAAGAGTGCATATACCATTGACAACAATGTTACAAAAGAAGGCATCTGACCGAAGTAAGATGGCCACCGTGTTGCTATGTTGCAGTCCATTGCCGAACAGTGTGAACAGCCATCTAGTGATTATATATGTCTATAAACTACAGTTGCCAAGGTCTGAGTAGCTTCTGCATGTTATATTAATTGAAACACATATTCTAATATAGTAAATATGATTTGTTTGGCCCATTTTGGACGGATGTTCCAGGAGCTGATGCCTGATGCGCTACATTTTAATGGCTAAGATCCTAAAGCTCATAAGGAAACGTGAGGACAACAGTATGCTGGAAATGGAAAAATCATGATCTAGAAAATTGCATATACTGTATGTATGACAATTCAATTTTTTTGACGATCATGATATATTTGTGTTAACAGTCCTGATTGAGGTTAAAAATGGTTATTAAGACACACTGTCTAATTATCAGTAAAAACAAGCTAATGTATTGCATGAGTGAGCCCATCAGAATGGTTATGTTCCCAGATGTCACACATTTAAAACCTTTTCTGACCTGGTTCATGCTAATCCAGATGTTTTGGGGGAAATTCAAAATGGCTGCCATAGAAAACTGAGCAGAGTCTGTAATCAACCAGCAACTACCACGTAATTGTTCTAAAACATTTTGCTTTCTTTAATTAAAGGCATGTGACAACATTGTGTATTCTGAGACTGTAATTCCAAATCATCCCAAACCTTTCTATCTAATCATCCCTAACATTCTAGAGAGGATTAATAGCTGGTACAACTCATCCTCAGCAGCTTTCTTTCTTTCTTTCTTTCTTTCTTTCTTTCTTTCTTTCTTTCTTTCACTCTTTCTTTCTTTCTTTCTTTCTTTCACTTTGTGTCTTTTTTGACACAATTTAATAGAAAAAGTGTTCTACAGTAACCTAACAGTATCTCCTCCCCATCTGTAAATGTTTGGCTTGATGTGAAACAGCAGAGGACTAGCAGAGAGGCTGCAAACATTCCTCAGCAGTCTGGCATTACATTTCCATGTAACTCAAGATCTCTAATGTCTTCTGTTGGACACAATTACACTTTTGTTCCCTAAAAGCTTCCTACAATTATTCGGCCGTGATCACTCAACAATTTTTTCATATAGACATGTGTAAGTACTTAAATGGAAGGTGTTTGGATAGGGACATGGCTTAATTCCATTAGGTAAACTATGAGAAGGTGGATGATGAACTGCAGAGCTGAAATGTAAGACGTGGGCCAGATCATCATTGTTAAATCTTGCTTTGAAGTGTGAAAATTGCTTTTAGATGATGCAAGGGTTTTTGTCAGTTCAGTCTATCAGCTTGTATCTTTGAGAAGTTTTTGAAGGAAAATCAGCAGAAGTTTGGTACAGCTTACAAGAAAACTGAGATGCTTTTGACGTTGGCATTTAAGGAGCAGAAATTAGCTTAATGGTATGGAAAAAACTTACCTTGTATTTCCATTTAGCTTCAGTCTTGTTTTTATTCTGTTCTTTAATTTCAAACTTCTCCATGTTGTTCTGCCTCGACGTTTCCTTCTCAGACACACTCAGGACATTTTTAACAACCTGGAAAATTAAAGTTTTAAAGCAAAGTCACAACCCTTAAAAAGACAATCCTAGAAACTCAGTCATGCATGCAGTGTCACAAAGGCCAGCAGCTACTGGAAGTGGTTTTGGATTTATGATGAGTTACATTTTAGAGCAACTGCTTCTAAGCGCCAAAGGCCAATCAGACAACCTGAAGACCATCGTCTGGTGGAGGAGGAACTTCTCTATAGTCCTGTTTCCACTGAGTGTAACGATATTGCTCGATCAGCTGTAAAAGCCCCCATACATCAGACCGCTCCATTAATGGCTGCAGGTCCATAATGATCTGGTATAGTTAGGGCCAAGCTACTAGTGTCACACAATACAGTCCTTTAATTGGGGGAATGAAAAGCATCATTGCTTGCAACAAGCACAAGACATAAACACTAGTGGTGTTGCTACATCCCACCTCATGGTACAACCTCACCTACCTACCCACCCACCCACCCACCCAGTGACAGTCCAGGTGGTGGTGGAAACACTCACCTTAATACGCTGGACTAGGGATGGCCGATATGAGCTAAAATTGATATAACGGTATATTGAGCATTTCACCTCGATGAGTGGACGATAACAATGACCACAATACCCCCCCCCCCATCTTTTTCTTTTATAATCGTGACCTTTTATGTATTAATTGTACGGTGGTGGCCAAAACTTTGGCTTCTTGCTTCGATTCCCACTCCTTTCTGTAATTCTTCGAGTCCAGTTTAAACTCAGAAGTGATCACACAGACCAGATGAGATGAGGAAGTTACAGGGGCTGAGTGAAATATGTGATTTTAGTGTGCAGTCCTTTATTTAGGACAGGAAATATTTAACATTGGAGCACAGGTGGGAGCAAGGGTGGGAGCACAGTTGGGAGCAGAGGTGGGAGCAGAGGTGGGAAACAGGCGGTGGCTTCAAGCAACAACTCAGTGGGGTTAATATCAGCTTCGCCTGAACAGAACCTGGGCAGGTGGAGCTGTTAGGCTACAAACGCTCTGGTTTGGCAGCAGCTCTGTTGCTGCAGTAACAAACATCCGTGTTCCACGTTAGAGTCTGAGTTTCCAATAACACCATAAAAAGTCACTTTATTTCTCGCTAGTCACATTTTGCTGAAAAACAGTCAGTAGATGAGTCTAAACTTTTGCTACATGTAGCTACACAGTAGCTGCATCAGCAGCACATCCCTTTCTGTCGCATGACTGTGTGTAGTCACATGACTCAAGGCAACTCAGCGGAAACAAGGCTTATGTTTATCAGTTAGTCACCTGCATAAACCCACCCATAATCACCATATGTAACATGTCTCCTCCACAATTTAACCGAAAAACAACCAAATCTGTAAGGACAAATGAACAAAAATGAATAACCCCTTGCTTGGGTGAGCACACCCATAAACTGTGGCTTAGTGAGTGTATGTGTGTCAGGGATGAGTGTCTCGTGAAGCAGCATGGATCAAAAACTTAGACCTGCGTAAGGTGCAAGGCTGTTTACTAAATGGGGATGATGATAATGATGAAGATTGGACAACAGGCAGGAGGGAAGATTGAGACATCGATCCTACCTGGAGTGAGAGTAGGTGAAGGTTATAGATAGACATGAGGGAGTAACAGATTGGAGACAGGTGCAGACAATGATCAGACAGGAGTGAGCAGGATGGAGTGATGATGGCTCTGATAATGCGTTCTACAAAATAACTGCATTAAAAGCCTGGTTTATACTTCTCTGACTGCATGGTTGCGGACACACGCAGCGCCATTATGTGTCAAAACATGGCTGTTCCGACAGCTACGCAATGCCAGACCGAATAGAGCCCAATTATTTTACCGTTTTTGAACACTAGGAGGTGTAGAGAACAATGTAACAGGCCATTGTGTTTGTTTGTATTTAATGAGCTGCACTTGTAGTAAAAAGCTTTCAAACTCAATCAAAACTCCCTCTCTGTTGGCCATTGCTCCCTGATTGAATGTGCATTTACAAACTTTACTTAACTGTGCCTTTTCTAGACAGACCAGCCAGAAAAGGCCAGCTGTCCGTGTTGGGGAATTACTTTGCCACACTGACACACCAACGGACAAGTAGAAAAGGACATCTCCATCAATTTGCCTGTGTGTGAGTACAAAGTTGCTGAGACAGAAGTATAAACTAGGCATAATTACTACCTGCTAGCGGTTAGCACAGGTGGTACAAAGTCGTTGTTTTGCTAGTGAGTCTAAAGTTTTTCGGCTCCAGGCTCGACTCAAACTGAGATTAAAAAAATATAAATCCAAGTTCAGTTAAAAATCGGGACAAAGCGAAGTCCTGGGTAAAGTCCAGATTTAAAATGTTTAATTTCTAAACAAGTCATGTGAGTAAATGTTTCTTTGAATCAGAAAGTTGCAATTCATTTATCGAATTTATTCATTCTTTTAGAAAGGTTCATTGTGTTCCAGAACAAACAGCAAGAAGAACTGAGCTTAAAGAGCATAAAAAAATAAAATATTGAGCAAAATGATTAATACTAATCACCCTTAGTTTCTTTACAAAGTTAAATGATCTGATTTACATGTGCTACAGTACAAAAATACATGTTTGATGTGCATCATCAGATCATTTAAACAACACACAGAATTAGCTATAAGTTGGCATCGAAGTGAATTGATTATATGGTTTCGCTATCTGCCAGCTTGGATTCATTCACTCTGGAAAATTTGCATATGGAAACAACTTTCAATGTAGGAAAAAAAAGGAATTCAAATAATCAGTTCGACTTTCAGGGCTGCAGTGGCACAGTTGGTAGCACTGTTTCCTTGCAGCAAAAAGGTCCTGGGTTTGAATCCCGCATTTGGCTCTGCCTTTCCATGTGTGGGTTCTGTCTGGGTACCCCCACTACCTCCCACAGCCCAAATACATGACTGATGGTTAATTGGTCTCTCTAAGCTGTCATTTGGTGTGTTTGCATGGTTGATGTCTTGTATCTCTCTGTGTGTCCCTGTGATGGACTGGAGACCTGTCCAGGGTGTAGCGCGCCTCTCACCCAATGACTGTTGCAGAAAGGTACCAGGTAACTTTACCAAACCGTCACAGTATGTGTGTCTCCATTTCACCGGGCCGGTCTGAAAGGAACACTTTTGGGAGCCATTTTAGGAGCCAAATGAGTACCAACCTTGTGGTATGTATTCAGAAACAGGAGCTGTATTTCATGCTGATTGGTTGTAACTCAGAGGGAAATGATACCAGTAGACGCCATCAGCATTGAAAAATTGGACGAGCTGCTCATACTAACATGGCAACCATCCCGGCTTCTTCCATTGTCCATTTTGTTATGCTCAGCAGTAGAAGGTGTCTTTTGGCGCTGATCAGTGATGTCACTCACTGCCTCAATATGCAGACATCTTAGCAAACTCCTTAAAGGGAATATTTTGTTTGGAGACACAAACCCTTTCACCTTCCTTTCTAGTGGAAACACGCCTATCATCTACGTGTCCGTCTTCAGGGTTGCCATTAAGGACTGGTCCAAAGACACTTTCATATGACTACAATTAAAAAATTCCAGAAACTCCCTTACCATTATAGTGCAGAGCTATTATAGTTTTATAGTTGCAATTGTTTCTTTGGGAGAAGCACGCGCAGCCTTTGTCTCTTTTCCATGTCTCCTAAAACATCCCTGACATTGTGGAGTGGGGTGCGTCTCCACCACCATCAGCTTCTTCGCTGCCTTCAGAAGATGCAGCAGAGAAGCAGGTGAAACAACACGGGGAAGAAGCTGGATGTTGCAGCAACAGGAGGAGCACTGCCTCATTCCCCCGGGTCTGGAGCCATTGTAACACATTTTAGTTCTGATGGAAGTCAAATAGCTTAAGTTCAAGTGAAGTCATGAGTCAGTATAATAAATGTGTGAAATTCCAAGTCAGTTCATGGAATCAATCTGATCAATTCCAATCACGGAAACACAGATCACAAGATCTTTCAGAATTTTAAATCTAAATTCATCACATTTGTGACTTAAGTCCGCCGCTCTGGCACTATATGGTGCATTCAACACTCTACAAAGAGATGTGGTTTTCAGTTTGTGACTGGCCATTACTGAATTGGTCCATCTAAAAAATTAACTTCTTATTATATATCTACTTTCAGTTTAGTGTTTTTTCAGCTGGATGTCCATAAACCAAGCATATATTTGGTATCATTTATAAAATGTATATGAGGTAATTTAACATAGAAATGAATCAGAAAAAAATATATATATTTTGAATTAACTGTATCATAAACCCTATTGGTTTATGATACAGTTATCATAAACTGTTGTTTTATAGGTTGTGATATATTTCAGGTCGAACCAAAAGGCCATTCATTTCACTCCTTCAGGAGAAACTGAGACTGGCGACAGCTGGAACCGTTAGATCGACTATATAACGACTTTATAAACCTGACTGTGGAAAACTAACACAGTTTGTTTGATTGTTTAAAACGTGAATTTAAAAAAGCAGTTGCATAAATATATTCTCCTGTAAAAGCTGAGCATTCAGAAACTTTCCTGGGTCATCAAGGTTCGGGTTACAAAATAAAAAATCTGCTCTTGTCTTATTTCTCTTATTTCTGTCTGATTATAAATGTACGCACCTTTGGCTTTTTTTGCTGGTCCATTTTACTCAAGATTTCCTTTGCATGAGACTCAAGGGCAGCAAAGCTGGAAGGCTTTGGAGGCGGAGACAACTCCTTCGTCTTTTTCGCTTTCTTCTTTTCCGCATCTTTGACCTTTGAAGGTTTGGGGAGTTTGGGCACCTTCGGGGCTTTGGGGGCTTTTTTCTTGGGTTTTTCTCTGCTGGGTGACGGGATGGTTGTTGGGGAAACAGGCTCGTCGGGCTCTGAGTGGGTAAATGGTGGTTCTTCTACAGGTACCTTTATGCTTGGCTCACTTTTAATGGCTTTTGTTGCATTCTGGGAATAAAAGCAAAGGAATGCGAAGAGCAGCTCATCATTACACCCTTCAATAACCAGAGTCATCTCAAAGTATTGAACTGTAAGTTCACTGCTCACTGATCAATTAAACATATGAGAATTTTGTTAAAGTTATCAGCAACATTGTTGACACATTCATTTGAAAATTATTTCAATTGTTACATCTATCTATCATAGAAACACTAACTGGGAATAAACATAACCATTAAACATGGTGGTATCTGGTGAATATTAGAACTATATTGCTAAGCAGCTCCACATAAATACTACTATAATGATTAGTGTCAGAGATTTTTAAGGAAGTTGAGATAAATATTCCACACGAAGACAGACTGGAACTAAAACATTTTATTTTATGTGAATTCTGTCCTATAACAGAGTGTAGAGCAAGTAAAGACTACATTATGGAGGAAAAATAGACTCAGAACATCTGTGCGCGCTTAGTACTTGATTTGTAACTTGTGTCAGCCTTTTCGTGCGTAGCTACATGTACTTGCAACTGTGTATTCAAATGCACACACAAATATCAAGAACTTATGAGTACAAAATACATTTACACATTCACATTTTGAAATACGGTTGGGCGATGCCCACCAAATTGAGAGTTAACGATGTTGACAGTAAAACTTTGTGATGGACGATGACATCGTTGGGGGGGGGGGTTAGTTGGTTACTTTTTTCCCCATTTATCTCTTCACACCAGCCTAAAAAGTATTTAAAATACAGCAAAAAAAAAAACTTAATTTTTTAAACTGTACTTTAGTTACTTTAATACACTTAGACAAGCAGTTTGTGAGTTGCTGGAAGTATGGATTTGAAATCCATACTCACACTTATATGTGCGCATGGATTTCGCCATCTTGCTGGACCTTTTCAGTGCTTTAAGCTGAAAAACGGACATAATTCCTTTACCTTGTAAAAAAGATGACTAAGTTATACTTAATAAACTCACACTAGGTTGTTCTCCTTCCAGGTAAAAGTCTTAATATAAATTCTTCCAATCGAGCATACACCACTACGTCAGCTGACAGGTGAACAGCTGATCTCCTTTGAAGCTCTTATTTCGCATTTCAGCCAAAAGCAGCTGGAAAACAAAGGACAGGCACCGATATCTGAGCAGCCTTGACTCATAGTGTGCATAGTTCAACGTCTGTAGCCATCTTTGCTTGTTTCTCAAAACAGGTGAAACGGTTATTATCTGCCTTGCTCTGACTGTCTGCCGCCGGAGACTTGTTAGAGCTGTAATCGGGCCTTAAAAGTTGGCCCCTAACAAAGCAGCTGGTTGCTGCGCTCCTTGTCCTGAATCATCCAGATCAATTCTTTTTTTTATTTTTTTGGAGCTTCACAGAGGGAAACAAATGCAAACAAAACACACCAAATCCTGACACTCAAATCATGCAAAATAAATACAAAAATATATACAAATATTTTCCACTGTGCAACATTCATTAGTTAGTTATATTCTCAATGTTTACAGAGCGGTCCATGCAAAGGTTTTAGTTAAACCATAGAAGAGACTAAAGGATTAGTGCGTGTCTGACAGGGTGGGGGGCGTGGCATCACGATGGTGGCTTTCCATTGTGATGTTGGTCAGCCATCACGATGGACGATGACATCGTTCATCGGCACAACCCTATTTTGAAATAACACTAACTTAAAACTAAATCCAAATTCAAAATGGCTCCAAAGGGTACAAATCTTTAAATACATATACAATGATCGCCTGATACTCACACAAAACCACATTTACACACAGATCAAGGTTAGAAGTGCACCATGGCCCTCATTTATCAAACGTTCATAAAAACTATGTCCAGTCAAAAGTCGGATTTATGAAATGTGCAGTGGCTACTCGTACGCAGTGTGTACCCATTTTCTTGTGGCCGTTCAGTCATCTGCATACAGAAACGTCCTCAATTAACCATATTTGGAAACACCAAATCTTCTGACACATGCATGAAATCCCTGCGTTGTTCCCAAAAATAACGGCCAAGAAAGTGAAGAAAGGATTATCAGAGTTTTAAAAATGTCACAGTTAATACAAATCACAAATCATTTCAACATAGATAGTTTTTACTATCTATGTTGAAATGATTACTGATACTACCTCTTTTTTCACCGGGGGGGGGGGGTCACCAGGGCTTGTGGCAGGGCTGCAGGGGGTGGATGAGATTTGTCCGGAGTTCCTCAAGGCTCTGGATGTTGTAGGGCTCTGCAATATTGTGAGGACATCTGGGGCAGTTCCCTTGGATTGGGAGACCGGGGTGGTAGTCCCCCTCTTCGAAAAGGGGGACCACAGGGTGTGTTCCAACTACAGGGGGATCACACTCCTGAGCCTCCTGGGGGTTACTCCGGGAGTATGGAGTATCGGGCCCTTTGATTAGGGCTGTTAGGTCCCTGTATGACCAGTGTCAGAGTTTGGTTCGCATTGTCGGCAGAAAGTCGGATTCATTTCAAGTGATAGCTGGACTCTGCCAAATTTGTCCTTTGTCACCAATTCTGTTCATAAAATTTATGGACAGGATTTGTAGGCACAGACAAGGTGTTGAGGAGATCCGTTTTGATGGCCTCAGGATCGGGTCTCTACTTTTCGCAGGTGATGTGGTCTTGTTGGCTTCATCGGAACGCGATATACAGCATTCGCTGGAGCGGTTAGCAGCCAAGTGTGGAGCGGCTGGGATGAGGATCAGCAACTTCAAATCCGAGACCATGGTCTTGAGCCAGAAAAGGGTAGGGTGCCTTCTGCGGGTAAGGGATGGAGTCCTTCCTCAAGTGGGGGAGTTTACGTATCTGGGGGTCTTGTTCTCGAATGAGGGAAAAATGGAGCGGGAGATTTATAGACGGATTGGTAAGGCGTCTGCAGTTATGTGGGTTCTGTACTGGACTGTCGTGGTGAAGAGAGAGCTGAGCCGAAAGGCAAAGCTCTTGATTTATCCGTTGATCTACGTTGGTCACAAACTCTGGGTGGTCCCCGAAAGAACAAGATCACGGATACAAGCGGCTGAAATGACTTTCCTCCGCAGGGCGGCTGGGTTCTCCCTTAGAGATAGGGGGAGAAGTTCGGTGATCTGGAGGGGGCTCAGAGTAGAGCCACTGCTCCTCCACATAGAGAGGAGCCAGTTGAGGTGGCTCGGGCATTTGATTATTAGAGCTGTACTCAAAGGTGCAGATGGAGCGGGGGACGGGGGGCTCTGCCCCCCCCCCCCCAGATTCTGATCAAAGGCAAAAAAGAAACAAAAAACAAAGTTAAGCGCTTGAAGGTCCTTTTTCCGATTAAACTGAATGCAGCACAACATAACCCGAAAACGACTCTAGAGGATCTAGTGAGAGGAGCAGGAGCAGTACTGGAACCAAGATTCCTGGTTCAGGAAATCACACTCTATCCGCTGCCCACCTGTTGAAACCAGACATGTATGTCTCCTCTGTGGTTGACAAGTGCTTTATTCAGAGCTATTTTTTTCATCATGGGTGTGTAAATAACCTCATAAAAAATTACACCATGTTTCTCTTACAAGGAAATTTGTAAACTTCTATAATTTATCTGTTGTCGAGACACACAAAGTCAGAGAGAATGTGTGGTAGTACAGTCTAGTCTGTAGACACGTTGAAACGTGACGTCACGCACCCGAGCGCCTGCCCCCCAGCCACTCTCTGGAGGGCAGAAAGACCTTTATCTCCCACTGCCTTCCATTGTTATTATATGACAGCTGCCATTAGATCGCTGCAACATGGCAGTTAAGGAAAAATCTATCAGCATGGTTAACATGTGTAGCACTGTAGGCTGCAGAAATAGAAAAAAAAATGACAATAATAATATTTAATAGGTTTCCAGTAGGGCTGCACAATTAATCAGATTTTGATCGTGATCACGATTTTGGTGGCCACAATTAAATGAACCTGATCGTGAACGATTTTTACGTTCAAAATGCGAGCTTCACTGCGTGCCTCTTCATCATACACTGCCTCAACCAATAGTCTGCCAACCACCAGGGGGCAGAAGCATGGCTAAAGCTTCATTAAGCTGCCCAAATAAAAACCGCGCACATGCCACTCAGCAATCATAATGGCTGCACTACGCTTGCTACGTAGCAGGTGAAAAACAGTATTTGAGCAATGTAGTCGTTCCAAATCTCCATTATAGATCTGACTAGTAAGAAAACAGTTCCCGAAAGTGTACTACCGCCACAGTAAGCAGCCGGTGGATGATACGCTATCCCACAATGCAGTGGACGCCCTAAAATCATAGAAGAAGAAAGACCTAGCTAAAAATGTCTAAAGACGAACTGTTAACCATTGATACCGCCGCAGTTTCAGCGGATAAATGTACGTGAAGCGATGTTACTGATTACTGTAATTGTTTTTTGACTGATTAAACATTTAACCAGACAAAATAACGGCTAGAGGAGGCGGGACCACAGGCGAACGTAACGTAAACATCTGGGTCACCAAAACAGTCAATATGGGTCAAAGGACATGACAAATATGTGGAGCAGTGCGTCTGATTTCATGTCTATTAAACGATTGTTTGCTATGCAGCATTTACTACATTAACGGGCGAGTAATAGTTGCTAAGTAGCATATAGTAAATACTAAGGATTTGGATGCAGGGAATGTCAAAGGCCTTTTCTGTATAAGCTGTAATTGTTTCTGTTAAATTGCACTTTGAGGTTGCACTCTGCAATAACATATTTAGCTTGTACATACATATATATACATACATATATAGATAAATATATATATCTATATATATCTATATATATATAAATATATATAAGTATTGGAGTTTGTTTTTGTTTTTTTGCATTTTTATCATCTATTCTAATGTAAAGTTTTATTTTTCGAAAACAAATGTTGCAACATTGTAAGTTTATAATTGGTGCAACAAAAATAGATATTTTACAGGACTGGATGAATGATCGTGATTAATAATTGTGATTACAATATTGATCAAAATAATCGTGATTATTATTTTGGTCATAATCGTGCAGCCCTAGTTTCCAGCAGATGAAATACGCTGCCATCCATGGCTGAGTTAGATGATGATCCATTCAGGGATCCAGTCTGATAAATGAATCTGCTCATCTCGCACAATGGAGGTAAGTTGATGTTAATATATGTATGTCTTCTTTACTTCTGTTGTGTAAAGTTGAGGCATGATGATCAAATAATGTAGATATCTGTAAACTGAACTGGCAGTGGTCATTTCTGATCTGTGTGTAAATATGGTTTTGTCTGTCTATCAGGTGATTGGTGCATACCTATTTACAATTTGTATTCAGGGAAGCAGTTCTGAATTCATAGTTTTAGGTTCATGTAATTTGAAATTGTGCGTTTGTAAATGTATTTTGTGATAGTAATTTCTTGATATTTGTTTGTACATTTGAACATGTAGTTGCAAGTATTCACGCACAGAATATATTTTAGGGGTTATAAATCAGGTTTCACACACCCAAAGCTACAGACAACCACACACATTGTATTACGCACAAACAGATGTTTTGAGACTAATTTCCCACCATACTAATCTTCTCCCATGTCTAAGCTACCTCTGACAGCCTGATCTCTTTGGCAAGATCCTTAATGAGCTGAGATGGTTTCATGTTCTCTGGGAGCTCATCTTCATGTTCCAGTAGAGCCTGTAACACGTGAAAACAAAGCCGTTACAGTGATTTGGTAACACAACGAACACTGCACAAAATCAAGATTTCTTTCTTCACACCTGCTTTTTAGTCCATGCTCTGAAGGCTCCGTTGATGATTTTGGCACCATGTATCAGGTATGGAGCTGGCTGCTTGTTTGCTTTGTGTAAACCTACCGAACAAGAACATGCAAGAGCTGTCACTAAATGATAAGGGATTGCTGCAAAGTCAGAGACACAATGGAAGCAACTGTCCTCTGTCACCAGATGTTAGTCCAAGAGGAGTGAATGCTTCAAGTCAATGATGTGATGCACAGTTTCCTTAAATAGAAAACATTTATTGTTTGAATAATTTGAACAATAAACTTCAGCTCGACCATATGTTTTGATATCTAGCATCAATTTAAATGTATGCATCTGACTATAGGATGAACTTAGTTGACTTCTTTTAATATTAAAAAGTGCCTTTAAAAAGCATGTTGTGAACTGGTTCTATTCAAATAAACTGAATTAAACTGGTTAGGATTGGTACTGGATGATAGATGAAAGAAATGACTCATAATGAACAGAATGGAATAGAGCTGAAGGTGAAAAACTCTTTGTAAATTTCAGTCCACTTTTTGTGTTACAGGTGGAGGGTTGGGGGTGCAATTCTTACCTTTGTACAACCAACAAATTGTTTCATAAATATTGACATTGTGGGATGTGCACTTTGTGGATTGGTCCAACTCAAGTTGAATCTGAAGATTTTTTTAATCTGGTTCAAGAGCCCTACTATGTTAGAACTGAGAAGGGGTGAAGGGAGGTAATTTTATGTATTATAACCCAGGCAGCTCTATCAACATGTTTCTTATTGGCTGTCTCCTGGTTATCTCCTCAAAGGCAGCTCAGTCCCCAGAAATAGAGATAAAAGGTAGGGAACACGGAAACAGTTGTTACATATCAGCTTCTGTAGAGGGAGCTATCACCAAAAAGGCACCAAATGGCCAAAAGCAACAGCACTCCTCTGTCGTGCACATCCTCATGTTTGTAAAGTTGCCATGCACGTTGGATTCCACATTTACGCTTTTTGTAAGGAGAATCACAAATTTCAATATGTTTTATTGTGATTTGTAGAGGAAGACTGTGAAACAAACAAAAATCCTTGTAGTGTTAACAAATACAAATCTGAAAAGTGTGGTGTCCTTTTCTCCTAAGCTCCTTGAGTTATGATTCTGTAAACACCCTCTGGAACCCTTGAAACATCCAACAGAGTTACAACGGAATGGTTTAGATCAAAGTAAGTTTATGGATGAATGGGTTAACGTAGCAGCTATATACAGCTAAATGCAGCTATGTGCAGCTAAATACAGCTAAATGCAGCTATGTGCAGCTAAATACAGCTAAATACAGCTAAATGCAGCTATGTGCAGTGTGGTGTTATTCTGCATAGGGTTTAAACTTTTATTATTCAGAAGGTAAAAGTCTGTTTATATAGTTTGCGTGGTTGTAAAATATATGTCTGTCAGTATTGTTTATGGGGGTAAGCTTTTAAGTCATAAAACTCTGGGGTAAGTTTTATTGCAAAGCTGTAAAAACAGGATGTCTGTAGATTTAGTGTGTTGCCATAAAACCATAAAACTCAGAATGAGCTTTTAAGAAAAGACGTCTCACCCATATGACTGTATAATTTTCTGACAGCCAATAATGGCTAAGACACTGTATGGAAATGTTCTGATTGGAGGGAGTAGAAACGCCTAGAGGCCCGGTTTCTATAAAGGTGTAAAAGGAAGATCATTCAATTGTCAGATTTCTTTAAATCTGGACCACAGAGGAAACTACGGGGGCAACTTCCTCTGTAAAACTGCAATTTGTTAATCTGTTCAAAATAAATGTTAAACTGGAAATTGGCTCCATTTTGTCTCTGCTTGAACATGCATTGAATTAATTATGATAATTATTTAATTCAACAGCAGCTAAATACAGCTAAATACAGCTAAATGCAGCTATGTGCAGCTAAATACAGCTAAATGCAGCTATGTGCAGCTATATGCAGCTATGTGCAGCTATATGCAGCTATGTGCAGCTATATGCAGCTAAATGCATCTATGTGCAGCCATATGCAGCTAAATCCAGCTATATTCAGGTATATACAGCTATGTGCAGCTAAATACAGCTAAATGCAGCTAAATACAGCTATGTGCAGCTAAATACAGCTATGTGCAGCTAAATACAGCTAAATGCAGCTATGTGCAGCTAAATGCAGCTATATACAGCTAAATGCAGCTATTTGCAGCTATGTGAGCTATATTTAGCTATATGCAGTTATATACAGCTAAATGCAGCTATGTGCAGCAATATACAGCTTAGTGCAGCGATGTGCAGCTATATACAGCTAAATGCAGCTAAATGCAGCTATATGTAGCTATATTCAGCTATATGCAGCTATGTGCAGCTATATGCAGTTATGTGCAGCTATATGCAGCTTTTTGCAGTTATGTGCAGCTATATGCAGCTATGTGGCAAGGCAAGGCAAGGCAATTTTATTTATATAGCACACTTTCAAAACAAGGCAATTCAAGGTGCTTTACATGATTCAGTGATAATGATACCAAATACATGATTACAGTAAGCATGATTAGAAAAAACATAGGTTTAACAGATAGACACAATCAATCAATAAGAAAAGATGATGTAAGGAACAAATTTATGCAATATAGATTAAAAACAGATAAAACACAATTTTATGCAATATAGAATAAAAACAGATAAAACAAAATAGATTAAAAATGAAATAAATGAAAAAAATAAGAATAAAGTTAAACCATGAGAATCAGAGTGATCAGAAAGTTCAATTTACAGCTCAAAGGCAGCTCTGAATAGTAGAGTTTTAATCTTTGATTTAAAAGAGCCTAACGATTCAGTATTTTTTAATTCTTCTGGAAGTTTGTTCCAAATTTGTGGAGCATAGAAGCTGAAAGCTGCCTCTCCCTGTTTAGTTCTAATTTTAGGAATGTTAAGTAAGTTTGAGTTGGAGGACCTGAGTGGTCTGCTGGGTTGGTATGGTGACAGCAGATCTCCAACATACTTTGGTGCTAAACCGTTCAGTGATTTATAAACTAGGTGGAGTATTTTAAAGGCTATTCTCTGAGCTACAGGGAGCCAGAGGAAGGACTTTAGAACTGGGGTGATGTGTTAGACTTTCCTGGTTCCCGTCAGAACACGAGCAGCAGCGTTCTGTATCAGCTGCAGTTGTCTGATTGCTTTTTTAGGTAGACCTGTGAGGACCTGCTGCAGTAATCAATCCGACTAAAGTTAAACGCATGTTTCAGTTTTTCAAGGTCCTTCTGTGACATCACTCCTTTAATCCTAGAAATGTTCTTCAGGTGATAGAAGGCTGACCGTGTTATTGCCTTTATGTGACCCTGGAGGTTCAGGTCTGAGTCCATTGTTACACCTAGATTTCTGGCCTGATGAGTAGTTTTTAGTTGTATTAGCTGAAGCTGTGTGCTGACTCTGGATCGTTCCTCCTTAGGTCCAAAAATAATTACTTCTGTTTTGCTTCTGTTTAGCAGGAGAAAGTTACGGGACATCCAGTCGTTGATTTGTTCAATGCATTCATTTGAGGTCTGGATAGAATTAAAGTCATCTGGTGACAATGTAATGTATAGCTTTGTGTCGTCTGCATAGTTATGGTAATTTATCTGATTGGCTGCTATAATCTTGGTTAGTGGGAGCTTATAAATATTGAACAGAAGGGGTCCCAGGATGGAGCCCTGGGGGACCCCACATGTGATTTCTGTTTGTTCTGATGAGAAATTTCCAATGGACACAAAGAACGTCCTATTTTTGAGGTAAGATTCAAACCATTGAAGTGCTGTACCAGTGAGTCCGATCCAGCTCTCCAATCGTTCCAGTAATATTTTATGATTAACAGTGTCAAACGATGCACTGAGGTCCAACAGAACCAGAACTGTGGTTCTGCTGCTGTCTGTATTTATGCGGATGTCATTGAAAACTTTGACGAGGTCAGTCTCAGTGCTGTAATGGGCACGGAAACCAGATTGAAAATGATCATTCATTGTCTGGAATGTAGTTAGCTGTTGAGAGAGAGCTTTTTCATTAATCTTACTGATGAATGGGAGATTAGAGATTGGCCTATAATTCTGCATCAATGTATTATCTAGGTTTTTTTTTTTTTATATGGGTTTGATAACTGCTGTTTTGAGGGACTGGGGGAAGACAACTGACTGGAGGGATGCGTTAACTATTTGCATCAGATCGGACTTAATGACAGGGAGAACTTTCTTTCAAAAAGGTGTGGGTAAGATATCAAGGCAGCAAGAGGAGGAGTTTAGCTGTTTAATAATTTCATCAAGATGTGATTGATTTAGTTTTTTGAAATCAGACATTTTATCTGCATTTTTTTTATTTTTACATGAGAATGAAAATAGTGGTGGGTTGGTTGCTGCTTTAGAGAATGATCTTCTAATTTCTAGAATCTTTTTAGTGAAGAAGTTGGCAAATTCACTACAGGCCCTAGTGGAGTGTAGGACAGGAGACTTGTTTCTACCTGAGACTACTTGGTATCGATGATGTCTGAGACTTTAGAGAAAAAGTTATCTACCAGCTTGTTAACAGAGTGTTTGTTGGGTAGTGGGGGTGGAGGGTGTTTGGGGGGATGAGGAAGAACAGTACATTTGTTTAAAGATTTCAGCTGAGCTGTCAACAAGGGAGCGTTTTTTTTACTATGGTCTTATTTTGATTAGATAGTTCGGCTGAGATTATGCTTTCAAAGAAGATGCAGAAGTGGTCAGATAATGCAACATCAACCACGGAGATGTTACATATTTTCAGTCCTTTGCTAATGATTAGGTCTAAAGTGTGACCTTGTTTGTGTGTTGGCTGATTGACATGTTGGGTTAGACCAAACTTATGGAGAGTATCACTTAGTGTTTTAGTCTGTCTATCCTGGGGGTTTTCAGTATGAATGTTCAGATCTCCCACAATAATTAGTTGGTTTGCATTATTTGCATCTTACCAAGTTTCAGATAAAAACAGAGCCTGTAAATTATGATTAGTAATAAAGTCATTGATTAGAAAATATTTATTTGATAGTGACCTAATATTGAGCAATGCCAATTTAAGAGATGCGTTGGTAGTTTTTAAATTATTCTGACATTATTGTGATATTTATGAGATTTGACTTAATGCGGGGGGACTTGGATTTACAAGTTCCTCTGCTTATAATGACAGAATGCTATTTTCTCGGTAACCAGACTTGTGTTGGTTTAAGAGTGCAGTTATATGCAGCCATGTGCAGCTAAATGCAGCTATATGCAGCTATATACAGCTAAATGCAATCCTCTGAGGTAAAGGCTCAAGCTAAGAAAATCCAGCCCAGAACAAAGTACCAGAGCAATTTCCCAATGTTGTAAATCTGTTCAACATTTGGCAATAAAAAGGTAAACGGCCTGTATTTGTATAGCACTTTACTCAGCCCCTACAGACCCCAAAGTACTTTACACTACATTCAGTAATTCACTCATTCACACACACATTAACACACTAGTGATGCAAAGCTACGTTGTAGCCACAGCTGGACAGAGGCAGGGCTGCCAGACACTGGCACCACTGGGCCCTCTAACCAACACCAGTAGACTAGTAGATATTAGTTTATTTGGTTTATGGATCCTTTTTTATTTGGCAAAAATAACTTTTCTGATTCTGAGTTGGTATAAAAGCTGATTTTTGTCAAACAAAAAATAGTTAAACATTGTTCACGTATAAGGTTACAGATTCAAATGTCTCACAATGTTTTCCTGAGGTAAAAAAGTTGACCCTGAGAGTAAAATGAATGAGGGTGTTTAAGGAGAACACCATTGTGGGGTAGAAGTGTGGTGCAGTACACAGAAAAGCAGCCGAGATTTAACACACACAAAGTCATTACACAAACAAGGCTGCAAGCAGAAACAGCTGAGGAGAGTTGAAACATTGGCTTGTAATGGAGCAAGTGATTCTAACGGGGTCAAACCTTTTGAAGCTAATCATCTGTGCACTCTCCCATTCACTGATTTAATGACTGAAATAATATTAGAGCATCCAACTGGTCATCTGCACAGCAGACACAAAGCCATGCTCTGAACGTGCGGTGCACAAATAGCCTTTTCTGACACTGTTTGTTTTTTCTCTGCTTCATCGATTCCTCTGGAAAAAAAGGCTGATTAAACAGGAACGAGGCTTTCTGCGAACAACGGCTGGGAAACATACTTTCTGAAAATACGTCCATATGATTAGGGGCTCACCTTTGAACCGCTCCAGCAAGTGCCGCCCCACATACCAGCACGCCGTCTCAAAGTTGGGGAACGGGGTGAGAGTCTTGACCTTCAACCTCTTCTCGATTTCATACGCTCTGAAGAGAGCAAAGCATATTTTAACTAAACATCACGCGCTACCAACAGCTTCCATGCAACAAGCAGCAATTAACAAGGTCTTTTAGAGGTCAAAGGGAAACTACAAAATAGGGATGCTGCAGTCAGTTTTTGCTTAATAAAAACCTAATGCTATCCTAGAAATGTTAATGGCGTAGGTCGCACAGTGGAAGAGTGGTTAGCATTGTTTGCATCTTCTCACAGTCCATGTGTGGATTCTCTCTCAGTATGCTGGCAAACATGACTGTTTGGGCAACTGGTCTCACTAAACTTTCCTGAAGTGTCTCTGTGTGTGTGTGTGTGTGTGTGTGGACCTGGTATTACTATCTTTGTGGGGACCAAAAATTGGAAGTTTACTATCCAAGTGGGGACCGACCTCCCTTGTGGGGACCAAAATCCCGGTCCCCACAAGTTTGAAGCAATTTTTGAGGCTTAAAATTTGGTTTTAGTGTCAGGGTTACACTTAGGTTATGGTTAGGTTGGGGTAAGGGTCAGGGTTAGGCATTAATTTTTGATGGTTAAGGTTAGGGTAAGGCGCTACGGAAAACATTATGTCAATGAGAAGTCCCCACAAGACATAGAAACCCAACATGTGTGTGTGTGTGTGTGTGTGTGCTCTTGGTTTTTCTGCCCTACGTAGAATCAGTTTTAGGACATTCACTAACCTTCTTAGGACCGAAGCCACACACGGACTCCCCTTTTTAGGTACGGAGGTATAGTGTGAATTGAGTTTTAGTTATGCTCAGGGTTAGGTATATATCAGTAATGGTTAGGGTAAGAAAAAGTGTCAGGGTTAGGCATAAATCCATATACTAATATCAATGTAAGTCAATGGACGGTCCTAATATGGATAGCAATACAAACGTGTGTGTGTTTTTTGTGTGTGAGGTTGTCTGTCTATATTTAAGATTCCATTATGATAAAGCATATAGTTAGAATGGCTTACCTTATCCTGAGTTATCTTTGTAGTTATGCCACTCTAGGCTTTAGGTTATGTTTTTCTTTTTTAATAAATTGCCAAAATTTCTATATTTCTGTTTTTGTTTCTGTCAAGATGGGGTGCTGAGAGCACACTAATGAGAAGAAGAACTTTTTTGATTTTAGCAAATGGCTACAATGAAACAAAGTGTGGAAAATGTAAAGGGGTCTGAATATTTTCCATAGCCACTGTAAATCATCACATATTCATGCACACATTCACACAGTGATGGTGGGAAGCTACACTGTAGCCACAGCTGTCCTTCTGAACACCACCAGAAGTGAGACATTAATCCTCACCACCGTGGTCCATGTACGGTCCCTCTGACCCCTCTGAGATGGACGGAGCGAAGATGGGTTAGGTTAACCCTAACCCCTTCAGTTTTTTATTAACATAAAGCAACACTGTGTGCACCGGATGCACCTCCAGAGCTGCAGGGCCTGCTCATTTCAGTCTAAAATGGACAAACCTAATTCTGGTTAGTCGATATATTGCTTTATGTCTGCTTATGACTGCTAAACAGAGGGGTGGATGTATGTCAGAAAACGGGATGCCAAACCTCATCTGCATCTCCACACTTAGGTTATGAACAAAGTGTCCAGAGAAAGCCAGGCAGTCGACTGGAGTCAGTACTGCATTGATCCATCCTGAGTCAGCAAGAAAAAGCACATTAATATGTCATTTCTAAAGCTTCACCTCAAGACAGACAATGAAAAAAGAATAAGATTGCTTTGGTTTCATTCTTAGTCAAAAGTTTAATAAACTTAGAATGAATCTTCTTTAATATTATTATTGTGACTTACATTAATAATAACATAATGTAGTATATATTTTGCTGAAGTCATTCTAAATCACCCCTTCACACGGAGTCTGACCTGATGGAACGAACAGGGTCTGGCCTTGCTTCAGGATGCACTTGTAACACTTGTCCACCTGGTCGGCGAAAAACATCTCACCGTGACTGGACGACGACCTCCAGCGCTCATACAGAGACAGGTTGGCAGAGGTGGGCTTGATGAGGAAGAAGATCTTCTCTCCCTGCAAACAGGAGCAGATGCTCAGCATCATGGCAGTGATTGCATGAGAAAGGGTGAAATGATTGCAGCAGAAGCTGATTTCTGGTGTGTAATCGACCTTCAGGACGTGGTACCACACAGAGGCCCCGCCACATTCAATGTGGAAGTCAGTGTAGCTGTCTTTTACACAGATCAGACAATATTTAGTGACTTTTGGCTTTCCAAGCAGGGCATCATCAGGCCAGTAGTTTTCTACCCAGGACAGCTGCCGTACAATCTGTGGACTCTCCACTATAGTGCTCATCCTGGGGAACACAAAGAAAAAAAAAACGCTTCCAGTTTTCCAGAAAAATCTCTGCTTTCAAACCTCACAGTCCGATGTTGAGCAGGTACCTGGTGTCTGAGAACTCAAGGTTTATGACGTTTAAAACCTTCTTCCTGTTTGTGCTGTAGTAATAATCAACAAACTCCTTGAGCTTCATCTGGCTGTCGGTCTGTTTGGTGACGTCCACAACGTCCACGGTGACATCTGGACCTGAGACAACAGGAGAGGACACAATGAAAGCAAGCGCCTTCCGAAAAACCAACCATTTCCCCGGCATTCTGTTTTTACTCTGTATGCATCAGTGTAGACAGAGAACAAGTGCCCCCTCTGCTGGAAACCAGAAAGGATTGCATGCAGCTCCGTGTTTGGTACATGCATCCTTCACAGAAAGTACCGTTCTTTGGCTTTATCCCTAATCCTGCTGTGCTTTAAACAACTGGAACATAACACTCATACAAAACATACAAGACAGAAACAAAACTTAATCAGACAGTGCAGCACAACAAACACATATTAAGACATAATAAGACATTCAGGTAATTAACATTTGTATGGGTATCTTGAAATCAACAGAGTAATGGCTCACTTTAAATTTAATTCATTTATCTGGTATGAATATTCATTCATGCATATGGCATCATTTTACCATTAAATCCTGTTATCATTTAATATAAAAAGATTTCTGAGAATCAGTGACAGGACTGTGACGGTAACCTAGCAACACTAGACAGAACAGTGGCGTAGGTGAGCAGCACTAATTTTCTGTTTGTATAAAAACACCAAATCAGAAATAAAAATGTGAGTCTTATAGCAACTCCCATTGTCATATTCCTTTAATTTAATATATTACAACAATTCCTTTCAGGGGACATATCATACCTCTTTAAAAAGATTTTTTTTAATGCTAATGAAGTTCTTTAGACAAAATCCCAATCACATAAAGTGATATCACCGACTAACTTCCTGACACTTTCACAGCTGTTTAGAGGTGTCATGATGTTGTGTTTGTATTTTAGCTTTTTCATTTCCTTTTGGTTTATCTTTTGGTGTTTGGTTATGCTTTATGTTAGGACCTTAGCTCTTGATTTTGGCACTTCTTTGTTTCCATATTTTCCCCTTCCTGCTCTTAAATGTCTTCATCCTGTTGTTTTACATTTTATCTTTTATTAGTCTTTCCATAGTTTTTCTTTCTTTATTAGTTCTTTATTTCTCATTAGATAGGTTCCCAATGTATTTCTCCTTTCGCTGTTTATTCCCTTCTACCTTCTCCGTCATTCATTATGCAGCGTTTACAGCGCCCAAAACATCAACCTAAGAGCAGTAAGATTACATGTGAAGTCTTTGGTTGAGACCGTCAGAGTCTCTGCGGCGCTTTTTGTGTGTTGGCCGCCTCAATTTATTCAACTTTTCCTGCGTTCCAAGCTTCAAAGTGGCAAGAGCCGGCAACACAGAAGGTCAGCTAGCTGAAATGTCAGCGGCCACGTCTAAGCATCAACCAATCACTGTCTAACTGTAGTGACATTGTGCAATGTCAACGTTGTCTAGCCAACCACGATCCGCCAATGTTTACAACATCTGGCTGAGAAAGTCCCGCATACACGCTTTCCAAGCTTTAGCCTAAAGATATATAGATGTCAAACTAGTTGCTTTGTGAGCGTTGCTTTGTGAGCGTTGCTTTGTGAGCGTTGCTTTGTGAGCGTTGTTTGACGCCGACGAAGCATGTAGTGTGAATGCACCATTAGTCTTAATTCTCACTTTGATCCCCTCCTAGGGTGCATTCACACCAGCCCCTTTCAGTCCACTTGAATCAAACTCTAGTTCGATTACCCAGAAAGTGTGATTGGTTTTAGGAGGTGTGAAATCAAACTCTGATTCGGATCAAAGTAGCAAACTCTAATCGGCCTAAAAACATCCACCTCAGTTTGATTAAAACAAACTGCAGCAGTTCGATTGCATATGTGCATGACAAATGGACCGGGACCGTCCCAAAAGCAGGAAACTGACTTTTTGTGCAGGGCATCCTGGGTAAATACGATCTGAAGAGCACATGCTGGATAGATAGATGTTAGATCCTTACATTTACTTTCTAAAGTAATTGAGAAAATTCTCTACCAACAATTCCAGGCCCATCTTGATACCAATTTAATCTTTGAAAAGTTCCAATCTGGGTTTACAGCATGTCACAGCATGGACACAGCTACGACGTCTGGACCTGTCATCAGCCTTCAACACATTGGATCATGATATTCTTTTATCTCATTTAGAGCGTTGCGTTGGGCTGAGGGCCACTGTCCTTCAGTGGTTCCGGGCGTACTTAGCTGACGGACTGTTCCATTTGCCCTATACCTTATTTCACTTGGGTCTATTTTCCGCAAACATAATATCACATTTAAGTGTTTTGCGGATGACTTACAGATTAACCTGCCATTACAGGTTGGATCAGTCTCATTTAATTTACTCCTAACCTGCCTTGAAGAGGTAAAGAGCTGGATGGCTTTACATTTTCTAAAGCTCAGTGAAGATAAAACAGAGATCATTTGCCTTGGTAATTTTTCTTCCAATGCCCTTCCAGTCTCTTCTTTTGGTACTTTGTCACCTTTTAATAAAAACTATTATTAAAAGTCTTTAATTCCATTCACTTTTCTTTGAACAGGTAATTCATCTGTTAGTTTCTTGTAGACCGGACTATTATAAGTCCCTTTGTACAGGATTGGATTAATCCTCGTTGGGTCGTCTGCAGTTGGTCCACAATGCAGGCGCGTGTCTCTCTTAACTGCTACAAACGGTCTGAGCTTATTACTCCTGCTCTACGCTAACTCCATTATCTCACTGGTTTTTTACAGGATGCATTTTAAATTAGGCTGCTAGCATTCAAATGTTTAATTACTATAGCCTCTTAGTATATATTAGATCTCCTTACTACAGCCATGAGGTCCAGCTCACAGCCACTGTTAGTTGCTTGTAAAACTAATTGTAACTCCCGTGGAGATGAAGCAGTTGCACCAAGGTTCTTCAACAGTCTTCCTCCCAATATTAGATCTGCTCAATCACTAGCTTCTCTTACAACCCTGCTAAAAATGTATCTTTTCAATCTGGCCTTTAGTCTCAGGTATCCCTTAGTCATTTTATATTATGCAGAGTTTGCTTCTTCTTTTTTTAACCATAATGTCTATATGTCTGCTTACTTAATTGTTCTGTTACTATTTCTGTGTGCCGAATGGGCTTAGCGTTTTAGTTTGTCATCGTTTCTATTTTATTTTCTGAAACACTTTGGGCAGTCCTCACTCTTGTACATGTGCCATACAAATACATTTGACCTCAGCATGTAGAAGCACCAGGCAGCTTTATTTAAGTTGAAGTAATTTTTCTGAGTTTCTTCCTACCGACATATTTCTCCACATCACTGATGTAGAAGGTTGGGGCAGGCATGGACATGCCCAGACCATCCTTCTTCTGAGCCAGGATGGGTTCGTTGAAGCCGTTCTCTTCCAGGTAGTCCATGGTCAGCTGGCTGCCGCTCAGTTTCACCAAGATGTCATCAGCACTGAAAGGCAGAGAGGGAGAGAGCTCTGTTTTACTCCATCAGCTGAACCCTGAAAGCTCCTACTGCTAACTGATGGTCAAAGGTACACAACAGTGCCCCCAAGTGGTAGCAGCTGAAGATAATGCAACAATGTCAATGACTAAATTAAATTACATATAATCAACATATGAGGCCACCTGCTCTACCGTGAAAGGAAGGATGAGTGCCTTAAAATATCTATGTTTATCAAGTTACAAACACAAATTCCAGTTGACCTTAGTGGGATATTATGTAATAGTTCATAACCTATGATACCTGTTAGCAACATTACCACATACAAAAATGTCTAAAGTGAGGAGTCCGTTTGTATTTAGTATCCTGTTTTCGGATAGCTCAGAATAAAATCCAGAAGTCACCTCTATAGTGAATAGAGTCCAAACCTGCAACGTTGGAAAAAATAGCTTCTTAGATAAAAATGAGACTGAGCATCTTTCAGATGTTTTTGAGATTTAATAAGCTTATTGATCAATATGGAGGACAATGTGCACACAAACAGTATCACTATTCAAAACCTTTCCAAACTTTCTATTCTAAAACATTTTATAGTGTTTAACAATCAATATGTATCTTCTCCACTATGTCCATTTCCATCCCAGCGTCTGCTCCCTGCAACACTAGAAAGTCACTTTGAGAGCATGATAGTGAAGCTTGAAGTGGTCTCAAAGATCAGAACTTGATGTGGATATCTTTCTGCTTTATGTCTGCCCCTTCTGTGAGATACATTGCTATGAAAACATTCAATTGTTCTGTTTCTGGCCTCAAAGGTTCTTTAGAGAACATCCAGCATCATGGAGACGAAGGAATTCAGCAGACAGGTCAGGGAGGACGCTGTGATGTGTTTGCAGAACACTATACTTCCACTTCCACTAGGTTGACCTCCTGCTCCTTAATTTAAAGTCAAGCGTCACAGGTTGCTGGTTCAAACAACGCTCTGCCAAACAGTAACCCTGTAAGAAACTCCTGTTGCAGGATGAGGTGTGAAGTGAGTGTGATGCAGCCACGCGCCGGCATTTCTACTAAGGTTTCCTGAACCGTAACACATCATTCTGTCTTGTTCATATAAACTGGACCTGAGTGGCCTGCTCTTTACATAACTCTAAGGGAAGAAGTGGCTGTTACCTGGGAAACGTCCGGCTGCGCAGCTCCTTGATGAAAACTTGACTGCCGTTCTGAACAGCTCGCATGTCTGTGCTTTGCCCCGTGTCATGTTTGCTCCAGTTCTTTTTCTTTTTCACTAAGACAGTCATAAATAAGCAGAATAATAGTGACTTCATGATAAACAAGTGTTTTCCATTGAGTCATTAAAAGTCATTCGACACAAACTTGTTCAAAGGTGGTTTAAGGAATAAAAGAGCCGGCTGAGAGAGAAGTTGGAGCTTCATACTGGCTAATACTGAATTATCTTATGAATAGCCGTTGTGGCTGACTCTGGCTTACAGTGGGGGAAATAATTATTTGACCCCTCGCTGATTTTGTAAGTTTGTCCAATGACAAAGAAATGAAAAGTCTCAGAACAGTATCATTTTAATAGTAGGTTTTTTTTAACAGTGACAGATAGCACATCAAAAGGAAAATTGAAAAAATAACTTTAAATAAAAGACAGAAACGGATATGCATTTCATTGAGTGAAATAAGTATTTGAACCCCTACCAACAATTAAGAGTTCTAGCTCCCATAGAGTGGTTAGACACACCTACTCAATTAGTCACCCTCATTAAAGACATATCTCTTAACTAGTCACCTCTATAAAAGACACCTGTCCACAGAATCAATCAATCAGGCAGACTCCAAACTCTCTAACATGGGAAAGACCAAAGAGCTGTCCAAAGATGTCAGATACAAAATTGTAGACCTGCACAAGCCTGGTATGATCTACAAAACCATTAGCAAGACGCTGGAAGAGAAGGTGACAACTGTTGGTGCAATTGTGCAAAAATGGAAGGAGCAGAAAATGACCATCAGTTGACCTCGGTCTGTGGCTCCATGCAAGATATCACCTCGTATGGTGTCATTGATCCTTAGAAAGGTGAGAAATCATCCTAGAACTACACGAGAGGAGTTTGTTAATAACCTCAAAGTAGCTGGGACCACAGTCACCAAGAAATTACATTACACCACAATGGATTAAAGTCCTGCAGAGCTCACAAGGTCCCCCTGCTCAAGAAGGCACATGTGCAGGCCCATCTGAAGTTTACTAATGATCACCTGAATGATTCAGAGAGTGACTGCGAGAAAGTGCTGTGGTCCGATGAGACCAAAATTCAACTCTTTGGCATTAAGTCAACTTGCCGTGTTTGGAGGAAGAAAAATGCTGCCTATGACCCCAAAACACCGTCAAAACGTCAAGCATGGAGGTGGAACCATTTTGCTTTGGGGATGTTTTTCTGCTAAAGACACAGGACAACTTCACCACATCAACAGGAAAATGGACGGAGCCATGTGTCATAAAATCTTAAACTGGGTCGTTAGTGGGCACAACAATGACCCAAAACATACAGCAAGAAGAAGCACGTTAAGGTCATGGAGCGGCCTAGTCAGTCTGTGGACCTTAATCCAATAGAAAACCTATGGAGGAAGCTGAAGCTCAAAGTTCCACAGAGACAGCCTGGAAACCTTAGTGATTTAGAGATGATATGCAAAGAGGAGTGGACCAAAATGCTTCCTAAAATGTGCACAAACTTGGCAATCAATTACAAGAAACGTTTGACCTCTGTGCTTGCAAAAAAGGGTTTTGCCACTAAGTATTAAGTCGTTTTTTGTGAGAGGGTTCAAATACTTATTCCACTCAGTGAAATGCAAATCAGATTCTAGCTTTTATTTAAAGTTATTTTTTCAATTTTCCTTTTGATGTACTGTCCGTTAAAACAAACCTACTATTAAAATGATACTGTTCTGAGACTTAAAAAAATCAGCGATTATTACCCCCACTGTATTTACATGAGGACTTTGAGTACATAAATAAATAAATACATGAATGAATCCATGTGTTTACTCACATGTGGATTTGCCGTGGGTCTTCTCACAGTTTGGGCAGTGATAAATGTCGATATCCGGAGCATCATCTTCATCCACCCCGACACAGCTGAAAGCACAACCGAAACATTTCTTACTGAAAACAAACACCAACAACACCAAAGACCATGTGCTAGTTTCCACTCGGTTTACTCCTAATTAAGTTTTGCATGGAGGACAGGTTCCTTCTTTATTAAATATTGCTGTGTTCTTGTTTGGTGAGGACCTAATGCTGCAAGTGGGAGGTGTTATGGAATTCTGTTTGCAGAATTCAGTCTTCAATAACACCTTCGATAACAATTTGGTCTGTTTACAGTGCCAGTTTGAAATAAATTCTTATAAAAATTCCTAAAGATCAATTTGTACATCCAATGATCGATTTAACCCTTTAAAGGAGTACGGAATAGGATTTCTAATTTATTATGTCAGTAGGTTATGAAGTGTTGTAAAGCAAAAAGAATGAGCCCACCCATGCTTCCTTCCATTGTCTTGAACAGGCTGTGTGTTACAAAATGCACTGCAGTTTGGGACTGAATTTCCCGCGCTGTCCTACTGGTGTGAGTCAACACTGATTGTGTGTTCTGGTCAACTTTATAACAGCAAGAAGATAGTCGCAGCTGATCTAACTATGGGAAGGGATTCTGCTGCAACCAGCAAATGACCAAGCGGCACTAAAAATTGGAAGAAGAACGATATATTAGCAGCATCTCATGAGTCAAAAGCAAAATATAACGTTCCCTCGTTTATCTTCTGGGTTACGTTCTAAAAATAACACACAACAGGTGAAATCTGCAAAGTAGTCAGCTTTTATCAATATTATTATATATGTTTAAAGGCTGTAAAACCCCATACCACATATTTATGCACTTTCTCAGATTGACATTAATAAACACTGTTACTTACTTCGTTGCTCATGTGGTGTTTGTTTTCATAATACATAATTGCAGTGGTCTGGCAGTACATCACTGTGAGGAGCTTAACTTTTCTTGTGAAGAGTTTTTACACGCACCCATGCCAGCTTAGCTGGTGGCTGCAGATACTCGCAGCGCAGACTGCGTCATTCTGAGTTTCTTCCTTCTGCCTCATGCTCCTTTAACAAACGTTTCCTTTTTTTTACAGCCAAAGTCCATATGAGCATTTGGAGGCTTAGCTGTTAAAGGGTTTTAATAGTTTCCCGTGTTGAACTCTAACTCCACCTACTTGTGCATTAGGAGTGAAGAAACATATATAACATGTTGCCGTTAGCATAGCACCAGCTTTGAAAAGCAGGCACTAGGCCTACCAAATTTTGCGGAAGTATCGCAAAACCACGACAAACTTCAGGAGCCACATCACCAAGATTTCCTGTCCACCTTAGTCCACAATGGCGACTTAGTAGAAACCCCAGCAAACTCGACAACTACCGCCTATTTCTACACATCCGCTGATCGTGAGCTTCATTTGGAAGGATATGTGCCTGCTTTATATAGCTGACTGTGTTATGGTGTCTCTCAAACATCTTTCTGAAGACGTCATCCCAAACATGTTCATGTTATAATCAATTCTAAATTGATCCTAAATCTTAAGAATTGGATTCAAATCCATTCTTGAAAGAAAGAAAGAACAGCCTGTAAGTGGTTTTCTCCCACATGTCGACTTCGCCTTCCTGACCACTTTATTTCATCTGTTCTTGTCTGCTCTCTGTAACAGTAAACAGATTTTAAATAATCTCAGCCTTCTTAAAAGGCATAGACAGTTCTGTGTCGTGTTCCAGACTGGCTTATTCTCAGGCTGTATTCCTTAAAATAATCTCCACCTGCTGTGGACCTCCTCCTGCAAACTCCCAAACTATCTACTTGGTGTTGTAGGTGTTCAGCCTTAGCTGGTTGTTGCAACACCAGTCCACAAAGTCAGAGTTACTGTTCCTTTACTCTATTTCACATCAGAAAACCAAAAATTATGATCAAGAGATTTCTGAAGAAAGCAGCTCTTTGAGTTGTATTGGAAGTCCGATGGGTAAAGAGTAAAAAGGGAACCATGATAGGGCAGATTTATTTAGATACAGTTCTGTAAGTGGATGTACTGAGGTCTGTGTGTCAAATGGACCTGAATCCAACTCCATGGCCCTCATCCTCTCTCCTGGCAGGCCTGACGGTGGTGTAGGGGTGGGGTAGGTTTAGGGTATAGCTTAACATGGGTCGTACGGAGGCTGCGTTTTTTTTTTAACCTACAGAACAAATAGGCCTATTGTTTTAGTATCAGATGCATAAATAAAACTAAAATATAGTTATGTGTAACCAACATCACCTGGACTCTAATTCCAGAGATTATAAGCTTGCTAACATCTACACAGATAACATATGCTATATGTTTTATATATATATATCTGTTATATATGCTATATGCGCTGTGTTTAAAGGACCAGTCTATTGTCTCCCTATTAATCATTCCTGTTTAACACCCAAACAAATGATTAACTCATACATTCATATAGTTATTAATCTATAAACACCGTCAGGGCCTGTTGACCACACTCAAATTAATATCTTTTCATCAGATCCATCCTTTCTAGTCTGTCCTGCTCTGGTATCAGGCAAGACATGTTTATCTATACAGCAACATTCATCACAGCATGCAGCAATCCAAAGTGCTGTAGAGGGCATGAAAGGAAAGAGACAGAAATGATGAAAGCGTAAAAAAAGTTGTCAAAGGCATCAAACTAAAACAATTTATCAAGAAAAACAACGGCTGTTATTTCATTTATCAGGAAAGATTCTTGAAATATTAAGACGGGTAATGTCTAAAATAGAATCATTTATTCTTATCTAGAAAATCTAGTAAATTCTTGGTGTCTTCCTGAAGTCAGAATGCTCCCTAAGATTCCCAGAAATGTTGGTCCAAATAGTAAATGACACAGGAAAACTAATGAAACAAGAGAAGCAAGACTTTCTCTGTTGGTTTGTGAACGTCTGAAGTCTGAATGAATGAGGGTTCCTTCCCTAAAAGCAGGTCTCCTGCTGCCTTATTTTTGGCTGTGGTGGTTTACAGAACTTAGAAATGAGATAAAAAGTAAGGAAAAGCAAGGGCCATCCTTGGGTACCACAGACAGTAGACCCTGTGAGGAAGCAAAATCCCAGAAAATGTTCAACTTAGCTCACAAAAGACACAAAAAGTGAGTTCTGCTGTTCTTCATCAGCTTATCCAGGGTCAATCAGGAGAATTAAAAAAAATAAAATAAAAAAAACTGGAAAGCACTGGACCAAACCCTTCTCATAGCTACTGCACAACTGACTCAGAATCAAAAAGTTTACTCCACTAGAGGGAACCGATGAGTCGCAGCTGATCCAGCAGACTCAAACAGTCACTAGACTCTGACTTCACACAGAAACAGGGACGGCGTTGGTATGTGCTGCACCACCCTGAGAGGAGGAACACGTTCTGTTTTAAACTGCCACAGTCGGCTAAAACTGGAGGGCTGTCTCTGATCATTTGTTGCTTCCAGCTCGTTTCCTACAAGCTCACGCTGAGATGACTTCTTCTTTCCACAGGTAGGAAACTCTTCCAAACTAAACGTTAGGGGTATCAGAGTAAAGGGGGGTACCATGCTGCTTTTCACATCATGCCTTTCAGCTGTTTTTTTTGCATTTTTGCATTATATCTAAATGGATCAATATACATATATAATTTGCATATTGATTATGCTGCTTATGTTGAAATTGTCCAGAGTTGTTCAGGTTCTCTAAACTCTTGAAGGAAAAAACACTGACGTTTATTTTTATACCTTAGTTCTCACGTCCGTGTTCTAACCTGTACTTTATGTAATTAATTATATTATTAATTGATAATACTTTGTACTTTGTACTTTTTTTCTTCTGCACATTAATATTGTTCTACTGTATCACTTGAGATAAAGAAAATAATTTATTGATTCTGTAACAAACTAAGACACCCAGTGAGCATATTTCATTGAAACACCTTTCCCCATTAGGATTTAGCATCTTTACTAGGTGATCTATCAGTCAAGGGTTAGTTATTGCATTATAAAGAACAATTAGCCAAAATAAATAAGTAAGTTTGCTATAAAGTTTATCAAAGATTGGCTTTCCATTTTTCATAAGGCTGCAGCTCTCCGACAATATATTGCATGGTCATGTTGTTCAGCTGCGGCTGGGAGATGAAGACAACAGAGTTGCTGCTACTTTGCCCCATTATGTGGTTTTGAGAGGATATATTTTTGTCTGTCGTCGCCATGTCTTTTTTAGTTTTTATTTTATTTTTTTATTTTTTGTGTGACTTGCACATACCTTGAGTAGTATGGCTGGGCGATATGGCCTTAAATTAATATTGCGATATATATCGAGCAGTTCACATTGATAACAATAAATGGACTATTAACGACAACATTATGCTGAAGTCGGTATACACAGTAACTGAAAAAAAAAAGAAAAGATCTGTTTTAGCTTAGTGATGCTCATGTCCCTTTATGATGCTTGACTGTATGACTGGATGTGGTGGAGTCAGACGATTACGTACAGTCATGGGACCACCCAATCCAGTCTGTAACATTAAGAGAGCAGTACTGCCAACGTACATTTAGCGAGTTTTTAGACCCCTCTAACAAGGGGTCTAGGGGTTTTTAGACACCTCTTTTTCAAAAAAAGCAACTGTCAACAAATCTAGTGACTTTTCACGGTGTTATTGGAGACCTTTGAGGTCTCACTGAGCAGCGGTGCCGCAGTGGGCCCAGAGCGCTCACAGCATGCAGCCAGCCTCCGTGCTGCAGCTCTGACGGCCCACCCAGGTCCTTCTGTAGAAAGAGCAGATATTTACCCCACTGAGTGCAGAATGCTGATAAATTACACACACTCAAAGCCGCTGCTGGCTGATCCACATCACGCTGAGATGTGGATGCAAAAATTTATGATTAAACCTCTGTTACAGATTCTGAACATTCATCATGTCTCACGCCTAGTTTATACTCCTCTGTCTCTGGAGGTGCAGACACACACAGCACCATTATCTATCGATGCAAGAGCTCTCCCTCACCTGCACAGGTGGAGTAGAGCCACATTTTTTAACTATCTAATGACCACGATGAAGAGCTCATGTATTGCCCAAAATCAGCCCAAGACCATTTCACCACAAAAGTGCTCTATAGTTGATAGTAATTAGTAGTCAATTCAGCTTTTGGGCAGTCAATGCTTTATAACACAAGGCCAGTTTATTTAATTTGGTATTTTTAGTCAGGAGCCAAAGTCTCAAAAGCTCAATAAAATGGGTTGAATCTCAGGATTCTGTTCTCCTTTTCTTAACATATAGCGCCGCTGCCACAAGGTTGGTGGTTTGGAGTACAGACAAAAAAGTTGTAGCACCAACACAAATTTCTTTTACAGGGCAGCTGTGGTTACAACGTAGCTTTCCATCATCAGTGTGCGAATGTGTGAACTGGTGAATGACTGAATTTACTGTAAAGCGCTTTGGGATCTGTACGGACTGAGTAAAGCGCTATACAAACGCAGGCCAGTTACCATTTTTACAATTTCCGAAAACCAACTGTTGTGTTATATTATATGCTATAACACAATACAAATTCCAGGAATTGTTTCATACTGGGGAAATTCAGACATAAAAGCAAAGAGAAATATTCACACAAAGATAAAAATGTAAAAAATTAGGAATAACAGAATATGGAAAGGACCAAATTACAACACAAAAATACAGTGATGTTATTAAAAATAGGATACTCCGGTTCAAGAAATGAGCAGCTGAGGAGGACTATTTAAAAATAAGTATCAACTATGTTTGCATTACAGAACAGGCTATTTGCTAAAAGTGACAGTAACAAACTATGCTAGCAAAAGCATTGTGTAATATCGGACAATCCTGAACATCCTGTTTGTGAGATCATTTAACAGGTGAGTCAGAATGATCTTCAGTATTGCTTTAACACAAACTGCTACAGCACATCCTTCCTGCCCACAGCTATCAGTGTTTCCAACAACCCCATGAAGAAATGTGAACAGAGCTTCAAGACTTCATATTTGTTTGGGTTCAATAAAGTATTTTTGAATATTATTGAATAGTGGCAGAAATGTTTATTTAAAGTGAGACGACAGTGCAAATAATGGACTGGGCTATATGGCTTCAAATCCCTATCACCATATGTTGAGCAGTTCCCCTTAATAACAATAAATGGATGATAACTACACCCCCCATTCCGCTTTCAAAAGTCATATTTTAGCTTCATTTGCATAATCTGCATGAAACCATAATGAATGTTGTAGGAGAGAGTTATTATTCTAAAAAAAAGTTTTATTTTAAACCACACAACCATTATTGGCTGTATGGTTGGTGGCTTTGGAGTATGTTTTGCAGTATTTATGCTTTTATATCACTAATTTTAAACCAGCATTACAATACAGGCAGTAGGCTCAGTTGACATTTCCAATAAATGGCTTCAACCAGCTTTTTAATTCAGGGTTGGATTTCCACTCCTTTCTGAGAGTCCAGTTTAGACGGGGACATGAGTCAACAACACAGATGAGGAAAAGTGACTGGGGCTGTGAGTGAATTTACTGTGCAGTTGTTTATTTTAGACAGAAACTTTTTGGCGTTCAAATGTAGCCTGGGTCGGACCAACCAGCAGCGGCTTTGACTATATGCAGTTTATCAGCATTCTGGACTAAATATTGTTGTTTTTTCTACTTAGCCTTGGTAACATTGTTTCTCCACTGGCAGAAGTTAGGCTGAGTCGCACCAGGTGTTGTTATCAGCGCGAGCCACAGGTGTTGTTATCAGCACGAGCCACAGTTGTTGTTAGCAGCGTGAGCCACAGGCGTTGTTAGCAGCGTGAGCCACAGGCGTTGTTAGCAGCGCGAGCCACAGATGTTGTTAGCAGCGTGAGCCACAGATGTTGTTAGCAGCGTGAGCCACAGATGTTGTTAGCAGCGTGAGCCACAGGCGTTGTTAGCAGCCTGAGCCACAGATGTTGTTAGCAGCGCGAGCCACAGATGTTGTTAGCAGCGTGAGCCACAGATGTTGTTAGCAGCAGGAGCCACAGGTGTTGTTTGCAGCGTGAGCCACAGATGTTGTTAGCAGCGCGAGCAACAGGTGTTGTTAGCAGCGCGAGCAACAGGTGTTGTTAGCAGCGCGAGCCACAGATGTTGTTAGCAGCATGAGCCACAGATGTTGTTAGCAGCGTGAGCAACAGGTGTTGTTAGCAGCGTGAGCCACAGATGTTGTTAGCAGCGCGAGCAACAGGTGTTGTTAGCAGCGCGAGCCACAGATGTTGTTAGCAGCATGAGCCACAGATGTTGTTAGCAGCGTGAGCAACAGGTGTTGTTAGCAGCGTGAGCCACAGATGTTGTTAGCAGCGCGAGCAACAGGTGTTGTTAGCAGCGCGAGCCACAGATGTTGTTAGCAGCATGAGCCACAGATGTTGTTAGCAGCGTGAGCAACAGGTGTTGTTAGCAGCGTGAGCCACAGATGTTGTTAGCAGCGCGAGCCACAGGTGTTGTTAGCAGCGTGAGCCACAGATGTTGTTAGCAGCGTGAGCAACAGGTGTTGTTAGCAGCGGGAGCCACAGGTGTTGTTAGCAGCGCGAGCCACAGGTGTTGTTAGCAGCGCGAGCCACAGATGTTGTTAGCAGCGTGAGCAACAGGTGTTGTTAGCAGCGGGAGCCACAGATGTTGTTAGCAGCGTGAGCCACAGATGTTGTTAGCAGCGTGAGCCACAGGTGTTGTTAGCACCTGGGTAAGTAGCCTGTGTCTCTCGGGAACAGATTCGTAGCGAGCCGATAGAGGGGAGTCCTACTTAAAACAGCTGATCGTAGCATTAAATTTGGTTTATTATCTCTAAGTTTAGTGTTTTAGTGTGTCAAGGATCGGTTCAAAACGAGGTGCAACCTTTACCTGAGTGACTAACATTTATCCAGAACAACTTCCTCCGCTGCTCACTTCCTGTGACATCTAACTGCGGCAAAGTTACAACGATGGTAAACTTAGTGACTAACAAAAATTCGGTTTCAGCTCAAATCATTTAATCCTTTTTGTGGTTTGAAAGGAGAGAGGGGTGGCTGACAAAGCTGAAAGGGTCCGTGTTAATGATTCGTTTTTATTGACCCCTTTTTTTCTATCGCACCACATGTTTATCGATCGATATATATTGCTATGGAATTATCGTGCAGCCCTATGACTCAGAACTCTCAAACTTCTGAAAGACATTCTACATATTTAACATGGTTGCTACAATCCACATTATTAAACATCATGGCCTAGGAATCTTTTTAATCTCAACATAACCCTGTGCTCCGATTGGAAATTTGTCACACAAAAAACATAACATAGTATTCTTTTTATTACTGAAGAAGACAAATGCAATACAACATTCCCAACTTTAAAAGCTTCTTGACTGGAGAACTGTCTGAATATGGGCTGTCTGAATAAGGTCTCATTTGAAACTTAAGACCAACAAAACTGACACTCTAAATGGATCTTTTCCTTCCATTGTTGCCATGTTGTCACTTTTGTGACTTTTTCTTCATTGCATTTTACCATTGCTTTTTGTTGCTTTTTTTGTTGCTCTTTTGGCACATTTTTGGCACATTTTTGCCACTTTTCTATTTGTGATTTTTTTTTGTCTCTTTCTTCTCACATTTTGCCCCCTTTTTTTGTCTCCCCCATGCACGAACACACACGCGCACGCACACACACAAACACACACACACAATTACTATTACTGCTTAAGAGTCCCTGTCTTCAAGTGCAAGTTCAATCCTTGAACATCTGTTGGGGTCTCTGGTGCAGAGACATGTACAATTTGTCACATTTTTCTGATTAAAAAATATAAGCTTCATACAAAAATGGATACAATTTTTTTTGCGATATTTCCAGCAGAGCAAACCTTCCAATTATTGATCCTTAGGGTCAAAGTTAACAAAAAAAATGGCCAAATAAGAAGTATGGCAGACTTTGGTCCCTCGACTCTTTGGTGATTTTGAACACAAGAAGGTGTAGAGAACAAAACACACTGCTGGGTTTGTTTCCAGGTGTTACAGAATATTCGATGAGCTGCACTTGTAGTAAAAAGCTTTCCAGCTCAATCAAAACTTTCTCTCTGTCAGCCATTGCTCCTTGAGTGGATGTGTGTTTACAAGCTGAAGTGAATTAACTCTAGTTGAGCAGAGACAACGCTGCAATGGAAGGCAGACCCGCCAGAAAAAGTCAGCAACCCCTGTTGTTCTAGTGAGGAAACGCTATGCAACACAGACAAACATACGTAGAAGTATAAAAGGAAAACATCTCCATCAATATGTGTTCATGACAGAGAAGTATAAAATAGGCTTCCTTCTAAGAAATAGAGAAAGGCGTGGGAATCGATCCCTGAATTAAAAGGCTGTTTGAAATTGTTTGAGATGTTACAGGGGCCCACAGCCTGGGGTGTGAGGCTGATTGCACAAGTAGCAGTCATCCCTGGTGCTTTTCCACCTTTCTTCGACACTTTTCCCTTCCACATAACTTTCTATTTATGTGCAGCTCTTTGGGAACATCCAACTTCTTTTGCAATGACCTTTTGAGGCCTCCCTATGGAGGGGGTTAAGGTTTTCTGCACAACTATCCGGTCAGCAGTCTTGCCCATGATTGTGATTCCTACTGAACCAGACTGAGAGAGCATTTAAAGGCTCAGGAACCCTTTGCAGGTGTTTTGGATTACGTAGTTCAACCTTTTCACAGTAATATTTGAATTTTCAGAGAAACCTTTGGGAATTTGGGATATTCATACTCTATAAATATCTCGTTTTGCACGTAATTGGTCTGTGTTAGTTAGTTTCATTAGTTTTACCATAGAGTTTAATTACTGAAATAAATTGACTTTTGCACGATATTTACACTTTTCGAGTTTCACCTCTTTATGCTTGGCTGGATTGGAGGCAGACAAAAGCTTACAGTTTACAGGACCTGTCAGAGGCGGACAGGCAATCGGGAATTATTTTTTTTGTTAAGATGTCTAAAAAACAGACACACCTACCCCCCTCCCCTTCTTCCTGCACATTTTGCTGTACAGGGAAAATGGAGCCACATCAACGGGGCAAGAGGAAAGGTGGAGCAGAGATGGAGAGGATTAAAACGCGCTGGCCACAGACACAGCAAACATATTCGTCATTAAGTTGAAATGGTGAGACATTAAAACCTATTGGTGATAACAGACTCATAATCATCCAGCATGACTAGCTTAATGAGGAAGTTAGCTGATGGGCTAAAACTAACTAATAAAACAAAAGTTATAAGTTGTTGGGGAGACCAGGACTCGTTTCATTTTTTGCTTTAGTTTATATTGCTCATTTTCAAACATAGTTCAAGAGACATTTGTAGATTAAATTAAAGCCTAGGGTCTTTGCTCAATGCACCTTCCTTTCTATTTTTTTTATGATTTATTGTGATAAAAAGTTAAATATAACCTACTCTGATCCACTGTGACAACCTGTCCCGCGTTGGATTTGGTTCTCCAATAAATGTAAATTTAATTTGTGTTTAGAAAATTGAGATTTGTTATTAATAAACTATAAAACTAGATTTGATTTAGGAAAAAATAATAATCAATGTTCCCTGTGTTCAGTCTCTAAAATTTAGCAAATTAATGTATTATTCTGGTGAGTGGGAAAGTGAAGGAATGTATAGTGCTGAAAAATATTGCCTCAAATAAGGCTATAAGTTTTAGTAATAAAAAAATACAACTTTGTTAGAAACACTCAAAATGCATGCAAATGTATTTAATTAGTCTTTAAAATGTTTCGCTGGTTTTGCATGTGACAACCTGCCTCATATGACCTTATTTTAGCTAGCTAACAACGGCTTAAGATAGCTTAATAAATGTTGGCCTAAATCAATGCTCTAACCTTTGACTTTTTGATTACTTAAAGTCTTTCTTAAAGAAAATAACTTTCAAACTTTTATTACAAAAATATTATGAAGATGAAAAATTACTGACCCATAAAAAAATCCAAAATGTACCCTTCTCTCAGTGTTGTGTGTTCAAATCAAAAGATAAGTAGTGCAAAATGAGTAGATTAATAAACCAAATATTTGACATCAAACTCAAACCAGTGCCCTCTAGTATGGTTATATTAAGCAATGTGACAACCAACCAATGGGACAACCAGCGCCGGCCTCTCCTATGCAAATCTAAATCAACTACATAGACCCAAGAAAAATCACATTTTGAATATTGAAATCCATCCATCCATCCGTCCGTCCATCCTTCTCCATGAAGGGTCATGGGGGGGCTGGAGCCAAAAGGGAAAGACGTGGGGTACATCCTGGACAGGTCATCAGTCCATCGCAGGAATACTGAAATCCTTAAATTATATTTCATTTAACCTTAATTTAACCACGTAATATCCTATTGAGATTAAGAACATTTGTTGTTACGTGAACGCAGCCAATTCATAAAAATCCTTTATTTCTGAATCTGAAAAGCTGGGATGTTATGGGTGGATTTTTCATTTTCCGTTATAAAGATGGAGAAAGGAGTGGTGTCAGCACTGTCAGCAGCTGCAGTCACACCAGTGGTGGACAGGCAGCGCGAGCCACAGGTGTTGTTAGCAGCGGACCGTTCAGGTACAACTGAAGTACAAACCAAACATACAGCCCATGTTTTTAGACTAATTTGTGCCTCACTTATGGTGATCGTTAGGCAATGAACTTTTCAAGTCTAGATTGTTTCAATGTGATAACTTCTGTGTGTGTTTAGTTTCCCCGTTCAGAATTACAGAGAATAAATGTACACATCAGCAGGAGTCAAGTTAGAATTGGGCCTATACCTGTTAGTTTAAATATAAGATTAGTCTCAGGTTTATTGCAGGCTAAACATTTACCAGTGTACTAGAACTAGAATGAACCAAAATTTTCAGTTTATGTGATTTGAGTTTAGTTTATATCAGCCAAAAAAAATATATTATTTTAGTAGGGGAAGGGCTGCACGGTGGGGCAGTGGTTAGCACTGTTGCCTTGCAGCAAGAAGGTTGTGGGTTCGTATCTGCATGGAGTTTGCATGTTCTCCCCGTGCATGCGTGGGTTCCCTCCGGGTACTCAGGCGTCCTCCCACAGTCCAAAAACATGACTGTGGGTGTGTGCGTGCATGGTTGTTCGTCCTGTCTGTCTCTATGTGTCCCTGCGATCGACTGGCGACCTGTCCAGGGTGTACCCCGCCTCTCGCCCGTTGACAGCTGGAGATAGGCACCAGCCCCCCCGCGACGTCTTGAGGAATAAGCGGTTAAGAAAATGGATGGAATGATATTAAATTTCTGGCTTGAATTTCTGTCTGTCATTACTTTAGTGAGGGCTCTTAGGGCTCTTTATGTGCTTATCTAAATACCTCAGGTTCATAAACAGAAAATAAACCTTCCATGTGAAAAGCACAGTCAAAATATATTAAATAAATGCAAAAACAAAGAGATGCAATAATTTTGTTGCTGATTTCCGATTTTCTTTTTCAAGATATGGCAAATGAAATTGTTCGTAAAGAACTAGATAAAGGAAGACTGAATTTCTTGTTTTCTTGTCAACCTGCCATAAGTAATTAGAGGTGATGTCATGTTGCTATCAGTGTTGGAAGTTGCTGTAAAAAATTACGGTACATTTTAACTTGAATTCAGAGATTTCCAAAGATTACCACCTTTCCAAATCCAGACCAGTCCAGGACAGACTGAAGTTAAAATCAGAACATAATTAGCAGAGTTAACAGGCTACATTTGAACATAAAGCTTAGTCTAATGAAATGACACCTTAAATGTAATTTTAAAACATGAAAACTCTACAATGTGACCAGCTCAGATTGATCCCAACTAAAAAAGCATCTCCGCTTTTATTTAGTTGCTACAGTCCCAGACCCAACCTGGCCCCTATTAGCCCCTCTTTATCCACCTCCTGGATACGCCCCTGCTCAGCAGCACTGACCATTTTGGAAAAGTCAGCACTGGAGCAACGCAGGTTTTCTCCTCTGTTTCCCCTTAAAGAAAGGAGTTACCATATACATGCTATGAATTCTATGAATTACAAACCACAACTGTATCTGTTTTGTAATAAAGCTTTGAAATTGTTTTCAGTTTTTTTAAATCATCACCACTACAATGTATTTTACAGATATCCCATCTTTGAGTAGGCTTAGGTTTTTCAGCAGCTTTCAAATGTATGCAGTTTACTTATTTAGCAGCGCTAGATTTTTTTACTTTTAACAGCCAGAGCAAATGTTGCTACCAGATTTTTAAATGTTGCTTAACCCTGATGCCAGATATAATATTGTAAAATGATTCCACCAACCAGCGTGTAATGAAACTGCAAATGATAATACAACTAGCATAAAGCTTGAACATTTTTATTGGACAGGTATAGAAAAATTTCGGAAACAAAAGTCCATTTGCACATGTCTGTGGGTCATGGTTTAGTCTGCAGCATCCCAGGAAGGTTTGATTGAAGGCAGAATGAAAGCATCGTGTCATCTCCACCCTCTGTAAGCCGGTTTCCTGCTTCTGCTCAATCAGAAGAAGGTGTTGATCCCGCTGCAACACATCACAGATATATTTTTTTAAAGTATTATAATTACACAGCATTTAAAACAAACACTAAGAATTAAAATTAAGGAATAGAAACAAATGTCTCACTGTGCTTTAGAAAACTTAAGTAGGTCATTCATATTTACAAAAACAAAAAACGGCATCATAACTAATTTGGATAACTGATAATAAAAAGAACAGTCATACTGAAGATAATATGCAGCTGAATAGGTTAATGTTGTGAATAAAATATACAAGCAGCATGAAATTTGCTTCTTACCAACAGTACAAGACAGCGAGTTCAGGACTTCGGCGTTCTCCGTTTCTCTGCTTCGGCCTGCAGATGAGACCCATCAGCTATGAACCACCATCAGCTCCGACTCCTCCTTGATAACCTCTCACAGCGAGCAGCTCCATCCATCTCACACTGAATCTTCTCTTTAGCCAACAAGCTCAGAAATGCTGAAACTCCGTTTGGATCACAGCTCTGGTTTTTAACGTCTTTGTTCTTCAGCAAACACTAAAGACATCCACTCGCTGTAGCAAGGTTTCAAAATGGCGGTCGGTTTGTTGTTAAAAGACGCTGTCAAGTTACTCTCCAGTGACTCCGCCCTCCAGCCAATCAGTGACCGACAGCCGTCTGACGTCACTTTTCAGTACCAGTTCAGCACGGATGGAACCACAGCTTAGGTGGTACGAAAAATAGTATCGGCTCGGAGCGGCTCAGCCAGACTTCTGCTGGTGGAGAGTAAAAAGGTACTGAGGTCGAGTCGATCCGAGTCGAGTCGTAACGGAGAGACGCCTAAAAACAGAGTATCTGCCTCACGAACTAAAACTGGGAGCTGGTTCCACAGGAGAGGAGCTTGGTAACTAAAAGATCTGCCTCCTATTCTACTTTTAGAAATCCTAGGAACTACCAGTAGACCTGCATTCTCAGAACAAAGTTCTCTGTTAGGAACATATGGAACAATCAGATCTCTGATGTATGATGGAGCTGATTATTAAGGGCTTTATACGTAAGGAGAAGGATCTTAAACTCTATTCTGGATTTAACAGGGAGCCAATGGAGAGAAGCCAAAACAGGAGAAATGTGATCTCTCTTTTTAATATTCATCAGAACTTTTGCTGCAGCATTTTGGATCAACTGAAGGCTTTTGATTGCATTTTATGGACTTCCTGATAATAAGGAATTACAGTAGACCAGCCTTGAAATAACAAATGCATGGACTAGTTTCTCTGCATCACTCCTGGACAGGATGTTTCTAATTTTAGCAATATTCTGGTGGTGAAAGAAAGAAATCTTAGAAACCTTTTTAATATGGGATTTTAATGTCATGTCTTGGTCAAAAATTACACCAAGGTTCTTTACATTATTACCAGAGGCCAAATTAATACCATCCAGATGAAGTGATTGATTTAGCAATAAAGACATCTTTATGATTCGGCCCATAGAGATCACTGTGATCCGGGCCTTCTGACCAACACCAGTAGGCAATTAGTAAAGTGTCTTGCCCAATGACACAACGACTGAGACCATCAAAGTGGGGGCTTGAACCGGCAACCTTCCGATCACAAGGCAAACACCCAACTCCTGAGTCACAGTCATACTGTTGTATGCATGCTGTAGAGCCCTACGCCGGCCCCTATCTTCAAGAAAATTGGGTATAAAAAAAAGGTATAAATGCTGCTAGAATGCGTCTCGGCCGGTTCTGCACGTCTCATTTCCACGCGGAATGTACATGTGTCAAGCATAAACCAAGCTTAAGAGAATGTATTTTTCCTCACTTTGGTTGTGTTTAGTTGCAGCACATGATTGAATCTGTTGATTTTGATGCTGCAACTTTGGTTTTTGCCAGACCAAAAACACGATCAGCTGCGTTCTTGGGCTCAAAGAGCTGCTCATTTTGGTTTTATTTTCAACGCAGCACAGACCGTTCACTTAATGCAAAAAGAGCTTTGTTCTGCTGCCGAAGTCACCATTATGCAGCAAAAATGAAAGGAAACTAGACATGCTGTCAGTTGAAACAGATTTTAGTCCTAAATAACTGAAACTCCAGCTCCCGTTGGTCACATAATGACTGCTCTACCAAAGAATTCCTGCTTGCTGCTGTATCCGTGTAGCCTTGGTGCCAGCCGTAGTCCCGCCCACAACATGGTCTGGAGGTGCGGTCTGGCATTCCCCTGTAGAGGAGCAATTATGTCCGAACAAGATCTGTTCGGACCAATCAAATCAGGCTTACGATTATTGACAGGTGAACAACAGTAACGTAATGAACCACATCACCAAAGAGCGCCTGGGTTGAATTTGTTTTCAACAACAATGGCTGCTGCTGGAGAACTGAGACGGTTAGATTCTGCCATCAAGTCTGTTCTAGAAGATATCGACAGCGCATTAATTTTAAAAGAGGAACTTTAAGAGAGGAACAGATAATGTCACACACTTCCGTTGCTCTGATTGGCTATAGGTCTATCCAATTGAGTGCAGAGGTATTTTTTTCCCTGGTTCGGTTAAAACACGCCCCATAATCACGGCCTAATGGAGCAGAATCAGACTCACATTCTGATTAGAACTGAGTATGGCTACGTCAGGCTAGTGTCCGTATGGGTTCTGATGGATTTTTATCTTTTCCGCTAACAGAGAATTAAAAAAATCCTCCGGTAATATTTTACTCCAGGTTAATATTCAAACTGCGTCACTCTCATGTATAAAGCCATCCACTCCTCCAAAATAATGTTTTTTCAACAAATCTACAGGAATCGCCTTATTTTGGATTCAAAACGCTGAATATCACCGAAAGGTGAGGGACTTTCATGTCTGATGTATATTGTTATTGAATTATTTTCCAGCCCTAATCACTAGTTTAATGAGATTGTTTATTAAAGTATTTTTCACTGCGGACTTGAATTCTTTTTGTTAATAAGCTTTTGTACTTTTGAAAGTTGTTTGTTATTATTCCATACGCATATGTTGTAACTTGCTTTATCAGGCAGGTATTAATAAAAGAATAACAGACTGAACTCTCTGATTATGATCATTTCCTGGATTCAAGGATGGTGCCCCGAATTGGTAATTTTGACCTAAATTTCTAATTGTACTAAGAATTGTTTTAAGCAGTTATTCATATCCAAAACAAACAATGTTGTTTTCCCCAGACCAAACTATCACTACTAACCAGTGACTCCACCCTCGGGTCGCTTAGAACCCCAGCGAAGCGAGTTCTACAAATCAGCTGGTACCACGTAGCTGTTAGTAGAGGAGAACCCTTAGAACTAAGCGGAACCAAATGGAACTGCGCTGGGTAGGAACTAGTTGAGAAGGGCTAAAAGATAGAACAAAATACAACCAATCAGAAATTCAAACAAACAAACTGCAGTCGTCTGTACAGCAGCCATGTTGAATTTTGAGGTGAGATTGGGGGAAACCTCCAACCTCCCAGTAGGAATTGTGTCTTCTTTAAATGTTAAATGATTCATAAATCAAGAATTCTGAGTACTACGTATAAACATCATTTTCTCAGCATGTGGACTAAAATTGAAATGTTAATGAAAATTATTGTAATACTAGGAACAGTTATTATACAGTCTTTATTTATGAGATAACTTTATTTTATTATCAGTGACTTTAAATGACTGGATACATATTCTCTTAAATGTTAAAAACAACAAAGCAGCTTATGAAGGTGTAACCAGCAACTTTATGGACAGGGAAACAGTCGGTCCCATCGGACCATGTTTCCCAGCTGAGTGTATGGAAGCAAAAATGTCTGTTTCCCTAAATGCTTCAAACTTTTAACCTTATCCCCTGAGGCAGTGGGTTAATATTACTGTTATTAACCCACTGTTATGAACAGTGCCATATTGTTTTAGTTTATTTTGACTCATATTACAAGCTATAATAAAGCAGTATATTCTAACAACACAAGGGTATTAAATCTCAAGTGCTTCATACTGTACCTGAACAGATATAAAACATCTTTGCTTGATTTTTCTGATGAGAAAATACTTTTATTTTCATGACCAGCATCTGGTTTATGTAGTTCAGAGAACCCAGTATCCCTCTGAATACAGGTGCTTGTTTAGTTTCTGCTGGAGTTTGACTGCAGGTGTTGACTGTTTTTAAAAATGTAATAAAGCCCCAGACAGTCAGACAGACAGACAGACAGACCAGGAGAGCTTTAAAGGGTTAACATTCGGGCGCGTAAATACTGTCCATCTGTAGGGCTTGTTTGCTCAAACAAACGCTTTAAACAAATGACCTAACAACACCAAGAAGCCCAGACTGTAGCCGAACGGTGTGTGTTACACCCAAACCCCCGCTGATGCTGATGAAAAGCCGTTTGTGAATAAAGAAAAAGAAAGTAGGCAAATAAAGCCATGTGGTGACAGAGATTCTGCAGCGATCATAACTAATGTACAACCGAAGTGATGAGCGGAGGATCCGGCTCAGCAGTTAGCCACAAGCACAAAGTACCAGAGGTACCAGCAGCTCCATTATTGTCCAGAGCGGCAGCTTTGTCCCTGCTGACGGCCGGGTCAGAACTCCAACATGGGCTATTGTCAGCCATAGCTGGCGGCTGGCAGGAAGCCTCTGTTACGGGGCTCTAAGCTCGGTCTCGGGTCGTGATTTCCGACCGCCCTCCGCTTGAGCAGCGAGTGAAAACCGAAAGACCGCTTCATGTGTGACAGGATATAATAAGAATATGAGTGATAAAATGAGCCTGGTGGCGGCGGGAAAGAGTAAAATGAGATCCAAATGAACGGCGACTCCGCCGAGGCTTCCCCCGCTGCTGTCCGCTCCTGACAGGGGGAAGGCAGAGTTTAGTTTGGGGATACGGGAGGATGTCAAACAGCTAACCGGTGACAGAAGCAGACCAAGCCACTAACTAAATATCGTTATTTACTAAAGTCTCTTTGGATTCACGGGAATCTGTTTAGCTATATTTGCGTAAAAATGTCACAACCCCGGTCGGCTAGATTTAACTCCGCCTTCTTCTTCTTCTCCGAGCGGCCTCTCTTCAGATGCAGACGGGCTACTGAGAGCCACAAAGCTGTCAAACGCAGCCGAGTCTTCGCCATTTTTGTTTGTTCCCCACAAATGCAAACCGCCACAAAAGCAGCTCGATGAGCAATCTGGCCTTACCTGCCGTGGAACCAGTCCTTGCAAGCATCGCACTCGATCATAAACTGGGTCACGTCGTAAGGTAATCTGCAGATGCAATATACTGGTACAGTCGCCATGTTCAATTCACAACTACGTCGGGATAGACTGGGGGGGGCTGCAGGAGGAACAACGTCCTGCAAACAATATGATCCAATATGATCTTCCCCAGAAAAAAAGGCAGGGGCAGTCCCGCCGGACACATGGAGCTCAGCTCACTGCTCCATCACGCCGCAGTCGTGCTGGCGGAGCGGGCGAAGCGGCGGAGGCTCTCCTTAACTGGCTGTCCTGAAATGCATTCTTTTTATTATTATTATTAGAACTATATGCATGCCCCCTGCTGACTGCACGGCACTGAGGCACTCACAACCGGACCCAGAGGAAAACGTAGCATAGATGTGTTTGCAACTTAAATAATAGGAATAGTTACGTCATGGAGCGAGTTAAAACCTGATCACTGAATTTTAGGATCAATCAGCGGAGCTGCAGGAGTCTGAAGGAAAACCAGGAACCTTACAGCTCAACATCAACGGGATGCTTCAGAGAGAGAAAAAGTTACTTAAGAAAATTAATAAATAAATATATATATGGAGAAGAATATATATATAGGTCTCCTTAACAGTGGTAATGACAGTAATACTTATTATGTAGCTGTTTTAGTTCAGGTCATGGTACACAGTGACACTGAAAAACACAAATATGAGGATTGTACCACCTGCTATAAAATATATTTTTTTCTGATAAGATTTTATGTGAATTGTCTTTAGAGTTTAATCGTTTTTTTATTGTCACTCTACCAGGAGGCACAAGGAATGTAAGGAAGTCCAGCTGAGCCACCATACACACAAAAAAGCAGTCATAAAAAGGGAATAAAAGACATGAACAACAACACTTTCTTTTTTGCACATTCAAACTCAAAGTATTTTTTTTTTTCATCCATTCCCATGTAAAGCTTATATACAGTAGTATGAATCATAAAAACTCATTAAACCAGCAGCGGATCACCAGCAACAGCTGAGGCACTGACCCAGGGTGTCCAGAGAAGGGGAGGTCGGGACCCCCACCTCCACCCAAGCACTACCTAGAGAGCACCCAGGCAGCAACAGATGACTATGCTCCCAAGGCAGAGGGCTCCCACAATAGATGGATAGATAGATAGATAGATAGATAGATAGATAGATAGATAGATAGATAGATAGATAGATAGATAGATAGATAGATAGATAGATTACATTAAAAGGACAAATACAAGACTAAGTGGTAGACCACATATCAATAAAATGTTGAAACATTTGAAAAATTCTACCAAAGTAGGCAGGGCCAGGAGGCACGGAGGAGCATGGCCAAGTTTGGAGGATGAGGGGGGGGAAACACGGGGGTATGGTCAGGAGCAGAGTGACAGCTAGCTTAACCTGAGGTGGATGATTTCTCTCCTCCGCCATCACTGGAGGTAGAGGGAGTCTTTCTGGCTCAGGGCGCTGAGGCAGCGCTGCCCGAACCCGGCGCTGCCACTGCTGAGCCAGACGGAGACAGGATGGTATGGAGCGCCAAAGTGCTCAAAATGAAATAAATAAATAAAACCCTATGATATAAATGTTTACATTAATACATATTAGACAAATATTGTATGTGACAATGAAATTATGAAAAAAATGTATTCATAACAAGTTTAAACTCATTATTATGAAATATTTGTCTTTTTCTTTAAGAATGTATTTATTAATATAATAAATGATTTCATTGTAAAAAAAAAATCTTGGTAATAGACTTGATTTTTCCGTCATTTTTATTTAATTTTATCAGTTTTTATTCTAAAACGTCTTTTTTTCACAAAATCAGCTTTTGTTTCATAATAGTGTTTTCCCCAATGGCTTATATGTATCAAAAGAGCATTAATCCGCCGACTGAGCTCACTGTGTGGGACCTCCATGCCCGTTGGCTGGTGCTTAGAAATGAATCCTCCTGGATAGCCGTTCTCACTGACTGCTAGCAGCCTGTGTACCTTAGCATAACATGCTAAGTCAAGGCCATAGCCTGTATATATAATAGACAAACCCTCGCTGACGTCACCCATAGGTTTCTGAAGAGAAAAAATTAAGCCAACTGGGCGGTTCCCACCACCGACATCTTGTCCACGTCACTCACCTCGTCACTCTCAGAAACTCCAAAAATGGGCAAAGAGGTGGGGCTGAGAGTGGCGCTGTGATGCTGAGGGTGGAGGGTTAACGCTACGAGCCGACATACGTAGCTACAGGCTAGTTAGAAGCAATGGCCGCTGGCTGCTCTGCTTTTTGACCGCATGCCATGGAGGCCGCCATTGCTCCTCCCTTGCTGTAGTACCTCCATTTGGCCGCTAGGCCCCCATTGAAAAGCATTGGACTTTAGACACATTAAAAACAACTTTAATGCCTGGTGCCCCATTTTTTTAAACTTTCTATGGCTACATATTCTTCCTGAGATAACGCTGTGCTCATAAAAAACCTGGGCACCAGCTGGATTTCGTAAGATAATTTTTTGAAATCTTGCATAATTAATGAGAGGGCTGAGCCAAGTTTAGCATCGGAGCTAAAGACGCGGGAGCAGAATGGGCGTGATTACGACCGAACTACACGCCCCATGAGGGCAGAGTCTACAGTGAAGATCCCGCCACTTTGCCCTTTTTAGGAACATGCTTCGTCAGAGCTGGGGAGGAGGAGTCTGTGAATCCGTCATGAATTCCCCCATGAAAGTCATTCTGGTTAATGGGGAGGAGTGAGGAGGCGCGGTCTATTCTTTTTTTACAGTCTATGGTTAGAAGCTAGTCGGGAGCTAACTGAAGCTAACGTAGGCTGCAGCCGGTTTCAGCCAGAAGACCGCGGTTAAGAGACTTTTATCCCGTTTTTCAACAACGATCACTTTAGACCCAGAAACCTCTTGAGTAGAGAAAACATATCGATATAATAAGACCCAAGGGAGTTGGGTCAATACTGTCTAATATGGTGTTATTTCCATTACCATCGGTGGAGGATGAGGACATAGACGGGCTCATCTTAACAACACATCCAGCAAAAAGCAGTCACAAAGTTATCATGAAAACTCAGATCCTCTCAAAAAATAAAAGACTTTTGACTCACCTCACATCTCATCCATCAGTTCTGCCTCCAGCTGTGTTCCTAACACCAGTACTGATCTAACCAGCGATCATCCAGTCTGTCTAGAGTCCAACTCTGTAGTCTTCCAGCCTGATGTAGCCGTCTCCGCTCTGGATGCCGCGTCTTATCGGTCCTGCCGACGTTGCTACTCTGCTGCTACCCGACCGATCGCCTGCTCCAACTCGTGTGTAGTAAGCAATAAAAGCTCCGACCAGAACAGCATTCTTCTGGGCCACCTGACAGAACCCCTCCCCCAGCTGGTAAGGCATCAGACGGTATGAAGCCTCCCCCCAAAGCATAAACTTCCTGGACGGTCTGTTACTGTAATCAACACCACAGCAAGCCGTCTTTCATCAATAATTGTAGATTAACATCCAAAACCAAATAAAAACTGCAAAGGCAACTGATAGTGGAGTTCATAAACACCAAATGACAGAAGTCTTTACGTTAGTCCCAGGCTGTGAAGAGCTTCCCCGCAAGCAGAGGGGGACAGCAGACTACGTAGCAAGCTATTAGCTACAGTTAGCCAGCATTAGCTACAGTTAGCCACCATTAGCTACAGTTAGCCACCATTAGCTACCGTTAGCCACAATTAGCCACCAGCGTTAGCCTAGACGGAACTGTCAATCAAAAGGACACGCCCCTAATTATTCATAATTTCAAGATTAAATTATAAATAAACTGAGAAGTTAGAAAAATATTCACCCCCCTCAGAGTTGTCATGATGGTAAACCTGAACTATTTAACCTAAAATGTTTTTTGAACCAGGCTGTAAACATGTTTATTTTTGCTGTAAAGTTGGCCTTTTTAACATGGGAGTCAATAGAAAATTGCTCCTTTTTTGGGGCCAGCCCCTAGTGGATGAGGGGTGAACTGCAGTTTTTACCACTTCCTGGTTGGCTTCACATTCTGCGGGCGGAGTTTGCCCCTTGGTCAAGGCTCTGAGCTGCAGGAACTTTGGCCAGTTACTCTGATTAATTAAATTGAGAGGAATTGTCATATTTATGGAATAATAATAATTATCAGAGGATGACATCTTGAGTCATTTGGATTATATTTTTAAAATGATCCCGGCCTCAGCACTCAAGACTTTCTGTCCGACAACCACTGGAGCTATCTTTGTCACCCAGCACACATCGGAGGAGAATGGGGGAAGAAGCCCTGGTGGGTGGTTAGATACAGGGAGAGTTATTTAAACACGGTCTTCTTCCAGCAGTCTCATCATAGGCATGGAGCCCCAGGTAGCTTTACTATCAGAACACTGATGCAGCAGCACCTGAAAAAGCCACATTAAAAATTTGGTAAACATTATGAGCATCTGGGTAAAGCCATACTCGAAAGCCAACAGGTGTTAAACGACTTGTAATAATTATTATTATTCCATAAATATGATAATTCCTCTTAGTTTAATCAGCGAGAGTAATTGGAGCTGGGTGAAGTTCCTTGCAGCTCCAAGCCATGCTAAGCTACAGCAAGCTGCTAGCAGTGAGTAACAGATATCCACGAAGATCAATTTCGAAGCACCAGCCAATGAGCATGCAGGTCCCACACATTGATTCTGATTGGCTGATGATCTTACTCAGTGGATAAATTCTCTGGAAAACACCATTATGAAACAAAAGCTGTTTTTTTGAAAAGGCATTTTGGATAAAAACTAATGAAATTAAATAAACATGACTGAAAAATAAAATCTATTATTAAATATTTTTATACAACTAAATAATTTTTTATTCAAGTGCATTTTTAAAGAAAAAATAATAAATATGAATAATAATGACCTTAAACTTTTATATGATTTGAGTTTTTTTATATAAATTTAATTGTCACATAATATATTTGTCTAATATTTATTAATGTAAATATTTATACCATAAGGTTTTCTTTCTTTATGTAATTTTGATCAGTGTGGTGCTCCATAGGCTGGGTCAACTCTCTGAGTGGTAATGCTAACAAAGGCTAATGTTAAAAACAGTGTCAAACTTCCTAAAAATGTTTATTATCTCCTGTAAAGTATAAAACTGCTCGATCGGACCATTAACGACACGTTTAGCCGCATGCTATCATTTCATCGATGGTTGTTTGAGTGGTGTCCAGCAAAAAACGTGGGCTACATTCATAATTGGAAAACTTTTTGGGGAAAACCTGGTCTGATCTGCAGAGACGGCATCCCTCCCACTTTGGATGGACCAGCTTTTTTTTCTAGGAATCTGGACAGATTTATTAGTCCTTCAAAACACTGACAAACCAGGGTCCGGACCAGGAAGCAGAGTCGTAGTTTAACCCACCTCTGTTTCTGTACTGCTACCACATTGAGACAGTGTCTTACCCAGGGGCGCTGCTAAGAATTTTGGGCCCCATGACAAGAATCTTGGCAGGGCCCCCAACACAGCTGAGATCTTTTTTCATATTACTTTACATAAAATCATGCACTATATGCTATACGGTATCATTCTCATATATTTAAGTCAATCAGACTTTATGTGAATTATATAACTGCTCCTGCATTAGCTTGGTCGACCACCTTAATTTCATTATTTTGTGCTTAGACTCGCAATGTAAATGGATTACAAATGATTTACTTTTATTTTTGCTAATTGTTTGAATAGTGGTATTGGACAGAGAGCAAAACACATTCAGGATTTATAAAAGATAGGTCTATACATAATAATAATATCAGATTAGTCCTAGATTAAGTAGATTATAATTTTTTGACTGAAGATAAAGGTTTCATTTTTATTTTAGGATTTTAATAAAGCATTCTGTTGAACACACATTTATTATAAAAACTTCAGAGTATTTTGGATTCTGTACAGAGTTTATTAAAGTGATACATGGGTGGTTGACGTGAACTCATTCATAGTGAAAAAAATAATAATTCAAAAATATTTGTCAAATGACATATAGTTATATTCCCTTATATTTGAATAATTCAAAACTGAATGTGTGTATTTCTAATTCTTCATATTTTTTGCCAATTATTCACTTTTTGGTGTGGTAGTCCAAAAATGTGTCCACCGGTGCAAGAACATAGAGAATGTCATTATTTAAATCAGAAAATGTTGGACAGATAAGATAGACAAACCCAAGGCATATTACTGTGCCCCAATTATATTTCCACATTAAACATACCCCCAAAAAAGTCAGAATTGTTATTATACCATAAGATGTACACATCGAGACTTCACCCAAATTTAAGGGTTACATTAATTAGTATAAAACCCAATGAATCTTCATTCAATCCTTAGCTGCATAGTGATGATATTATTATTATAGTATCCAACACTTTCTACAGGCATTTTTCATTTAAATACCTTTTCCATTCACAATTCAATGTGTTGCACCCCAGGACATTCTGTTGCAGCAGTGGACAACAGAGTATTAGTATGCCCATGTTGTGTACAAAGTCAAATTATTATTTTAAATTCAGTCAACTTTTTAGTACAACACAGATAACCATGAATGGAATTAATCTATAACATAACTGGGTCCAATTCTTCGAACAACCCATAAACACAACACAGTGAAATATCCTGTGCTCCTTTAAAATAATTAATTGTGAATGGATTCATTATTTCCTGAACTGAGCTTTACATACATACTTTCACATAACCAGAAATGGAATTAATCAAGAAAATAACTAGGTACAATTAGTTGAACAACCCTCCATGAATATTGTGATACGATGGTGCATTAATAATGTCTATTATTAGTTGCTATTTAATTATAATTGAATTTATTAATAATAAATTATTGCATGATATAATTAAATAATTATAATTACATAATTATTTATTATTAGGTTAAAATAATTCCTGATAACTTTCTGCGTTTCTCTCTCAGGAAGTTCTCTTTCAGCCTCTCCCTAAACTTCCTGGACCTTTCCTTAGTGATCATCTCAGCCTCTTACTTTCACCATAAACTAGCTTTAACAAACAGAGAAGGAAGGTTTGAGGAAATCATTTCTCCCCACAGCCATCATGGTCTACAACAACTCCTGGTAAAATGAATTAGTAATGAGCTACAACAACACTGGAGTTATACATACAAATTGAAATATTTGTGTGTAATTAGATAAAAAATAATTTGGAACCAAACTCAGTTTTACTAACTACAGCTTGTTTGTCTGTTAGGTTGTATAATACTATCACACTGAGAAAGTACTGAGAAATCAACCTTTGGTTATTCCAACTACGGTGGAATGGATGAAATTATACATTATTAATGGTAGGGGGCAGCATTTACACATTAAGTAGATGTATCTCAGGAGCAATGTTATATCAGGGTATACAGGTTGCCTAACATCAAGCAAACATGCTGTGAGGAACATATATGTGCTTGGCTATACTGCTTACCCTTTCCTATTTAGCTGTTTGCATAATTCCTCAGCCATTGTAGAGTCATGGTCAAACCTTTCATCAGTTTCATAATTGTTTTTTTTGTTTTTGTTTTTGCATGTTTCTAGGATCACAGCAAAGCACAATAAAACACTTTAAGTTTAACTGTTCTTTAGTAAATTCATTTAAAATCTTGAGTGGGGCAGACCCAATATGGATGCAATGTAAAAAGCTCTGTAAGGTTGGTGGCTGAGAATACCTTTACGAGATGTAAGACGTTTCCCGACCTGTTGTAGATTATAGTGTAACAGAAATAGTAAGAGTGACAGGAAGATCCCCAAAGCAAAGGAAGATGCTGAAGAAATATGTTATGCAAGTGACAAAGATGCTGAAAGAGGGGCTGCTAATGCTAATGTAGACGAGCAGCAAGGAAAAACAATAGAAAGGATTTAATCGCTCAGCATGGAGATACTGGATTTCAACAAAGAGATAAAACCTCAACGATGCCGGCTTAACAAGACAACGCTGGCATCAATGAATGCTGGCATCAATGCTGGCATCAATGCTGGCATCAATGCTGGCATCAGTGAGTCTTGATCATTCATAAGTGGTCAGCCTGTGGCAGAAATTAAGGTGTTTTTTTCAGAATGTTTACTTGTATTTTCAAAGGTGTCAGTTTGTTTTTAAAATTGCCGGGGACAATATTTATAAACTTAAGGATTGCTTGGAACAGTTTTTAAATATTTATATAGCCTCTAAGTACTTATCCATTTCATGTTTCATTACACTATGCACTGCAGTGTATAAACTTGGTGAAAATCGCATCTTTATTAAATCAACAGCTTTCTCTAGAACGGTTTGCAGCAGGGATTATGGTGCATTCACACCACAGGCTTTGTCAGCGTCAGGCAAAGCTCACAAAGCATCTAGTTCACAAGCGTAAAGTCTGCAAACTCTCCCACTTCTGAGCAAAAAAACAATGCGTGGGCGGGGCTTCTTCTGTTGCTGTACGTTCTGAACTATGGCAGATAGTATTGAGAGAGTGCCTTGGCTTTATTTGCTAAATAAAGCTAGACAACGTCGACTTCGGCAACATCAGCGCCGTTTGTGGATACACCCTATTCTACGGATGCGTTCTGAGTTTGGGGAGTTTAACCATTTGCTCCAGGAGCTGCTTATGGATTCAGTCTGTCCCGCGCCTAATTTTACAACCTCCTGGGCCGCATTGGAGCTCAAATCTCTGACCAGGACACCAACTACAGGTTCTCTATTCCTCCCGAAGAGCGCCTGTCCATCCGTCTTCGGTAAGTGTTATTTATGATTTTTTAAATCTGCGTAATCTAGACTTAAAATGTAGGTTTTTCCAGCTCCCGCAACATTCAAAATACTTGTAGTGACATCGCTACAATTATGAGCTCTGATTGGTTAACGCGCCGCTTCAGGGCCGTCAGCACCGTCAAAAGATCAACTAGCTGAACTTCTGCGTTGCTGCCGTTATGAGCTTTGAAGCATTAAAAGCAGGAAAAGCTTGAAAAGTTGACGGAGCCAAAGCTCACAAAGTGCCTCAGAGACTGAAACGCTCCTCCAACGGCCTCCGCCAAAGACTTAACATGTAATCTAGATGTCGCTGACGCTGACAAAGTCCTTGGTCTGAATGCAGCATTATAATTAGCACCTTCAAGCCAGAGACCATGGTCTTGATGGTTAAATGTTGGATATAATATGTACTTCCACCAGCAGAAGGCGCAACAATAAAACATGCTCCTTTTGCAACCTTAGGGCAGCTACCTGTGGGCGATCCGCATAAAGTTGCTTCAGGTGGAAAAAAAAATAAAAAATTTCACGCCTCCAGGGGGAAGTTTATTTAATGCGAACGGACTGGGAGTGAGACACTGGCTGTGTCCGAATTCAGCGGCTGGATCCTTCGAAGGACCCGGTCTACTCGGTCTACGTGGGCTGGGTCCTTCGTCGACCGGGTAGACCGGATGTTAACAGCTGTGAATTTGGACGGTCTAGCCTTCAGTTGAATTCCCGCCCCCACTTTGCCGAACGTCCTGTCGCCTAGAAACCGCGATCACGCTAAACCAGCTGGTAAAGCCAGAAATATTCCCCAGTATTTTACTCACCTTTTTTACTCTAGAGGAACAACAAGTTTTACTGTCTGCGCCATGTTTTATATTTCTGGCTGAGAGGTCATCATATCAAGATCATTTTATTTAATCCAGGTTAATACTTAAGATCGCTACTATCATGATAATTTCTGCAATTGAATGACTAGTGATCAAATGTACCAATTTGTAATATTACATTTTTTATATTCATTTTAACTGTAAAAATTCTTTGTGAGCTTAAAACTATATATGCCTTTTAGATCAAAACAGCATTTTCTAATTTGATTTTATATATCTATGTTTTTTTTTACCAAGCATATTCCAAATTGGCTCTTCCTAAATAAACTGAATTGTTTTTTGTAAACAACCACTGCAACAATAGCTAACATTGTGTTTTAACAAAACTGCAGGTCATAACACTTTTCTCCACAGCTGCCTCTTGGGATGAGCTTGAAGATGAAGCTGCTGGAGGTCTGTGGGGCTCTCTGGTTGGAAAAACTTGTCTTTTGAGCACGTCAACTTAAGCAGCCTGTAAACCCTGATGATGGATGCAGTGGAGAGCATGACGAAGCTGCTCTGAACTCTCTCTGCAGACCAACCTGTATGATTTCCCCCTCGTCAACCAGAAAATATTAAAAAAAAATCTGTATTCAACTGATCCAGCTACACTGCCCGTTTGTTCTAATTAAGCTTAAAGACGTAATTTATACACAAAAACTTATCCTAATGCCAATATGTTATGTTATTTTAAACTGTTCAACGTAAGCTTCTTTAAAAACACTAATACAACTTTTAATGAAATTACTTCATGATATTTAACATTTTTAGAAATTCATTTATTCACAACCATCGAACACCTAAATAAAAATGTGACAAAAACATGAATGAAAAAAAAAACAGTCCACCCATTCAGTCCCTGCTCTCCTCTCCAGTCTCCCTTTGCTGCTTCATATCCTAAACAAGAAGACAATAAACACAGTTTACAAAAAAGAGCAACACAACAACATTTATGAAATCTATATTTGAAATCTATATCTATAAGTGATCAGTCATAAATGATGTTATTTGCGCTTCTGCAAATATACATACAGTAGGTTTATTTTTTGCTTTCAAATTAATTTTCCGGCAAGGGATTAATTTCTCCTGCAGATACAACTCCTCCTGAATTTTCCTCATTGGATAGAAAATAAATAGGAGAGGAACGTGACAATTTTATTGATTTAAGAATGCAGAACTGTAGTTTTCACAGCAGATCACAGGTTCTGTGTTGTATGAGCATCAATATGAGAACATAAACTGTGTAACTGGATTTAATCTTCAACCTCCAAGCCACCGTGCCCTGATTTTCACTCGGTAAAGAGGTAATAATTTCTCCTAAGAGAAGTCGACTTTTTACTTAATTTCCCAAAGCAGAAATTAGCTGCCTAAAGATGAAGAAACTTTTACACTACCATACGAGCTCGTTTACGAGCGATGCTTTACAAATAAAAATAAAATACATATCTAAGCCAACAATAAAAGGCAAACAACACAACCGCTTTAAGTTTTTAATTTTTGAACCGCCAGTTTTTTTTGTTTTGTTTTTTTTAACGTGTCCTGTCTAGCAGTATGCTACTCAGAATTGGTGTCTGAGTACCAAGTACAAGCCCAACAGTTTTACTTTCCCAAGCAGAGTATTACAGCTTCGCTGTAGTACGCCACTTGATGTATATGTATGAAAAATCTTTATTAGTGATTACTGTGGGTTCAATTTCCTGATGTCATGGACATTAAACTGAGACAAGAAGGGAGAAAGGAAGAAGGTGAAGAAAAGAAACCGGACCAGCAGAGGCGCGAACCGACGACACAAGACAGGGAGGCAAACAAAGAACACAAGAAAACATCCCAGTCCTCCACCTCTGCCGGACGGCAGAGAAACAGTAATACAAAACAAAAACAACAAACTGTACAGAACCAAACCAATAGTTCGGATCTGGTAGAATAAACTAAGAATTACACATTCACTACACACAAGCATTGATTAATGAACATAATACAAATGTTTCTGGTAAGCTCCTGTGAACAACTAACTAATGATGATAACCTCAGCTTAAGATATGTCCGTCCTCACCAATGTCCCCACACCTATGTGTGTGCGAGCATGCAGGTCGGAATAAGGTTTCCCCATGCAAGTGATTGATAGCTGGTGTAAGGAACCGTCAATCCGTCCTACAGGAATCGGCACAGACATGGAGGAGGCAAGAGATGTATGCATCCAGGGTCCCACAGAGTACAGAGGCCACAGGCGGATCAGCGCAGGGTCGATCACCCACCAAGAGAGGAACAGATGGAAGCCCCAGGGGAACACCCACCAGCCGCAATGCTGGGGCCCGAGAGATCGCAGTGACGAGCCCACGGGCTCCGCCGGTAACCGGCTACGCCAGGGCGGGCCCGGATCAGGAACCGGAGGCCACGGGGACCAGGGGCACCCCGCCCCCCAGCGGGGCCCCAACCAGGGACCAGCCGACAAGGGCCCCCCGCCGCCGCCGCAGGCAAGGAGGATCCGCAGCCAACCGACGGACAACACACGCTGCCGCCACCCCGGACCAATACCCACCGTCAACAACCCGGCCCGTCTCCACACACCCACACGCCAGGGGAACCGCCAGGTTTTAATATACTTACATCTAAAACTGTGCTCCTCTGTCGCTTCGCCTGCTGCTTCGTCCGCCATGTTGCTGGAAGAAAATTCTCCCGTTCAGCCCGCAATGAATCTTGGGATATGTAGACCAGCGAAGGATACACCGCAACGGTCCTTCAAATCGGGGAGAAGTTGGCCGGATTCGTCGGCCGCATTTGAAGCAGTCTTTGGATTTGGACAGTCCTAGTCGCGGCGCTGTGACGTAACTGGCCGACAAATCCGGCCTTCGAAGGATCCAGCCGCTGGATTTGGACACAGCTAATACTGTTGTTGTAATGATTTGTTTATGAGTCCCAAAGAGGAAAATGTTCATATGTTGTTTTGGTGGAGGGAGCAGGAGGGATTTTTCCTGAAGTTGCGCTGATGATGCAATGCTGTCGCTATTAAACCATCCATCAAGCGATTCAGGAATGAAAAATCAAGGTAGGTACTATGGACAGTATTTGCTTTCTGCACTGTGATTTTTGCACTATATAAATTTTAGCGGCCTATCCAAATAATGAAAAACTAATAATTCACTGCACTATAATTTACTTTCAATAATGGATCAAGTTATATTTCTTTTTGATTTTTTTTCCAACTTTGATGGAAATGTTGTCCACTTCCTGGTTCTCCATTCCTGCGTCACAGAAGGGTATCTCTCTGGCAGCTGGATGCAGAGATTGGGAGGATTTTTCACCTTCAGCGCAAAGTAATATTCTGGCATGCTCTCTACACAAACAGTATGTCAACATATTATCTTTGGGAGTCTTAAATGAGCAAAAATATGTCTTTTTTTTCTAGCAACCCACCCGCAGAAAACAGACCTATTATATTTCATTTAAATGGTCCCTCATTCCTGTGATGGACTGGCGACAAGCGGTTCAGAAAATGGATGGATGGATGGATGGTCCCTCATTTATTATTAAAATAACCCACAAAAGACAAAATCTGCAAAGAAGTCATCTTTATTTTTTTACAATCAGTTTTAAGGCTGTAAACCCCCTAGCCACACACTTTTTTTTTACACTTTTCCCAGACATACATTAACATTTCTCACTAATTTTAACACTCAAACCTTTGTAGATTTAAAACAAAAGTATTAATACGCAATACGGTCTCTCCACTATTGCGCCGCTCGGTGCGTCTTTCTCTACTGAAGGTCTCTGAGCAGGTGTCATTTCCGACTGAGGAAAATAGTTAAGGGCAGTTTGTAACTCCTGGTTTTTCTTCTGAATAAGATGTTTATAACCAGACATAATAAATTCGGCAAGCACAGGAGATATAACAGGAGAGATTGATAATTGCCTCCAATCATTTAGGATGCAGAACACAATGTGTGTTAATGCGCTGTAAAGAAAGCCTTTCAATTGTGCTGTTAAAAAAATCCACAAAACAGCAAAGCAGCAAAGGATGGACCTGCATTATAGCATGGGAACTTGATAACTGTAAGTTTTCCATCTTCAAACAGGTACCAGTGACCAGTAGCTGACTGCACTGCCATCCTCAATATACCATACCATGACTCAACCTGAGGAAATACAAATACAGTGGGGCAAAAAAGTATTTAGTCAGCCACCGATTGTGCAAGTTCTCCCACTTAAAATGATGACAGAGGTCAGTAATTTTCATCATAGGTACACTTCAACTGTGAGAGACAGAATGTGAAAAAAAAATCCAGGAATTCACATTATAGGATTTTTAAAGAATATATTTGTAAATTGTGGTGGAAAATAAGTATTTGGTCAATAACAAAATTTAACTCAATACTTTGTAATATAACCTTTGTTGGCAATAACAGAGGTCAAACGATTACTATAGGTCTTTACCAGGTTTGCACACACAGTAGCTGGTATTTTGGCCCATTCCTCCATGCAGATCTTCTCAAGAGCAGTGATGTTTTGGGGCTGTCGCCGAGCAACACGGATTTTTAACTCCCTCCACAGATTTTATATGAGGTTGAGGTCTGGAGACTGGCTAGGCCACTCCAGGACTTTCAAATGCTTCTTACGGAGCCACTCCTTTGTTGCCCGGGCGATGTGTTTGGGATCATTGTCATGTTGGAAGACCCAGCCACGTTTCATCTTCAAAGCTCTCACTGATGGAAGGAGGTTTTGGCTCAAAATCTCACCATACATGGCCCCATTCATTCTTTCCTTAACACGGATCAGTCATCCTGTCCCCTTAGCAGAAAATCAGCCCCAAAGCATGATGTTTCCACACCCATGCTTCACAGTGGGTATGGTGTTCTTGGGATACAACTCAGTATTCTTCTCCCTTCAAACACGACGAGTTGAGTTTATACCAAAAAGTTCTACTTTGGTTTCATCTGACCACATGACATTCTCCCAATCCTCTGCTGTATCATCCATGTGCTCTCTGGCAAACTTCAGACGGGCCTGGACATGCACTGGCTTAAGCAGGGGGACACGTCTGGCACTGCAGGATTTGATTCCCTGTCGTTGTAGTGTGTTACTGATGGTAACCTTTGTTACTTTGGTCCCAGCTCTCTGCAGGTCATTCACCAGGTCCCCCCGTGTGGTTCTGGGATTTTTGCTCACCGTTCTCATGATTGCTCCCACAGTTGATTTTTTCACACCAAGCTGCTTGCCTATTGTAGATTCACTCTTCCCAGTCAGGTGCAGGTCTACAATTCTTTTCCTGGTGTCCTTCTAAAGCTCTTTGGTCTTGGCCATAGTGGAGTTTGGAGTCTGACTGTTTGAGGCTGTGGACAGGTGTCTTTTATACAGATAATGAGTTCAAACAGGTGCCATTAATACAGGTAACGAGTGGAGGACAGAAGAGCTTCTTAAAGAAGAAGTTACAGGTCTGTGAGAGCCAGAGATCTTCCTTGTTTGAAGTGACCAAATACTTATTTTCCACCATAATTTACAAATAAATTCGTTAAAAAACCTACAATGTGAATTCCTGTATTTTTTTCCCACATTCTGTCTCTCGCAGTTGAAGTGTACCTATGATGAAAATGACTGACCTCTATCATTATTTTAAGTGGGAGAACTTACACAATCGGTGGCTGACTAAATACTTTTTTGCCCCACTGTATTTCAAAAGTACTTAGAAAGGCTATACAGTCGACCATACTGTCCAAATTCACAACAAATTCAAACGTTTTTACATACTCTTGACTTTCCCTCAATTGGAAAGAAACATTATTTCCAAATATTTTTTTTCTTCTTTATAGAACCAATTTACAAAGCACTTTACATTTTTACATTTTCAAAGCACTTTACAAGAAAAGTGAATTCAAGTCATACATTGATTCCAAATATTCCAATCAGTTTGAAAGTTTGCTGTACTGTTAGGGAACCCTCATACTGAGCAAGCATGCAGCAACAGTGAAGAGGAAAAAGTCCCCTTTAAAAGGAAGAAACCTCCAGCAGAACCTGAACCTGGCTTCATCTGACATGACCATTTGGGGTTTTGAGAAGACAGAACAGACAAAAAGAACTGATCTAAGAGTACTTTCTGTGCTAAAATTAAAAGTGTATGACAGGTCATTGGGGACGTTCAGTTCATGGGAGCATCATCGCAGTTGATGCCCTCAAACAAGGGATCACAGCCAACCAGAGCACCTGACCAGCTGTAGCTTCTATGGTAGGGAGACCAACCATCCTCTTCTCCGGACATGCCCACTTCTCACCTCCTGTCAGGGTTTTCATGGTGTTTCAGGGAACCAATAAGCAAACAAACTGACTGGTGTGATATATTACGTCTAATATTACGTCCTCCCAGAGCTGCTGTCTAGTGCATGATCCACCCTAAATACAAAAGACAGTTAACGGTCATGCTGGGATTTGCCACACCGCACTCCGTTGCGCCTCCTTGTACTAAACCTAAAAAAAATTTTTTTACTTGATTTCTTAGAATATGGTTTCAGATTTTTGTTACATTTTTGTCCAGTAATACCTAAGTTAATTATTGTTACTGATAAATGTATGTTATCACAACCACATGGAGAAGGCACACTTTGAACATGTTAAAATGAAAAGAATCAGTCCTGAAAGTGTTTGTGTCCTCTTTAAAAAGAAAAATCAAAACATTGTCACCCTATTCTATGGGGGGGGGGGGGGGGCACAGAAAACTGTTGAAATAACAGTATTTATACAATTAAACTACAAAGAACAAATTAAGTATAATACAACTGCAGTAGTTCCCACACATTCAAATCTGTGGTGGTGCGCCACAGATTCAACATCGCCCCCCCCCCCAAAAAAAACCCAAAAACCCCCAAAAAAGACTGTCAAAATTTTTTCTTTTTCTTTTTTTTATGCACAACTTCAATAAAACCCGACTGCAGCCACAACACCTCTTCCTCTTCCTCGGACAGCTTGGAATGTCGTCTGTGTGACAACATGGGGATATTTCTGCAGGCGGACAGTTTGCGCAACGTTTCTGATTCCCCTCAAATAAAGGGGAGCCCCTGGGGAGAGCAGAGTAGCGCTGTCTGGATTTACTCAGCCAAGCGTGAGCAGGGTGCCACTGTTTTTCTGGGTAAGGAGGAGGAAAGTGGCGACCATAAGACTCTGCATACATGGGCATATTTGCCAACCCTCCCGATTTTCCCGGAGGAGTCCCGAATTTTAGTGCGCCTCACAAAAATCTCCCGGAGCCACCATTCTCCCCAATTACTCCCGAATATCTGACGGTGTTTCATATCATGTACTCTCTCTGTTTCTTAAATAAGATGTAATAAGAATAAAACATGTTACATTTGCAAAGGATGGAGCTATTGTAACGCAGGCCCAGTGTCTCCCAATTTCTTTAAATCGAAATATGGGACACCCACCAAGCAGTTTCAACACTGATCAGAGAGAGCAGCCGCAGGGTGAGCTCCATTTATAGTTAGTCCACAATAAGGAAGGCTTTACCCTTCCAGTCCACACAGAGGGAAAATGTAACCCTTCCAGTTCACAAGAATAACCTGGATCTAATCAGTTGCACAGGTAGGAGGACTCATGTTTACATGCATCTCTTTTACAACACTAAAACATTGCACACATTTACTAATAAATATCAATTAAAAAACGTGAACAAACAAACATTACCCATGATTCCTCCACCCCCTGTAACACTATGCGGCACAGTTTCCTCATTCATGACATGAAAAACCATCACCTGTTGGAGAATTTTGCCGTTTTGAATCCAAAATAGGTCACCTAAATGATTCGTATGTCCGATGAGGAAACCAATCAGCTGTGACACATGGCGCACCAGCCAGCCACAAGTTTTCAGAACAGTCCTTATGTGACTAACAGAATCTTTAGTTTCAATAACCTTTCAAATCTTCATTCATTTAAGATTAAAAACTGTTTCAACCGACCTCAAGTCTTGTTTCCTTTCATTTCAGCTGTGTGATGGTAACTTTGGCAGCATATCAAGGATCTTTTTTTTTTCACATTCCTAGAAGTACTGGTCGAGGAGGAGGAGTTGCAACCATCTTTCATTCAGATTTGCAAATTCGCCCTAGACCAATTATTAGCTACAGCTCTTTTGAACATCTAATCCTTAGTTTTCCTCATCCAAACTGCAAAACATTAAAACCACTTTTGTTTGTGGTTTTGTGTCGTCCAGCAGGCCCTTACTCTCAATTCTTGGACCAGATCTCAGATTTTTTATCTGATTTAGTTTTAAACACTGATCAGGTAATTATAATAGGGGATTTCAATATTCACATGGACATTGAAAGTGATAGCTTAACTGCAGCCTTTAATATTATCTTAGACTTAATTGGCTTTACTCAGAAAGTGAAGGGACCCACACACTCTGGTCGGCACACTTTAGACATTGTACTGACATATGGCACTGAGTGTGATGAACTAATAGTCCTCCAACATAACCCAGTCCTATCTGACCATTTTTTTTTTTTTTTTTAACGTGTCCTGTCTACCAGTATGCTACTCAGAATTGGTGTCTGAGTACCCAGTACGAGCCCAACAGTTTTACTTTCCCAAGCAGAGTATTACAGCTTCGCTGTAGTACGCCACTTGATGTATATGTATGAAAAATCTTTATTAGTGATTACTGTGGGTTCAATTTCCTGACGTCATGGACACTAAACCGAGACAAGAAGGGAGAAAGGAAGAAGGTGAAGAAAAGAAACCGGACTAACAGAGGCGCGAACTGACGACACAAGACAGGGAGGCAAACAAAGAACACAAGAAAACATCCCAGCCCTCCACCTCTGCCGGACCGCAGAGAAACAGTAATAAAAAACAAAAACAACAAACTGTACAGAACCAAACCAATAGTTCTGATCTAGTAGAATAAACTAAGAATTACACATTCACTACACACAAGCATGGATTAATGAACATAATACAAATGTTTCTGGTAAGCTCCTGTGAACAACTAACTAATGATGATAACCTCAGCTTAAGATATGCCCGTCCACACCAATGTCCCCACACCTATGTGTGTGTGCGAGCATGCAGGTCGGAATAAGGTTTCCCCATGCAAGTGATTGATAGCTGGTGTAAGGAACCGTCAATCCGTCCTACAGGAATCGACACAGACATGGAAGAGGCAGGAGATGTATGCATCCAGGGTCCCACAGAGTACAGAGTCCACAGGCGGATCAGCGCAGGGTCGATCACCCACCAAGAGAGGAACAGATGGAAGCCCCAGGGGAACACCCACCAGCCGCAATGCTGGGGCCCGAGAGATCGCAGTGACGAGCCCACGGGCTCCGCCGGAAACCGGCTACACCAGGGCGGGCCCGGATCAGGATCCGGAGGCCACGGGGACCAGGGGCACCCCGCCCCCCAGCGGGGCCCCAACCAGGGACCAGCCGACAAGGGCCCCCCCCCCCGCCGCTGCAGGCAAGGGGGACCCGCAGCCAACCGACGGATAACACACGCCACCGCCACCCCGGACCAATACCCATCGCCAACAACCCGGCCCGCCCCCACACACCCACACGCCAGGGAGCCACAGCAAGAGCCACAGCGGATGTACGCCCTCCCCAGGCCGCGCCCAGCCGGCACCTGGACATCCAGATCTTCCAGCTCCCGGGTCCAGATCCCGCCCCACGTAGGGCGCCAAGATCAGGGGCCCAGCCAATGCCGGACAGCCCCACCAGGTGAACAGACCAGCCAGCAGAAGTCCTGGAACCGGCAGGAGGCCTGGGCGCCAGGCACGGTCCCCACCGATCCACCGGACGGCACCAACCTATTCTACAACCCCGGCACCCCCATAAGAGGTGCCCCAGTCAATCCAAGGAGGACGTCGGCCCGAAACAGCGGCCGCCCGACACACCGGACCACCCAGGACCCGCCCGACATGCACCAGGACCGAGCCGGGCCGCAACCGGGACCCCCGGCCCCAGGCATCGAGAGCCATCATCAACCAGCGGGCAGGAGCAACCATCACCGACGGGGAGGGAAGAAGATGCATCAGGCCAGAGAGCAGCCAAACACCCAACCTGACAGGTAGACATAGACAGACAGAGACACTCATACGTACCCTCCCTCTCATGCGTACACATTCTTACAAATACAGGACATATGAAAAAAGGACGCTATACACTCATTCATACCCCCCATACGTACACTATACTCCATACTCCCAGGCCCAGGGACAGACGCCCCAATAGAGAACCCTGCCCCTGCACCCGGGAGACAGACCCCTTTGCCCACCAGGACGGGGACAAGCAGACCGCCAAGGCCCCCACACCGGCAAGAGCAGCCCACCAGCCCAGGACCCCGACCAGACGGCCTGATGTTCTATCCGGGCTCCGACCCCTGATGGTCCAATGAACAGGGGTGTGGAAAGACTTGGAAGGACATGGGAATACTGCCAGGTACCCCCATCTCCCCCCCCGGGCTCTCAGTGTCTAGATGCGTTCCCTCCCCCTCAACGCCCTCCCCCCTCCCATCCCAAGCGCACCCCGTTAAAAAGAGCGCCTGTGCTAGATGGTAAAAAGCCTCCCCGCCAATAAGAGACGCCCCAGGCACCGCCAGCGTCCGAGGGCCCCCGCGCCGAGGCTGGAACCCGGCGCACCACCGACTCGGGTACCCCGGACACGTCGCGCCAGGCCCGTGAGCAGACCGAAGTCCCAGGCGGCCAACCCCCAGGCCGACATCCTCCAGCCTTGCTACTACCGCCTGATGGCCGGGAGGCAACAGAATCCAGCACCTCCACCCACCAGCCCACACCCCACCAACCGGTCAGTCACCGTGGAGGCCGACCAACACCGGCCAGAGGCCCCCACCTCAGCACCCCCTCCGAGCGCTAAGACCAAGACCCAGGAGCCATGTCCATTGTCAATATAGCCGATCGGGCCCGGAGACGCTGGCCACCCGCCGCGGCCTCTCGCCGACGCCCAGACGCGGCAAGGGGCCACCGGGGAGCAAGCGACAAGAACCAGCCCGGGGAGATGGAAAAGGCAGCAGCGCCCGCCAACCACCGGCCGACCACAGCCCCCCCCCAGCCGGCACCAACGGCAGCAATGTAATCCAGAAGGAGATCTCTATATTGATTAATATTCAGAGTATTTTTATTTTTCCAGTTCAAGAGGATATTTTTCTTAGCGATGCATAAGGCGATGTGAAATAATTGCATAGACTTTGTATCCATGGTAACTTCATCTACATTTCCCAGCAAGCAAACTGTGGGAGCAGGTGTGATATTACATTTCAGACACTTTGATAGATCTTCACATATCTGGTACCAATATTTCTTAACAGGTGGGCAGAACCAAAGAGCATGAATATAATTGTCTGGTAGATTGCTTGTACATTGTAAACAGGTATCAGACGGCGTATAACCCATCTTGAACATCCGTTGCCCTGTATAATGCACTCTATGAAGGATTTTATATTGTATTAATCGTAGATTAGGATTTTTAAGAAATTTAAAGGTTCTTAATGAAATTTGAGACCAGAGGTTTTGGTCAATTGAGATGGACAAGTCCATCTCCCATTTTGAAATAGGAAGGGCTATTGATTCATCTATTCTATTTAATGTTTTGTATATTTTAGATAGCAGTTTGGGAGGGTTAAGATTAAGGAAGTCTAAAACTTTTCCTGGAATTTGTAAATCAACTGTATTGAGCCTAAATTTATTTTTTATAATTGATTTAATTTGTTGGTATTCTAAGAATTTATTCTTGTTAATTCCGAATTGTGTAACCAATGTATTAAATTGGATAAAGTCTGTTCCATCAAATATATGCTCCAGGTATTCAATTCCTTTACAACTCCAGCCTGGAAAGTTGATCATGCATTTTTTTTGTAAGATATCCGGGTTATTCCAGATGGGTGTACGCCTGCATGGGACTAGTGAGGTCTTTGTCATTTTAAGAAATTCCCACCAAGCTGTCAGAGAGGAGCTGATATTAATACTTTTAAAACATTCATTTTGTTTTATATTTGAGCTAACAAAAGGTAGATCTGAAAGTTTTATCTTATTGCATAGTGTCTGTTCTACATCTACCCAGCACTCATCGAGATAACTGTGTTTTACCCATCTTTATGTGTATTGGAGTCTGTTGGCTAAGAAATAATGACGAAAGTTTGGTAGGTCTAGACCTCCTTTATCTTTGGACTTCTGTAGTGTTTTTAAGCTGATACGTGGGGGTTTATCTTTCCAAAGAAATTTAGAAACCGAAGAGTCCAGAGATCTAAACCAATCAGGTGATGGTTTGCTTGGGATCATTGAAAATAAATAATTGATTCTAGGCAAAACCATCATTTTTATTGTAGCTACCCTTCCAATAAGTGATATTGGAAGGGATTTCCATCTTGCCAGATCATCTTCCACTTTTTTTAAAAGTGGGACGTAGTTTAGCTTAGATAAGTCTGACAGTCTTGGTGAGATATGGATACCTAGATATGTAATATTTCCCGACCGGAGCTGCAAAGCAACAGGACTCTGGTAAGAACAGTTGATTGGAAGGACTGTAGATTTTAACCAATTTATGGAATAGTCTGAAACTCTTGAGTAAGATTTTATTAACTCAATTACCTGATACAAGGAAGTTTGTGAATGCTGTAGAAAAAGTAGTACATCATCTGCGTATAAACTGATTTTATGTTCTATTTTGTTGCATTGTATACCTTTAACATTATTATTTTGCCTGATTGCTGCTGCTAATGGTTCAATAAAAATAGCAAAGAGGGAGGGAGAAAGTGGACATCCCTGCCTGGTACCTCTCTGAAGAAAGAACCTTGATGATGTTTGATTATTGGTCCTAATACATGCTGTTGGTGAGCTGTATAATATTTTTAACCAGTTTACAAAAGAATTACTGAATCCGAATTTATTTAAGGCTGCAAATAAAAATTTCCAGTTAACTCTATCAAATGCTTTTTCTGCATCTAAAGATAATATATTGGTTTGGACGTTTTTACAGTAGGAATAATCTATTAAATCTATTAATCTACGTGAATTTGTTGAAGAGAGCCTATCTTTTATAAAACCTGTTTGATCAGGGTGGATTATTAGAGGTGTTATTTTCTCTATCCTTCTTGCAAGAGCTTTGCAAATTATTTTCAGATCCACATTGATAAGAGAAATGGGACGATAACTGGTAGGAGACATAGGGTCTTTTCCTGGTTTTAATAGAAGATTGATGTAGGCAGAATTCATGTTTGGTGGTATTCAACCATTTTCCTTTATTTCCTGCAACATTTTGTAAAATTTTGGTGCAAGAATATTCCAGAATTCTTTATATAACTCTACTGGAAATCCATCTGGACCTGGAGCTTTATTATTAGGCATGGATTGGAGGGCCTCCTGGAGTTCAGACACTGTTAGCGGTGAATCCAGGGCCTTTGCTTGACTGTCTGAAAGTTTAGGAAGAGTTATTTTATCCAGAAATTGTACAATATCATTATTTGAAGGGTTTATCTCTGGTGTGTATAAAGTCTCATAAAATTCTTTGAAAGTGTTGTTTATTTTTTCAGGGTCATATATTATAAAAAATAATGATTTTAAATTATAACTGTTTTTTTCCTAATTTTATTTAATATTTTGATTTGTTAGAAACTGGGTATGAAAAGTAAGTTGTTTTGAATTTCTAACAAATCAAAATATTAAATAAAATTAGGAAAAAAACAGTCACACACAGGGAAAGGAGTAAAACACTCCCTTTTGTACTGTACACTTAGAATCTAAAAATGACGTAAAAAAAAATTTTGAAAAAAATATCTGGAAAAAACGTAGAGATATCTTGAAATGTACATATTAAACATAGATTAAAAATGACAACGGGCTGAGAGTGGCTAACAGAGCAGTGTTGCCAACTTAGCGACTTTGTCGCTAGATTTAGCGACTTTTCAGACCCCTATAGCGACTTTTTTTCAAAAAAGCGACTAGCGACAAATCTAGCGACTTTTTCTGGTGTTATTGGAGACTTATCTGGTGTTTTGGAGACTCTGGCGTGAAGCACGTATTGTTCTGCAGTTACTGTCCTCAACGTGAGCCCCTCCCCCGTCCCAAAGCACTTACAGGCGGCCAGTCTCACAGTAGCCTTGCGCAGCAGTCCCATCTACAGTCTATGGGCGGAGCAGAGAGAGAGAGAGAGGAGACCCTCACCACTCGGCGTCCGGACTGCAAATGAAATGCGCTTGCGCAAAAGAAAGCCCCCGCTGGCTTGCAGAGCGGGATTTAAATGTAAACGTTTCTTTGCTGTGACACACAAATAAATCACTGCATTTGACTCACACAACCTCAGCAGCTCAGTCACTTATTCACCTCGTCCACTGTGTGTGTAGCCTAACTCTCTGTGACATAAGATCTTGCTAGCTAGCTCAGCAAAAAAAAAAAAAAAAAAAACTGTAAAAAAAAACAACTTAAAAAAAAAAAACCTAAGTAACTCTGCCAGAGTGTGTCTTTTGGGTCACTTTGCCGGTCCCAAGCCTGGATAAAGGAGGAGGGTTGGTTGTAGAGTTAGTAATTTCACCCTACAGAACAATCTTTTGATTAAATTTGCTGTTATAACATTTAACAATACAGGACAAAACTGATGTGTGTAATGTGGATCTAGACAAGCATTAAAATCATTAAATGTTAATGTTGAAATTATTTTTGTACATTTGTAGTTCTAAACATATTTAGGGTGTTTTTTACTCACTTTTGTCTCTCCCACGACGTTATTACAGTTATTTGCAAATTGCCAATTATGCAAATTAGACGATGACGTCATTTAGCGACTTCTAGCGACTTTTGGGACAGCCAATAGCTACTTTCCTTACTGAGGAGTTGGCAACACTGTAACAGAGGGAGAGTCAGTGTGGAGCTCTCCATGTGTGACAGCCACACTCTTTGGTGGTCAATAAAGTTCTTATTTTAGACCTTTGAGAAGATTAAATACATTAATTTTGGTCCCTAACTGTTTCTTAAGTATAGTAGTGCATGTGTAAAGAAATACATAAGAGGCATTAAAATAAATGTCATTTTAGAAAGGCGCATTATATGATTAAGTCTATTTACTTGTATTAGTTTACATCGCAGCTTTGCCACATCCAATATGGCGGCGACGCAGACGTATCGCAGCGGTGGCTAAATTCGCTCCATGAGGCGTCTACGTATATATGTCTATGGCCCGTTCCTGATGTGAGGTCCATAATAATGAAAAGATGCCTCACAGTGGGTGTTTCTCAATACCCAGGAACCTCGCCTTGATGCCTTGGTCCCGCCCCGGTTGCCCAGGAGATACGTCATCAGGGACCGCCAAGGCGTGTTCCAATGTTCATGTTCTACAGAGGAATCTGTCCTCCGTCTGTTAGCCGTTTAGTTAACTAACCAAGGATACATCATACGTGCCTTGATGGCTTCTCTCGGTCAAAAATTTCCCAGAATGCAGCGCGGTAGGAGCTGGCAGCAGCTACTTTGGGGGTAAATTTCTATTTTAAATGTAAGTCAACAAATTTTAACCATCGGGCTTATATCTAAAATGTTTGTTTTATTCTTTTTATTATTCTTTTTTAGATCCAAAGCAGTTATATATGGTTGGTTAGTTGCTTAGTAGTTGCAGCTTCGTTGGCTACCAGGTACTAATTCGCTTACAAATTTGATTTAACTGACATATACAGAAAAAAAAGTAAAACTCTTCCTTGTTGAAGTAATATTACTACGCTACAATGCTACTACGACGGGCGGGACGTGAACAGAGTAGGCTACGTAAGCCGGCAGCTGCGGTCACGTAAGGCTGTTCAAAACCGTTTTTTTGACCAAGGAAGGACAGTGTCCTCGTAAGCAAGGCGCCTCGCCTACCCAGGAAGTACCTTGTTAGGCGAGGCGCCTTGACATTGAGAAACACCCCATGAGTCTGTGTCCTGACTTCAGGGATGACAAGAAGAATGCTGCCAGAGGAGCGCAGAGACCATGACGGTTCATATGGTAAAAGCATTTCTGAAAGATAAGAAGGCCTAAGACCATCTTAAGACACTTAAAAATCATTAAAATAACTTTAAAATAGATTGTGAAACTAACTGGGGAGCCAATACAGTGATTTGAAGACCAGTGTAATGTGCTCTCTCCTCCTGGTCTTTGTCAGGACACATAATATTTACTTAAAAGGTATAAAAGTTTGCAGGGATTGCAGGATTTGATCCAACAACTCCCAGGTGAAAGGTATGCACGCTAACCAGTCAGCCAAAGTTCTGTTGCTGTGGTGATGGGTTTATTTCAGACTCGAAATCTAGCTGAGCTGTCTTTTTACTTAATATAGAGGCTAATCTCAGCTTTCTTTCATTTCTCTGAATTCTTAAAATTTTACCTCTTCTATAAAGCATGAACGACACAACTGGTCCACAATTTGGACCTACAAATTAAAGGTTACACAGAACCTATACCCCAGGAACAAATTAATGGTGAGGACAGAAAGGTTTGGTAGATACCTCACCATGGGGTATACTACCCACAAAAAGGAAAGCTCCGTGTTGTTTTCAATTGTGGCGCTTCATATCAGGGCAAATCATTGAACGGAGAACTTTTACAAGGTCATGATTTAACAAACACGTTAGTTGGAGTTTTAACACGTTTTCATTGATTGCATTGATGTCAGATATACAAGCTATGTATCATCAAGTTATGGTACCACCTGGGGACACTGACTTGTTGCGCTATCTCTGGTGGCCTGAAGGCAACTTAAATTAACCTTTGCAGGAGTTCAGAATAATCTTACATTTGTTTGGAGCAACATCCTCAACCAGTTGCACTAACTGATGATGCTACAGACAACGTAGCACCTGTTGTTGTGAACGCAGTTCAGTACAATTTCTACGTTGATGATTGTCTTTTGTCAGTGTCAAATGAAAGTGAGGTCTGCACCATGGTAAAGGAGCTGACAGAACTATGTGCGAGAATAGTCATGATGCTCTACCTGAAAACGGAGTCTTAGGAGTCAAAATAAATGTAAAACCGATGACACAAACTAGGCGTGACATTCTCTCGTTTGTGAGCTCCACATATGACCCTTTAGGTTTTTTGTCCCCTGTCATACTGCGAGCAAAAATCATACTGCAGGAGTTGTGTGGGAGAAAATTCTCTCGGGATGAGGACATTCCAGCAGATTTGATTGTGAAGGCACAGACATAGGTTTCTGATTTTTTCGAAGCTACAAGGATTCGCTATAGAAAGATATTTTAAACCAGTTGGTTTTGATGTTGTCATCTTCGCAACTGTATCCTTTCGCAGACACAAGCAAAAAAGGTAAAAAAACATTGTTAATCTGTACTAGGAAATTTGAGAGTATCCCCTCTAAATCAAACTACTATTTCGTAGTTTGGAGCAAATAGCTGCTGCTGTAGCTGTTAAAATGGACAAACTCATGAGGAAAGAGTTAAAACATTTTGCGATACTTTGAAAATGAAAACATTAGGTTTTAGATCTTTGTGGCAAATCGGGTGTCTCGTATCAGAGACCATTCCAATCCCAGTCAGTGGAAGTATGTCAACTCAGAGCCTCTATACGACTTGTGATAAAAGCATGCATCATTGTCTCCATGTTGGCCTGAGAGTGAATAGGGTGGATTCTGGCATTGTCCTTTAGATGATAAAAATATATTTTAGTAATGTCATTGATGTGGGGGATAAAAGTAAGCTGAGAGTCAAAAATCACCCCCAGGTTATTCACTTGTAAAGATGGATTATAAGACAGTGATTGTAGTTTTGGTAAAAGTTTCTCTCTCTGAGCATCAGGACCAATAACTAAAACTTTAAGGAGACAAAGGACTGCTGTATGCAGATGATGCTGTTGTATGGAAAAGGGGGCGTAATATCCCATATATTATAGGAACTTTACAAAAAGAAATACAAATGTTAGAACAATGGGGAATAGACTGGGGATTTAAATTCTCTTACTCAAAATCTAAGATAATGTTTTTCACCAGAAAGAAGGTATAAGAGAATTTCAAAGTAATGTTTTACAATCAACCACTTGAAAGAGTGAATAAGTTTCAATATCTCGGAATCATCATGGATGAAAGACTGACATGGAATCATCATGTAGTACATGTAGAATCTAAGTGTAAAAAAGTACTAAACCTCATGAGGATGATATCTGGACAACAATGAGGAGCAGACAAGCAATCACTAATGTACATATATAGAGCATTAATCAGATCAACCATGGATTATGGATGCATAGTATATAGTCCTGCATGTACAACGTCTATCAGGAAACTTGATAGAATACAGATTAAAGGTTTAAGGATTGCCTTAGGAGCGATCAAGACAACTCCTACATGTGCTCTATTAGTAGAAGCTGAAGAAATCCCACTTAAAATGAGATATGATCAATTGTCTTTATGATACTGGACGAAACTTAAAGGGAGCACAAATAACCCTGCATCATCAATTCTAAATGACTGTTGGGAATACCAATCAAAGAGGTCAGGTTTTGGATGGGATATCACAACTACAGCATAAAAATATGGAGTTAAAGATTATAATTTTAGTCCTGCGCTTGTGGTGAGCTCAGTTCCTCCATGGATGCTGCCTACTCCATCCATTGATACAGAATTGCTGAAAGAAAAAGCAAAACAGCCTAATGAAATAAGTCTTGTACAAAGCAGCCTAAGACATTTACTATCTAAATATTATGGTTTCATAAAAATATTTACAGATGGGTCAAAAGATCAGAAAAATCATCATTGTGGAATTGGGATTTATATTCCTACATTTAAGAAAAAGTATGGATACAGACTGTTGGGGAATTATCAATTAAAAGTAATTAATTAATTGATAATTTTTATGATCTATCTGGTGATGCTGAGAATATTAACTAATTATTGTAGATTAGTAGTTAATTATCCTTCAAATCATTTAATCGGGGCACCATCTAGCCTCTGGGCTGGAAACAAGATAATATATATAATCAAAAGGGAATTATCAACCAATAATCTAATTTATAATGATTATTTATTAGGGATTACACCAGAAAGATCCTATCTGAAGGAAGTGAATTCTTGTAGTAATTCACACACACACTCAGAATAAAAGAAACAGGGATTTGATTCAATTTAACCAATTTATTCTAAAAACACAACTAAATAAAAACACTACTTATACTAAACGGTTCTGTTAACACTACCGGTACCTGAGCAATATGGCGACCAGCGATGACGTCCTTTAGGGCCGTCATCGCGTCATACACAGCCTCCTCGCGTACACGCGAGGGGCTGCGTACGACGCGAACGCGCAGCTCGTCGGATAAGGACAGCGGGGATGTTTTATGATCCCGTTTTATGACTTATTGTTTAACTTGAAGCAAGATGCCTGTGGTTCCTTCCTAACAAAGAAACCTCGTGGCTCTTATCAGTGAGTTAGCTTCTGCTAATACAGACTCTGGTTGGGAAATATGGAAGAAAATGGGTTTCAAAATGTCTCTTGCGTGCTGCTCGTTCCTCCCAGGCACTCCGATGATGCTGACCCAAAAATGCTTATGACACCAACACTTCACTGTCAACTAATGGAGAAGAAACAAACTATTGGCAAACTTGGTTGCAGGGAGCAAGGACAAAATCCAGAACATGTGTTAGGAAAGAGGGTCTCTCCTTACAGTTCGAAGAACTGCCGACACCACCAGGGCGAGTTTGGAAGAAAGAGGGAGGGGTTGGCAATTCTTGAGATTTAAACCCACTGGGTTGGCACCTTTCGTCCCTCCCATCGGTGCAGTCTCCATTCACACCGCAGAGAACTGCAGTGAGACAAATGATATCCGCATGAACACCAACGCAGGCAAAGTCTCAGTTTTAGTTCTGCTAGACCTGAGCGCTGCCTTTTACACAGTGGGCCATGGGATCTTACTTCACAGCTTAGAAAACTGGGTGGGAATCTCTGGTACTGCTCTAAACTGGTTCAAGTCCTTTCTCGAGGATAGGACGTACTTTGTCGAAATTGGCAACTGTGTCTCAGAAAAAATTCCCATGACCTGTGGAGTCCCCCAGGGGTCAATCTTGGGACCACTTTTATTCAACTTGTACATGCTTCCATTGGGACAGCTAATTAACAGCAAGAATGTGTCTTACCCTAACTATGCAGATGACACTCAGATCTACGTGTCACTGACGGCAGATGAACATGGGCCTATAGATACACTCTGTCACTGTAATGAACAGATCAGTGTGTGGATGCAAAACAACTTTCTCCAGTCACCGCTAGGTGATGGTCCATCCCAGATGTTTCCTCTGGGTGATGGTTCATCCCAGATGTTTCCGCTAGTTGATGGTTCATCCCAGATGCCGTTCCCTGGCGGTTTTTGCTACTCTCTGCTGAAACTATCCTGATATACTCAGAAAGAAAGATAATTTAATGTCCAACTCACTCACAACTTCTTGGCTGCGCCTTTACATCCACAGAGCCAACACCTGAACAAAAACAATAATTTTGCTTCCAGTTTATGTACGCCAATAAAGTACTTAGTCTGCAAATCTTCCTCAAGCCAACTCGGCCGTAAAAAATCCTTTTTAAATTCCTTTGTTGCATGTATTTCTCCAAATGTTTACATCATAACTACCAGTTACTATGCTCTTATTAGCACTTTTTCTTCTTCTTGACAATTATTCTCGGCTGGCAAACAACGAATTGGTGCATCACTAACACCAACTGGTAAGAAGTGTGGACTAGAATGTCATTAAGGGGCATATTTTATTATTCAACTTTGTGTGATAAATGTTCCTTTCGGGAAGGTGTCAAAACACATTTTCTAAACTTTTCTAAACAAAATACAACATGGAGGAAGCCATGGAGCTTTGCTTGAGAAGAGTCAGTACGTAAGTATGATTCCAAATTTTGATGTTATTTTTAGATTTTTATGCATGTTTTCATGCATTAAACCCTACAGAGGGTGCACTTTCTTGAACCATATTGGAATTTATTGACCTATAAACAATTCAGCAATTCCTCAGCAATCCCTCATACTGATATAGCGGCAGTGGAGAGGAAAAACTCCCCTTTAACGGGAAGAAACCTACGGAAGAACCTGGCTCAGTACAAGCGGTCATCTGCTACGACCGTCTGGGGGTTTGAGATGACAGAGAAGAGACACGAATAGAACAAAAGAATTGATGGAAGAGTACTTTCTATATTAAAGAAAGTAAAAATTGAAAACAGGACATGGAGGATGCTCGGTCACTAGGAGCATCATCTGAACCGATGCTCCCCATTGCAGTTGAACTGAGAATCAACTTTATTGACCAGGTTTTTACAGACAAACTAAACCACAGTTCTAAGCCAAAAATATAACAACGTGTCTTAAAATATATGAAATATATATAAAAAAACATCAAGATAAGCCTTCAATTTAAATTACTAACATAGCTTTAAAAAAAAATTGATTTCTTTGTATTTACTGATTTCACTCTGGTCTCTTAACTTGATTTATTCATTTTATGTTTGTTTCTTGCAAAGTTCCAGTTATGGTAGTGAAATAAGTTTTTTGTCAGAATTTATTTATTTATCAAAGTTAGTTCATTAAAAGAGCAGCATAAAATGCAGATGGATGCACTCCAAATAACCCACTTTGTTATCTAACCAATTTTAACCAACCCACAACTTTTATTTCCTAACCCTAATGTCATAGAAGGACAAATATACTTTCCTTTAAATGTCTAAACCTAAACCTAAAATATTCATATAAATGAAGTTGATTTAAACAGATTTTAAACACTAAAGGGAAAAGTATTTTTTATCTTTTTGTTTATTGCTGTGCATGTGCATTAACCAAAAGTATGTCATTCTGATGGGTATACCAATGGCTAGAGAGTTCTGGAGGACAGCTAAGAAGCTCTCATCATGACCGCACAGAAACCAATTTTGAGCACCAGCGCAATAGAAGCCCAGATCTACCACACAAGGCCAGATCCCAGGACAAGGCTGTGCAAAGAAGCCTCAGAAACAATCCTCCATCTCGCAGAAGAGTGTATGATATTAGCAGGAAAGGATTACATGGAATAGCAAAAACCGAGTGGCTGGTATAGCGTATTGAAACTTCTGTGTGAAATACTAAATGGAGACCCCTAGTTCAAAGTGGGAATCACCTCCCAAGGCAGTGAAGAATATCCAAGCTAAGATCCTATCGGTCTTCCAGGTGATAGAAACATCTGGAAAAAAGAATAGTAGAAATGGGAGAAATACCAAGGGTCCAGGGAAGTGCTAGAAAGAACCTGGCAGGTGAAGGTAACTGTAGTGCTCATGGTCATCGGAGCATTTAGGGCAGCACACACTCTAGAAAAGCTCCAACAACCTGGAGAATCCTCTGACAGTTCAGTCCAGAAGATCATAGTGCTAAAAACCACTAAGATACTATCATGCTCCCAGGTGTCTTGTAGAGCATCGAAGTGGAGATGATGAGCCACCCACCGCATCCAGGGGAATGAGGGGTGGGTGGGATTATATATAACCCCAAATCAGAAAAAAATTGGGACAGTATTATGAATTAAAATCAAACACAAAACAGTGCTTTGTTAAATTATCTTTGACCTGTATTACACAGATTTTACATTGTTACAATGTATGATAATGTATGATAAACATTGTTTATATTTTTTTATATCGATAATTGTTTATATTATTCTTTATATTACATCATTGTGCATTGTCGTGGTGAAATATGTATGGGCATCCCTGGAAAGATGTCTTCTTGAAGGCAATATATTTTACTCCAAAATGTCTATCTACTTTTCAGCATTTTTGGTGCTATCACAGAAGTGCAAGTTACATTTGCCTAGGGCCCTGACACAACCCCATACCATGACAGACCCTGGCTTTTGGACTAGTTGCTGCTAACAGTCTAGATGATGCTCTTCTCTTTTGCCTGGAGCACACAATAATACCTGAAATACTGATTCATTAGACCAGTACAGGTTTCCTCTAGGTGATGGTCCATCCCAGATGTTTCCGCTGGGTGATGGTCCATCCCAGATGTTTCCGCTGGGTGATGGTCCATCCCAGATGTTTCCGCTGGGTGATGGCCCATCCCAGATGTTTCCTCTGGGTGATGGTCCATCAAAGATGTTTTCTTTGGGTGATGGTCATCCCAGATGTTTCCGCTGGGTGATGGTCCATCCCAGATGTTTCCACTGGGTGATGGTCATCCCAGATGTTTCCACTGGGTGATGGTCATCCCAGATGTTTCCGCTAGGTGATGGTCCATCCCAGATGTTTCCACTGGGTGATGGTCATCCCAGATGTTTCCACTGGGTGATGGTCATCCCAGATGTTTCCGCTAGGTGATGGTCCATCCCAGATGTTTCCACTGGGTGATGGTCATCCCAGATGTTTCCACTGGGTGATGGTCCATCCCAGATGTTTCCTCTGGGTGATGGTCCATCCCAGATGTTTCCACTGGGTGATGGTTCATCCCAGATGTTTCCGCTAGGTGATGGTCCATCCCAGATGTTTCCTCTGGGTGATGGTCCATCGAAGATGTTTCCTCTGGGTGATGGTCCATCCCAGATGTTTCCACTGGGTGATGGTTCATCCCAGATGTTTCCTCTGGGTGATGGTCCATCCCAGATGTTTCCCCTGGGTGATGGTCCATCCCAGATGTTTCCTCTGGGTGATGGTCCATCCCAGATGTTTCCGCTGGGTGATGGCCCAACCCAGATGTTTCCTCTGGGTGATGGTCCATCCCAGATGTTTCCGCTAGGTGATGGTCCATCCCAGATGTTTCCCCTGGGTGATGGTCCATCCCAGATGTTTCCACCGGGTGATGGTCCATCCCAGATGTTTCCGCTGGGTGATGGTCCATCCCAGATGTTTCCACTGGGTGATGGTCATCCCAGATGTTTCCTCTGGGATGACCATGACAGTTTTTCCCCATTCCCAATTTTAACAGTTAAATGCGATGCTGTTATTTGTTACAGTGTTAAATAATATTTGTGGATGTAACTGCGTATCGTGGTACTTTACAAAGGTTTGCCAAAGTAGTCCTGAGCACTTGTTGCGATATCACTTATAGATAAATGATGGTTCTTGATGGTGTGCCACCTCAGGAATTAGGCTTGCACCCTTGTCCTTTACGCACTGAATTTCCTTCAGATTCCTTGAATATTTTATATAAGTTACGTACTGTTGAAGGTGAAATATCCAAATCTCTTCCAATCTTTCATTGCTCCAAAAGGACTAGTCCTTTCTTGGATGCTACTTTTGCACCAAATCATAATAACATTCATCTGTTGACATCACCTGTTTCAAATCACATCATTATTTTACCAATTTATCTGATTACTACCCTTATATTGCTCCAGTATGAACCTTTCCGGAATGTGTTGCAAGTCCAAATGACAGGAAAAAAGGTATATTTACCAAATAAATTATGTTAACCAGACAATGAAATACTTGTTCATATTGTCAGCTTGAAAGACAATTTAAAGTAAATTTAGAAATCACAATTTTCTTTTTGTCCCAACTTTTTCTGATTTGAGTTTTGTGTAAATGATATGAGTTTTCTCTAGGATTACTGCTGCTAAAGCGTATATCAGCTCATTGGTTTCAGTTATTGATGTGCTAGGGATCACTCTCAATGCTGCATTCACCGTTTCCAGGAGACTTTCAGAGAGTACTTCACTTAGCCGTTGTAATCGGCATCGGGTTGTCTTGCACTCATTCTCGCCATGATCTTATCTTTCAGGTCAGCTACTTCCTCTCTCAGTGCTATTTTTTTCATTCTTTAGTGGCATATATATATATACACACACACACACACAATAAATTTTCAGTTTTCAGTGAACATTTCAGTGAAATTGCAAAATGTGTTTTGATTGAAATTAACCTTTCAAAATGCAGAGCGTTTACAACTGACAGAATGTATCAAAAATTTACCTTTGAGATTTTGATCTCTTTAATTCGTTTTTAAAAATAAAAATAACAAACCAAAATGAATCAATCATTTTAACCATACCCTGAAATTACATTTGAAATCTGGCAACATTACAGTACCTTAAATGTGCAATGAAGTCGTCCATGCTCATTACAAAGGCAACTTCTCTATGGTTAACGTTTTAAACACTTACAGTTAATAAACCAAATTTATCAGAACCCATGGCTCAGAAGTCATAGAAATGGAAAAAATTAAACAAAGAAGAAGCTAAGATACTGATGGATGGTACATTTGCTCCTGCATCCACTCTCAGAGTTCGAGTGATATCCGAAATTGCTGTGCTCTTTGGGCTAGTTCTTTTGCAAAGTCTTGGACATCAAGCAGAGCCTGCTTGTCTGGGTAATGCACAGCCGCCTTCTTGGTGGCCACGGCCAGCTGCTTGAGAAGAGCACACAAGTGGTTGCTCTTACATAAGAGGCTTTGGCAGGACCCTCGGCGATGGGCCTCTCGGCATAGGGTGTCCACCAGTCTCTGGCCCACCATGATGACTAGCTTACTTTGTGAGATGAATTTCTCTGGTGGGTGGTTATTTTGAAGGCTTTCCACAAATCCCCCAATAGCCTTTTGAAGACCTCCGAAATACAGCCGGCAATGCTCTGATAGGGAAACTGGCTGGTGTTTTTCTGTGCTGCTGCTGGAGTCAGAGGAGTTACATTTATTCTCAGCCTAGGAAGAAAAAAAAGTATTTATATTTTATGAAACATATTTTTAACCAGGAATTAAGAGCCTTTTCTCATTTTTTTGGCCTGCTAAAAGGCAGGGCCTAAATGAAGGTTGGTCAGGGTTGGTCAGGGTTCTGGATCTGGCCTTCCTCCTGACAGAGTTTGTTGAGGGCCCAGCCAGCCATGTTCACAGAGCTTGCTGTTTGTTGTAGGATCACACCAGAATCTTCTACTATGGACAGCTGTTTGCACAGCCTGGTCTGCAGATTAGTGTCAGTTAAATGACGGGCCTTTTCTCATTTTTTTGGCCTGCTAAAAGGCAGGGCCTAAATGAAGAAGGAATACGCTGCTATAAAGAAGAACAAAGGAGTAGAAACACAATACTAAATAGAGACATTGCAGAGGACTTTAGAAGGGTGTGTATGGTTTGGGAGGGAAACTGCAGTCTTTCTAAGGATATTGCTAGAGGGTGGAAGAAGCAGTTTGAGGACCTGCTCCATCTGGTCACCATTTATTGGGAAGGGAATAGAAGGGAAAGGAGAGTCCAATACTTGCTGGAGGTACTACAGATCCCTGCTAGCTTGGGAATGCAGACAGGTGAATAAGCAGATGGATGCCTCAAAATACACCATAAAGTTAAGAGTCCATAATGACGAGGGAAGAAAGATGGCTACCTGTTCAGTGTCTCTCAAAAGTCTTCATACTCTTAAAAACCCAACATTTGAATATATGTTTTGTTAGGATTAATTTTTTGTAAAAACAAAACCTGGAGTATACTTGTTAAAGAAAAGGAAACTTAAATAACATTTCTTTTCTAAACAAGAACATGTGCATTTGCATGAATTCAGCATGAAGACAAAGGGACCTAGCAGATAGGTGAGAACATCTCCCAGAGCTCTGCTCAATCCACCATTTGGAAATGGAATGAGGATGGACCACCTGCAGACCTACTGAGACATGGCTGTCCACATAGACTGACAGTCAAGAAGAAAAATTAAACAGAGAAGCAGCCAAGAGGCCCCTAGTAACTCTGGAGGAAATGCAAATATCCACGACTCAAGTGGGAGTATCTGTCAGGAGTTTAACGATTAGCAATACACCGTTAAAATGTGGTCTTTATTGGAGAATGGCTCTGTTAAGATCAGACAAATCAAACAGCCTCCCTTCGGACAACATGGTAGTAGAAGCTTTTCTTCACGACCAACGGAGAAGCAGGTCAGTTGATGTGAAGATGGATTATGCAAACTAGACTTTTCAGACCTTTTATTTGCAAATTGGTTTGTTTGTATTCCATGTATCACTTTCATTTCCCATCCCAATTACTTACTACTTTTTGTTGATTAGATAAATCATCAATGAATTGCATTGAAGTTTGTGGTTGTGTTTTAGAAAATATGAAAAAATCAAGAGACCAAAACTTTCATAAGGCACCATACCCTCCAGGAAACTCTTCTCTAAGTATACACCTACGTGGTAGAGATACATTTCCAATGCAAAATACATTTTTAAGTTACATACCCTTTTAGAGGCTGGTGAGATGTTTTCTTTCAGATCTTTAATTACATCCTGTGGCTTCTTCTCCTCAATCTTTTTCTAAGAAAAATGGAAAAGGTATTAACATTAGCCACTATGCATTAAACATCCCTTGACTAAAAATTAATTTAGCTCAATATATGTAACTAGCTTCATATTATATATGTTCTCATAAAACCTTTCAATTTCTCACCTCTAACTCTACATAGTCATTGTCGTCTTCTTGTAATTCGTGTCCTTGTTCCATTTTATCGGGACTCTTCTTGGTCTGTGGTGGACTTCTGCTGCTCAGAGGCTCTTGCTCTTTTTGAGGAGATTTAAAAAGAAGCTTACTGTTTCCATAGATGATGGAAACTAGGCGTTTGACATCATCTGGTACAGTGCGTGCCACCATCACAAACCGATCGAGTTGGTCAGGGTTCTGGATCTGGCCTTCCTCCTGACAGAGTTTGTTGAGGGCCCAGCCAGCCATGTTCACAGAGCTTGCTGTTTGTTGTAGGATCACACCAGAATCTTCTACTATGGACAGCTGTTTGCACAGCCTGGTCTGCAGATTAGTGTCAGTTAAATGACGGGCATTACCCTTAACATCAACGGCAAAGTTTAGAAAGAATGTCAGAGTGGATACAATTTTCTCTGTTGCTTCCTTGATTTTGTACAAGTGTTTCTCCAGATGGTCCTTAGACCTCCAGTTGCTGCTTACAAAGTCCATGAGCTGATGTATAGCTGCACAAACAGATTCCTGAAGCTCAAGGAGTTTTCGGCAAGCTTCTTCCTGACTAAGTGTCACTTCTCGAAGAGGCTCGGGGGAGGATGAACTTAAGGCTAGAGAGTCACATGAGCTTGTGGAGGAGCTGGAGGCTGTGCTGATTCTTTGATTAACTCCTGCAGAGAGACCTGGTTTGAATTGGCCTTCGTTTGCCACCAATACATTCCTACTTCCTGAAAGGTCATGAAAAGACGTACAAGCCAAAAAATTCCTCATCCGCTGTAGGCGCACCGTTTTCAGTTCCAAAGTATTGTTTGAATCACCCCTTATCTCAATGGGTTTATAATCTCCCAAAGGATCATTCACCACCTGGGGGACGGGGTCTTCTTTGGGTGGAACAGCATATTGTAACCCCTCTGTTGGCTGTTGAGTTGGAGGTTTGTTTGAAAGTTGGGTTCGGATGAATAATTTGGAGGGACTTGGCTTTTCAGTAGTGCAGGATTTTGGTGTATCATAGATTGAGGTATCTGGAATCTCTTTTTGAACAGGAATAGAGTCATAGATATGCCTGCCAATAGTTCTGGATGGCAAGGTGTCATAGTTGCCTTGTGTAATACTTTGCTTCTCAGAACCTGCTGGTACATCATAGATCCATTCATGCTTGCTGGGATTAGGAAGAGTGCTGAATCCACTGGGATTTCTGTGTTGGTATTCTCTGGCTAAGGGAACAGGAATTTCATAGTTTGGGTCCTGAGCCAGTTTTGGTGGAACTGCATACACCTTTAAAAAACAATTAAATCGTTAGTCCTATAGTTTTGTAGAAGCAAAGCATTCTATAAATTAGGCATTCCAAAAATAGGGTTTATATCAATAATCTAGAAAAGTACCAAGTAATGTACAGCAGTTCTTCTCTAGAACTTTCATAGCATTCTAGTTTTAAAACACGAAATCATCATCACGGATGGTGATTGCAGTTAGGCGATTGCAGTTATGTCATGCTAAATATAGCATGACATAAAACAAAGAAGCTTTTCGAAATGATGCCTATACATATAATATGATCTGCTGTCAGTGTTTCCTGTCACCAGCTCAGTAAAATATCAATATAAAATTGAAATTGTGGACGATAATTGTGAGAGATGAAAACAGATTTTAGGACCCAGCAAATTCTTATTACAAGACAATAGTCCAATGACTGATTGTATATGACATACCATGATTGATAATGAAATTGCATTTAAAGACAGAACAATAAATAAAACCTTGTTTTTTTCACTTCTGAATACATCTATAACTTACATAAGAATCTCTTTGATTGTTGCACTTTAAATTCTCTGGAGTGTCAGATTTGATCTTCGAGTCTGAAACTGAAGCAACACATTTTTTCTCTGGCATTTGGCTTGAAGGCGATGATTCCTGCAAAAGGAAAAATGGAAAGACCATGAGAACATCTGACTAAACCTCACAAAGATAGCAATAATAATAAAGAAAGATCAGATTTGATCAAGAAGTGTATTTACAACAAGAGAAGCTTGTCTTGCTTGGCTTGGGACATCATAAACTCCCCCTTTTGGACTGGATGCAAAGTTGGAGAACGAAGGCTGCAGATATAACAGCATGTTGTTATTACTGAGGTTTGATCAAAGCTGCAGCTACCTCACTGACATCTGCATTAACACATTTATGGGGCTAACGTTTTTCTCCGAAACCTGTTGAGAAGCCCATTATTCATACACTCGGCCAATTAATACAGCTTTGTAACAGAAACCATGCTGCTCAATAGATATGAGGTGGCTACTGTCGAGGGGAACAGGACAACCCTGGAGCTGAAGAGGAAATCAAGAACATATGGGTGCATTTCTTCCCAACAATCTGCACCCATACAAATTCTTGTGTGTTTGTGAGTCCCAGGCAGCAGGGACTACTGTTTGCAGTTAGAAGTGTCTGAAGTCTGTGTCTGTTTTTTGTTTTACAGGGCTATAAAGACCATGTTGTTGTATGCCTGTCCTTACAGAGAGCCCCCTGGTCCCCATATGTAAGCTCTTTTGCCAGCAGGGGTTTCACAGCTTTGCATTTCTCCAACAGAGTACAGTTCTGATTATGTAGGTCTATCCTTCCAAAGGAGGACCAGGATGGATGTTAGATCCGAACAAATTAAACAACACTTAAACTGCTTACTGTGACAAAAATGAAAGGTCTGTACCTTGTTTAGGTCAGGTCTGTCTGTCTGCTGCCTCGATGTTGACAGGATTTGAGTGGGTGAAGATGTGTCTTTGTAGAACATGTCCATGCGCTCATAGGCGGGGGTGCTGATAGGTCGGGGTCCACTTGGGGTCTGGTAGATATTTTGCGCATTCACATGACTTTTAGCCGTGTTGAAAGGGTTTTTTTCTGCATCATGCCTCAAGGGTCCTGCAGCAACCACTGTCTGTGGCAGGAGCTCTAGTCGATTAGCAGGGGCCAGTCCATGTCGGCCATGCAGGGAACACATCCACCATCCACTGGTGTTGACCACACTTTGTTCCATCACTGTGAGGATGTCGCCCCTTTTAAAGGCGAGTTCATCTGCACACTCTGCAGTGTTGTCGTACAGAGCTTTGGCAATTTTACTCTGAAACAGAACAGAGAGTTCCAAGATGAGGATGATAAAGCAGACACTATTTTATTAAACAACAAAAAGGTGACTTACTGTCCAAAAACTAATTATTCTTTCTCTTGCCAAACATTGTAAGACGCTATCTGTGATATCCATCACAACATAAGCAATATTTAATTTGTTTTTGTTTCTCTGCATATACCATTTCTCAAAGGAGCCACATACTTATCCCATTCTCCAACAAGTAATTTAAAGCAAGTTTTATATTTTTCATTTCATTTTTTATTAGTGGAAGAAACTAAAAGTTTTTTGTCACTAAAAAATAAATCAGCCGTAACTATATAGTACAACTGGAATATTTCATACTCTGCATGGTGCGGGATATTTAGAAAATATGAAATTGGATATTATTGTTAAATATTGGAAAGTAGTTCCATTTAAACAGAAAGATTCTTTTTCCTGCTGTCGTTTTCATGATCTGTTATGAGTCTGGAGCTTTTGGATTTCTGCATTAACACCAGTTCCACAGGTGATCCACGGGAGGGCGCAGGGGAGGCGCCAGTTTCTTCACTCTCAGCTGTGGTAGGTGGGAGCTCATCAGAGATAAAAGCAGGATAAAAGCAACAGGAAGCCAGTCACTCACTGCCTGAGAGTTTGCCCTTGTGGTAATCTTCAAGCCCTCCAGCCTCTCTGTTATTTCCTATGTTTACTCTACAGCCTACCTCCTCTTTGTCATCCTCCTCCTCGAGAGAACCTCTTTCAAATTCTCTTACTCCTGAGCTCCAGAAACTTGTTTCTAGACTCATATCTCCCTTGAAGGAATACTTGGTTCCTCCTCTATCACTGGCTCCAGCTTCCTTGTTCCGTCTATTTCCTCCTGCTCCACTCACAATCACCTTTTCCATGGTCCATCTGAAATCAATTCTCATCAGTCTTCCTCCTGTCTGCACTCCAATATCCCTCTGTAAGAACATCACTAAACAGGATCAGCCACCATATGGTCTCCCACTGGCTCTACTCACTCTCTGCTGGCATTTTACTCTGCATCATATCAGTAAGCATCTATCTCTGCAACTACAACCCAGTAATGCTCTTAAAGCTCATCAGGCTGGTCTTTTCAGTGATCCAGCTGGTCTCTAGAAATCCCTTGCAGTTTCCCCAGTACTTCCCAGATCTATGAACTATAATTTCAATAAACTGATATCCGGTGCCATTATGGCACATAAACAGTAGTAACCAGACCGAAAAGCAATGCACATCTCTGTTCCTTATTTTGGTTCTTTCTTTCTTTTTTCTGGAGATGTCAAACATTATGGATTCTGGGCATACCATCAGCCAAGAGTGATGCCGTATATCACCAGAAAAGGCTAATATGGCTATCTTTTTGCAAAAAACGTGGGTCGATTAATTCCTAAAATTAACTCAATTTTAAACGAAATGAACGCAAGCATTCAACCTGCAACACATCAGCTGTTCTTCCTGGTTAGTTCTACCTCTATTTGTTATTATTTTACATATGCGACCACACATACATTGTGAATGTGATTGTGGAGTTCAAAACAACAATTCTGTTGAATTCATTTTCTCCTATATTTAATTTAAAAAAAGAGCAACGGCATCTGGATTTTTCCTTTATTTACACTGAAATTTGTAGGTTTTGTTTGGTCATGTAGGAATGGTGATTAATTCACAGGTCCCTGTAATTAATTAAATAAAATGTTTTTATTGTTTGACAGCCCTACTAAAAGAAAACTAAGAAGGTATTTGGAAAACGTTTGTATGCTTTCCATTCTTTAAGTACAGTGTAGGTACTGGCACATTTTAAAAAATACTGGTTTCCCACCAGTATCAGATACAACCTAAACTATACCCATCCCTTTTCTCCAGACAAACCCACCTCACCTTAAACCAGAGGATGTCAGCACTATTAGTCTGGATTCACTTCTCCCTACCTCCACCTTCCGTTATGTCAGCTCTGCCCTTTTTCAGAGACGTTTTCTGGTGAAGTGGGTCGGTGCTGAGGTTTCCTACTTCCTACAATGTTTTTCAGATATCTTATATCATTGAGTTTCTCAGAGATAGGGGTCTAAAGTGGACTGAAGACCATTTCTATAACAGTTTTAGTTGCTTCTCTGATGAGTTTGTCAAGAAGTTTAAATTGACATTTGATCAAGATTTAGATCATACTGCTCTCTCCTGGGACTTATGGAATATCAAACAGAATATTATTGTATCAGTCAGTTTTGTTTACATGCAGAGCTAAATCGAGCTTTTTGGAGTAATCTGACTAAAGGCTTGCTACCTGCAGCAAGCCAAGTCTCAGTTTACATGTCAGTCAGAAAATCGAATTATTAAATGAAGTACGTTCCACTCCCCAACGATAGATGGCGACATGTGCCCCTGCGTGCTAGCTTTATAGCGGTTAGCTTCCAGCTTCACTCAGGTAGTAAACTGAGGTTGGTGGGATTGAAGCAGACGGAGTTAAAGCAGGATATTCACAGTAACAACACATCGCCTCTTCATCAGTCCAAACATGCACTGATTGGCTGCTTACGTTTGTCTTAGATGCCATATGCCTCTTATAACACGGGGTACGCGGGTGGTGGTGGTGGGGGGCTGGTTGCAGAGTAGTCTGATTTGAATTGCATTATCCAGCTAGAGAAGCCGAGCTTCTGAAACTCCAGTTTGGTTCGAGTCCAGCCGGACTAAGGTGTATACAAGGATTTTAGTCGGACTAAGGCAATAATTCGAATTTCTCTTGCTGCATGTAAATGTACTGCGTGGCAGAATTTGCAAGAGAATTACACACTTTGGCTGCCTCTTTGATTTTTTATACATCGATGACTTCTTTATTTATTCAAAGGCCCTCAATAAACACAAACAGCCATTTCTTTAACGTCTCTTCAGAAAAAAAAACGTTATGTGTAAGCTGAGAAGTGTGAGTTTCATCAACCCTTCATAACCTTCCTGGAAAACATCTTTGAGGGCTGTGACGGAAATATTTCAAGGTTATTTTCAAGGTTATGTGAATAATTAATTAATTACATGTTATTAAATGCATCTAAGGAATATGGCATGATAAGAGATCCCTGTCCCTCATAACCTCCAAAAATATTTATAGCGTTTTTACTCCTTGTGCACAAAAAGATGCATTGGAGACTTATGGGTAAATAAAATTATATAATATATCATAATTCCAATTTTTTGTTTTTTACATGAATTTCATCCTTAGCTTCAGTACTAAGAAAATATATTAAAATATTTGTGTGTTTTTCAGATTTGAACCATTTATTGCCTGGTTTATGATTAAAATCTGTAGTGCAAAAAATGTGACAAAATGTAAAAAATAAATAATTCTTTGTGTGTAATATGCAGAGCACATGTTTTAGGGGTGGATTGTCAGAGCCTTGGAGTGTTACAAATGTGCATAAAAATATATTCTGATCACTTTGTATTTTTTGTTTATTGTGAGATTTTCAAAAATTGCGACGTTGTTCCTCCAAATGCACAAAAAAGTGCTAAAAAAACTTCATAGAGAAATACTATATAATATCACATAAATGTTTCCTTTTTTACATGAATTCCGTCCTTAGCTTCAGTACTCAAAATATAAATAAAAAATGTGTAGGTTTCTCAGATTTAATCCCTTTATTGCCTGGTTCATGATAAAAACCTGGACAGTAAAAAGACTGACAAAACTGAAAACAATCCAATATTTTTTGCGTGTAATGTCCAGAGCACATTTTTTAGGAGTGGCTTGTCAGAGCCTTGGAGTGTTACAAATGTGCATAAAAATATATTCTGATCACTTTGTATTTTTTGTTTATTGTGAGATTTTCAAAAATTGCGACGTTCCTCCAAATGCACAAAAAAGTGCTAAAAAAACTTCATAGAGAACTATTATATAATATCACATAAATGTTTACGTTTTTTACACGAATTCCATCCTTGGCTTCAGTTCTTAAAATATAAATACATTTTTTTTTATCTTTCTCAGATTTGACCCCTTTATTGCCGGGTTTATGATAAAAACCTGGACAGTGAAAAGACTGACAAAACTGAAAACAATCCAGTATTTTTTATGTGTTAAGTCCACAGCAAATATTTTAGGGGTGGATTGTCAGAGCCTTGGAGTGTTACATATGTGCATAAAAATATATTCTGATCACTTTGTATATTTGTTTGTTTTAAGATTTTCTAAAATTGTAACGTTGTTCCTCCAAATGCACAAAAAAATGCTCATGCAAACATAGACAGTTGAACAGTTTATAAGAACACAAAGAACAATAATGAGTGTGTGTGCATGTGTGTGTGGTGGGGGTGTGTGGTGGGGGGAAGTGGTGGTAACTCTGGCTTTTTGCACCAGACACATTTTGTTTTTCAGCAGCTCTTTTCCAAGAGCTAGCGATGTAAAAAAAAAAATATATATATCTGTGGTGATGGTGTGACCTCTTATTCCCTCTGTCAATTTAATTCACTTTATTTAACTCCAGCAAACTGCAGAGTTCCCATCAAAGTACTAAACCTTTTCAGGGGCATGGTAGCCCTGAAAATTGGCCTCCTCCTCCCCCCAAAGGCTTTTGGTGGACTCTCCCCGGGGGCGATACACTCCAGCAACAATGAGCAGCCCGAGAAAAGCACGGAGCTCCATGGCATCAACATCAACTCAGTTGGCACAACTTCTTCCTGGTGTATTTGTGTGATTAATTATTATGTTGAGGATTTCTTCAGTTTAAAAAAAATAAAACTGTCCTCAATACAATAAATTTGGCTGACTGCATAGTGGGCGATCCCGGGACAGTGGATGTCTTGTGGCCGAAAAGGAAGGTGCGTATTAGGCGGCGGGGACCAGGTTATCCAGCTCCTTGAAATACACGAAATAATTGGTATTCCGTTCTCCCTCCTCCACGTCCTCACCTGAATCATCTTCTACCTCTTCTTCCTCATCACAATCAGGCCCCAGAGCAAAGGTTTCATAATCACTTCATCATCAGAAGTGCTGTCCTCCATGGATGAAGTTTCCGCAGCATCCTCATCAAATTACCACAAAAGTTCTAGGGCGTCAACTGCGTTGTACCTTCTTCTCATGGTTGAGGTAGAAAGGAAAAGAAAACTTTACCTGAGTCAGGTATATAAGATTTGTTTCAGCCAGGACACCTGTGTAAACAAACCTAGCCGTTCAGGTGTTGTTTTTGGTTAATTCTCTAGCCTGTGTCTTTGAAGTTAATCCGTGAGAATCTTGTTCTCATGATCAGATTAAATGCTTGCATCTGCTTTTTAGATGTTGATATTATAATATGCATGAATAAATATCTTGGTATGTTTTAGAATTTTTGCAGCATATTGAATGATTTTTCATATACAGAGGCATTGATGAAAATATAAGATTTGAATGGAGTGCATAAGAACACCGCCCCCCACACAGACCAGCCCCCCCATCCACTCTAACCTTCTGAAAAAGTAAACACAAGTCTTTCATCTGAAGAATTATGAAGCACTTTGAACTTTACATGGATGCACGGGTGCACAAGTCCACAAAGAAAACATTTATAAAATGGTCGTTTTCAGACCATTTGCCAATTTTTACTTTTACATAAGGAGTACATTTTGGAGGACAACTGCACAAATATGCATACCAAAATATTTCAACACAGACATGCAAATTATTGTATGACACCTCTAAAATACACCCAAACAGTTTTTGTTCGAAATATATATTACACTATGCAGTCAGAGGGCAAAGCCTCACAAAAATCCTACAATTTAAGTAGGTGGTTTAGACATTGCCCTGCCATTAATGGAGAAAATATGCCATCTGATCAAAAACAGTAAAAACTACAATTAAAGTTTGTGACAGTTGTAGAAACCCAAAAAGAATATAGAAAAAAACTATTTATGCTCATATTTATGCTTATTATAAATATATAGTTTACATGGGATTCAATGGCGCAAAAAAATGACCGAAGAGGAAAAACGCTACTTAATGACACCAGCATTATATTAAATGGTGTATGTAAAATAATTTTATACTTTTTAAGTTTCCAAAAAATACACAACCTCAGAAAAAATTACATAAATTGCATTAGCACAGCCAAAATTATTCACAAAAACACACCTGCTTGCACAAAAAAATGCACAAGGAGGTTAAGAGGGCTATACAAGAGAAAGGAGGCCTTTCACCTAGTTTCCCTGTGGCTGAATGAGAGGGGTTTTGCTTAACCTTGTGAGGAAGACATAACGTTGTGGTGCTAGGCAGAAGGAGAGTTTTCAGTTACTGGGCAGACTGTGGACAGGACGAGAAGGTCAGAGTGATACTCCTGTAGAAGACTGACTGAGCTACTTAAAAATGGACACTCGGATGAATTCTACAGTGAAGTCCTGTTTTTTCTATTTTTGCCAACTTGCCAACTTGAAGTCTATCCTCTGTAGATGGACCACTTTTGAAATCACGCCAATGGCTTTTAATACATAGCCTTTTGGTTGTTTTCATGTATCACTCTGAACTATTCCCCTGTTTTTATTTCTGCTTGGTTAGTGATAGTGGAATCCAACAATTCCAGGCAACTCTCCTGTATTTCCTTGGAGGGAAAAAAGCAACAGCTTCAAGTTTGGTCCTTTAATTACACCAAAAAACTGTACCCTCTTTTCAGTATGAAGGAATATTAATTAATCGTGATTAATTCACAGCTACCCTGTGGTAAATTAAGACATTTTTTTTTGCATTTGACAGCCTTGTGTTAACATTTAAAAATTGGGTTACAGAGCGCTGTACGCCAAAACCACCCGACACAAGAACAGTTTCTTCCCCCAGGCTGTCGTTCTGATGAACTGTGTGTAGTCACAGAGTCTGAGTCCATTCACATACCAATAAACTATAACTCTGCACTGCTGTATATACTCACTGTACAATAACCCCGGTTTGGTGTATATATTATCCTTTATTATTTATTTGTATTTTTTTATTTTTTTATTTTATTTCACTTATTTAAGTTCTGTATTGGAGAGAAAAGTTGCCGGAGTCAAATTCCTTGTATAGGTCATAATTGGCGATTAAAGCTGATTCTGATTCTGATTTAAAATGCATGTAGGGGAAAAAAGTAACACTTAAAAGAGCTGAGGAAAACAACGTCAGGTCAAGTATGATTTATTTACAACTGCATAATAATTGAGAATATTTCTAACAAAAACAGGAGAAAAATGGGGTCAAAGAAAATGGCAGTTCACCTCAACCTAAGTAACAAACGGAAATATCAATCTGGTCGAAGTAAAACCAAATGAGACTGACAAACATTTTTAAAGGCCCTCTGAGGTACCAGACTAGAAAAAGCTAAAAAGAGATATTTTCTATTCTCATATTTGTAGCAGATATGGGAGACTCTTGATGATTCATGTTCTGAGTTCTGTAATTACGATACAAGGGTTAGACAGGTTGAAAGACTGGAAACAGGTGGTAAGAAAATGTGAGCCTAATAAAAACAATAAAACCATTAAAAAAGCCACATGCACAAAACTATCAGGAGACCCTCAGCTTTTTGGATTTCAAGGCTCTTCCTAACATTATGGACGTTTCCGGGTTGGTGAAATCTTTACTGGCTGTTTTGGAGCTAGCTCATTGAATTTGGGGTAGCAGCAGGGTGTTTCTTGCTTTCTGCCCGTAGAAACATACATGAAAAGCAACATGGTATATACTCTTTTCCAGTAGAGGTCAAAAGGTCATGATGGAGTTCAGAAGAGTCAAACAACATCTAATAATCACTAAAGACAGGTTTCCTAATCTCAATTTAAAGAGTAGCTTTGGTTGCTCATGTTGGTAACCAAATTAGTCCCACATCTGTGCGCCTCAGGCTTCCTCCCCGTCTCAGGATCCATCCCATTTCCATGTCTCACAGATAAATCCTGTTCATAGCTGTTAAACTATGACATGATCCCAATAACTATAGTGACCAACTGTCCTCTTTTCCCCAGACATGTCCACTTTTCATGTGCTGTCCAGAGCATCTGGGGGCATTTCATAAATTGATGAAAATCTCTGGCTTTTCATCATTTTTTCAGGGATCAACAGGCATACTTAAACTGATCTTATGTTTATTTCTCTGAGATTGCCAAGCTGCTGGTTAGTGGATGATTTTGTATGATAGACAGAAGTGACAGTGGCTGTGGTGCGCTGTCATTCACAGAGTTGTGTTCCAACTGTTTATAAGATATCAAATTGCAAGTGTAGTTTTACAGATGAACAGAGCTGGCATATATGTTTCTGTGTGTGACAAAAGTGGCAAAGATGCTATAGATCAGATGGACAGTTAAAATCCCAGAGATTTGGCCCGGTCCTGAATGCGTATATCCATCCAGCTCGCACACAGTATGTTTTCTAGAAAAACACATGTTTAAACCTTTTAATGCACCTAAGGTAATTTTAAGATAGAAAAAAGAGGACACAGGGACATAGCTATCAAATGCTTCTATTACAAACACTTAAAGGGGGGATTTTTATGGCTTTTTGCTATTTGATTGTGTTTTGTAAAAGGAACTAAAAGTCGATGTTATGAAAAGTTTCTTTAGAAACTTTGATGCCCTAACGTAGAACTAATCCAAAGACGTTATCCAATACCACGAATGGTAAACGCATCTAACACACTTCTTATTGCCCTATTAAGCCAGCTTCATGTGTGATTCATGAATGAACTGAGCCAGTTCAAAGTCTCTGTTGATTTATGACAGAAATATTTTGAGAAAGAGGCCATTTCTATTAATACATTTCTAAGGTGCATTTAAAATTAACAGAGGCTCACTTTGCTCTCCACATCCTAAACAGCCTAACAGAACATGGCTGCCACCAAAGCTACCAAAGCTCCGTCCTCAATCCGAAGACCACTCCACTCACAGTAGAGGCTTTCTGCCGTCTTTAAGCCTTCAGAGGTCTCTCTATCATGTACAATGGTAAAGTCACTGTGTCCACACCACAGGAGACCACATTGGGAGCCAGCTAAGAAAATCTTTGAACTTAAATGAAACAGGAAGGTTTTGACATGGAATTGAACCCCTTTGGAAAAAATGGCAGAAATGCAAGGATTGTAGTTATCATACTTAGACTCCCTGTAAAGAAGCCCTAAACTCTAAGCAGTTTTCTAGTTGTAGGTATAAATGAAATAGTTTTGGTTTTAAATGGCATATCACTTCTCTGTATTTTCACTTCCTGTTTCTGCTTTCTATAGAAAGATAAATGAAAAACAAGTTTGTTTCTGCACCGTTCCTTCTGCAGGCTTGCAGGGTTCTATAGGTGGAAGCCTGTTTTGCTCATCATGTTGCAAGTCCTAGCAGCAGATTGCAGTTGCTTTGTCCAAACGTCCCCTGCATTCATCCACCTTGCTAAGTGCTATGTTAAGTTCTGTAGCCTACATATGAAGTCTAACCCTGACAGGAAATGTAGCAATAGTGACATCCTCTTTTCATGTGATGGCTCCTGTGGTGAGAAAGCTGTCAGGGAAACAAAGCTTTGTGGGATGACATATATTTCTAAACTAAAGCCGCAAAGCCCAACGAGTTCAAAGTTAAGACTTGGTGGTCAGATGTGTTGCATGAGTGTATGCACTAATCTTACTGATTCACATGATACTTCTCAATGAGTGAAATTATAGCAAGCCTTACCATGAAGACATATTTATGGTAAACAATTCAGTTTTTGAAAGTCAAAATGTTATCATGAATGGTGATTGATTTCCTTGGAAGTGGGTTGTTAATGAAAGTTCCCTACCAATGTCTGCTAATGAAAGCATGTGGTGGAAAGTACCTATAAGCAGGGTCTGGTATACAGCAGACAGTTTGACTTCTACAATAAAACAATTGTGCAGATCATATTTCTGTATGGATTTTGAAACAATTTAGTGACAGACTATAAACACTTAATGGATGTAGAGGAAAGAGTAGTAAATTCTAAAATCAAAACATTTTTACAGGTTGCAGTGAAGTATTCGGGCCGTGACGTTTCAAGCTCTGTTTAGTTTGGTAAAACCATTGTGGTTTTACATTGTTGATGCTTGAACTGAAGCAGACATAGAGCAGGTTTAAAGGCAAAGATTTTTTATATATATTTTCTTTTTATGCCTTTCCTAAATTGTTTTTAATCAAATACTATGTTTAGTTTCTTTACCAACAAATCATGTAAAGCCTCTTGATTTGTGTTGACTTGTGTTGAAAGTGTGCTACACAAATAAAATGACCTTTCCTTGTTCCATATTGGTATTCTCCTTTTCTTCTTTCCTCATTAAATTGTATAAATAGGTCTGACTTCTGCTTTGTATTTTGAACTGGTGGTTTGACCACATACAAATGTTTTACATAAATTAGTGTAAAACTATATCAATCAATTAATCAATCAAGCTTTATTTATAAAGCGATTTTCCAACTACAAAAGCTTCTCAAAGTGCTAACAGGTTAAAATGATCCCACAAACCCCACCCTTCCCAAACCCAAAATAAAATTATCTAAGATATAAGATGGTATTATGTTTCATTCAGACGAGCAACGCATCCAACGGATGAAGTTTGACACATGTCCTAAAAAGCATGCAACGCTTGCACTTGAGGAAAAAAGAACGCTGGGCGGGGGCTTCTTCTGTTGCTGTACGTTCTGAACTATGGCGGATAGTATCGAGAGAGTGGCTTGGCTGTATTTGCTAAATAAAGCCAGACAACATCGACTTCGGCTATATCAGTGCCGTTTGTGGGTTCACCGCCTTATTCTGATGCGTTCTGAGTTTGGGGAGTTTAACCATTTGCTCCAGGAGCTACGTATGGATGAGGTTCGCTTTCAGCAGTACTTCCGTCTGTCCCGTACCCAGTTTGATGACCTCCAGGGCCGCATCAGAGCTCAGATCTCCAACCAGCACACCAACTACAGGTGTCATGTTGCTGGATGATGGTCTGGGCGCGCTGAATGGCTCGAAGAAGGACAGGATGGACAGGACGGACAGGTACTCCCACTTCTTCTCTGTCCCTGATTCTGAACCGCTCTTCCTTCTCTCTTTTTCCTTTCTGCTCTCTTTTGCATATATGTCCCACAGACTCCTCCACCGCTTTTTACACACTTCCCCTTAATAAACAAAGGCAAACTAGTAGGGGCCGGACATTTTTAAATCTTCTAATGACCGCCTTTCTTTAACTAACGACACGGGCAATAACTACGTTGAGAAAAGATTTGCTAACTTACACGACACCCCGATCTCTTCAGCGATTTTCCTCCAAGCTAGTTCCTTTACATTCCTGTCTCTATATAAAGACGAGGACGGATCATAAAGTTCTCTGCGATTGCAGACGGCCACGATCAGCTTGTCTTCTATTGTTGAAAATGTTTTTTTCTTATCCCGCTTCATTCAAGATACGTGTATAGTGACATCACTACAGTGAGACGCTCTCATTGGTTGCCGCACTGCGTTTACTTCTTTGGGTCCGTCAAAAGTTAAACTAGCTTAACTTCTGTGTTGCTGCGTTGCCGTATGTAACGCAAGTGAAGTTGACAGGGCCAACGTACACAACGCACCGCAGAGACTTTGACGGACCTCTGACGTACTCTACCATAGACTTTACATGTAATCTTGCCGCAGCTGACGTATGGGGCGATGTGAACGCAGCATCAGGCTAAATAAGTCTCATTACAAATTATTTGAGACAAAGCTTTATTTTAAAAATATATATTAATACTGAAATGTGAGATCACTTCATCATTTTATTGGTTATTGGTTTTATTCTTATTTGTTCCTTTTACTATTTTATTTAATTCACATCTTATTTTGATGCAAACTAATCCTAATTAGTTGAAAGCTAATTAAGCTATCTACCATAAAAGTCCTCTAAATCAATCTGGTTTTTAAACATGCATCTTTCATTTATCAGGTGCCTCTCCTCTGGAACCAGCTCCCACTTCTAGTTTGTACCTAAACCTTTCTACTTTTAAGACTAGGCTTAAAAATGTCCTTTTAGATGAAGTTTATAGTTTGCTCAGGATAACCTAGCTATCCTATCTCTGTAGTCATGCTGCTATAGTCTTAGACTTCCCCTCACTCTGCTATATTCTTCTACTACTCTCCAACGTTCAATTTTTTGCTATTATTTCAGCTTTTAACTTTATGTTTCTCTCTGGATTTTTTTTGTTCATAGACGCTACATCAGCATTGGCTGAGCTATAGTCAACAACTAACACTCTACTGTCTTTCAGTGTTTTACCCCGGTTGCTCTCCTAGATGAAGCCGAAGGAGCTACTACTGGAATAAACTTTTTTAATTTAAACTAGTCCTAGATCAGAGCCTGTGTGTGTGTGTGTATACAATGCTATATACTTTAAAGCACCATGAATTACTCTGTTGCTCAAAGTTTGTTATACAATTAAAATGGCCTTGCATTCCCTAAAGTACTTTGTGCAAAATGCTTTAGAAATAAACTTTAAATGTTGAAATGTTTCCTGGCTCCTCTGTACTCAGCCCCTCGTTGCTTTTGTTTACTTTTTGCTTTTATGTGTGTGTGTGTGTGTGTGCGCGTGGGTTGGATTGGGGTGGGTGGGGGTAGGGGTCGGGGGCTATAGTTGTGGTGATGATTTTATTTTGGGTTTGGGAAGGGTGGGGTTTCGATCAGTAATATTATATATTGCAATTTTGAAACTGAATTTAACTGTAGAAAATCTGTCACAGCATGCTGAACACTCCAACCTGTTTCATACATAACACATCCAGTTTTATTACTAGTTCTGTTTGATCGACTGGAACCAAGAGGGTGAAAAAGCCACCAACTACCAGGCCTAAATGATTGTGCTGTGTCAGAATTGTATGATATTCTTAAAAATAAAAAAAAATGGATTCTTTGGGAGTGCATGTGTGGGTTCCCTCCGGGTACTCTGGCTTCCTCCCACAGTCCAAAAACATGACTGTCAGGTTAATTGATAACTCCAAATTGTCCTTAGGTGTGAGTGTGTGCATGGTTGTTTGTCCTGTCTGTCTGTATGTGGCCCTGTGATGGACTGGTGACCTGTCCAGGGTGTACCCCGCCTCTTGCCCGTTGACAGCTGGAGATAGGCACAAACCCCCACCCCCCACCCCCCCGCGACCCCTGGAGGATTAAGCAGTTCAGAAAATGGATGGATGCTCTTGAATAATGATATATCATGACATAAAATATCACAATATATTGCCATATCAACATTTTCTTACATCAATAATAATAACTGTTTATTAGTCACATCACTTCAAGATTCAAATCATAATAGAGATGTAAACCCTGCGGTGTTCACTCTAAGTGGTTTCATCTCCAGTACTTTAGTGTAGAGAGACTGAAGCACAGTTGTGACGTTGTGAACTTTAACACTGAATGCTCAGCTGGACCTTAAACTAACACACATCAGACTGAATATAAAGAAGAGCCACTCCTCATCCAGACAGATTTAGCCCCCTTGTGCTGTTTATACATGCTTGTTACTGAATAGTCAGCCTCACACACACGTAGAAGTGTGCTACAGAGCCAGGAATAAATGAAGCCAGCAGCCCTCACCCAGCCTGGAGAATCGTCAGCAACAAAGAACCCATTCACCATCATATATCAACACACCCGGCACCTGTTGGGATGCAGGCCTCACCACAGCACACACACACACACACACACCCTCCCTAATCCTCTGGGTCATGCTACAGACATGCAGCTGAAACACAGCGGGCCTTTAAGGTTTACTTTCCTGATTGTTGTTGCCTGACTGTTGCTCTCTCTACCTCTTGTTTGTCTGATGCTCATGTTATTTATGATCCATTCTGTCATGGCGTATATGTGTAAAGAGAACAAAAAATCATACTTTCCGGCATGGCACTTCCACCACAGTGGTCTAGTTTTTCCTGTTTAAATTCCACAATTAGACCTCGTTCAGAATCAGAATCAGAATCAGCTTTAATGGCCAAGTATGACGCATACAAGGAATTTACAGATACAGTACAACCTGTCCGATCCAGGTCACTGTTGGGCATGCAGCCACCGAGCGGCGCTCCCGTTCAAACCACAAGCTGACCTTTGAAACCATCAGACTTCAGTTCAGTTATCCTGAGCACAGCCCCCTGCCTGTGCAGCCTTGTGCTGATCACTGTGTACAGTACCAATGTCAGCTTCAGCTGTGACTCTGGGATTCCTGCACACGCCTGCCTGTTTAGATCAGCCACACAGACAGCTGGCCTTCAGCTGCCTCTGCTTGTCCCCGTCCTCCCCCTGCAGACTACCCTCCATCCTGTTGACAAAGGAGTCCGCTGGATGAAGAGCAAGAAGAGCTTCTAAAATCGAGTCAAGTAGAGTTTTTTCACCATTTACATATTGTACATGGAAAGACCAAAAAATCCCTCTCCACACACACATTAGCATCACACTGAAGGTAAAAGTGGGACAGTTGATTAGTTCTTTACACTATCAAAATTATTGGAAACCTTGCTTAAAGAAAACTTTAAATATAAGCATAATAAAACATGGAGGACACAGCTGGGAGACAATAACTAAATATTATACAGTATTTTACACTGTGTAGAACACTTATATACTTACGCAGTACCTATACTTTCAGATATACACACTTGTATATACGGGTGTATGTGTACATACAGGTATGTAATCAAATTATATCTTTAGAAACTGAAGATATAATTACAGGCCCAAAGTCCCAAGGTGGGTGACAGTCCAGTCGTTAAGGACCGGTGTCCTGCAGGTTTTAGGTGTCTCTGCTCCAATAGCTAGTTCCAAAGAGTGAATCACATCCTAGCATGTCCCAAAGCTCTGGGGATGCCCGCTGATGAACACTTGTAGTGATTCAGACATCTACAAACTGCTGGACATTGGACCTTGATGACTGACAACATTTTCACCATGTCTCCAAGTCCTGGTTCATACAGCAGGATTTAAAAATTGTTGCAAGAGCTTCAGGCCACAAACAGCGATAAAAATCCCGGATATTTCTGTGTTGGTCCTACAGTGTGCGGTGTGCAGCCACACAGCGGAGACGAGACACAAAAACTGATTTTACTCACAAACATTCCAAGCTCAGACAGGATTGATATAAAACTCAACTAAACTCGATGGGGTAAATAAATATGGATGTCCAGGATGATGCCATAGTTTGTGGACTAGTTAACAGAGAAGAAAAATCCTGCTGTTGGATAAAGTAGTGGACACTTCAGGGACCAGGACTGTACATGCTTTACAAAGATATGGAGGTAATTTGTTGTTTCTTTTTCACTGGGAACGTCGTTGCAGACTTTCCTCTGACTCATCTCTGTTTCTAAGCATTTGCGGACTGCGGTCAAATGAGCCTCCACTTAGAAATAATAACAGAAGGTTCAAATTCGCAACCCTGCCTGTCAGCTCGCTTTCTGATTGGGTACAGAATACATTGAGCAGGATGCATGCTCATTTCTGCTCACGCTTCACCATACACGCTGTGATATCGGGCCAAGACAATCCAACATGTTGAATATCCCCGATTTGTGATTGGAGCTGTTCTGACATCATTCCGACCAGACCAGAGTGCTCTGAAGACACCACACATGGCGGGATTATCTTTAGAGTCATCCTCATTATTGGGGCATGTTGGGAGGGGAGAATCAGAGCATCCTGCAGTGTGAAGCAAGCCTAAGCCAAATCAGTGATGTTGGTGATGTCAGTAGCTAATGGGGGCTGTTAGCAAGGCCTAAGCTTTAAAAGAACGGGCCTGGAGTCACTCTAACCCCACAGCTCAGCACCACATTTATTTTTGAAAAACAGCTCAAAAGGACAAAAAACAACAACTTTAACACCATCCCAATTATTGCATTAAAAATGAACCCTTAGCCCAGATTTTATTTTCCATTTACTCATATCAGTTATTCCCTTTGTCATATGTAATGAGCAAATGTCAGCAAATAGGGGTAACCACCTGTATAACGGAGCATCCAGGTTTTTGAGCCATTTGTGCTGCAGGCAGTTCATAGCTCATCGCTATGGAGGTGTGGCTGAGACGGCATGTGTTTTATACCCCACCACGACCGGACTGCTGTCGTCACTAATCAAAGCCTACGTCAGAAACCCGAGCTGAGCCGTTAGCAATGCAGGATTCCAGTACTAGTGAATTCTAGTGCAGTGTAATTGTTTAACCACTTGGGGCACTAAACTAACGGTTTTTGGTACAAAATGTATATTCTCACTAAAATTTACTAAAATACAAAAAATAATGACCAGGAATGTAGATAGTCCTATTATAGACTCAATTATACAGTTTATCAACAAAAAAAGTTGATTTTAGGGTGAGTTACTCTTTAACTATTGTAGTTACAGAGTTCATATTTAAATGAAACACTAATGTTCCTGGCAAAGAGGCACAAACTCGAAACACAGCTAGCTTTAAATCTTGTTAACTTCAGTTAAGATAATTTATTTCTCGTTTGATGTCAAAACCTTGTGAAAGGATGTTGTTCTGTAGATCAGACAGGCTGGATCAGATATTTAGAGAAAAATTGAATAGAATAGAATCATATTGACAGGTAACATTGAGATTTACTACACAAAATATAAAAAACAGAGTTATGAATGATAATGTATAGGTACAAGCAGTGCTTAATTTATCAGATGACACTGGAACACAAGTAGCGATATAAGACATGAGTCTACTCAGGTCAGCATGGATACCGGAGCACACAATCGTAGACGTCACATCCCCAGACCCAGTAAACTCATGGGCAGCATGAGTAAATCATTAAGCAGTGCAAGATAAAGTTATTATCTGCAAAGTCAGATTAGGCCGTTTGAATTACATACAAGCTCCAGCGAGCGCTTTTTGTGCAAATTCATGCATTGTGCTATGCAGCCAGCCTCATGCACACACAAGACACATTATCAGCTGAAGACGCACAGCTGAGAAGCTGGTTTGCCGTGGGATTCGTGATGTATTACGGGTTTGACGAATAATGGGTAAGGCAATTTCCTTTTAACACACGTAGTTTCTTCCTTTACTGTTTTAAGCAATTAAAATTGTTCTCTTGCTTCATAACCAGCCTTCTCCTCTATACCACTCTGAGGAGGGCAGACTCTGTTCTCGGGTCACAGTTCGGACGTATTTTCTGCTGCACACATTAAAAATGTAGCACAGAATCGTTTAATTTGCTGTTATTCACATCTTTGGCAACACTTAAAGGGGAAGTCCCTTTTTTTTCTGCCTAAACCTTATTTTTTAGCAAATATTATGTTCATTTACTCATCCAGACAAGTTTGGAGCCACTTAGAATCCTTTGGGAGAAGTTTGTATCCAGTCTGATCAGCGTATATCTATATAATGGGAGTCAATGAAGGCAGGAGATTTGCTGCCTGTACTAAGGCGTTATCTGCCCCCAAAACTCCTTCATTTAATCATGTTTTGCTATGAATAGTTAGTGATATTCCCCTGGGAGTTCAGAACGTCTCGGAGGCGCTGAGCTATTAGCTTCTGGGGGTTTTACAGGCTTTTAATGCGACCGATACAAACTCACACTAACCTTGGATTGTAATAACGTTGCAGCTGTCCTCCATAACAGCTATAGTTTGTGTGGGTTGCAGAAAGGGAGCCAGTAGAAGCTGAACTTAGTTCAATTTGTAATTCGGTTTGTGCAATTTGGAAAAACGCAAACATGAACCACGTTAATGTCTGCAGTAGTTCTGTCTAACCGACCGTTGTAGAGTACAGAGAGAAAGTCCTGCTCAGACCACAGCTGGGATGGAGGACATCAGTGATGTCATTTAATTGCGTGATAGTGAAGTTATATTATAACCTCTAAATCGCCCCGGAACAGAACCAATAAGCTTTCCAAAATGTTCTGTACTCAGAGGGAAGTAGTGCTAATGATTAATAACAAAACCTGTTTAAATGTAGGAGTTTTGGAGCAGATAATGACTTATTACAGGCGGCAAATCTCCTGCCCCCATTAAGTCCCATTATATGGATATACACTGATCAGACTGGATACAAACTTCTCCTGAAGGACTCCAAGTGGCTCCACACTTGTCTGGATGAGTAAATGAACGTAAAAAAAAAAAGAACTTCCCCTTTAAATGCTTTCAACAAATTAAACTTCAAATCAGAAACTTTTGTTCTGATTTGAAAATTCTTACATTTTATTAGACTGTTAGATCACAGCGTTGTCAGGTGTGCCTCCTCATACCGGCTCTGCACTTTGCAGAAACAGTCCTGGGTCCTTCACTCCCCACAACCTGACATGAAGGACCCGACTAACGTTGGTCAAAGGAGGTCAAACAGTATTGAGAAGCGGCAGGACATACGGTGGTGGTGTATAGAGAAGTTTGGTTTTTAGTGCAATTCAGATTTGTGTGGAAAAAGTCCTGTTCACATTCTATACTTAATAATGGGCATAATATTCACAGCTGTTAACAGATTATTCAACTTATTAATGTTTTTTCCCCTGATTCCGTATACTCTCTGTGCACAGACAGTTTGTTTTTTGACTAATTGTCATTATCCTATAACAATTGCTGCACGGGGTTCCTGGATCATAACAGAACGCACCCTTTCAAAATAAGACAGCTTGTGGATCCTGTCCTGGCAGGATCTGGCTCAAATAAAGCCCTGGGTACAAGTAAGGACAAAATGACAACACTAAATGACAAAATTATAACATGGATTACTACTATGCAGGATCATTTCAAACTATTTAGAAAGTGTGCATGTGCATAAAAAAGACGAGTCTCATTAATCTAAAAGTTACATCACTAACTAATATTAGGGATGCACTGATACAGATACTGGTATTAGGTATCGGCAAAGATGCGGCCTAATGTACACGTATCATATCAGCTAATGTTAACCGATACCATGAAGGACAGGGGCGCCATTCTGAGCTGAACAACCATCAGGTCAGCTTTCTGTACCTCAGGCAACGCTGCATCAAGGGTCTTCATTCATCTCTAAGTGATATCAACACAGGAAACTTTGGAAAACCTTTGACAAGTACCATAATACACAGTTACTTCCACAAATATTATTCAATACTGTAATGTACCAAAAAGAAGCCCTATGTTAACAGTGTCCAGAAGCGCAGTGGACTTCTCTGGGGTGGGAGGCTTCTGGGATGACCATCACCCAGAGGAAACATCTGGGATGACCATCACCCAGAGGAAACATCTGGGATGAACCATCACCCAGAGGAAACATCTGGGATGGACCATCACCCAGAGGAAACATCTGGGATGGACCATCACCCAGAGGAAACATCTGGGATGGACCATCACCCAGAGGAAACATCTGGGATGGACCATCACCCAGAGGAAACATCTGGGATGAACCATCACTCAATGGAAACCTGTACTGTGGTCAGATAAATCAGTATTTCAGGTATTATTTAGAAGAAATGGACGCCGTGTGTTCTGGATAAAGGATGATCCAGACTGTTGGCAGCAACAAGTCATGAAGCCAGGGTCTGTCATGGTATGGTAAAGTACATAGAGCATAATATGCTGGCTTCAAGAAGACATCTTTGCTTAATTACAGTCTCTACAGTGACAGCAGAGTACAGATTCAGCCTCCAGAACAACATCTATGAAATCTATGACAGACACCTGTGGTTTATCTCAACTAATGGATCAGCCAACAAGAATGTCTAGTAACATTACAGGATCTTTTACATCAAAATGTATTGATCATATTTACACTAATAATCCTGACATGTGCTCAACACCAGTTTCTGTAACTGTTGGCTTTAGTGACCACAACTGTATTGCTGTCTCCAGGAGAACCAAGCTGCCTAGAGCCTGTCCTAAAATCATTATGAAAAGAACTTACAGGGTATTTAATGAGGAAAGTTTTCTAAATGAACTGGATCATATTAAATGGGATTTGGTATGTGACATCGATGATGTGGATGCATCCCTGGATTTATTTATGGATTGTTTTATGAGAGTGGTTAACAAACATGCCCCATTAAAGAAATTTACAGTTAAAGCCAAAAGTGCCCCTTGGGTTGATACTGAGTTGAGGAGCTTAATGGCTCAAAGGGACGAGGCTAAGAAGGTTGCTGTTCTTTCTGACTCCCTTGAGGACAGAAATTTTTATTGTACACTAAGGAATCATGTGACCAAGGTGAACAGAGTGAAAAAGAAAAAATATTTTCAGAAGCGAATCGAGGATAATGGTACAGATAGTAAGAGAATGTGGAATGTATTCAATGAAATTATGGGGAAAAAATCTACTTGTACTTCTTTTGTTGAACTGAATGGAGTTTATTTGACTAAGCCAATACAGATTGCAAACTATTTTAATGATTATTTTGTTAATAAGGTTTCTAACCTTAGAGAGACAATGAAATGTACGGCTCATTCCAACTCCAATGAACTGATAGAAAAATTTATTATGAAAGATAAACTGTGTAGTTTTGAATTTCATCAGGTTAATGTTGTGGAGGTGCAAATGTTGCTGAGATCTTTGACTGTTTGTGGGTCTGTTGGTACAGACAACTTGGATAGTAGGCTGTTGAAATTATCAGCTAGACATATTTCTAAACCAATCTGTCACATTATCAACAGATGTCTGATTAGTGGTGTGTGTCCCAAGCTTTGGAAGGAGGGCAAAATAATTCCTTTACCCAAAGATACAAAATCAACATTCTGTGGTCCAAATAGTAGGCCTATTAGCATTTTGGCTATCTTAAGTAAATTATTGGAAAAGATTGTATTTGAGCAAGTGCAAGATTACTTTTCTAACAATAATTTGACTACGAAGTTTCAGCAGGCTTATAGGTCTGGTCATTCCACCTGCACTGCAATGACACAAATGTCGGACAGCTGGCTAACATCTATTGATAGCTCAATGCTAGTGGGTACACTACTACTGGACTTCAGTGCTGCCTTCGATGTGATTGACCATGAAATTTTGATTTCCAAACTTATTAGTTATGGTTTTACTTCCTCTGCAATCAAGTGGTTTAAGAGCTATCTATGGGGGAGGTCGCAAAGAGTTTATTTTAATGGTGCATTATCTTGTAGCAAGTCCCTGGATTGTTGTGTCCCCCAAGGAAGCTGCCTTGGACCGTTGTTATTTTCAATTTTTACAAATGATATGCCGTATACACTCAGTAAGGCTAAACTGACTATGTTTGCAGATGATTCTACTCTTTATTATGCAGCCCCTACATGTTCAGAGCTTAATCAGGTTCTGTCTTGTGAGATCAGCAAATTGTATAACTGGATCAAAACAAACAAACTTGTTCTAAATATATCAAAAACAACGAGTATAATAATTGGGTCTAAGTATAGGTTATCTGATATTCCTAAAATTAATATACAAGTAAATGGTGAAAATATACAACAAGTAAAAAAGGTGAAGCTTCTTGGACTTTGGCTTGATTGCACATTGTCGTGGTCTGATCACATCAATAAAGTTGTTGCTAAAATGGGTAGAGCTGTTGCAGTAACTCGTAAATGTGCATCGTTTCTAAATTCAAAGTTGTTTTGTCGTGTTGTTTGTACATTGGTTTTTATGTCATTTGGATTACTGTTCTGTTGTATGGTCTGCTGCATCAAACAGTCTTTTAAAAAAATTACAAGTGGCTCAAAACAAGGCCACAAGACTGGTTCTTGGTTGTTCTAGGACTAGTGTTGCAGAGATGCATGAACGTCTTGCGTGGCTGATGGTATATTTTCATAGAATTATTAACACTCAGACTCCTAAATTTCTTTATGATAAAATAATTTACTGCTCAAATATGCATTCACATTACACAAGAGGGGCGAATAGTCAACAGATTTCTCTACCCCCTTCCTAAGCGTGACTCTATGAAAAGGACTGTGTTTTATAGGTCAGCTGTTCTTTGGAACAATCTTCCAGTTTCTATTCGTGAAATCAAGGGAAAAACTGCTTTTAAAAAGGGACTAAGACTGTATTTGTTCTCAACATCATAATATCACCTGGATTGTTTGGGTGAGGTTGTGTCATGTGCTATGTTGCTTTTCCTCATTATATTATTATTTTAATAAGTACTTTAGTATAGTTATTCTTTATTGTTCTTTTATGTGTATAAATATGTGATTTATTTGGGAGTAATTGCGTATGTAACTATTGTGTTTTGTATGTATTGTTTGGACCCCAGGAAGACTAGCTGTCGTCTCGGCATCAGCTAATGGGGATCCTTTTAAATAAACAAATAAACAAATCTAAACCCCATGAGAAGTCGCGTGTCCGAGGCAAAGATCCAGAACCTCATGACAACAGCCTCTGCAGCGATCCTGTTTGAGATATTTGGTTAAGAACAAGTTAACAATTTTAGTTCCTTGAAGACCGGGAGGAAAATGTGAGACTGTGTGTTTAAGCCAAGAGCAACAGTGCTTATGTGTAGTTCTCTGCTCAGCTTGTTCCGACTGAATATTATTTAAAATGAAAAAAAAAAAACACTATTGAATTGTTATTATTTTAAAAACTGACTTTTAAAAATAGATCATGAGTTTTCTAACCCCGCAAAAATATCTTGCACGACCTCTGGTATTAATGGATAGAGGAAACACTGGCATTGTGCTTACTGCTGTTTTCAGTCATTGTTGGAATAATGTCCATAGCACAGCGTTAAATCCTCTACAAGTGGATGAGGCTTTTTACGCTATTTCACTCAGTTTGAATCATCTTTTGAGCTCAGTTGAACTTTGCAGGTGTTTGGTGTAACAAAAGCAAAAATAAGATATGCTTTGTAAGACTTTCAACCCATTGGATGGGAAGGAAATTCCTTTAGAAGCTAATTTGGTGATATTCCATGCTCTTCTTTAGGCGTGTTTCCAATATTTGAATGTCAGGGTAATTTGACCAGATCTGTATTTATTTATTTTTGACAGGGTAATCTATTTGCTCGCTCTTCTCAGATGCAGACGTTGTGTCTCCATACTGTACACAATCGGCCCTCTTAAGTAATCAGCATCAGTCATAAGCATGTATGAGGAAGAAATAGAATTTTTTTATGTATTCATTTGTGGTTATTTTTTATGTATAGTCGCTTTAAAATATTTTTTCCTCAAAAATTATTCGACACTGTAATTTAAAAAGAAACATTGTCCTATAATGCCTTAAGACTGCCTATTGGACAATGTTTCAATTTTCCCTGACAACCAGCTACAGATTCCATGATCGCAGCTAGGAAAGTGAATGACTGACAGGCGAGCTTTTGAGTCTATGTGTGACACGGTTAAAATTCCCCTGATAGACTTGTAGCAGGTAGAAGAACAGGTTAAAAGTTAGTCATATGTGGTTGCTAGGTAAAAATATGAAATATTTGGCCAATCAGTGTCTTTGAATTGAATGTGTTTGGGAGAGGTGTTCATTCCTAAAAGCTGGGAAGTTTTTTTATCGGCATGGTGATAACGGTGATGATCTTGTGGGTGACAGTGTCTGCTTTGCTCCATCACCGTTATTTGGTAAGTTTTATTAGTCAAAGCTAATATATTGCTTCACTTTTTAATGCTGTTTACTTCTTCTGTTCATCAGGTATTATCATTTGTTATTTGCTGATATTCTTTTGTGAACGATGCAGTATTTTTTTATCATGCATTTGTATCTGTGGTAGCATCATGTGAATGCTGCTCTAAATAAATGTTGCTTAAGTTTCTCTTTTTAAATTGCTATTGATGATGAGGCTACTTCTGCATTTAATGAGTTTCTTCTGCTTTTGTTACAATGTTTGGCTGATATCACAATGTTTGCCAGCTAGGATGGCGATTATAATGTGGTGTTGTACAAAGAGGAGCAGAAGTGTTGCTGACTCAGATGGATGAGCAGTCATATCTGTAAGATAGATTTCCCGAGCGCATGATTATTAGATAAATCCAGGGGATTGCTCAGTGTTTTTCTTCCTGGAGAACCTGCTTAAGTCTTTTCTGATTTATTAATTTTATGTTTGTAGCCATAATTATTTAATTTAAAGTTTTGTTCTTAATAGGAAGGCATCTGCTCTTTGTCATTAGTTGATTGTCAAAGGTTCAATAATATTCAGCCTGTTTGTTCAGAGTTCAAATTCTAGGCAAACATGCAGTAATTTGGCATTTTTCACATTCTTCACTCTAACTCAGAGTTAGTTGTTGAATCTGATTGAAAAATTAAATTCTGAACATTCTGTAAGTAACTGAAGATAACTTTCCCTTTTAGTTAACTCAACCCTTCATCTTATTTTGCTGTATGGAGACTGTTAAATTGAGGAATTGTAGTCTTTTTTTTATTTATTTGAATGCTAATACTGGACTAGGAAGGGAAATCTATTGGCATATCAGCTCAACCAAGATTTTTTTTTCACCAGCTACCACTACATGCAGCCCTTTTGAAATGGCATGAAAGATCTGCTGAATATGTAACCTTGTTGCTGAAAGTGTCCTACACAAATACATTTGCCTTTCCTTGTCACACACATGGCTCTCTGATACAAACTGTCATGGATATTATTATATATGGATAATATATTTATTAAACTGTTTTTATTTTTCATTCAGACGCAGTTGCAGTCTGAATTCTGTACATTAGTGCCATCTAAACACTGGATCAGTGAAGAAGCTACATAAAGGTCTTTCTTTAAGAAAGGGTTGAAAATGGTTCAGACCAACAGTAGTAGAGAGCCTCACACTTTTGTTTGCCTTGGGCTCCTAAATTACTAAATTCATCACTGCACTCAGGAAGAAGTTGGAAAGCAAAATACAGAGGAAGAATATCAGAGATGTGTGAAGTTCACAGGCTTTAAGCACAGGAAGGATTGTAAGTCTGGACAGAGCCAGTGAACTGAACACATTCTTAAACGGGTTCAGTCCAGGAACACGCTCGGCATCCTCCTCTCCTGTTCGCTGCCAACAGACATTCAACCCTCCTCTGACCAACAGCTTTCCTGTCACATATCTAATGTTTTATCTTCCAGCTTATTAAGGGGATCCTCTGCTTGTACAACTTTGTCTTTAGCCAAGCCATGTGATGCTGCTGCTCCCTTAGCCTCCCCCTCCCATGTGTCTCTCTCTAGAAGTAAGGTGAAGAGACAGCTGAAGACACTGAAGCAGAACAAGGCTGCAGGTCCACATGGTGTCAGCCCCAGAGTCCTGAACACCTGTGCAGAGCAGCTCTGTGGGATTCTGCAGCACCTCTTCTACCTTAGCCTGACCCAGGAGAAGGTTCCAGTGTTGTGGAAGACATCCTGCCTTGTTCCAGTACCAAAGAAAAACTCCCCCATCAGTCATCAATGACTATAGACCTGTTGCTCTGACATTCCACATCATGAAGGTCCTGGAGAGACTCCTGTTGCCCCACCTGAGTAAGCAAACTAGAACCTATCAGGACCCCCTGCAGTTTGCTTATCACCATGGAGTTAGTGTTGAAGATGACATCATCAACCTGCTTCAACCAACTCACTGTCATCTGGACAAAGCATGCAGCACTGTGAGAATTATGTTCTTTGATTTTTCCAGAGCATTTAAAACAATTCAGCCTGATTTTCTTTGTCAGAAACTCCTGAAGACACAGGTGGAGGCCTCAACAATCAGCTGGATCAAGGACTACCTGACAAACAGACCACGGTTTGGGAGACTGAAGGATTGTGGGTCAAACCAGCTGATCAGCAGCACAGGAGCACCACAAGGGACTGTACTCTCACCATTGCTTTTCACTCTGTACACCTCAGACTTCCAGTATAAGACAGAGACCTGTCATCTGCAGAAATACTATGACGACTCTGCAATTGTCGGGTGTATCAGAGATGAAGAAGCTGAATACAGAGAGCTGGTGAGAAGCTTTGTGGCATAGTGTGGAAACAATCATCTCACCTTGAATAAACAAATCAAAGAGATGACTATATTTCAGAAGAATTGACGTGAGACAAAGATTGTTTCCATCTTTTGAGAAGAAATGGAGGTGGTTGAGAAGTAAAAATACCTCGGATTTCACCTGGAAAACAGACTGGACTGGAGAATCAACAGTGATGCAAAGAAGGATTTTTCACAAAATTAAAAAGATTATGGACAACCCTGAGTATCCTCTGTTTGATACAATCCTACAGCAACAGAATGTCTTCTGTCCGAGGCTTCTTCAGTTTCACTGCAACACAGACCACTACAGGAAATCATTTCTCCCCACAGCCAAAGCGATCTAACACTCCTTTAAGAATGAATCAATATGTATTAGCTACAACAATACTTACTTTCCCTCTGGGATCAATCGAGTATTTTTGAATTGAATTTTGAATTAAATTACAACATCATAAGCATCCCTTTAAATAAGTTATGATATAATTCTTACCAGCTCACCTTTTTTATTTAAAAAGAGGCACTTGCATTAAAACCAGCCCACAGTGTGGAAACGACACCTTCTTCTCTCTGACCTCTGACCTTTGCCCGTTGACAGTCAAGGCATGACCCAGGTGTCAAGTCAGCGCCTCAGCCATCATACCTTCAGACGCATACCAGAGCTGCACAACGTGCATCGCTTGGTGATCACTTCCTGTCTAAGTAGACATTTGCTAGAAGAAAAAAATCATTGACCCTCCAACTGAAAATGAAACAGAGCTAATATGAACTCCTCTCTCTAGACTCAGACAGGAACTCATCCCTTTAAATGATAAATAATAATTATCATGATTCTGTGGGGAAATTGAATGTGCTACATTATATGCACAAACCACTTATACTCATTTGACATAGTGGGAACTCATTTCTCTTCCATATTTTCTAATTTAGTGGAAAATGGCATCAGTCAGTATTGTCCCTAAACCAAACAGTGGTCTGGGTTTAATCCTGCTGTCCTGGGGTTTCCTGTGTTGATGAGAACAATGTCAAAAACCCAAACTCACTGGAGGTCCACTTACAAAATCTTCCAACAATATTTTTATGGATCAACATTCCACAGAAAACTAATTTTTCTACAATAAATCTTCAGCAGACAGGAAGGAAATACTAATCGTTTCATCACATATAGTACCAGAGTCAGAGTAAATATCTTTTAAACCCCTGTTGGATTATAGGATGCAAAGCAATAGAGGCACAGATCTACCACACCAGACAAGACCCAAGCTGTAAGCTGTGTAAAGAGTCATCTGAGACAATCCAGCACATAACTGCAGGGTGTATAATGCTGCCAGGGAAAGCATAAATGGAACGTCATAACCAAGTGGCTGGCATAGTATACAAAAACATCTGTGCAGAGTATGGGCTGGAAACCCCAAGGGCAATGTGGGAAACACCTCCAAAGGTGGTGGAGAATGACCGAGTCCAGAAATGTGCAGTACTTGGAACAGCAAAGATACTGAGGAGGACCCTAAAGCTCCCAGGCCTCTGGTAGAGAACCCGAGCTTGGAATGGGAAACACCGCCCACGGTGGGCGAGAGGGGAATTTGTTTGAAAATGCATGATCCCTTTTCGGGGATAAATAAAAGCTATCATGTATGTGTGTGTGTGTGTGTGGGGGGGGGGTGTGTGTGTGCGTGTGTGTGTGTGTGTGTAAGTAATGTATGTAACCTATCTAATCTAATGCTTGTGATACCATCATGCTGTGGGCTTGTCTCACTGCCAGGGATGGCACTCAACCTGCAAATCCTTCAACATTTAAAACTTGAGGACATTAGGATGTTCCAACTGAACAACAACAAAAAAAAAGGGTAAGTAATCGATAAAGGAAGTTTCTAGAATGTCTGCAAAAAATGTATGGTCTGTCTGCAACTCTTTAAGAAATCCTAAGAACAATAACTTTAGCTTCAGTATTTTTCTTCAGACTTTAGCAGCAGGGAAGGTATGTTAGCATGAAGATTGTGTCTAGCAGCAGCGATCAGGAGGAGAAATAAGGGAACAAGTGGCAGTAGGCACATGCAGCACAGTGTGCAGGATGCCTGAGGCGTTGGACAGGCTGAGCTCCACATAGCAGAGCTGCTGCAGGGTTCTGCGGTCCTTGGCAGGAACTTATCTTACTACTAACACTTGGGTTTATTTATACCCATCACTTCCTCACACTCATCCTGCTTCTTTCAATATTTCATAGTTAAACACATAACTACTTTAGTCTTCCTGGTCATACACCACTGGTGTGATGTATTACATTTTCTTATATGAAATGATGCAGTGGATGAGAAAGAGAAAAACCAGAAAAAAAGCTGGAATTGTGGGAGAGAACTTTAGAACCGTTACTCAGATATCTACTGCACAGTATCAGTATGCTGTTGCTACTGTGTGTATCAAGCTTTCACCAGAAGATCTTCTACAGAGGCTCCAGAAGATGAATTAAACAAAGATCGTATTAACCCAAGCAGAAACATTACCTGGGCTCCACTAGAGGGAGATGCGATATATTGCCATGGCAACAAAAAATATGCATGCACAGCGTTAGAGAGTAAAATAAATCTAACCTTTGCGCCAGCCTTTATAATGCAAACTTATATTATCTGATAAATAATTGATACAGTAGTAGGAAAGCAAAGGAAATGAACATTTAGCTCAAACTGATAGAGAAGAAAGGAAACGATAACAGCAGATCCACAAGTTAAAATGTCCTGTTTCCACTGGTGGGGAACAGAGTGCCTGACTTTTGGTTCTATATTCTAGGCACTCGTGTTCTAATGTTTCTTAACAAACACGCTGTACATGACTGACCCAAAGGTACATACGTCCATAAAGGATATTAATACCTATACCAAGTGTTATCTTGTCCACTATTTTACCAAATAGGGAAGTGACACTTTTAAGGGCTGAACTGAAAACACCTTATTGGTTTTGGCTTATTCATTAAGGAAGTAAAAACTATTATCATATTGTACAACGAGGCAACAAAATATTTGTTGGTCACCAACTGTGCAAGTTGGTCAACTTAAAAAGATGAGGTTTGTAATTTTTCATAGGTACAATTCAACAATCAATGTATAATATTAAATCTAGGAAATCACATTCTCTGATTTTTTCATAATTTATTTGTCTACTGGTACAGAAAATAAGAATTTGGCCAATAACAAAAGTCCACCTCAATATTTTATAATGTAACCTTGGTTAGCAATGACAGAGGTCAAAGGTTTCCTGTAGGTCTTCACCAGGATCGCACACACTGTAGCTGCTACTTTGGTCCCTTCCTCCACGTAGATCTTCTCTACAGCTGGGAAGTTTAGGGTCTGCCACTGGGCAACACAGACTTTCAACTTCCTCCGTAGATTCTCTTTTGGACTGAGGTCTGCATACTAGCTAAGCCACTCCAGAACCGTTCTGTTGTACTCGTATCTGTCCATTAACCGCTACCATGAACTGATACTTAAATTAAGAAACTGCAATAATTTTACAGAAATAAATCATTTTTCACCTAAAATGTTAGTTTTTAGGTCATTTTTAATAATATTTTATATCTTATGTATTCACTATAATTTGTTGTAACAAGCAGTGGAGAAAATAAAACCCATGCTCCAATTCATTAGATTTTTTTTTGTGTGTGGTACAACTATCAACGATGGTATTCGGTATTGACAAGAACTCAGATCTAAGTATCCGTATCGTATCGGTTAAAAAACAGCGGGATCGTAGATAATGTTCCCCACCAGGTCGAGGGAGATGGTCTGTGACGTATTTATTTTATTTTCTAATAATGCTCCAATAGTTGATCTCTTCTCACCGAGCTGCTTGCCTATCATAGATTGGGCCAGCCAAGTCTTGTGCAGGTGTACAATCTTGTCCCTGGTGTCTTTGGACAGCTCTCCGGTCTTGGCCATGGTGGATTTGGAGTCTGACTGTTTGAAGACGTGAACAGGTGTATTTTATACAGATGAGGAGTTTAAACAGCAGACATTCATATAGGTAATGAGTAGAGGATAGAAGAGCTTCTTAAAGAGGACATAACAGGTCTTTGACGTCCAGAATTCTTAACTGATTGTAGGTATTCAATACTTATTTTCTACCCAATCATACAATGTAACTTCCTGGATTTTATTTTTACATTGTGTATGTCACAATTTAAGTACCAGAAAAAAGAAAGTTACAGACTTTTCTCATTCTTATAAGTGGGACAACTCACAAAATCAGTGGCTGTCAAATACTCCCCCCACTGTAATTATGTCAAATTTTGCTGTCGAAAACTCAGCAGTATAAAGAACGATAGAAAATATTTCTGCATATGGGTAAGAGATTGACATTTTTACATTGTGACAACTCCAACCTAACCTGTGTTAAACTGATTACCTTTATTAGTTTTGAGAAACAACAGACAACTGCTCTCATTGTGGGAAGTGAAGATGTTCACATGTCAGAGCTGTGCTGCCTCCTGCTCCCAGAGGATTAAATCAGACAATAGACTTCCTGAAATAGTTCTCATGAAACTGAAAAACTCCAATTCCAAATAAGCCAGAGGAACGGAAGTTCGATTGGTTCAGTCCAGTTACTCATCCGCCAAACCAGTCTATTTATATAGAGTGGGTGATGATGACGAGTTCAGTTAAATAGAAACAAAGTAGGGGAATTATCAGAATGATGCATTTCCTTTCATGCCACAGTGAACCATAGTGAGATCGCATTGCTGTTACAATAACTATGAAACATTTGGAATTATTTGGAGATCAGAGCAGTCGCCCCCCCCCCCCCCAGAGCTCTAGATTAACATCAGAAACAGTTCATGTTTCTCCCAGTTGTTCCTGCCTTTCTCTGCTTCTCTTGGGATCTTTTGTCTGACCAGAAAACAAAGGAAAAACTGCTTAGGTGTATTTCTGCAGCCTCCAGATCTGTGGTTTAAATATGAAGAGCTTGTAAATGAGGGGCCGTTTGCAGGTTTTCATTCATGTACTGGAGTTGAACCACAGAGGGAACACAAGTTGAAAACAGAAGCCCAGCATCCTGTCTGGTTGGTTCCTGAGCAGAACTCAGCCCAGAAACTGTGTGTCAGGATGGGCTGTCTCCGGTTACAGCCTACAGCAGAGCAGCTCACACCGCTGTAAGGCTGGAAGTGTGCAGAAAGGCGTACCAGTCCAAACTAAATGTATGAAACGGATTCAGTTGATTTTTGCCCTCGTCTGGCCCTGGACACTTTTAATCTAAATGAGTTTTATCCTGGTTAAATAAAAATAGATGCCCAGCAGCACCTCATCATGCTGGACATGGAAGCAGAAAATGAAACAAAGAACTCAGCAGAACTCACCATGGTTGTTCTGTAGCGGTGTGTTTCCAGTGTTTTCACTCAGCCATCCCAAGCAGGACACAGTGTGTGTGTGTGTTTGTGTGTGAGAGAAGAGCCTGGCTTTCTTTCTCCGCTACGTCTCCAGCGTATTGTCTCATCTGTCAGAGAAGAGCACCCCCCACTGGGCGGAGCTCCTGTCAGAAACGGAGACGCCTTCCTGCAACCTCATTGGTCAGACCCCCACCCCCCACACACACATTGAGTTGTAAAGCAGAATTGTGTCACTTTTGACAAGTTTATTCTTCCAACTAACCTCACACATTTTAGTTTCTAGTTTGTTAAATTTCTCCCAAAGTGTGTCGAGTTTAAAGGATGGGGAGGATGTGGGGGTTGGTTCTAGCTGAAGGAGGGGGGGGGGGGGGGGGGGGGAGGAAGTACTGTAGTGTGTGCACTACCGCCCAGCTGATACACGCTTTATGCAGCAACTGTGTTCTTAAAATATCTCCAGGATTTCACCGGAGCTTTGTTCCGGAGCTCTAAACAGTGACAAAGTTACAAACAGCTTCTTATTTGGGATTTTCTTTTAATAAAAATCAAAATGATAACAGAGACAAAAAGAAGTAAAAGATGAAAAATGTAAAGAGACAGTAGCACACATGTACAGGTCATTATGAGAACAAAGAGTGACAGCTGAGGTTTGCAGAGCAGCTTTCTGCGTCGTACTTTGGGTGATAGGGAAGCAGTGGGCAGACGCTTTATTCTTGAGGTTTGGTGATTACAGCAGCTGCTTTTCTGTAGAAATGTTCCACTGACTCGTCTGGTTCAAAGGAACTAAAAGTGAAATATGTGGCTGCTGAGGACTGAGGGGCCCCCAGCACCATGGCGCGGCGCGGCGCTCAGTCTGTGGTGGTCCGACGGTACCAGAAGCGGGCCCTGAAATCGTCACTGCAGGTCATGAAGCCAGGGTTGGTGGGGGAATGGACGATGCAGCGGACAATGTTGTTGTGGCCCAGAGAAAGCAGGTTCTTCCGTTCTGCAGTCCTGGAGTCCCAGCAGCAGAGGCTGATGGTTCGCTCATCAGGCAGCAGAACGTAGTCCTCTGTGTGGTTGAACACGCCTTGTGTGCGATGCATCTGACGACCGCTAAGCCCCGCCCCTGAAACACAGAGCACACACGTAGCGATGAAGGCTCACTCATACACCAACATCTCCTTTTTACTGGGACCATTAAACACCTCAGAAGACCCGGACCATCAGCAGGTTTTTGCCACAGATCGTGTTGTTCACCAAACAGCAGCAGCGCTGAGCCAACACCACAAACAGCAGAAAGAAGTATGACGATACCAAATGCAGTTTTCAGCTTCATGGATCAGGACTAAAGCTCATCTGACCTTTACCAACACCAACTATAAGCTGCCAGGTGTGGATGCTTTATCTGAGTGAAGGTAGGGGGCGTTCAGAGGACCGACAGCTTCCTATGACCTGGCAGCCGTTTCCTGTCAGTTATAAGTCCATCTCTCCTCCAACCCAGCTCATCAAATTACCTCCTCAGCATGGCAAAGTTTTACAGAGCCCTGCAGATGAACCATCATTTGATTGAGGTGTGTTGAACCAGGGACAGGATACTGGCCTTTGAGGCCTGGGTTTGGGGATCCCTGCTTCAGACCTAGGATCAGTTGGAATGAATGGAGCCGACTTACAATCTTCCTGGATGACTGAATTCACTTGTTTTAGTAAAATGCTTTGAGATATGATATATGATATATTTGTTGTGAAATGGTTCAGTGTAAATAAACTAAAATAAAACTGAACATGCTGGAATTGGACATGTTGGCAGCTGACTGTAAATGGCCTAGTCAAAGTAAGGCTCCAAATCCTTGAAAACATCAACACAAAGACTGACGTTTTACTAATGCAAGCCAATACTAACAACTAATCACAGTTATGAGACACTAAAGCCAAATTAAATTAGGAACTTTGAGACTAACTAAAACTTGCTCTCACACAGGGCAGGGCGATATGTACTAAAATAAGTATTGAGGTACATTGAGTAGTTCCCCTCGGTAACGGTAAGTGGACCATAACAACACCCCCCCTCTCTGTATTCAAGGTTCATTAGTTGCCTCATTTACTTAAAATGCTTGAAATTATGACAGGTTCCTGCTACTGAACGGCTTCAAACAGCCTTTTAATTCAGGGTTTAATTCCCACTCCTCCTGTGTTTCTTTGAGTCCAGTTTAGATGAGGAAGTTTAGTCACTTTCTCTTCTGTGTGGTCACTTCTCTGTTAGTGAAATCAGTGATTTTAGCGTGCAGTCGTGTATTTTGACAGATAATATTTTGCATTTACAACGGAGCACAGGTAGGATCCACCAGCGGCTTCAAGCGGTGTATCAGCGTTCTGGACTCCACTCTGGCTTACCAGGACCTGGTTGGGCTGAAAACGCATCTCTGCTGCTAAGTGAAAGCGCTAACATGCTCCACGTTAGTCTCTCAGAACATCCAAAAACTGCATAGAATTAAATGAAACAAATCACTACATTCGTCGCTAGTTGCTTCTTTGAAAAACACAGGCTAAATATAGTGACATAGTTGCTATGCTGGTAGTGCTGTTCACTTCTAGATGGGAGGAAATCACATGACTGTGTGTGGTCACGTGACTCAAGCCAACACTCTTTCTTAAAGGGGCAGGAGCACCACTAAACTAAAACACGTCTTTTCATTTTTTATAAGACCTAATTTACCGGCATGGGTAAAATGAGGTCATTAACAGTCATAAATGGTGGTATCGGTAAATTTGTCAGTACACCGCCCAGCCCTACTCTCACAGCATAATGATGTGGCCTCTGATTCTAATACAAATAAGGAGCGCTGAAATATGAGTTCAGATATGATCTCTGATGGTGCAGCCTTTACAGAGAAATTAAAATCTGCTCAAATCTGTACCTGTAGTTCAGAGCCCAAATCTGACTTTAGATTTGATTTAAATTTCACAGTCTGACATTATAGGACTAATACTGAACCGTGTTTAAACATGACGATTCAACAGGCTGTGAACTAAAACCAAGAAAAATCAGCTTTTTTCACATTATTAGAAAAATGTTGGCCAATTTTTGAATCATTCACTTTAATTAGTTCTGCTCCATTTCATTACTTAATTTTGTGCACTATTTTATAAAAGAACTCTAAAATACGTTGCTGGCCTTTGACTGGGCCATTGAAGAACCTGCTGTTTACTTTAGATCAGATTGAAATCAGGCCCTCAAGCTTTTTAATAGAAGAAACGCTCTCCTAGGAACAAGCTGAGCTTCTTCTGTCACTGACACCTGTTATTTGTCTGTTTTTATCTTATATACAGCATAAACATTTCTATTTGGTGGATGAGAAGAGACACGAGCAAGTGCAGACTGAAAACTAAAGATGTGGTGTGTGGGTTAGCTCTGCTTTCAGTGAATAAAAGATCTGGGTGAAAGTATTAGTTGTAATATTTGAAAAGGATTTTAAAATAGAGTTATTTGATCATAACCAACCACAAGTGTCACATACCTGGCATAAGTTGTCACCTCATACGCTGCCTGCCCAACAACTAGTCGCTAACAGGTAGGAGCCAGCAGAAATCATTAAATGAGTGTAACTGGAGTCATCTAAAACATCCAAGGTAGTGTGCCTTGAGGACCAGGGATGGAAAACGCTGTTTTAAACTATGCAGCTACTGATGACAAAAACCTTTAGCCTAAAAGTCACAAACTTATTTATAAATGAGGTTTTTATTTGCTGGTTAGAAAAAGACAATGTTCACTTCACTAAACCATTTTTTCTGCTAGTTTTACATTTTCTAACAGTTCAGCCTATGACTACTCTGAGGCAACAGCACCACCAGCAGGCAGAGGTGCGCATCACAACACAGAACAGAACTGATCAAGTGCTACACTTCTCCTTCACTAATCCACCCATCAGTTACATCCAAGTAAAAAGCTAACTGGACCACAACTAGTTAGCTTTTGTAACTGGAGGCGGTTCAAGAATTGTCAGTCAACTATTCTCAACAATAAAGCAGAAGGAATGTGATCAGTGTGCTGGTTTAACCATGCCATGCTGTCTGCTGAATAACTTCTGATGCAGCAGACTCACTGACCACTGACCGCCCCGTCTGATTAATCCCAATCATTGCTCAGGTTTATCAACCAACAACGCTTTCTCCCTCATTCTAACTAACTCATTACTTGGAGTAGCCTCAGTGGAGGGAAGCAGACGCTAGTGGCCAATGGTTGCATCCCTGACCACCAGCTTTCTCTGAATGGACCGACACGGTCAGAGCCGTGTTACTCTGGACCTTTGATACGTTCAGGTTCCTTCATTTCATAAAGAGTGTTTAGAGGGAAATAGTAGAGAGCAAACAGTGGAATCATAATCATCATCATCATACCTACCCAGCCACTGACCAACCTGGTAGGGATCAGGCCGAGTATGGCCAGGCAGATATAACAGCATGTTCTGCATTGTTTCAATCACAAATGCATTAGAAGCATTCACCAATGCTAGCCTTTAGTCTTTACAGTAAAGTAGAGCATCCTATTATTATTATTGACTTTTTCCTTCATTTTAGCAAGAGAAACTGGTCGAGACCCAGTAAATGTTACCACTCTTCTCCATTTTAACCCTACTGGCTCCCAATCAGAGTCCATCATATGTGGCTCCTCATTGGCTGCCGTTTCCAGAACATGGGAGGCTAATGGCTCTGTGGCAGAGAACTAGGAATGACTTTAGATGGTCAGGGCTTCAGTTGATGAATACATCTTTTCATGTCCTCTGCATCCCCTATTCTGAATGACTACAGCATGCTAGCAGGAACACGAACATGACCGAACAACAGCCAATGAGAGGAGAGTACCATCCTTCACCATCTCTGATTGGTTAGACCATGACATGGGCCTGATGGGTGTGGCTGACTCACATACAGACGGTCAGATTATTATTTTTTTGTTGCACTATAAACATAAAAAAAAAAAAGAGTTGTAAAACTAAATGTAATGAAAAAAACATGAGGGTAGTTAAATGCTTTAAAAGTCTAATCGACTTAATCACAGGATAGTTGTGAATTAATTACGATTAATTAACAGTCATACATTTTTGGAAGAAAGTTACTCTGAGCAGATAGGATTTGGAGAACTACTGCCCCCTACAGGTTTGCTACGTCTATGAATGTTCTTAAAAAAAAGCATTTATCCATCTTTTTTTTTTTAAAGGGGCGGAGGAAAATCTTTTTTTTTTTTTTTTGCCCGGCTATGTACATGGCCTTAAACAGCTTCCTCTAAGGTGTGAGTTGACTTTCTTTAACCTAAGGGCGTAATTCATAACTAAATGAGCATAAAACAGGATGGGGAGAGTAAAGCAGTTATCACAAACACAGGAATTTTGTAACAGGGCGTATACAATCACTTCTTTTCCTCACATTACCAGAATCTGTTCTCACTTTCACAAAACCTTCTGTTTTTTTCTTTCTTTCACAATATTACCATTTCTCTCAAACATTGTTCACAAATCAGTCTAAATGTGTGATAGTGAGCACTTCTGCTTTGCTGAGATAATCCATCCCAACTCACAGGTGTGCCACATCAAGATAATGATCTGACATCATGATTAGTGACCAGGTGTACCTTATACTGCCCACAATAAAAGGCCACCCTGGTATGTGCAGTGTTTTGCTTTATTGGGGGTCTGGGGACTCGTCAGTATCCCCAGTCAGTATCTGGTGTGACCACCATTTGCCTCATGCAGTGCAACACATCTTCGCATAGAGTTTATCAGATTGGTGGAATGTTGGTCCACTCCTCTTCAATGGCTGTGCGAAGTTGTTGGATATTAGTGGGAACTGGTACACGCTGTCGTATACGCTGGTCAAGAACATCCCAAACATGCTCAATGGGTGACATGTCCGGTGAGTAGGCTGGCCATGCAAGAACTGGGACATTTTCAGCTTCCATGGCAACATGGGTCTGTGCATTATCTTGCTGAAACATGAGGTGATGTTCATGGATGTATGGCACAACAATGGGCCTCAGGATCTCATCACAGTATCTCTTTGCATTCAAAATGCCCTCAATAAAATGCAACTGTGTTCTTCGTCCATAACAGATGCCTGCCCATACCATAACCCCACCACCACCATGGGCCACTCCATCCACAACATTGACATCAGCAAAGTGGTCACCCACACGACGCCACACACACTGTCTTCCATCTGCCCTGAACAATGTAAACCAAGATTCAACCATGAAGAGAACACCTCTCCAACGTGCCAGACGCCATCGAATGTGAGCATTTGCCCACTCAAGTCTGTTACGGCGACGAGCTGGAGTCAGGTCAAGACCCCGATGAGGACGACGAGCATGCAGTTGAGCTTCCCTGAGAAGGTTTCTGACAGTTTGTGCAGAAATTGTTTGGTTATGCAAACCAATTGTTTCAGCAGCTGTCTGAGTGGCTGGTCTCAGACGATCTTGGAGGTGAACCTGATGGATGTGGAGGTCCTGGGCTGGTGTGGTTACACGTGGTCTGTGGTTGTGAGGCCGGTTGGATGTACTGCCATATTCTCTGAAACGCCTTTGGAGACGGCTTATGGTGGAGAAATGAACATTCAATGCACGAGCAACAGATCTGGTTGACATTCCTGCTGTCAGCATGCCAATTGCACGCTTTCTCAATGCTTGTGGCATCTGTGGCATTTTGCTGTGAGACAAAACTGCACATTCCAGGGTGGCCTTTTATTGTGGGCAGTATAAGGTACACCTGTGCACTAATCATGATGTCAGATCAGCATCTTGATTTGGCACACCTGTGAGGTGGGATGGATTATCTCAGCAAAGCAGAAGTGCTCACTATCAAACATTTAGATTGATTTGTGAACAATGTTTGAGAGAAATGGTAATATTGTGTAACTGGAATGAATTTTAGATCTTTAAGTCCATCTCATGAAAAATGGGAGCAGAAACAAAGGTGTTGCGTTCATATTTTTGTTGATTGTAAATAAAAGTTAATTGAATTGAATATTGAACTGTTCTTTTTAACAACAGAGAGAAGGAATACTTTCAATATGTTAAAATTAAAGTCTTCATGTAAGCAGAATATGACTGAAGCTTTAAGGACTGGACGAAAAGTGTTTTAAAAATAAAATAAAAATATCATCCATAATAAGAGTGATTGCATCTGTCCTTAACTTAGGTTTACAGTCAGGTAATTAGTTATTTTCTAACTTGGATCGACTGCAACTGTTTCTAAGATCTCACTGTTTTCATAGTGGTCTGAATCTCCATTTTCCGTACTATAAAGCGCACCTAATTAAAAGCAGTAGCAGCCTATTTTTAGGGAAAAACACAAACATGTAAAAATACTGCCTTTAACTAAAAAGCAGCATCATATCCATGTCTTTGTTAGTTTGTGCATGAAAACGTATTTTCACAAACTGTCTCACTCTCATGTCTGTCTGTTCCACGTTTGCTTTCATTGTACGCGCAAACTTCCTCCTCTCTCTCTTCTGCTCTTCTTAAAGGCACACTATCCCTTAAGGTAAAGGCCATAACTTGTACAATCCATAGATCACAGAGGCTCTCTAGTGTTCGTTAGCTGAAAAATAAATATATAAATAAATAAACCGGGTTAAAGGTCACATGGTTCAAAACATGACAAAAAAGTAGCGGCTTAAAGTCCAGAAAATGCGGTGGCCATCTTGATTGAGGGAGGTTGATTCAGTAAAAGTTTAATTACAGCAACCTTAACTTCCTGTGGAACATTTTCTTATACTAAGGGTAGATCTTCATCAGTTAGTGGGATTAGGTCAGGTTAAGCCTTCTGCACACGACAGCAATCATCCCCCCACAAACACTGCTGACAAGCGATTTTCAGTGGAGGAGAATTTTAAATAAATGTTTAGACTTTATATCTCAGAGCCTTCAGCTAACTTGTATCCGAACCTGATACGGCCAATCAGCTCTCTGATGTACTTTTCTGTCCTACTTGCAGCGCTCTAATTGGCAAACACTAACCCATCCATCTTATTCAGAGATTGGAAACTATTCCCGTTATGGCAACATAAGGTCCAGACAGGTTCTCCAACTTGTCTTATGCTACAGTGTGTGCAATTTTTGCTTTTACTATTGCTTCTATCAGCTGGATTCCCTTTCATTGTTCATGTTAACTGTATCAACAAGATGCTCAGATGTTTCTTACCCGTATACTTGACCAGTGTCCGACCGGTGGAGATCTCCCAAAGTTTGGCCACTGAGTCTTTTCCACTGGAAAGGATGTACTTGGAATTCTTGGAGAAGATGGCAGAGCACACCTCTGCTCCATCATGCGCCTTCTCAAAGGTGGAGACACAACGGTTGGAGACCCCATCCCACAGCTTGATGCTGCCGTCCTTACTGCAGGTGACGTAGCTGTTGGCGGTGGGGTTGTAGCTGACGCCACTGATGGTGTCTGTGTGCTGGTCCAGTGGATTACAGGAAACAAAGCACTGGAAAGTGTTGACATCATAGAGACGCAGTGTAGGGTGTTGTGTTCCCACCAGAAGGAAGTCTCCAGAGGGGTGGAAGGAGATTGAACGCAGCATCTCTGCTTCCTGCAGGGCAGCAGATAAAAGAACGGTAGGAAAGGGAAAGAGGGGAACTTTGTTTGTATAGAACATTTCACATTATAAGAACATAAAACATTACACTGCTGTACAAAAGTTGGAATTCAGACAAAGAATGTATTTTTTTCCAGTTATTAATAATCATAGGCAGCTCTAAACAGATTAGTTTTTCCAGGTCCTGTTGGGACATCAGTCCTTTAACCATAAAAACGTTTCTCAGGTGATAGACCTGAACCTCCAGGGTCACATAAAGGCAATAACAAGGTCAGCTTTCTGAGTCCATTATTACACCTAGATTATGCGCCCAATCTGTAGTTTTTAGCTTTATCAATTGAAGTTGTGTGCTGACTCTTGCTCGTTCCTCTTAAGTCTAAACATAATCACTTCAGTTTCGTGCAGGAGAAAATTATGCTACATCCATCCATTGATTTAGTCAATGCATTTATTTAGGGTTTGGGTGGGTTCAAACTCACCTGGTAACTAAGGGTGAATTCAGACCTGCACTGTTTGGTCCACTTTAAAAGGACCAGAGTTTGTTTGGAACGCTGGTCCGGACCTTTTATACAGGTGTGAATACACACAAACGAATCCTGCTGCGGATCAGAGAAACGGACCGAGACCAACTTTTTCAGGTGGTCTCGGTCCGGTTCCAAACAGACGAGGTTCGCTTCGCTTCAGGTCTGAATACAAACAGTCTTGATCCGAACCAACTCCACAATACATACGCCTTTCTTTCAAATTATTCATATTATTTAACCCACGCGTTTGACTCTCAGCGCCAAAAATCAATATCCCATATAATGTAGTGAATGTTATTAATTCCTGATCTTTGTCTTCTCTTTAATCATTCAGCCAGCATTTTGGGGAGCAGCGCGCATCGTCTCCTTCCGTTTACTGCACGCATTCACTGTTCCAAATTTTCAAACAGAGCATAGCAAAACTTGCATTGAATTCGCTGCTCAGACACGCAAATGTCGGGAGATCATGACACAGACAGGAACGTTTTCTCAGACTAAACAGCTGAGCAATAGGTGAACAGGAAAGAAGGTTAGCTTCAGTCTGAAGATTCCTGCACTTACCTCTCATCGCTCAGTCATTGTCTTAACCTTGCCTCTGATCGTAACCACGCATCACTTCAACAAACCACGTCACCACACATCTCCAAAACTCCGATCCAGTCCGCCTGCTCAGTCACTCTCCAGTTTCGTTCTCTGGGTTAGGGTTAGCTCTCACAGCTGAATGCTAGCCCCGATGCTAACAGCCGCTCGGCCGGTGCTCGCTCACCTCCCAGCCTTGTCATCTTGCTCCGGCTCTCTTCTGCAGTTCTTCGCCCTCGCATCCATCACTGCAGCTCTGATATCCACATGATTTTGCTGCCGTTTACATCCATGTCCGCGTCTTTGCACTTAGCTACGCCAATGACATTGCTGTCCAATAGCAGCTGTTTGTTCTTTATTTAAGATTCAAACCAGCCAAGAAAAGTAGCACTCAGTACGTTTACATGCAGAGCTAAATCGAGCTTTTAGGAGTAATCACTAAAGGCTTGCTACTTGCAGCAAGCCGAGTCTCAGTTTACAGGTCAGTCAGAAAATCGAATTATTATACTAAGTACGTTCCACTCCCCAACGATAGATGGCGACATGCGCCCATGCGTGCTAGCTTTATAGCGGTAAACTGAGGTTGGTGGGAGTGAAGCAGACGGAGTTAAAGCAGGATATTCACATTAACAACACATCGCCCCTTCATCAGTCCAAACATGCACTGATTGGCTGTTTACGTTTGTCTTAGACGCCATATGCCTCTTATAACACTACTGTTTTTAGTGCTGATCACATTTCTGCCTCTCCTAACTTCCAGAGAGGGTACGCGGGGACGGGGGCTGGAGTCGACTCCAGCTGGACTAAGGTGTATACATGCATTTTGAAGGGCTGATTTCAGTCGGACTAATAATTCCAATTTCTCTTGCTGCATGTAAACGCACCGACTGAATCTGACCCAGCTCTCCAGTTGTTCCAGTAGTATTTTATAACCAACAGTGTCAAATGCTGAATTGAGGTCCAACAGAACCAGCACTGTGGTCCTACTACAGTCTGTATTTATGCAGATGTCACTAAAAACTTTGACTAGGACGGTCTCTGTGCTGTGATAGGCACAGACACCAGACTTAAAAATGTCAAAGGAGTTTGTCATTTTCTTGTAGACCTTCGCACAACACACAGTCTTAATGTGACCTGACTTTAAAATAAATCTGCGCTGGACAATTTAATATAGAACAGTAAACAGTAAACAGTAAACCACAAGTTAACTGCATTGAATCTTTTTATACTTATTTAATTATAAATATAAAATATTTTAAAGGAGCAGGGGGCTGGATTGTAGAAGTTAAATTTGCAACTGCCGCGGCCGGCGCTGCGAGTAACCGTGGGAGCGTGCACAAAAAGTACATAAATCAGTGACGTAGCGTACTTTCAGGCCACCGCACATTGCGCACATCGCCAGCTGTACAACAACAAGCAACATGTCTAGTGACGGATTAAGTAATAGTATCTAATCAATCGTGTCTGAAGTCCGGGTTCTTTCTCTTCCTTCTTCCTGTTACATCGAGAACGCGTAAGAATTATAGATTGATGTCGCAACCGCGGGTAAGCGCGGGAAATTTGGCCACTGAATCGCAGACTATTTTGTAGCAGACAGACTGTTCAAGATAATTGGATTAAACATGAGTGGGCTCATTTTGCTTATTTTAAAACACTTCATTACCCAATACAATTAAAAAACTGAACACGAATATAATGACACATGACAATAACACCACCCAGACTCATCATGTAGTGATCTCCTTCCATCTGTGGGAGCTATGGATATCAGTGATCTTTTAGGGGAAGCGGCTCAGCTCTACACTCTGCCTTTGAATTAAAAACATTATTTTAAAAGCATCCACATTTTGCTGCCACACCTTCCGTCACTCATTTTCTTACGTTTACAGCACGTTTTGGCCGTGTTATGTCTATGTGTTTCCCCCTCTAGATGTTAGGGCTCCACCCGAACGCGAGGCGGCTGCTGCTGGTAAATGTTCAACACATGGATCATGTTAGGTTTAGGCTCTGGTTCCCCAATAATAGGATTAGGAAAATAGTCAAGTTATGGTTATTGATGCCATTTGGATATAAGAAGACCGACGCAGATCAGACAGCAGTTGTTTGTAAAGTTTGCCAGCTCCTGGTCCGACCAACGGACTCCAACACTACACATTAGAAACACGACAACGAATACAGAGAGTTACAGAGAGCTGCAAAAGCAGCGTCGAGTCGTGGCATAAGCTCTGATAAATCCAGCTACTGACGCTGCACCACACCACTGATGTGTTGCTAGCGAACAAACCGGCTTTTAGAGCCGGGTGAGACGTGTGTTTTTTTCTGTTCTCCCCGCGAGTCGGGAGAGGAGGCAAGAAACGCAGTGAAACCAAATTTGGGTTGTCTGATCGTCTTGTTAACATCCCTGGTCTGAAACGTGTTGGTTACAGTCTTCCTGTTTTTTTCTTCATGTACTGCAGCACAGGAATGGCATAAGGTGCATCGTGACGTGATTTACTGCTGGAAAACCCTATTGTGGCTTAAACTAGAGAGATTCATATAAACAATAGATGTTTTCTATCATACTGACGATATATTTTGTCATATCGTACAGCCCTAATGAACGTACATACACTACTACGATTGCACGTGTTGATGATGTCATCAAGCTGTGCCGACATACTCTGTAGCAGGTACTGACGTTCAGTGCTTGTAGTCACACTAGACATTCTAAGTTTAAAATTCGTTTTCTATTTAACGAAGCAGAAATCTGATCGACTCCAATATTAACGACTTTATTTAACTGGGACATTATTTTTATGTTTATAAATAAGGCATCAGGAAAGCAGCAAGAAATTATTTTTTTCTTTACATTTTTGTACTTTGGTGCAAACGATTCAGAATTTAGTGTTTTCTTAACATTTAGCTTATGTTTTGCTTCTGATATCTTCATCTTTATTCGTGTGAATTTGTGTGTTGTATGTTTCAGAAAATTTGTATTTATTTAAATTACAGTTTTCACAATAAATATCTTTAAATGGCATTCTATGGATTTTGAAATTGTTCTTCTGGTAAATGAGAATGACCAAAACCATTATGTCGTTTCAACCTACATAAAGGGAGGACATGATAATATTGCAATAAATATCATTACTACACATGCTTCAGATTATATGGCAATACACATTTGTGAACACATTGGCCAGACCTCCAGCAGACAAGAGAACCAGAGAGAGAGTGAGAGTTGCAAGTTCTCTCTAGCCACCAGTGCTCAGAATTATATTTAGATCCTCATTAAAGATAATAAGTTTACTGACCTGTATATATTTAAAGGCTCTTTTGGCAGAGGGCTTGGAGTAGTCAAACAGTTTCAGGGTGTAGTCTCTTGAGCCGGATGCTAGAATCTGTTCACTTGGATGGAAGGCCAGGCAGGTGACTTCATCCACATGGTCATAAAGCGTTCGGATGACAGGATGATTCTCCATGTTCTGCTGCGCCGTCTCATTCATCATCACCTAAAAGACACACAAGGCAACACAACCTTAGTAGAACTCCAACACATCTCATAGGTGGAGCTCCTCCTAGTCACACCCAAAAAAATCATTTAACATTGATATATTTTTAACAATATAGTATTGTCTACAAATAAACCTAACACAAACTAATTGCAAATGCAAAACTAATTGTTTTTATTTGTTGAAACATTATGATTGGAACTTAACTTTGATGGACTGTCATTAGAGAACGAATGTTGTTAGATGTAGTTCTAAAGGTGTATCAATGTGAGCTCCCACCTATTAACATTGTTTATAGGCTGAAGGCCGGTAAATTGGGCCAACTACAGACTAATCAAAACAATGGGGAGCCTAAGTCTCCTCCCCTTCCGGTGGAGTGTTTTACGTGCTATAGCTAGTGCTATCTCCCGTTAGCCAAATGGCATCATATATGCGACTTCTGATTTGTAGGCATTTTAAATGTGAATTTTTACAGTCAAATAAATCCCAAATCACTGGACAAATTCAGTCTAAATGTACATCATCAGTTATCATGTAGATCAAAGTACAACATATGTGTAAATCAGGACGTAAGACAAAGCGGACCAGAAAATAACATATCGCTCCATTTACTTCCATTCATTATTTTCAATATTCATTTTTTTGGTTTGGGGACCCATGGGCCGACAGGAAGGGGGGGAGACTTAGGCTCCCCATTACTTCTTTTTCTTTTTTTTGAGAACACTTGTGCCATCAATTGGAAATCTTTTGCCGAAATTGTATGTACCAAATTAAACGGGTTAAACCTTAAGTGGCTCATCTTATCTGAGAGCCCAGTTTTCCTGATGTCACCCTACTGCTCGTTTTAGAAACACGTGTATAAAGGTAGAATATATATTCTGTATGTGTATATATATATATATATATATATATATATATATATATATATATATATAAATAAACATGCCCCCCGCAGTGTGGACTGCAGCGCGCCTCACCTCAATGGGCATGGCACTTTTAGCGAGCATGCGCTCTGTATCCAGAATCTTGATGGAGGCGTCGGCCGAGCCTGTGGCGATGAGCTGACCGTCTCGGCTGTATGTGGCCACGCGGCAGGGCCCCTTGTGGGACGTCACGTAGCACGTCTCATACTCCGAAGCTTCGGGGGACATCGTCTGGACATCTGCATCAAACTCCAGGTCGATGCCAACACCAGGAGCTACTGTATCCGAGCGGCCAATAGCGTACTGAACAGCGCTATCATCGCTCTCCATCCCTGTGACAGAGCCCAGGCTGGGGTTAGCTACAGGTGAGCGCGGTGACGTCACTGTGACGGAGGCAGGGACGGCTCCTACCTATCTTAGCCAGCTGCATCAGCTGTTCGGAGGGCGACACGACGTTCTGTGGCTTCACCTCGTTGATGAGGCTGTTGGCGATGCTGGTGTATCCATCATGGAGCAGCTGGCTGATGATGAGGCGGTACAGGTGCTGTCGGTCCTTCAGGGTCGGCTTTGGACGGTACATGCTGGCCAACTGCTTCAACCTAGTTAGCTGATACCAAACAGAGAACGTTAGCAGCCATAAATGTTGCAGCCTGTATGCTGTTAGAAACAATGCCTCAGTGGAGCTCCTCTGCGGCTAATGTTAGCTTTCATGCTACTGCTAACGCTGAGGAAAGAACCGCTAGCTAACTGAACTACAGCTGGCGTCGGACTTAGTATCCGACCCTATCAGAACAACGGTGGAACTACGAACCCACGAAGCTTCAATTTTGTTTAAAAGTTACTTTTACAATTAAAACTTGAATACCAACCCTTAGTGGTGTTCAAGGAGCGCTCCTGGACTCAAACGTGTGTTACGTCTGACGTAATAATTGTGTTACGTCATAGACGTTTCTTTCCTCTTCATTTAATGAATTCTCGGCAGGCTGCACTTCAGCTGGCGCATTGCTGCCCTCCTCTGATGTGGAGGAATTACTGCTCCACTACTCACTCATAAAGTCCAGCGATAAAACTAAAATCCGCAAGAGGCTTGGTCACTTCTAGCTGGGACACACACTGCTACTGGACGTTGGGAGGGGCAGCTTGTTGCTGAACAGACTCCTCTGGGTGTTTTTTGGGTTCCTGGCATTATCCATGATGGCTGGCTGTACAGCTGTCACTGTCACAGACTGTACCTGTTGGTCAGTGTTTCCATCTTTCTTTGTGCTGCTTTGTGGGTAACAGAGCGGTAGAACATCCAGGAGCTTCCCGCAGATAATGAAAACTATGGAGCCATTTGATTAAAAGTTCACAGATCCAGATTTTTTTTTCTTTTTCTTTTTTGATCAGATTATTCAATATTTTCTTTATCATTTGATTGTTTTCTTTGTTTCAGGTAATATTTACTGTAAAAAGCAACATCATCTCTCATCTTGACCTTTTTTAAGTTCAGTTCCTCTTGCTGGTTGTTTTGACAAACAAACACCTCTGTATGGATATTCAATTACAGATAGTAATTATTGTTCTGTGATTAAAGTAAAGTTTTTAGTCTAAGGACTCTAAAAGACGTAACATTTCTGCCTTGAGCTTGACCTGGGACAGCGACCCTGGCCCAGTTCTGCCTCGGTCAGCTTTGTGTCTCACCCTGCTCTGTGACTTCATTGCTGTTGGTTCTAATCATTTCTGTTTCTTATGATATCAATAAAAGATGACTCTTGAATAATTTGTGGTGAGGACTGGACTTTGTGCAGTTAGTTTTCTGTAATGATTATACTCAAATTGACAGAGATTCTGAGAGTGAACTGATTAACTAAACTAAGGTTGTGGTTATAGTGATTATGATATCAAGTCTGCCGCTGATGTAGTACAGTATTAAATGTTTCACAAAGGTTTGGATTGTCCAAAAGCCAATGACAGAGACAGTTACTGTTAATGTAAGTCTGTTTTTGTAAATCAGTGACAAAATGTTGATACCTCTTTTTGCAAAAATGTTTAAATCTACATTAATATTTTCATTATTTTACACTTTAGTCAAAATACCTAAAGAACTGAAATTATAACTGTGATTTTGTTGTTCTGCGTATGTGGCTCTGCTGCATTGTAATGTTATGTTAATTAAAATTTATGTCGTGAAAAGGTCTTTGCAAGGAAGAATTTTATAACTATGTAATTATTAGCAGTATCTCGCAGAAGCACATTAGTTCTTAATATAAAATACATAGATAACATTGTTTGCTTGGACCAGCAATGTGATTTTCCAAAAACATGTTGCAAAATCTTTTGAAGTCATATCTTATCTTCTTGTCTTGTATTATATTTTTGTTTTATTTTCTGATAATACGGAATTAACTGCCACATAGTTTTCCTCCTTTACAATTCAGGTTAGGAGCAGACATGCTGAGCAGAGTTTGCCTGCCTCCTTTTGGATCTATAACTATATACGTAGTTGTGTTTACAAAAAGATCTGTTAACCAATCAGACATCCATCCATCCATGTGTAAAAGATCATTTTTTTAAAGTATTTAATTAGAATAAACATTAGACATAACAGAAATCATTAAAGATTATTATTAAATAACACAACTGGGCACATGATTTTATTAATCAATAATCCGAACAACCTGTACATAACATGGCTGCGGTGGTCAGCATGTTAAATGTTTTATTTTTATTAAAGGACCTGATATGGGAATTAAAATCTCAAATAAAGAGTTAGCAGCAGAAAATGTAGATGAACCCATAAAAGAAAATTACATGTGATGTTTCTTTTTGGAGAAATCCTAATGTTGTCAGGTCTAAAAACAAAGCGTCCACTGATTGGAATGAAATTGACATTTATTTTATCCATAGGATTTTAAACCACATATTGTAATTTCAGTCTGATTTATTTCCCGCCTGGTTCTGTTATGGTTTCAGTCATGTTTAAGGGTCTTGGCTGCCAGTCTTTCAGTCGTAAAATCCACACCCTGCTCTCTTATTTTGTAATTGCTCTCAGGTGATAATGAGTGGATGAGCTGGAAGATTCTTTACTGGACTAGGACTTAGGAGGACTAGGTCTGTAGGAGCCAACAGCTTGACTTGGACTCATCCTATCTAAGGACGCAGGAGTGACTAGGACTTGAGGTATAGCGACTTGACCACACTACTGCAAAGAAGTACATGAATTAATGAGATTGTTGAATGGTAAAAAAATGATTACTTACCCCACCCCCCTTATTGTACCACATATGAAATAGTTAAGGATCTAGAAGTATGTGTGTAGAAGTTGGGGGTAGCCTTTGGAACTGAAGTGAAACTTTATTGAAAACTACAGAAAAAAGACAGAGTAATGGCTTTCTGGTGTTTCAGCAGTGATCGGGTCCTTGTGTCATGGCTTAGTTGCATTTCCTGTATGTTCCGTGCTTGGTTGATTCATTGGTGGGTTTGATGGGCCTTGGTGTGTGGTTTTGGGCATGGTTTGGTGATGGCTGTCTGGTGTCTCTGCTTGGTTACCTGCTCTGTACTTTCCGAGCTTGGTTAGTTCATTAGCGTGCTTTATTGGTCTTGGTGCTCTGCAGTGTGTGGGTTTGAGATTTGGAAGATGGTTGAGATCAGTGTCCGAGTGCTGGCTGGGATGAACCTGGGGACGCCGTCTGCCCGCTGTGGCGCCCCAGCATGGGACGGGGGAGCTTAGGATATGCACTTTGAGAATTTGCTGGGTGGGAGTGGTGGCACATGTAAGTCCAATTTATTTAGAGTTACCTTCAATTTATAACTCAAACATTATAAATGATCATCTGTTTTTCAACCCATCATCACTTTGCTTAATTTTGCCATTGTAATGTTTTTCCTTGATTTTTTCTTTTTTTTTCTTTTTAATCATGGACAGCACTTTGAATAGCAAGTTTGGTGAACTGTTGTACTTATGGTATATAAAATTGCCTTGCTTTGACATTATGGCTAACAGAAAAGATTTTTAATAAATACACAAATGGCTTGCCCTAACTCAAAGAAATGTGAAGTCGTGTGTATACATCATCACAGCCTGATCTGTTGTCTATTTTCTCATTTTTTCTTTCTATACCATGATGTTCAGTTAAAATTGATGATCTCCTGTCATGTGCTGAAATCATCAGCTTTACATTGAAGCTCATTAAAGTTAGTAAACCATCTTTGTATAAAAACAATTTTCAAGAATTATTTTAAGATATAATACATTTTTATAGTGATATTAAGATAATAAGTGCACTTTATTACCTGTAACAACCAGCCTTACAGATGGAAGGTAAAGATGGAAGGATATGTCCGATTCAGCGCTTTTCACATGGAGAGCTAAATCTCTTGAACAATGTAGAACTGCAGCAACGACAAGGCCATGACTTGAGAAAGAAACATGTTTGTTTTTAGTTGGTTCTCACTATCTATGATAAAAGCTGACTCTGCCTTGTATCCTAGCAACTTAAGCAGCATGGCCGTAAAACAATAAGTCAGCAACTTGAAATCCCAAAGGTTGTTTTCATATCAGCCTCGTTAAAACACTGCTGCTAGGCCTGTAAAATGGCACGATTTTAACATCTGACTCAAAAAGATGAACACATGCTGAGCCCATGTCCCCTCCCAACATGGGTTAGTGTGAGGATAGCAGAAAACATGGTAGGAGGTGTGCTGTTGCCATGCCAACACAAAGCATGCTCCGTGAGGACCAGCCTGCAGTTGCCTTGGAGACCAACTGAATTCTGTAGCAGTGGAACGATAGATAAACATTTGTTTGATTTCAGTTGCTATTCTTTGACGTTACAAAGTAATAATGTTCCACATTCCTGACATACAATGAACCTTTTAGTCCCCTCAACTTAAAGGATAAATGGACAAAAAGCATTTTCAGTATTAAAAATGAAAAAAATAATAAGCGACTTAGTTCTTTAGTAAAGCCTTTGAAGCAATAAAGGTGTAACTTTTTTTTTAGCATTGGAAGAACGAAGTTGGATCTGGGAATGGGTTTATATATACTCAGCCAATGATAAAGTTAACTGAAATCAAAAACAATAATTTCCCTCTTATCTTATGGTAAACCATGTTGTAACATATTTACTACTACAGCTTGTGTAGTACTTTGAAATATTTTGTGAATAGGTTGAAAAAAACCCTAAGATTTATTAAAAGCTGTGCTAGGATGAAGTTACTTAATTAAAGGAGCTTCCCATAAGCTTCTAAGACAGGCTACACCATACTTACCAAGAAAAGATTTAGAAAGAGTCATTCATCTGCTCATAATGTCTAGGATTCATCATTTTGATTCACTCTACTTTGGTGTTGATCAGTCTTCTAATCAAAGTTTGCAGGTAGCACAAAATGCTGCAGCTCACTTTGTAAGGCAGTGGTCGCTGAGAACATATCATCCATCTGCTGGCAGCTTTGCATTGGCTTCCGCTTTTCTCATTGGATTCACTTCAAGTTTGCTTTGCATGGGTAACCTCTATAATACCTGACTGAGCTTTTACGGAGACATGTCCCTAATAGGACTCTGAGGTCCTCCTCTCAACATTTATTGGTAGTTCCATTCTCTAAATACAAATCAAGACCTTTTTATGTATGTGCTCCTAAATTATGGAATGACTTTCCCTTGCAAATCACGACTGCTCAATCCCTTGGAAGATTTTCAATCGTTTTTAAAAACTAATCTTCTTGCTTTGTTCTGTCACTATTCTATTCTTTCTCTCCTTATTTTTTAAATTCTTTTTCTTCCTTTAAGAATTTGCTATTATTGATGACTTTTATTTATTGTTTTATGTACAACACTTTGGGGCATCCTTGGTTGCTTTATAAAAAACCTTGACCTTAAAATTTGAGCCTGGTTCCATCAGAAAGTCAACCTGCCAGCATGGACTATGATGCAGTTCTACCCTGCAATCATTAGTCCATCTTCACCTCGTCCATCATCGTGTGGTATGCTAGCGCCACCATCAGGGGCAAACAGAGATTGCAGTGTCTTGTGCTCTATGCTGAGGTGATTGGCTGCAGACTCCCATCTCTATGGGACCTGTACACCTCCAGGACACTAGGGGGCATGAAGGTTCGATCACAGCTGACCCTTCTCTCCCCAGACACAGACTGTTTAACCCATAGACGTATATAAAGAGTAGACGCCGCATCGACCACTACTGCCTATTGGTGCTGATGAGCGGTGGGGCCGCCATCTTGGACCGGTGTGTTCTGCTCCATAATGTAATCTGTTTGACAGACTTAATGAAGCATCATAACTCGGTGAATGATGAGCTGATTTTATTACAACTTTAGTTTCAACTGTGATACATGAAGCTATGATACAAGACACATACAATGGTGTCATTTAATAGTCATGGTGGTATTAATGGTAATAAACTATCCAGATATACATATGAGATGTATGCAAATCACAATAATTATAAAATAGAAATGATAAAACACAATGGTATATGATAGAGAAGCAGAACGTCTTGTTTTAATGCTAAATATATACATATATATATATGAGACAGTAGCAGAAAGTCTTAATTATTAATATATACAATATACAGGAATACACACACACACTGTGTTGGCAGCAGCCCCAACATGCAACATCAGCTGTAAGCAGAGATTTTGTTCTAACCTTCATTTGAAGAGAAGCAGAACACAACACTGGGCATAATACAAACTATAACCTAACAAATGATGGTAGTGGTAGAACAACTAGATGACTTATTGAAATAAACCTTTACATTTATGTATCGAACAGAAAGAGTCAGAAATGCCTGTGAGACATAAGCCAGCCAGGTGAATCTGGTATATTTCAAAATAAAACTGGTGTTCCATATGTTCCAAACAGATCACTTTGTTCTCAGAATGCAGGTCTACTGGTAGTTCCTAGGATTTCTAAAAGTAGAATAGGAGGCAGATCTTTTAGTTATCAGGTTCCTCTACTGTGGAACCAGCTCCTAGTTTTAGTCCATGAGGCAGATACTCTGTCTGTTTTTAAGACTAAGCTTAAAACCTTCCTTTTAGATAAAGCTTATAGTTAGAATGGCTTAGATTATCCTGAGTTATCTCTGTAGTTATGCTGCTATAGGTTTAGACTGTTGGAGGACAGACTGACCACTTTTCTCCTTTTTTTTTTGCTGTTATTTCAGCTGTTAACCTTGTTTTTTCTAAGTATTTTTCTCTCCATACAAGCTACACCTTGTTAGGTATCCTGATCAGCTACAATGTCTTGTTGTGGAGGCATCGATTCAGAACATCCTCCATGTTTTGTTATCACCTTTTCACTTTCTTTAACACAGAAAGTACTCCTACATCAGTTCTTTTGTTCTTTCTGTGTCTCTTCTCTGTCTTCTCAGACTCCCAGACGGTCGTGGCAGATGACCGCTTGTACTGAGCCAGGTTCTGTTTCTGTTTCTGCTGGAGGTTTCTTCCTGTTAAAGGGGAGTTTTTCCTCTCCACTGTCCCTACATGCTTGCTCAGTATGAGGGATTGCTGAAGAATTGCTGAGGAATTGCTGTGGTTGGAGTCTGCATGATCAGGGCACAACATCACGTTGATAACTCATCGCAATCTGCTGGGATTCCTTACATAGAAAACTTTTAACTGATTGGAATGTTTGTATAATTGGATTGAAATGACTTTTCTTGTAAAGTGCATTGAGATGACATTTGTTGTGAATTGGCTGATGTAAATAAATGGAATATAATTGTACTGAATTGAACACAAAAAGTCTTATGTAATTAATTAATTAATACATTTTCTCTGGTCTCTAGTATAAATGAAAGCATTGTGAGCCATGGAAAACATGTTCTCGCGATGTTTGCCAAAATAGTGAGTGGGCAGAAAAGGACAGGATTATGAATCTTATGCCTCATTCCAATAGGTGCAGCATGGAATGCGGTCCGGTTCCCGTATGCCTTCTGCATGGATGAAAAAACACTGAATCAAATCGGGGCATTCACGCCGGCTGCAGCGTTGATGTGGACTCCTGTTAACTTTCCTCTTCAAGTCTATTTTTTCTGGATTTCGGATGCGCATTTTAATGGAGCTATAGAAATGACATGAGCCAGAAAAGGAAATGAGCCAGCAGGGTGAATTTGATATATTTCAAAATAAAACCAGCATTTTTTCCCCCACCTTAATCTTTTATTATAAATGAGAGATATATAAATTCTAGGAAAGTATATACGCCTCACATTATTTTTATAACTTTATATTTAAATAAGTATAGCTTATCACTTTTGTTACATTTCTAATCATTACTGTAGCGTCAACCACCCACATTTGATGCTCTTGCTGGAGCAAATTTCCTGAAACGTTCTCCAAAAGCTTGACCGAAAACCGGACTGCATCTGTATCGCTCCAGATGTGAATTTGCCCTAACTCTTAGAGTGCATTCACACCAGCCCCGTTAAGTCCGCTTGAGTCGAACTCTACTTCGTTTACCCGGAAAGTCACTTTCGTTTGGGGAGGTGTGAATGTGCAATTGAACTCTGGTTTGGACCAAGAAAGAGAACTCTACTCCATCTAAATACATAGGTCTTGGTTCGACTGTAACAAAGTCGGCTGCGGTTCGATTGCATATGTGAATGGAAAGTGGACCGGAACCACACCAAAAGCAGGAAATGGACAGTTGTGCAAAGCTTCCTGGGTAAATGTATTCTAAACAACTGTGCATACTGGATAGATAGATAGAAGCTGGATATTTTACGTACCTTGCTCACTGCCTGTACTGTATATAATATATATGTGTGTGTGTGCGTGTATATCTGTTTTTTTTTGTCTAATAAATTATATTAATACCAAAATCATCTGCTCTGTTTTTCTTTCCTTCCAGAAATCGAGAGCTGTTAATGGTGTGGAGGTCCTGGTTCATCTGATCAGCCATGCGGCTTACTCACTGAAAAAGTGGCCAATGGATGGGTTCACCCAACACCATCACCTGATTCCTGAACAGAGTAACTTCAGCCTCAGCTTAAGCTCTGCTGGTATGGTTGTTGAGAACGCTTTTGGTCAGCTAAAGGGGAGCTGCAGGTGTTTGGCCAAGCATGGTGGATGTTGCAATGATGCCAGACATTGTTATAGCTTCTTCACAACAACTATATAACCGACTGAACAGATTCATAAGTTCATAAAACAATGTTTTTATTTTGTTTACCTGGCCAAAATACAGAAAATTAAAGTGAATGAAAGAGACAAAAATTTAGCAAACAACAAAAGGTAGTAAAAACTGTAATGTGTAAAAAAAGGAGTGTGCTCAGAAACAGGACTAGATAAGGTGGTAGGCGGGGGTGCATCCATTGGTGCTGGGGCTGAGGCAACCTATGTACAACATCACGTAACAGAGAGGTCAAATCTCCGAGTGCAGTCACTTCTCGCTCCCTCACTGCCATGGTTTCCTGTAGACCTTGCTCGTCATACTGACTCTGCTCCAACGCTAATGCTAACGCTAACGCTGCTGGAATTTCTCGTCCATCATCCCTCCAGCCATGCGAAAAGAATAGGCACAAATTGTTTACTTACTAGAAACTCGCCTATTCAGACAAGAAGATGAAAAGTTGATGGGGTTTGGCTATGCAAAATTACATAAGAGTATATCTATTCAAGTTTTTAAAAGGTATAACTGAAAACAAGAAAATAACAATAGTTCATGTTTAAGCCCCACCTAATAGTACATCCCCCAGTAAGGCTTGTTCGCAGAAGGTTAGACTAGTTTTATAGCTAAGACGTTAGCCACTTTCCCAGCGTCCGAGCATATTGGGTTAATACACCCAGCACGGTGTCTTATGAATGCCCAATGGCATTATGGGAATTTTGCAGCATTCCTGCTAGCTTGTTGCAACAAAGCTTGAGGTCTTGATGATGTGTTGAATGTGCGCTGAGCCCCAACCAGCAACAGTCTGTATTCCCAGTAAAGCTGGGGAGTTCATTTAGTTCATTAGTAAACTGTGTCAGCTGAGATGGCAAACTGGAGGAATGCAGAGATCTCGCCGCTCCTGGCCTTTAGAGCGGTGGAGCAGATCGCCCGTTTTGGAGAAGTTCGCAAAGACATGAGCAGCAGGGCTTCAGTCGGGATCAAATCAAGTCATGTTCATCGATTTTCTCTATTTAGCACAGACTCTTCCGTCTCAGGGTTTAACCAGGGGTCACCATGTTTGACTGTTTTCTTAGAACGGTGAAAAATCTGAAGGCTGTCCATCATTTTTACAGATTAGTGTTCAAACCTCTGACCAGTCCAGATGAATAAATCAATTAAAGAAAAGATTCCCAGACACTATAATTAAAGCATTTCACTGATTGGGAGCTGATTGTAGGTTGAAAAGTTGTTGAGGCTTTAGAGCGCGACTGTAGCTGTAGCAGCTGGTAAAGAGCCTGATGTGTGCCAAACACCGGCCCCTACTGCTGCTTTCCTCCAATAACTTACGGTCTGGAAAGTGTTCAGAGAGCCTTTTCCATTTCTGATCGCTTTGTAAAATGTTTCCTCATTTTAAAACACTTAATTCAGTCTCCAGTGTGGCAGCAGAGCACAGATTCAGCTTAAAAAAAAACATCTAAACACGCATAAGAAGTCATCTGTCCGAGCACAAAATCAGAAAACTTATGACAATAACCTCTGCAGAAATCCCACTATTTGATAATGAGCAAATGGGTGATCATTCCTGCAGCAGGTAGCCTATTCCTATTTTAAGTGACATTATTTACTTTCACTTTTATAATTAGTTCTCTGTTCAATTTAATATTACTAGTAATTATTAATAATAATAATAAAATACTATTGAACAGTATAAGATGCACCAGCTTCCCCAGCATAGGATTTAAAAAATGACAAGTATAAATAGATTATGACCAGAATTTTTGACAAAAAAAACATGTCTAGCATGACCTGTAGTGTATTTGCAGCCCTTCATGTTCCATCCCGGACACTACCCCCCTACCCCCCTTTATCCCGGCATGGCGTAATGTTGTGTGAAAAGCACCTGATTGCAGCAAATTGCTGCCACAGGCTGAGCTCTTAGGAAGGACCAAAAGGCTCCCTGATGCCTGCGTTAATGCTGGCATTGTATTGGGAAGGAGGCTATTGTCACCCCTGTTAGGGATTGCACATCTCTCATGACATTCTCCCAGCACACCAAAGAGTTTGTGTTTTTCCAGGGTTTGTTTGTCTTACAGTTACTTAGCAACATAACTCAAAAAGTTAATGAAGGATTTTGATACGATTTTCAGGAAATGTCTGTAATGGGACCAGGAAGAGGTAATTCGATTCTGGTGTTGGTTTGGGTCACCACTATGGGGGAGTAGTAGTATAATGTTATCAGTATTCTAACAATTATTATTTTATTTGTATTAGCGTTCTTTTAGGATAAATTCTTACTGCAACCTTTGGCGCTATGAATATTACTAGTCTGAAGTTGAGCTGTGCATTTCTTCTTACTCCCCCAAAGAGGGGCTGCATGGTGGTGCAGTTACTGTTGCCCAGCAGCAAGAAGGTCTTGGGTTTGAATCCCAGCCTGGGACTTTCTGCATGGAGTTTGCATATCTCCCTATCACCCCCCCCCCCCAACCCTGAAACATGAATGTTATTCACTGGTGTCTCCAAATTGCCCTACTTTGTGCATGTTTTTTTTTTTGTCCTCAATGGCTGCTGGGTGAAGGCACCACCCCTTGCAAAGACAAGCAGGTATTCTCCAACAGGCTAACACATCACTGACTGCAGGCATAAAATGTAACTGTGTGCTTATTGCTGTGTTTATGGCATCACTGTCTTAGCCCTCATTTAACTATCGCTGCAGCATAAAGCAACCTGAGTGTAATTCACTCAAACTGGTAAAGACCCATTTCTGCAAAAAGTCTGTGTCTTCTGGGTGTTTTCCTCTCTGCGGTCACCCAGTGGGTTTAGATTGGGAGGATGGATTTCAACTTTAGTAAATTGCTATCGTTTGGCTCCTTCATAGATCAAATTTGCTTCATAACGGGCTGTGATAAAGCTGCTTCGAAAAAACACCATATTTCATAGTCTGTCTCCAACTGATCAATACAGTTGGCTTGTAGTCTAGAAAAACATCCCCACTCACCAAAGCAGCAGCAGATAAACCAATAAAATGTCATGATTAATAAATTAATTTAAACAAAAGCCGCTCTATCAGCACGTGCAAAGTTAACCACTAAATCCCTACAAAGGCATAACAGGCATTGTGGTTGGAGGTGGATGATTAGCTTTAATGCATGTTTTTGTTCTCTGCCTGAAAGGATGAAAACAGCACACATGCAGCTACACTGCACTCTTTAGTTTGTGTCGGTGTGAGAGATTCTGTGCGTGGGTGGAAGTCAGTGGGTGGGAGAGGGGGAATGTGAAGGAGATAGAAGTCAGGTACTACCTCAAACTGTTGATGGTAATGTCAGCCACTGAAGGTAAGTTGGCCTTTTTCCGCAGCACGTCCACTGTCCACTGCATGCTTTCACCTCAAGGAACAACACTTTTATTAAATCAGCCCTCACTGTCCTGCTGATCTCTTTGTGTAATCTCTGCTTTCAATTTATCCTCCGGAAGTCTTTGTTTGACAGCCAGCACACCCACCAGGCACTTTTCTGCTTTCTGCCCTACCACTCGCAGCGTGCATCCTCTCTCTCTCTCTCCCTCTCTCTCTCCCCCCCCCTCTCTCTGATTTGCATGTCTTCCGCTTCCTCATCACAAGAAACGGTTCTGTAACAGAGCTGAGAGAAGATGAGAGTGGAGAGGAACATGAAGCGAACAGGTCCAGTGAGGAGGAGGCTTTGTCATCGATCAGGGTCTACATCAAACCGGTGAGTGAGCTCTGACTGAATGTTTGCTGCACTTTCTCCTCATCTTTACTCTCCTGAGTTACCACAGTTAGGTACTACTTGTACTGTTTAGTTATTTTGTTCCTGCGTGCGCTGCCTGACAGCACTATAGACGGCCTTTCTTAAACTCTTTCTTAATCTCATTCTTAATTTTAACCAGTTGATAGTCACTGATAATGTCCATAGGTCATTTTATTTACATTTGAGAAAAATGTCCTTATATTTGTTCATACTATAAGCTGAACTGCTATTTAGGAGAGTATGAGGTGATTGATTCCACAAAGAAAATGTATTTTAAAAATTTAACAAAGACTCAAAGTTGTAGAGATACAAACAACAAACCTGTTTAATGCCACAGTTCTGTTCATTTATATCATGTTAAACAATATGAGGTGATTTACATGGGGATAAGGAAGTGAAAGTACATTCAGCTTAACATCTACGTACTGTGAATAATGTCAGAAACAAAAGTCTGTGCAGACAGGGCTTTTTTGTTCAATGTGATCAGAGGCAAACTTCCCTCTGTATACAACACCACATAAGTCTTCATACTGCGTGGGCGTGTTCATTCTTCACAACCAACAAAAGATTGTGCTCCATGCCAAATGCACCTCTGTGGTTTTAAACCCTCCACACTGGAACAAAAAAGAAATGTCATTTGCTCCTCCTAATATGCACTTTAATATTTATTTTGTACTTTGATAAAGCACAAATGTACAAGCTAGTCTATAGACAAAGTCACCCCACACAGTAGTCAAGTGCATGCTGTATAATAGGAGCACACAGTTAATGTTAGCAGACATGTGTTGATTGGGAGGATTAAGGTTTCTGAAATATTATTTATTGTATTTGATTGTTCCACATCACCATTTCACTTCTTATTTGCATTTCTCTTCTCAACTTGTCTGTCATTAGATTCCTTCCCATCTGCTCTAAGAGACTCACATGCCTGTGCTTCTCTATGAAAACATGGTTGTTATTACTCATCACCAGAGTGATGTAATTAGGAGGTGGATGTATTTTTGTTTCAGATGCTGCAGCATAATGGACATGAGTGGCAAACATGTATTCCTAGATTTTGCCACAAAGTGAAATTACGAAGGGTGTTGCTATCTGTCCTGAAGGAAATTTTATATCTGACTTTATTAGCTGCTTTATCACATTGAATTGCTGCTTTCTTCAATTTAAGACTTTAAGTTAGCTACCTGAATAAATCTGCCAGCCCTTCTTATTTAAGGCAAAAAAACAAAACTGAAACAAACATCTTTATCTTACAGGTAATCACAGACCCGAGACTGGTACATCACGACAGGCACAGTGTTACCATGGACACAGGAAAGCCAGCACTATCAAGCGTTCCAGTGCACACCAGCTCTTTTGGGGCACAGGCAAAGAAAAGGATGGACATACAGGCACCTCTAACGGCCGTTTACATACAAACAGTTCCAAACATGCCAATGCAGCCTTACCCTCAACCTCCTCCAGACCCAAGAGAGACAAATGCACTTCATCTGGCCAGGCCGCCTCTCTACTCCACGGAGACGCTTCCCTTCCTGACTCTGCATCTCGCTGGTGGACTGCAGCCTCAACTGGGACTAAACTCTGCTGCCGCTACAGCTCCTGCTCCTGCTGTCAAACCTAAATCTGCAGGCAAACATGTGTGTCCTCACTGTGGACGTGACTGCATGAAACCCAGTGTCCTGGAGAAGCACCTCCGCTGCCACACTGGAGAGCGACCTTATCCCTGCACCACCTGTGGAGTGTCTTTTAAGACACAGAGCAACCTTTACAAACACAGACGAACTCAGGCACATGCTAGACAATCATCTGAGTCAGAACAGAGTAATGTGGGCAGCCTAGACAGTATTTCTAGTTCAAGAGAGACTTGTTCCTCCAGTGTGTCTCTTGATGAGCAATGTGAAGAACTGGGCAGCGAAGTGAAGGACACCACACTAACTGCTGCTGAAAGCACAACTCCTGTCGTTCAGATGCAAAGTGCTGTCAGTGAAGAGAGATATTCAAGTCCAAAAGTTCCCAATGCAGAAACAAATGCGGGGGGGAAATTAACAGTGCAGGGGGATAAACAGAAGTTGGAAAACAAAAACCAGTCTTTGAACATTAGTCGGCATCTCCAGCTGCAGAGACAGGAAGCCACACTATTCTCCAAACAGTGGGATAATTCTATATCTAGAGCAAAATCCCAGAGTCATGAGAGTACAGACTCTGGCTTTAGCGAAAGCAGCGATCACAACCCAGGGTCAAGCAGCGTCTTCCCTGAGAACAGTTTGGATTCCTTCTCTAAATCTAGCAGGGAGCATCTTGAAGAAACACCGAATGAACTTTTATGTTCAGAAAGCAGCCATGGTGGAATGGACGAAAAAGATACAGCAAGGGAGCAAGTCCAAAGAAGGCTAGAGGAAAGGATATCAAAGCTGATTTCAGAGAACTCAGCTGTTGTAGAGGACAAACAACTTGAAAATGTAAGACCAAGAAAGACTGTTTTGTCAAAGCAGGGTAGCATTGACCTTCCCATGCCATACACCTACAAGGACTCCTTCCACTTTGACATGAGGAACAACCCGACTCAGAATATCATGATGCAAAGACACACCAAGTCTGGGCTATACAACTCTGTACCCACTCAGTGCTCTTCTACCATGGAACATGTCCCTTTAACACGCAGCAGTTCGCTCCCTTTCAGTGTTACCCTCTTGCAGCCTGAGAAAAGCAGCCAAACCTCCTCCATCCAGAATGATTATGCAACAGACAGCCGCAGGGGACGCTCTGGCCAAATAAACCCAACAGGTTTATTGAAGAAGCCTGTGAACCAGCACTCGTGTGTTCACCGCCCACTGGTTCGGCAGACAGCAGTAGACTGCAACCACACAACAGACTCCCTCCTCACAACTTCATCTGTGGAGGAGGCATGTACCGGTAGTCTCAGCTGCGACGGAGATGGCAGTGACCTTATTGGAGAGCCAAGCCGCAGAAAATTCCAGAGAAAGAAATCACAGAAGTTTGCTTACAACAAGTGGTACATGTATGGGGGTGGAACATTCAAAAAACTCTACGATCCTGACAAAAGTGGTGAAACCAGTGCTTTCAAAGGACGTAAATGCTTAACAAACGTGGTTCAGGAGGCAGTACAGAGTATACAGAAAAGGGTCTCAGTGGTTCACAAAGAAACGGTGACAAGATCAGGCTCAACAGTAAACATCTCAACCAGCAATGCAACAGCAGGCCATCTCTCTGCCAATCTCTCTCCTGTCTCTTCTGCGGATCTAAATGTACAAAGATGCCATCATCAGTTGACACATAGTTGTGCTAATGTTCCACCAAGGAGACATTTGTCTCTGTCATTATTGCCATTACCAGCCACCAGATCAGTGTCTGTCCACAAAACGGAGTCCTTGAACCAAACAGAGGCAGAGAGATTAGTAAATGTTCCAAAAGTTTCTGACTCCATGATTGAACTTAATGTAGCCCACATTCCATCTGACAGAAAAAAGCAGAAAACTGGAGAAAAAGTGATTTCTACTCTTGAGACGGAGAGTGAGCCAAACACACCGACTCGGCATCCTGCATCTGAATCTGGGAGTGCACCTCCACAGGGTACAGAACTTACCATGGTCCAAGCTAAACAAATCCCAAATTCTCCAGAGCTCAAAGGAGCCATCTTTTTGCAATGTTTACTCAATACAAATGTTTCCCAGATTAGCACTTCAGCGCCTACTTCGGTCCCTTTTGCTACAAGGAGCAGCTTCCTTCCCAAATACCAGCTAAAGTTACCCAATGCCCATGAGCCTGATCCAGTATCCTTACAACAAGTTGTGATTGAACCAAAAGAAGGAGATGACTGTAGTCCAACTCCTCCTTTGGTATCAACTCCAACCAACCAAACTTCAATAACAGCTTCTGAAAACATATTTAGAAACTCTATCACTTTATCATCCATCCAAACACAAAAAAACGTTGCATTGACTTACACAGCTACAAGTATGTGTCAGTCCAAAACATCCCAGCCAAGCAGTAGTTTGTCTTCTAGTGTATCTGTCATGCAAAGACAGTTTGCAGCAACCACAATAACCACAAGCTGCTTTCAAGATTATACAAGAGGATTGTGCAGCGCTATGTTGCATTGTTCAAAAACTGCAACCGATTCTAAGCATAAAGAGTTAACAAGACCTCTTGCAACTGCAGCTCCAAACTTGTCTTTGCCGCTTATAAATACTCAGACATATGCAGCCACCATCACAGGTCCTTCACATCATTTGTCTTACCACAGCTCTAACCCATCTTTAGGACGTAGGCAAATATCAACAGAATCAGCCCCGGCAAACCCTGGAAACAAAGCAAATGTAGACTCCCATGCCCCAGTTGTACATTCTTGCATTATGCCATTGGACGAGCAAGCGCAAAATGTTTTTCATGTTCACACAGCAGACCTCCAGATCCGTCTTCAAATCATATCAGATGAGCAGATGGCTCTTATTGCACCCCAAATTGAGCACCAGTCTGGTCCTAGTCTGTCACAGACACGTGAAATTGAAATTATGACCTCAGAAGGTGCCCAGAATAAGACTCAAAATGTTGTCTCAATGAAAATTAGCAATCTCAAAGGTGAATACGGAACACCAAGAAATAAAAAGGAGGTTGACAAACAGGAGTCTTTATCTAGACTTAACCTCGAGGAAGTAACAGCTCAACAGTCTGGACAGTCTGTGAAAGAAAATACTGACCATGAAGATATACATAAAACAGAATCAATAACCAAATTTATGCCTCATCCAGCACCATCCCAAACCCTACAAAATAATGGTCACTTAATCATGGTCACACAGACTCGAAATTCTGCAGGCAGTATTATGGCAACCTGTGCTTCATTTAGAGATGTAGAGTCAGGAGGGAGCAACACATCTGAGGCAGAACAAGTTCTCTTTCCAAACCTTTGCACCGAAGAGACATTTTTACCCAACAAGAAGATCAGGCAAGTTAGAATGGTTCCACAAATATTTTCTGATCAACATAAAATCTGTGGGAGATCTCTTTCTACCTGTGTAGTGAATCAGAGCAGCATGACAAGCGAACCACTGGACAAAAGGCAACAAAAATCTGAACATCTAGAAGTCTCAAGCAATGCAGATGTATTGAAAATTCATGGTGGAGGTTTGGCATGCAAAATCAGTAGGACAGCGAGTGCAGAGTCCCTTAAACAAGGCAACAGCGGCAAAGGAATTAATGGATCAGTCTCTCAATTTTCCATTGATAACTCCAATATTCCAAGACGGCTCAACCCACAGGCATTTGTCTTTCACAGTCATCAAGTGAAACCTACAAAATCTGTGAGTCAGAGTTCCCTCAAATATGCAAATAAGCAACTGAACAGAGGGGAACCGTCTGGCAATTCCTCTTCTTCTATGGAATTTTGTTCACCTGAAATACATAATTTAATAAGAAGAGAACATTCAGAAAAATCCCTGGATCAGCTTGACTTACAGTCAGCTTCTGTTGACATGAGAAGACACAGAGACATTACAAACTTTCAGAGCTCGACTACAGGTATATATCACAGTTTAATTATATTAATCCTCTGAGTGTTATGTTTTTTGCAAGGATACACAATGCAGGAATGTGTCAATATCTTGTTTCTATATTCAAGTACACTGATAACTACAGCAGAGCAAAAAAAAAAAACAAAAGTACTTGAAGTGTATGTATAGAGGGGCAAAAACTAATTTTTGCAGCCACTGATTTTGCAAGCTCTCCAGCTTAAAAAGATGAAAGAGGTGTGTAATTTTAATCATAGGTACACTTCAACTATGAGAGACAGAATGTGGAAAAAAATCCAAGAAATCAGAATGTATGGTTTAAAAAATATTTGTTTAATGGTCTAGAAAAGAGTATTTGTTCAAAAACAAAAGTTAAAGTCAATACTTTGTAATGGAACAGAGCTCATTATGTTTCCTTTAGGTCTTCACCAGGTCTGCACACACTGTAGCTGGTATTTTGGCCCATTCGTTTCACTTTTATTTATATAGTGCCAATTTACAACAAAAGTCATTTCAATACAATTATACAAACATTCCAATCAGTTATATGTTCTATATAAGCAGATTGCAGTGGATCATCCTCAATGCTGTCACTGAAGACAGGAGATTTTTGACAAAAATCTCACGCTACATAGCCCCACTCATCCTTTCCTTAACGCAGATCTGTCATCCTGTTCCCTTTGCAGAAAAGCAGCCCCAAAGCATAATGTTTCCACCCCCATGCTTCACAGTGGTTACTGTGTTCTTGAGATACAACTCAGTATTTTTCCTCCTCCAAACACAGCATGCTATGTTTATATGAAAGAGTTCTATTTTGGTCTCATTTGACCACATGACATCCTCCCAATCCTCCTCTGGATCATCCAGATGGTCTCTGTTAAACTTTAGACTGGCGTGGACATGTGCTGGCTTAAGCAGAGGGACTTTTTGTGCGCTCCAGGATTTTAATCTATGACAATGTAGTGTGTTAGTAATGGTAACCTTTGTTACTGTGGTCCCAGTTCTTTTCAGGTCATTGTATGGTTTCCCCATGTAGTTTTGGACTGTTTGCTAATCACTCTCAAAATCATTTGTACCCATCAAGTTGAGATCTTACAAGCAGCCCTAGGTTGAGGGAGATTACTATTCATTCCACCTTCCAATTATTGGAAAAAATAAAATTATCTATTAGGTTAATAAATTCTGCCAAAGAAAGAGGACATTTGAAATGAATTCTAGAAGACGAGGCAGTAGCTGTGTGTTTCTGGAGGTAAAAGGTCTGTATTGGTCCACAAAGGAGTTGACCTGGTCTGATGAAGTCTGAAGTTTCTGCTTGTATTTTGCTTAGTTTCTGTGAAACTGGTGTCCTGACTGTACAGGAGCACTGTACATTACTACACTGGAATAGCATGAGCTAAGTGCAGTCTCTGGAAAATTTAGAGAGAGGCCTCATTTAAACACAAGATGGCAGCACATTCTAATGACTTAACAGAAGGGAGTCCTTAGTAACCAGAAAATCAATTTCTTTTATTCTTTGTTTGAACAGTAAAATGCTGATCAGATATTTTTGATGGCAGTCAGAAACAATTAAAGGGAGAATGGTTAGCTATTTCACTGTAATTTAAATGACAGGGGATTGTTGCCCGGATTCCCAGGGTGTCTAAGCACTCTGGTCTGATATTTGATTACAGAACAGGAGTTTTTCTAGTTTTCCCAGACCAAAACCATTGCTAAAGTCTTCACTTTGTCTTGTCAGTTATAAAAGCAGGATACTCCAGAATATTTCAAGGGTGAAAGGAAATCTGGGGTGATAAGCAAACTATCTGAATATGTCGCAACATACTTTTTATTTTGAAGATCACTGTTTTGCCTTGTCAGCTTTAAATTATTCTTCTGTGGTTCTGTGCTATGAAACTATCCCAGGAAATTCCTGATTAGCATGAGTTTATTCAGAGTTTCACATTGAAAATATGGGTTTGGGTATATCAGGTAATTTCAACTATATATTTTAGCTGGTCAAATTCTGTCTTTCTTACGCAAAAGCATATCTATAGTAGCTTCTACTGAGGTGGTTTTACATGGCTATTTTGCATTCCTCTGCCTTTACATACACGCACTGACATAAAGATGCAAGCTCTGTCATAAGCACACATAAGAATGGTTGAATTTGGACTTAATTACACATCATCTGAACAACTACACTGAACAAAAATGACCCAATACTCACAAATATTGTTCACCAATCTGTCTAAACTTGTGTTAGTGAACACTTTTTCCAAGATAATCCATTCCACTTCAACAGGTAAGGTATTTCAAGGTGCGGATTAGACAGCATGAATATTGCACAGGTGTACCTTAGACTGACCATGATAAAGGGCCAATTTGAAATGTGCAATTTAATTACACAGCACAATGCCACAGATGTCCAACGTCTGAGTACAATTGTATACTGACTGCATCAATGTTCACTAGAGCTGTTACTAATTAAATGCATGGCCACTCTACCATAAACCGTCTGGGAAGGCGTTTCAGAGAATTTGGCATTACATCCAACCTGGCCTAACTGCCACAGACCACATTTAACCCCAAAAGCCCAGGACCTTTATGTCTTGCATGTCCGCCCCCATGGTCGTCTGAGACCAGCCACTCAGACAGCTGCTGCACAGACTGTCAGAAGCTGTCTCACGGAAGCTATCTAGATGCTTGTTGTCTTCATTGGGGTCTGGACCTGACAACAGTTCATCGTCTTAACCGACTTGAGTGGGCAAAAGTTCACATTCATTTGGCGTCTGGCATGTTGGAGAGGTATTCTGTTCACTGATGAATCCTGGTTTTTACTGTTCAGAGCAGATAGCAGACGGCGGGAGTGGATAAACGTTTGCTGAACGTCAACGTTGTGGATCGAGTGGCCCGTGGCGCAATAATGGTATAGGTAGGCATACGTTATGCAAAAACACCTAGGTGCATTTTATATTTAGTGCATTTAATTTATGGCATTTTGAATGCACAGAGATACTAGGATTAGATCCTGTGGGTGCATGTTGTGCCATTCATCCATGACTATCCCCTCATTTTACAGCATGTGGTAGTTCCTTCTGCATGGTGCACATAAAAACAATGGAACGAACCAATTTAGGAATGGCCGTTTTCTTTTATTGAATGCCCTTGAGTTATTTTCACTTGATGGCATCCCACATGTGCCAAAAACTCAGAAAATGCAGCTGTTAAAGGGTGGTCCACTATCTGTTTTGAGGACCAATATCCCAAACATTGAAAATATCTTGTCAAGCACAGGAAAGCGTTGATGGAGGTAGATCTGACATCTTCAACCACAGGGTAGCAGGTGTCCTTATCTATTATCACTAGAAGGTAGTCACCAGCAGGAAGTGGACCATAGAAATCCACACTAATCGTGTCTAGGTGACTCTGGCAGTTCTGTCATTCATATGCTGCATTCACACCGCCCCAAACGCCAGAGTCGGTTGCAGTAAGTTTACATGTAAAGTCTACGGTCGAGTACGTCAGAGGTCCGTTAGACTCTCTGCGGTGCGTTGTGTACGTTTGCTCCGTCAACTTTTCAAGTGTTACTTGCATTGCAAGCGACTTGACGCACTTGACGCAGTGAGGCAACCAATCAGAGCGTCTCACTGTAGTTATGTCACTATACACGTATCTTGAATGAAGCCCAGTGAAAACATTTTCAACAAACGCAGATTTAAAAAATCAGAAATAACACTTAGCGAAGACAGATGGAGAGCCGCTCCTAAGGAGGATCAGAGCACCTGTAGTTGGTGTCCTGGTGGGAGATTTAAGCTCCGATGCGGCCTAGGAGGTCGTAAAATTGGGCGCAGGACAGACGGAAGTAGCGCTGAAAGCGAACCTCATCCATAAGCAGCTCCTGGAGCAAATGGTTAAACTCCTCAGACTCAGAATGCGTTTGAAGAATGGGCGCTGATGCACCCGATGTCAATGTTGTCTAGCTTTCTCTACCAAATAAAGCCATGTCACTCTCTCAATATGAACCGTCATAGTTCAGAAGCCCCGCTCACGCACTCTTTTTTTGCTCAGAAGCCAGCGTTGGAACCCTTAAAATACATGCGTCAGACTTCATGCGTTTGGTAGGCTGCCTGACTCATACAAACTGTGCAGTTTATGTTTCTCCAACCGCAAATTTACATTCAGATGCAGACGTATTGACAGAGACATTTTTCGTTTATAGTACCATTTCAATTTTTTCTAGGCTTATGAATGTTTTCTTCCTCAAGGACCAATGGACGACAGAAATTAAGTTCTTATTAAGCTGTAAAGCTTTTTACTAGAAATGCAGCTCATAGAATCCTCTAGAAACATATGGAAACAAACACAGCAGCCGTTTTTTTGTTGTTTTCCTACACCTCCTTGTGTTCAAAATTGCCAAAAGAACAGACTAGATAAATTAACCTTTCAATATAAAGCATATAGTGGCCAAACGCTACATTAATTACTGATTAGTGCGACTATTGAGCCCGTTTAGGTGAAGCGATCTGTGGCTGTTACTGAAACTGACCAATCAGATGCATACGCTCTCCGTTGACGGAGACGGATAGTTAAAATTTGGGCCTCTACTCCGTGCGTCCATGCGTAGGTGACGGAGAGCCTTTGCATTGACGGATAATGGCGTTGCGTCAAAACGGAGAAACATAAAGTAGGCTTTTGAGAACCACACCACAGAGCATTTGTTTTAACAATACCTTGAAAAGGCCTTTATGAGCTAACTGTAGAGCTCTGCCAGAGCATGGAATACAACACCACTGCAGTGTTTTACTGGTCAACTAGAGTTTATTTTCTTCAGCATGTAAACACACATCCACTGGAGTAGCAATGACTGAGAGAAAGTATGTTTTGATTGACCTGGAAAGTTTTTACTTGAAGTACAGCTCATATAATATTCTAAAAACCACTGTCAACAATCCACGTGCTCTATTTGGTTCTCTACACCTTCTGTGTTCAAAATCACCATAAGACCAGATTAGATAAACTGGCCTAGCAAGATAAAGCATCTATAGCCCAAACGCTGCATTGACTATTAATTACATAAACTAGTACCGTTCTGGTGAAATGATCTCTGGCTGTTGTTGAACTGAGCAATCACAGGCGGGCTCTGTCCGTTTAGTTTGATGCATAGTTAGAAAATTGCTCTCTCTGCCATGTGTTCTTGGATAGGTCAGAGGTCACCTTGTGTCGATACATAATGCCGTTGCGTCTATCTGTTCTGACGTAGACAGAGAAGTATAAACTAGGACCACCTGTGCAATATTCATGCTGTCTAATCAGCACCTTGACATTCCACACCTGTGAGGTATGACGCTTTATCTCAGCAAAGGAAAAGTGCTTGATAACACAGATTTAGACAGATTTGTGTACAATATTTGAGAGTACTGGGTCTTTTTTTGTTTATAGAAAATGTTTCAATTGTTTGAGTTTAGCTCATGACAAATGGGAGCAAAAAATAGGGTTGTGTTTATATTTTTGTTCAGTGTAAATAATAATGTTTTTTTTCGTGTGAAGTGCTTTAAGATAATATGTTGTGAATAGGCGATATAATGTGTGTGTGTATATATATATATATATATATATATATATATATATATATACTGAATTTAAACTAAATTGAACTAATAACTATTTGTAGCCACAGTCAGTATAAGCACCATCACTTTTAGAGTTCTAACATATGACTAATTGGGTTCTTACTAGGTTATGAATTAATTAAAGGCCAATCCACATTTATGGATATGTAAAATCTAAATTTTACCATGTCAATGCTTATTTAAAAAAATAATAATGGTAGAAATATTTGTAAAACATTAAGTTGGCTCAATAACCATAGATACCTCAAATAGCAATAGTCCTATTGCTCCTTTCATGATGGCATCAATTACCCCCCTCTGATGTCCACTCTAGATGGGCTTTATTATTGCATCTGGTCAGCGTATGAACTGAATTACATTAATATTATAAATGGTTGAGACAAAATTCCTATTTTGGTCTACAAAAAATTAGTTCAAATATTTATGAGAAAATGTGACTCCAGCATTTGATCTAGAAAATGTGTGGATAAGTCATAACAATCAAATGTCACCTTGTCATTGTTCATAGTATCTTAGTTCCTGACTAAAACCTGTAAGTCTACAAGAAGTAAAACTTTGCATGTTGTACCTTAGAAAACAACTGTTCTGTGTATATGTTTTTGTTGCCTGAGGGATCACAAAGGGAGCACACAAGGATCTGGACTCACATGAGAATAGGAAGACACCTGTGCAGCCAGAGAGCACAGACCGGAGACCAAAGCAGAACCAAGGGGAGCCAGAGAAAAAGCACCAACGCTTGGAAGAGCAGGGTGGTGATGGGCTGACTGGGGAGGATCAGAACAGAGCAATCTACATGCACAAAGCACCAGAGTCGTACTGTAGACATGTGGCTGAACCAGACATGACCAAGATTAAGGTGAGAAGAAAAATAACTGTTCATGTGTTGAATGTTAAATATACATCCTTTTTATTTCAGTGTTTTAATCGATCACAAAGCTACACACTTTTTTAGAATAATCTAGTCATAAATTTTGTTCAAAAAACCAACTGAAAGTGTTTTAAGTTCCAACATTATAGGTGTCATTTCATTCAGGATTGAAATGGCATCATCAGTGGATTACATATGTTTGTTTGTTTTTGGCTGACGTATGAAAACTGAAAAAGAAAAATGTAGAACACACCTTACTGTCTTCCCACACAGCAGAACATCCTCTCTTCTTCGCTGGCTCCATGTCACTATGTCTCTAGTTGCTACTCACCTTTAAAACACGCCACAGATTCAGCCTAGGATTCAGATATTTCTGAAAGCAGTGACATACAAAACGAAGCTTCAGACCTCACTGATTAAATGATTCTGCTTAGAAGAATCAAGCATCATCAGTATTTCTGAAGCACTATTTCTGAGGTGTTTGAAAAAGTGTTTACCGTTTCTACAGTTATGATTGTATAATTGATTGGCCTACATCATTTGGATCACAAGTTGGAGTCATTTGGTGTTGAAATTCAGCCTGGGAGGTGGAAAAGTTTTATTTTGGGTGGTTTGTTGATGAGAAAATCATTGTTTTTATGAAAAACTGAAACTTTCAGGTGCCAATGCAACCTTACCTTAGCAAAACATAGTAAACTTTAAGTTCATTTTATTAACTATACTTCATACTAAATTGTAACTTTTTTACATTTTATTGAAGTATACTTTGGGTCAGGGTTCTAATAGCTTTAAACTTTTAATTAGTTTTAGTTTCATTTTGTCTTGACTTAAGATTTTCAATTCTATCTTAGTTTCAATTAGTTTTTACCATTTGTTAGGTAGTTTAGTTTTAGTTTTTTGAAAATGCTTAGTTTCAGTTGAGTTTTTATTAGTTTCAGTTTGAGTGTTTTTGTTAAACATGTAGCGTACAGGGGCACGCCAAAAAATAGAAGAAATGTATAACAAAACCTCAGAAAATGATTGATTTTTTTTTGATCGCTGCTCCAATTTTAAATATAATGAATCTATCCTTAGTCAATGGATATGTACCACAGGAGTTTAAGATTGCTGTAATTAAACCTCTACTTAAGAAACCCTCTCTTGATCAAAACGACTTAATTAACTATAGACCGATATCTAATCTTCCCTTCTTATCTAAAATTCTTGAGAAAATAGTTGCACACCAGATATGTGAGCATTTAAACAATAATGAGCTGTTTGAGAAGTTTCAGTCAGGCTTTAGAGCTCATCACAGCACTGAAACAGCTCTGGTGAAGGTTACTAATGATATTCTCATAGCCTCAGACAATGGACTGGTGACCATTCTGGTCCTGTTAGATCTCAGTGCTGCCTTTGACACTGTTGACCACAATATTCTCATAGAAAGGCTTCAAAGTGTCGGTATAATAGGAACAGCACTAGGTTGGTTTAAATCTTATTTGTCTAACAGATTTCAGTTTGTTCAGGTAAACAATAGATCTTCCTCAACCTCAATAGTTACTTGCGGAGTACCACAGGGTTCAGTGCTTGGGCCGATTCTCTTTACTATATATATGCTTCCTATTGGTAAAATAATTAGGCAGCATGGGATAAAATTCCATAGTTACGCAGATGATACACAGCTATATCTATCCATAAATCCTGATGAATCCAATCAGTTAGGTAGACTACAGGCATGTCTGGAAGACATAAAAACTTGGATGACTCTAAACTTCTTGCTTCTAAATTCTGATAAAACAGAAGTTGTCGTCTTTGGACCAGAAGCTCTGAAAAAGAAACTACTTAGTCAGCCCCTTCACCTGGACGGCATTAAATTAGCCTCCAGTAATAAAGCAAAAAACCTCGGTGTCATTTTTGACCAAGATATGTCATTTAGAACTTACATTAAAGAAGTCTGTAGGATTTCCTTTTTTCACCTTAGGAATATTGCAAAAATTAGAACCATCCTGTCCAGGAATGATGCTGAAAAACTAGTCCATGCCTTTGTTACTTCAAGGCTGGATTACTGTAACTGTCTATTATCAGGTAGTCCACAGAATACAATTAAAAGTCTTCAGTTAGTTCAAAATGCTGCTGCTAGGATTCTGATGAATATTAAAAGAAGAGATCACATTTCCCCTGTTTTAGCTTCTCTTCACTGGCTCCCAGTAAAATCTAGAATAGAATTCAAGATCCTCCTTCTGACATATAAAGCCCTTAATAATCTAGCTCCATCATACATAAGAGATCTGATTGTTCCATATGTTCCTAACAGAGACCTTCGCTCTCAGACTGCAGGTTTACTGGTAGTTCCTAGGGTTGGTTCGTGAAGCAGACAATTTGTCTATCTTTAAAACTAGGCTAAAAACTTTCCTCTTTGACAAAGCTTACAGTTAGAGATATGTTTATAGGTAGTTAGAGTCAGGTCAGACAGGTAGATAGGAAGAGACAGGTTAATGTTAGTAGTCAGGCAGAGTGTCAAAAGTTAGGAAGAGATAGGAAGAGGTAGAGTAGCTAGGTAGAGATAGATTAATGTAAGCCAGGTAAAGATCCGGAGCCGGTCGCGGCTTACCGCCGCGGAAGAAATGTGCCCCACAGGGGCCAGCCAGCGCCGGAGAGAGGTCCCTCAAGGGGATCCTCCCGCACAGTGCGGCCGCCCATTACCTGCCGGGTTGAATCCCCCGGGCAGACTGTGCGGACCCCACCCGTTTATCTCTTAAACGTTTCTCGCCCTCTTCAACTCTGTCCTCTCAGTTCTGTCTATTTTTCCTTAAGATAGTTGTCGACTATCGGTCTCGTGCCGGTATTTAGCCTTAGATGGAGTTTACCACCCACTTTGGGCTGCATTCTCAAACAACCCGACTCCGAGAAGACCCCGGCATGACGGGGGCCGTTACCGGCCCTACACCGTCCACGGGTCAGGAGGACTCAGACAGAGTGTTGGTAGCCAGGTCTCCTAGTAGCTAGGAGACAGGTTAATGTTAGTAGCTATGCTGCTTTAGGCTAGGCTGTTGGAGGACATTATTAGGGTCTGTGACTACTTTCTCTCCTACTTCTCCCCAACTGCATGATGTGCTGTCAATTCAAGCACTAACCTGTTTTCTATTATAGTAGGTGCTCCGGATTAGCCCTGCTTGACGACCCTGACTAAGATGGCATTGCAGTGACGGAAAATTCTCCACGTCCTGCAACAAACTTGTGCATCGGTTCTGTTGCTCTTTCTGTGTCTCTGTTGTGTATTCTCCAAGCCACAGACGGTCGCGGCAGATAACCGCTTGTGCTGAGCCTGGTTCTGCCGGAGGTTTCTTCCTGTTAAAAGGGAGTTTTTCCTTCCCACTGTCGCTGCATGCTTGCTCAGTATGAGGGATTGCTGAGAATTCCACGACGCAATCTTCTGTGGTTCTGTAATTTCTACACTAAACATTGTATTGTAATAACTCTTTTTGTAAAGTGCCTTGAGATGACATCTGTTGTGAAATGGCGCTATATAAATAAACTGAATTGAATTGAATTGAATTGAATTTTTTAATGTATATATATGGGCCAGATTAACAGCCATACAAACTTCTGTAAACACAATAATAACAACAATTAATGCAGGTACTACAGTTCTATAAAAACACTGAAACTGGCTGGCAACACAACAAAACCAAAGCCAAGCTACCAGGATTACTATGATGCTACATATTGTAGTAGGAAGTAATCCCAGATTTGACTCTGGCCGCTTTGTCTCAACCTTTGCTTACATGATGCTAGAAGGACCTGTTGCGTGTTTAATCATCGTTTCAATCACTTCTTCTGATGGCTCGTAATCCAAATACATCTTTTATTTGTGGGCGACTGTGGCTCAGTGGTAGAGTAGTTGGCTTGCAATCGGAGGGTCGTAGGTTCGATTCCAGCTTCCTCCAGTCACATGTCGATGTGCCCCTGGGCAAGGCACTTAACCCCCAATTCTACATTGTCCTACCGAGCCATGTTGGGTGTCGGTGTATGAATGAGAGTGTGAATGGGTGAATGTGGCTTCAATGTAAAGCGCTTTGAGTGGTCAGTAAGACTAGAAAAGCGCTATATAAGTTCAGTCCATTTACCATTTGCCTTGAAAGATGGCGAGCTGATGGGATTTAAACTCTCCTGTTCTGTTGTTTTTATGAAAGTGAATTGTGAAACCAAAAAGGCACAACACATGATTTCATCTGTTTCTGGTGACAACAGTAGGCAGGGAGCAACGTAGAAATAAGTCTTCTAGACTTTATGAGACACTTTATGAAACGAAACATTTTCTAAATAAAATCAATTAGTTTTAGTTAATTTCGTGAACACTCATTACAGTTTCAGTTTGTTTTCGATTCGTTGCAAATTCTGGTTTTTATTTTTATTTCAGTTACCCAAAGTATTTTATTACTTTTAGTTTCCGTTATTTCATTCATTTTCATTAACAATAATAACCTTTCTTTTGGTAAATTTAAATCATACTTCAATAAACTAAGATGTAAACTACAAGTACATACCTGGTACACTAGCAGTACAGTAGTTAAAATGCATCCACTGCTGTCTTTGCATACAACAACAAAGGATCTGGTGACTGTTCTGGAACTGTTCCACCAATGAGGAAAACTCCCAAACCTCCCTATGACTCCAACATAGGAAATGTACTGCCAAAAATCAATGGTCTAAGTGGCAGAGTTTGTTGGAATCACAGCCTATTCTCTTCTTACACTTTAAAACTCCTCTATGTGTGGAGGCTGTTTCCATACGTGTAACTTTACCAGAGATTACAAGAGAGGAATCCAAATTCTATCAGCTTTATAACAACAAATTCCATGTTCAGTTACAGAGTCTCTGGGTCAGCTCACAAAGTCTGACTGACTTTTTTCCTGCACAGCACATTTCTATAGCTTAGAACATGGTATAATTAACATTTTCCTCCTCTTTTGCATGCTCTTGGTGGACCTCCACTGCCAGGGTTTCCAAATAAAATGTGATCTTGGGGTGTTACTTTGTTTCACATAAATGAGCACTCACAGGTTAACATAGTTCAATAAACCTGCTGGTCAACTGAAAGTCACCATAAACAAATTGGGCATTTAGAGTTGGGAGGATATCAAGGAACACTGGTTTACATGTTTCTAGAATAATCCTTTAAATTGTCCCACAAGGAGAAACTTGGTCGTAACAGCAGCAAAAAACACCTATAGAAACAGAACAGGACACGGAACAGAAACACAATTTTTACAGAGGAAAAATATTTACATCATGTACAAAGTGGTAAGCCCAGGTTTTAGTATGCAAACAGAGCAGGATAATGAAAGAAGTTTAAATAATTAGAATATTTAGAAAAGTACAGAATGTGCATTAAAAAGTAAATGTGTAACTTCCAATATATCAGTATATTTAGACTGGGAAAAATAATGTGCAAGTTATAGGAGTAGAGGTATTTTTCAGTTGATTAGAGCAAATTAGAGCGCTGATGTAAACATCTATGTTTGTTGGGAGCAGTTGTGATTGTACAGTCTTATGCTGCGTTCAGACCGCAGGCTTTTTTCAGCGTCAGTCAATGCTCATAAAGCGACTAGTTTGACGCATATACACAGAAGATACATTTTTAGGCTGAAGCTCGCAAAGCTCGTAGGCAGGCCTTTTGCTGCATTCCATTTGTCTCAGAAACTCGGGCGTCCGAGTTGCTGTACACGAGAATATGACGTCATTCCCGACTTAAAGCATTCCAGTTTGTCTCGCCACACTCCGAGTCGGAAAGAACATGGACGCTTTGAGGGCAGCAGCTGTCGAGGGGCGGGCTAATTATTGCTATTGTTGTTAGCGGCATAGCATCTTCAGCAGACCAGCATGAAACACAAAGCTATACACTGTAATGCGCGCACAGCAAGAATGTGCAATGTATAAATTGGTGACCGGCTTAAGCAGAAATGTTGTCAAGTGTGTAAGAGCATTTAAAAATGACATTAAAATGACCAACAGACGAATACAAAGAAACTATATCTCTACTACGGGCGCAGCCATCTCTGTTTTTGACTTGCCCCCCCTCTACTCGGTCTACTGTCAGAGCTCCAAGTTAGAGCTGTTTATTCCGACCTAAAGGGGGCGTATCACTGTGAAATGATGCGAGACAACTGCAAGATTTCCGACTTTCCGACTCGGAAAGGTTAACTGGAATGCAGCATTACTCTGCTGGATGTTTTAAACACTCGCAGATCGTGGTTGGCTTGGCAGCGCCAAAGTCGGGCAACATTACTACAGGGAGTTGCTCTGATTGGTTGCAGTGCTGCATCAACAGTGTTAGGACCGTCAAAAGTTCGACTAGCTGAACTTCTGCGTTGCAAGCGTTATGAGCTTTGAAGCTTGAAAAGTTGACAGAATCAAAGCTCACAAAGCGCCGCAGAGACTGAGACGCTCCTCCAAAAGCCTCAACCATAGACTTAATATGTAATCTTGACGTTGCTGACGCTGACAAAGCCTGCGGTCTGAACACAGCATAACAGGGAGGAATGAGCTGAGAAACGCTCCTTCATGCATCTAGGATGCAACAGTCTGTCACTGAAGGAGCTCTGCAGTTCAGCAACATTTCCATGCATGGGGGGGGGTTTCTCTAGAGCAGAGCTGGTCTTCCTGATGAGTTTATCCAACATCTTCCTCTCAGATGTAGATAAACTGCTGCTCCAACATACAACACTGTAAAAAATGATGGAAACCACCAAAGAGTCATAGAAGGTCTTAAGGAGCTCTACCTGGACTCCAAATGACCTCAGCCTCGTCAGCAGGTAGAATCTGCTCTGACCTCTGACTCTTCCGGTAAAGAGCATCAGTATTGTGGCTCCAGTCCAGTTTATTATCCAGTTGAACACCCAGGTACCTATAAGAGTCCACTATCTAAATGTCCACTCCCTGGATGTTCACCAGAGTCAGTTTGGTGGGTCTGTGTCTCCGGAACTCAACCACCAACTCCTTGGTTTTCCCAGCATTGATCAGCAGGTGGTTCTGCTGGCACCAGTCCACAAAGTCCGAGGCCACTGTCTGTCCTCTGATTCGTCCTCACCTGTGATAAGGCCGACTATGGCAGAGTCATCAGAGAACTCCTGTAGGTGGCAGCGTGGGGAGTTGATGGAGAAGTCTGCAGTGTAGAGGGTGAAGAGGAACGGGGCCAGCACAGTTCCCTGTGGGGCCCCCATACAGCAGACCAGCAGTATAGCAGCTTGTCCTGACTCGGGAGTTGGCCAAATAAAACTCTACTTTCCTAATCCAGGGTTAAGGACTCTTACTGAATAGCTAACATGTATGAAGCTTCAGACACAGACCAGGATGAAATGCTTGGCCTGCCTCCTATAAACAAATAATAAACCTCTAGACTCAAAATAACTGTCTCAACTATTTAATCCAAAATTTCTTAAAGCTACCATTTCACTTCCTATTTAACACTTCTAATTTATTACACACAAACATATATGGTTACAAAAACTTCATTTTTAATGTTATACTAATTATTAATTCAAAAAGTTCCACAGTATTTTTTAAACTGGAGTTTCTATGATAACTAAGTTTACAAAGAATAATGCTGATCAATATTATTAATTTCTTACAAGTTTTACAAGCAAAAAAGAACATTAGGGCTTGTCAATGTAGCCAGAAAACATTTTGTATAGAGACATGGGAAGATAGCGGCAGCAGTGTGAACAGCACTCGTTCTGGCAAAACTGTTTGGCTTTTCAGCCATTTTACGGTGATTTTCCAACTAGACTGGTTAATCCTCCAATCAAGGATCGCATGATGCACATGCCTGTGATTTAATTAGAAATGTAATCCTGTCCGGGGACTGGTATGTCTGCATGGTAAAGGGCTATGATAGGCAAGGTTCCTCTTTGATGCTGGAGAAACTTGTAAATGGCTTGGCAATAATTTGGGGGAACTTTTGTTCTCCTCCTCCTTAGGCCCTGGGTGTAAAATCAGGACAGTTGGAGGTGGGCCGCTCTGATGTTTGGGCCACAACGTTCTCTGTTCTCTCTGTCTTTTATTTCTTTCTTTTTTAACACAAAGAGCATGCCACACACTGGACTGATCAGCTGCTCCTGCTGTCACTCAGCCACCTCTGCCTCCGCTCATAGCTCACTTTTTGTCTCTCTCTCTGCCTGCATACACACAAAGACCTGACCTAACAAGTTTCTGCATTCATTCAGTTGTGTTTAAAAGATGGCATGTAAAAGGAGACAGAGTGGCACAGATAAGGTTAGACTCAAAAACAGGAAGGCTCTGGAAAAGAAGCAGCTAAACTCCTTACTAAAACAAGCTCGCAGTTTAAAACATTAAATGAGTAAGAAGAAACAGGAAAGGCAGGATGTTGAACTTTGCCTGCACACCACAGTTTTTAAGCATAATTTTAAATGAATTAGGTGGCATATCATAGTATTAGTATTTAACTAACACTATGATGGAATGCCTAGGGCCAGAGTGGGACTCATTTTCAGCCTTGGAGTTTCATGTCTCAGACCGGCCCACTTTATATCAGAACGCACCAATTTTGTTGGTTGGTAAAAGTATCGCATTGTTACTCAGTATCGGCAAGTACTAAGGGGCTCTTTACACAGAAAAGTTTTTCAGGAAAACTGAGGTTTTTCTTTGTGATTCGGCATTGCGGTTACACAGATATAGTTTTCGGTAAAAACTCTATATCCTTGAAATCCTCTCTGGTGTATGTTGCAACTCATTTTTGCCTAGTTGCACATTTGGCACACTAATACGACTCTGATTGCCATAGAATCGGCCCTTGCTGCCCAAATATCAGACCAGCCTACCAGGAAATGTCCCGGTGCTCCTAATTAACCATTCCGTGCCTGGCCACTCCTCATAACTAAGAAGCTGCCATGTAAGCTCTGGTCAAAGCAAGATCCAGCACCAAGCACCAGTCATGATCCCAGAAGTCCAGAGCAGACCGGTAGTACTTCTCATTGAGGAAAGGCTTTTAACTTTAATGTGATGAAGAATATGGTGTAGACCTGCCGACCATGAAAAGTGTCTTGAGATGCTAGATGATTCAGTCCAACATTATTGAAACTGACCCGGACTGATTCAGAGGCCTTTGTGAAAGTAGGACATTTAAGCATTTAGTGTCAAATGTAGTTTATTCCTTGCAAATGTACCTAAAACATGAGGAGTCACCTGGTAAGAGTATATCTATAGGTAAAAGGCCTCTTCATTGACTTTTAATTATCTCTTATTACCCAATATTCCCAGACACATTTTCTCATAATTACTTAGTCAATCAATAGAAGTAACTGTGAAATCATTTTCCATAACAGTGGACAACAGCATCCCCACCAGAACTGTGACATAATTCCTTAATAACAAACCCTGGATCACCAGTGACCTGAAGGAACTGCTGAACTAGAAAAAAAGACCCTTCAGTGCTTGTGACAGGGAATTATTGAGGAGCATACAGAAGCAACTTAAGGTGAAGATCAGAGACAGCAAGGAGGAGGGCTGGGACTAACCTAAAGTCGTTCTCATGCCAAATACCTTCGGGTATATTTTGGCAACTCATTTAAATTAGAACAACAGATAAGCTCTGTCATCAAGATTGTCTTTTCATTTTAGGCTGCTTGTTAAGCTTAATCCCTGTCTGCCTGGACCACAGAGATGTCCGCAGAGAGAGAACAGCAGGGTTATTAAGTCAACTATGTCTGAGTACAAACGGCTACGCAGTCTGTGAGCAAAAACATTTGGATCAGTTTGTGCTGATGGCACAAAGAGCTCCTGATCAGATGTGTTCCTAGAAAACAGACCTAGATCTAGAGAAGGCTGTATCCGTGACAACAACATTGTTTGGGTCGGGGCAAATTCATGGTTTGAAAAAATAATTCTGCATCCAATTTTATTTGCAAAAATGGTACATTGAATATTGTGGTGGGGGTATAGTTGGTTGAGGAGGAAGAAGAGAAGCCACAGCTCCATCTAGATAAATAAATGTTCAAAAATGATTTCTGCATATGTTATTTTAATTCCAGCTTCAACTCTGCTTAAATGTTCTTAAAACCATTTCTGTTTATAATACTGTTATTGGAAGATAGTGTGGGAACAAACTTCCAGGATAATGCTTCACTGATTTTGTTTTTCAGAGTTTGTTATTCCTCTTATGAAAGTGTTGCTAAGCAATAGACACATGATGCTACCCACGTGTCAAAACAGTGCAGAAAGTGGTAATATGAATTACACAAGATGATGCTTTAGTTAGTAAACAGACTAATTGCTGCAGCACACACAGGGACAAGTTGATTTATGCCACTTTAAAGCATCCAGTATTTCCTTAAATTAATAATACTGGGAGGCAGCTGGCAACAATTAAACCATCAGATATCTGCATCTAAATTCCTTAGATTACATTACAAACTAAGATAAAAAGAAATACCCAGAAGACAGCTTATTTAGAATTTAATAGTCCACAAAACTATTTTTGATATTTTTTAATAAATCTTTTCACTAATACTTTTTTCACATACAGAACAAAGAATATACTGAGTGACAAATACAGTGTTCCTCTGAGTTGTTGGTCATTAACAACCTAATCAACAAATAAAAATATTTGATATATATGATATCAAAAATATCAGTGACGGCTGGATGATGTTTTGTCAGCAGAGCACTGGAGGAGGGTATTGTGAAGAACCTCGCATGTATGAATGATGAAGATTTAGAACCAAGTTAAGAACAGGGTTCCAATGACTGACTGGTGTCCGTATCTGAGTGGCATTAGGAGAGTTGATGAGACTATGAACAAGGAATCAGTCAGTCAGCCTCGTGGATGTTTGGGAAAGTGAACAAATTATTAGAAAAGAAGTAATACATTTTATATTATTAATTGCAGCCCGTATGTTTGCATTACATATAACTGTCTCATAAATGTAACTGAGTTACACTACTTTAAGTTACTTTTGGCTAAATATCTTAAATATGTAACACAATTTTAAACACTGTAACTTATCAATTTACATTTTACAAAAGTGTGACAGCAAAAATACTGTATTTTTAACACTTATTAAACTCATGTCTTTTATGTCATGGTAATGTTTTTTAAATTGGTTCAAAAGAAGGGACTGAAAGTGTTCATCATAAAGATGGTTGACCAAGATGAGACTTGTGAGACTGAACAGTCTTTCAACAGGTGGTTGAGGGATTGGGGTAATAGTACAGTAAATGTAAAGTCGATCTTTTCCTCATCCATCCTGATTCTCTGAGGTTTTGGTTTTGAGCAACAGGAAGTGCACAATGGATCTTCTTCTACGGTATCCAACTTGATTTGGTCCACTATGTTAGTGGTTCGGAAAAACACGTTTAAATGGGCCCGCGTTACTGAAATTTTAACGAGTCATTTATTGCTGTACATTTTATAAGTAATATGTTACATTAGTCTGTTACTAAAAAAAGTAATATATTCCTGTAACTCATTACCTTTATAATGTGTTTATCCCAACACTGAAAGTGAGGATAGGTGGCTTTCTGAAGGAAGCAGAAAACAGAATGGAACAACCAAAGTCTAGCTAGAAACTCTGAAATCAGAGTCCCTACATAACCGATCCTACTGACAGGGAGGGAAGGAACAGAAGATTTTTAAAATTGGAAGCTACAGTGAAAGATTCATACAAACTGAAGAGTTTATGAAATAAATCCAAATGTTTAAGGATTGCTGACCAAAGGGTCTGTGAAACGTTAGGGAACTTGAAGGGAAGTGATGTCATAAGAGAATGTGGCAAAACTCTTCTCCAATTTGTCTTTATGTCCATATCAAAAGACACATGGTTAATCACTGACAAAGAGCAAATTTCCATTTCTATAATTTTTTATTCCACAGTGATATATTTGTAAACCGAGTTTCTTCAGACCATTGGCACCCCTAAATTACACTATGAAATCAGTGAGATGGCATAATTAAGAAACCATCATCCACAATTGACTAGTGGATGCCAAATCAGACCAAGAGACTGTTTATGTCTTTTATTACCCGTCTTGTGATTTGGTGGCAGGTTGGGGGTCTCTTTCTGAGACTTTATGGGGTCCTGAGTGTTGGAAGAAGGCATGGAAGTGGCATGGAAACAGGCGAGGAGAACAGAGGGGTATTCCACAATGCGAGCAAATCTCAAAAACCAGGCCTTCTTTGACAATCCTCGCTAAATATCACAAGACAGTTCCACCAACAAGGCTAACCTGAAGCTCTGCTCAGTCACTATGGCAGCATATGCTATTGGACCAGCCTGCTGTGGCAGACCAGCTGTAAGGCTTATTTTAGCTCGATGAATACAATTAGCCGATCAATGTGATGTCACACTGAGGAGCTGATATTCTCCTGCCGTACTGTCCCCCACCACACCAACCCCCCAATATAAAGTTATTCCAGCGGTTACAGCAGCTGTAGTTTTATTTTTGGTGACTGAATTATGCAATGTAGGTTTTATCTTTTAAAATGTAGTTCTAATAGAGTTAAGTTTTACAACTTTGAAGATCATAACTGTATTTAATCTTTTCTTGCTGCCAGAACGTTTTTGTTCCACCCATGTCGCTCCTGACTCCAACAAGCTGAACATATGGCAAGATTAACCGAAATAAAAACTAGACCCTGAAAAAAGTCTAACAATTGTTCAGGAAGAGGAATACATGAATGAACTATGTAACTGGACTTAGGACATAATTAAAATGGCCTAAACAATAAAGCTTAAATGAACACTGACAGTCCAAAAACCCAAACAACCCAGCACTGGGACAGCAATATCTCATATTTCTTACTGCCAAGTAGCCACTTAAAACCCTGGAGCTGCGGGTTGCAGATGAAAACTATGATCCTACCTCAATACAGCTAAAACTAAATGTGCAACACCTTAATGTTGACAGCAAACTGAAGGTCCAAAGGACCAATTGGCTTTGGTTTCTGTACTGGTGCATATCATCAAAAGAAATAAGTATCTTAGTACGGTGGCTACAACGGGGGCCAAGACCAGTTCTACAAGAACAGTGGCCCCTGGTGGCCACCGTACTGAACTTGAAAAGTCCAAACAGGATCTTAATTTCTTAATTTCTTTGTTTCTTTGAATCTTTGTTTTCAGGCTCTGTTTATTTTGTGATTACTGATAAGTGGTCACATGAACACAAGTGGTGGTTGATCATCTAGTTTAAACATCTGCTCTACTGATGAGCTGTCAGAGTGGCTGTCTCTGAGTTTTTTCTTAACTGAACCCAAACACCACATTACACAGCACCTTAGAGAAACACAATCATTGCAGTGATTCATATTATTTTTGATTTTGGATTCATTTAAGCACATTTCATTGAGTTATTAATTTCCTACTGTTGTTTTCTTCCAGGAAGAAGAAAGAAACCCACATGTTGATCCTTCTGAAATCCCCTGTCTGTCTGCGCCGTATTTAGAGTCTCCTTTCCAGAAGAACTCAGAAACGTCTCCATGTCCTCCACCCAACCATCATCCAGGGTCAACCCCACACACTTCACACAACTCTGACCAACCTACACAAAGCTTTCATACCAGCCTTTTAGACTATCCACCAGTCAACCATCCCTGTCCCCCCCAGAAGAACTGTGACAGAAGCATCATCATCTGCGACCAGGAAATCCAGGCCCCATATGAATCCAGCTGTAGCCAGCATACTCTGAGGGCAATTTCTTCATCAGAAACAAGGAGTGATCATTTATGTGCTGAGCCCAGCCTTCAGTCACTCTCAAGGCAAGATGAAACAAAAACCCCTGTTAGTTTATCAGCTCAGCAAGTCTATACCACCACAGGTAACTACAGTTGTGATGTTTTTACTATAGAAAGCAAAAACAACCATAGTGTCTTACCAGATTTTAGCACATTGTCCTCTGCATACTTAAGCCGAGCTCCCAAAGTCTGCGGAAGTACTGGTGAGATGACTGGAGACAAACACATGACTGTATCTCCATCTCAGCCCTTTTCATTTCTGGAAGCTGAGAAGAAGCAGGACAATATGGACACAAATGGCTTCACCAATCAGAGCTGTAACTCCGAGAGACAGTCCATTTTTCCGATTGGGTCATTTAATGGCTACCAACCAGCAGACTGTCTGCCCTGTGGAGTGAGGCCTGTTCCAAGCTTTCAAGACAACACAGAAGATACCAGCAGCAGTGATGATGAAGGAAAACTTATCATTGAACTCTAGTTAAGCATATGCCTTCTATAAGTGTGTTCTTTTATGAAGTAAACTACTCAGGTGGGAAAAATAAGAATAATGGTTTATTTAATGTTATTCAGTATCTCTGAAAAGGTAATATGATATTTGTATATCTACTAATATTTGCTATTACTGTAAAGGTAACCTTGTTTTATACGGCATAAAGTAAATTAAGCTGTGATTCCAAATGGGGCTTCATGGTCACTGATGCTTGAACTTTATATTGCATTCTCAGTGTAGACTTGGACTTAGGACAAAAACAACATGGACTAGAATTTCTGACAGCATGCCATATAGCTGCAGCATTTGAGAAAAATACTAAAACCTGAAAGTATGAGATATATATTAGTGGTTCTGATATTATCTTACTAAAACTTATGTCACATATAAGCACTTTATAGGCTTATAATGCTAAAAGTAGTCACCATCACAATGATAAACTAATCCTACTGATTGTCAGAGTTGCAAAAAGAACTTGTCTGAGCTCCCACCTCCAAGTCACAATAATTTCATCTAAACTAATGAAATTATGTGTGAAAGCTAGTTTATACTCCTCCATCAGCAAGTTCGGACTGAAATGCACACATATGACATACATTTTCTTTTCTGTTTTTCACACAGACAAATTTGTCCCTCGTTTTGCTCCACCTCTTCATGCAGTCGAACACCTTTAAACCTAAAAGTCCTTCCACAGATTAAAAATCTGCTGTGCATCTTTTTTTATTTTTTGTGTGAATAATCGGTCAAATGCTCGTACCTTCTGACTTCCTCCACAGGACATTCTTTGATCTGCTCCATGTCTGCTGCCAGATATCTGTAGCATGTCTGTTGATAAATTTGGACAGACATTTAAAGACTGGGTATGTCTCTGTCATCCTTTGCAGAGCACTGGTGTTGACTGATGATGGCCCTGCAGTCTCTGCAGCCTTGGTAATGGTGACATATGAACTAGGCTTGTTCAGAATGGAACCCGTCTCTACTGCTGAGAGAGGCAACAGCACCTCCTGTAGACCAAACAGATCACAGAAATGTGTTAAAAGAAAGTTTTAGTTTAACTTAAAAAAAATTTGACCTTACTGATCGAAAAACACAACTATTCTTATGGAAGTATCCAATTTTGGGAATAATTTGGTAATCATGTGAGGTGACTGGTCTGTAAATAAACTGATCCCCACAGAGCTTGTGTTCTTAGAGCGGACGCTTGGGTACATAGGTGATGGCGTCCCGAAATGAGTGAAATGAGATAGATACCTGCTGGAGGGTCCTTCATTCAGACACAGCATTCATCTACAGTTGGGTCCATACCATTTACACCCTGGAAGATTTAGGTTTAAAATCATCTTTTAGCTTGACATTTGATATTTCTTCTCCTTGGAAGCGATTTGAAGGTTAGCAGCAATAGAGGGAATTTCTATTTTATTCTATTCTATTAACTCAGAATGGGTTACAAGAAGCCCACACACCTCCTAAATGTACAGCATCACCACTCAGCCTAATGCATGCCCTAAATGAACACCTAACAAACTGTATCAGCCAATGACAAAAAGTGTGCCTGTGGCAAACCACAAAGCCAGACAGTTCTGTTGCCACTAGTTAACTAAGAGTCAAATATGTGTAAGATGGTAAATGGAAGGCCTTACATGGCCAGTTTTCATGTGTATACTCCTATTTTCCATCTGGGTAGAGACAGCTGTTTTACAAAGAGCAGAGCTTGCTCATGAACCAGCGATCTCTGAACTAGCTAGCTACTAAAGAAGCTTGTTGATAAGGTTCTTAAGGAACTACAAATGAACAAAAACATTGTTCTTTTATGTTAGATTCAATAATTATAAAGTGAGAAAGTCAGACAAAGTTTAAGGAAGATAATAGCTTTTGTACCATTTTTTTTAGTTTTCATCCAACACAATTAAGCTATTTTGCTGAAGGTCTCCAGGTTTCTAATATACAACCATGGCCTGATATGATAATATGAAGAGCACTAATATTATTTTCAAATCATAGCCAGTGGTGCTGTCTAATGTTTAGAAATGATCACGTCTCTTTGGATCATTTGCGCCAACATGAACGATTCATCCCTTCTGCTTTACCTCTGTCCCAAAGAACTGTTTTGGCTTTGGTTCTACCCACTCGCTCTACACACCCAGAACCTATTAAATCAATCTGTCTGTACCTCCCCACACTGACACCCTCCTATCAGAGATTTCTATTACTGTCCCAGACAACACCTGCTTGCGTGAATCATGTTCTCATGCTGCCAAATATCTGTGAAGTTAAGCTTTACTGCCAGTCAGTAAAGAAGAAAGTGGCTGGAGGGCCTCGATCCCGTTCCAAATTTCAGCCTTGGAATGAGTCAGCAGGTAAAAGAAAACCACTAACAACAGGAAGTGTATGTGTAACATTTCGATCGATGGATTATAGCTTTTGCTCATGTTGATTTGCTTGTCACTCCTCAGCCTATTAGTTGTCATAAAAACCTTTTGCACCTGAATTTAGGGGGAAATCTGCTTCATCATCAGCGTCTTTGTTCAGGCCTGTTTTATTCTTTAATTAACATACTTTATTGTTACGTGTTACACAGAAGGAACCAGGAGACATTAGCATGGTAGAGGAAGAACAAGATGAATTTTCTTTTTCTTGAAATGGTTTTTGTTTTGTCTTAGTTTCATTATGTACTCATGATTTGGTTAGATAGACTCAATATAGGCTTCAATTTGATCTTAATCTTATGTTTTCTGAGTTCTTGGAATGATTTTTTATGCCCAGGATAGGCATGTAAACATCTTTAATGAATTAAGCAGGAGTTGGAATTTATTGTGGATTTCTGATATAGAGCCAAGACTACTTTTAGCTTTAAAGAGTGACTCACCTCCTTCCAGAATATTCCACCAGCTAAGTTTAAAGTTTGAAAGAAACAAGGCAGTTTGAGTGGTTGGCTGGTGGACCGAGGACAAAACGGGGTGACGGGGTGGGCGGAGTCAGCACTGCCTTACTATTCTAACTCCAACTCATTACAGAGGTGATGCTGATGCTTGGCTCCACAGCGGTTGTCGTCAGAAATACAAGCTGAGCTGGTAACAATGCCTGATTTAGATTCAAGCGCAGTTTACAGTTTTAACCTGAAGAGGGCGCTCCACTAACGATTTTTGGACAAAATTAATGTTTTACTAAATTGTACTCAAATACCCAAAATAATGGCTAGATATGTAGAGAACAACATTAGGCACTCATTTATACAGTTTATCAGTAAAAAAAGTTGATTTTTTACACTTTAATAACAGACAGACTACCTTTTGGTTGACTATACCTTAGCATGTTGTAATTCAAGCAAATGGTTTTGTAGCTATCAATAGTGATCTGGCATAATTCTGACTGAATATTTGATCACACTTTACAGCATAATTGTTCAAATTAATTTAAGATGACCAGATCCACTATCTAATTTAATTGGGTTAGTTTGGGACATTAGGTGGACTCTGTAAAACCCTCCTGTTGAAGTAAAAATAGGATTTTCTTGTTAATGTGTATGTTTTCCCAATGAACAAAACCTCTAACCAACAATTCATGAAAGTAAATCTCCACAGTAACTGTTGTAGACTGAAGTTCTTTAATGTAGCTCAGTTCCATACATTTAGAGGTGTCTCTAGTTTCTAAATTTCTCATTGTAAGTCTTAAGTTTTATTTAAGTTATTTTGCCCCATCCTGTTCTATGGTCTCTTTACTTCATGTTGTCCTGACGAGTATCCAATCCACGGCTGGTTTTGAATCTTTCTCATGCCTTGTGTTCTGTTTCTGTTCTATTTACTAGTTTCTGATCTTTGTGTTCAGTTACTGTTTCACAATTCATGCTATTTGATTCTTTCTGGTGTCTTACTCAGCTGTGTCCACTCTGCTAATCTGTCTCAACACACTACTGCCGGTCAAATTTTTTTTAACATTTGTCTCAGATCAGGCATTGTCCGAGCTTCTTTTAACCACCCTCTTGCAAAAAAAGAAAAAAAAATAGATCCCTCAGTACTGTCAAGTCACATATCATTTCACACCTTTCTTTCTTTTCCAAAGTTTTAGAAAAAATAGTTTTGAGCAAATACAGCCATTTTAGAGGATAACTCATTTTTGGAAGTATCCAATCAGGGTTAGGTGTCAGCATATCACAGAATTGTTTGTCAGAATTGACACCTCTTTAGATGTTGATGCTTATTCCCCAGTTGTTTTCTTTCCATCAGAGTTTTCAGTAGCGTTGGACTCAATTAGTCTTCATCTCTTCTGTAAATAATGACGACGTTTGTAGTACGATACTGAAATGGTTCCGGTCCTATTTGTTGAATAGAAGCTTCTCGGTCATGTTTGGTGAAACTTCTTCATCCCGAGCTCCACCCTCCAAAGGTGTACCCCAAGGATCCATCCAAGGTCAGATTTTATTTTCTCAGTATGTAGAGCTGCCGCTTGGTGCCATTATTACCAAACACAAGCTACATTTTCAGTGTTATGATGATAGTATCCAAATCTACAGAGGTCTCTTTTTACAAAATTTGGGTAGAATCTTTAGTAAAATCGTACTTAAGATCAAGATTTTTTTTCCTACATAAATAACTATCATACCCCGCCTCCTACACACCCACTTTCAGCCATAAATGGTCAATGTAAAGTGTCTAGTGAATGGCATAAGCCAGCTAGGGGGCGTTTCATGGGTGACCACGGCAACTGAGAGAAAGCAATCCCACAGGAGGCAGGGAAACGGTTTTATTTCAATCAATTATTTAATCAAACAATGTTTATCTATATGGAGCTTTACTCAGCAGAATGGCAGAATGTGGGTGTGTAGTGGATATGATCCAAAAACAACTGAGCACATTTCTATGGAGAGTCTGATTTATAAAGTAAGGAATCTATGCAAAGTTTTATAAATGAGACCCCCAGTCATTTTTTAAAGATTTTGTGTCTCTGCTGGCCTTTATTCAACAGCTTTGGAAGGTGGAAGAAAGGGGGAAAGGAAGTGGGGTGTAAGTGGGGGAAAACCTGCGGTAAATGTCCTGAGGCCGGGATTCGAACTCGGGACAGCCATATTCGAGGACTAATGGTGCGCTCAACTTACCTTGGAAGTCAAAACTTGGAAATTAGTTTGGCATCACGCTCGAATAAATAGCGTTACAGCTATTTGTTGTTGAATAAGTTGGGATTCCAATATGGTGATGCCCTGGTAGCGGTAGTAAATGGACTTAACTTATATAGCGCTTTTCTAGTCACTACTGACCAGTCAAAGTGCTTTCCATTGAAGTCACATTCACCCATTCACACTCACACACCGATAGACATGTGACTGGAGGAAGCTAGAATCGAACCTACGACCCTCCGATTGCAAGCCAACTACTCCACCACTGAGCCACAGTCGTACAGTACAAACGTCGTTTTAAACTTTATTTCGATATACAAACACCATTTTTCTTTTTTTAAGATTAGAGTTGCAGACTCTACAGCAAGATGGATTTTAGATGCATTCATACTAGTGTGTCTTGTAAGCAAGACATTTTTCCACCACAGCTACTATTGTGATGTGAGGCGCGGCCATATTGAAAGTCAAAGTCGGAACAAAAAAGTGACTTAGAAGGACCTGGCAGTTGATTTTTCCCACTTGGAAGTCATAATTTCCTAATTCTGAGTACAAATAGAACACACCATAAGGCCTCCGTTTATGGGGGGCCTGCACCAACCACAACATAACTTATTTGTCCTATCACTAGTGCTGCTGCTGCTTTTATCTTTGATTTTATTCTATATACTCTTGTCTTGTTACATTACATTTTGTTATTGCTAAGTATATTTTTGTCTTTTACTGTGAAGCACTTTGTTGCCTTTTTGGCCGTGGAAAGTGCTGTACAATTAAACATTGATTGATTGATTGATTGATTGATTGATTGATTGCATCCATTTCTGTTTCCTACTTGCCTGCACTTGGGTCCTCCACATCCACCATTGTGAAAGTAACCATTACTACTTTGATATTATACATATTTATATTGTAATTAGAAAGATGTTTTGGTCGCTTAGTAGATTATATTGCTGCATTTAGATTAGGGAAATCCTGAATTGATTAAATAGTGCTAAGCAGCACAAATTTTTCTTTTTATATTTTACTATATTTAAAGGGAGTGGGAAATATGCAGTGCCAATAAAACACTTAAAAAGTTTTATCAGATTTAACTTTGCTTCCCATAACTGTACAGCTCCGAGTCAAATGATGCCGCCTCATGCTGTGTTCAGACCGCAGGCTTTGTCAGCGTCAGCAACGTCAAGATTACATGTTAAGTCTATGATTGAGGCTTTTGGAGGAGCGTCTCGGTCTCTGCGGCGCTTTGTGAGCTTTGGCTCCGTCAACTTTTCAAGCTTTTCCTACTTTTCAAGCTTCAAAGCTCATAAAGCCAGCAACGCAGAAGTTCAGCTAGTTGAACTTTTGATGGTCTTGCTAGCTTCAGCCTAAAAATGTATCTTCTGTGTATATGCGTTGAACTAGTCGCTTTATGGGCGTTGCTTGACGCTGACAAAGCTTGCAGTCTGAACGCACCATTGGACACAAAAGATAACGCAAAACCATAAGGCATCAGGAGCAGAAGAACAAAAAACAACACAACACTGAAGCTCTGGGTTTCTTTAAAATAATGAGCTGAGGGATTGGCTGTTTATTTCAACGGTCTATTTCTTAATAACAGAGTAAACCAAAATGGCCAACACTTTTATGGTATTTCAAAACGAAAAATTCACATAGGGCTAATATTTTTGACCACCTCATCTTTCACTATATTTGATATAAAGCAAGACTGAAAATGTATAATATAATATATAATAATAATATAATATAATATAATATAATGTTTCTCAACGATGAGTTGGTCTGTGGTGTAATTGCAAGGAAAGATTATAACTACACAGCAAATGGTTCTGAGCCTTCTGTACTGAGTCGAGGACACAGAGTCAGCGGTATACATGTTGGCTGAGCTAACGTACGAGTTCTGAAGCTTGTTAGACCTAAAATAAGACGCACTGCCAGTATCCCCTGAGTAATGTGTGTGATACAGCTGTTTTCATGACATGTTTATCATGTAAATGACAGCGGCAAAGAAGCACTGAAGTTGATGAAGAACTGAAGTATAATATAATAGGCTGGCATACAATGGCACATTCATACCAGAACTGTTAGACTCTAGTTTTAAACGGTGAGCATTAAAGGGGATTACCGTCATGAGCACAATTACTCATATAGGACTATTCATTAACTTTAAAAATCTTAATAACACTTACACCCTCAAAAATCAAGATTTCCCATACACCCAACTGGAACAACCTGGACATCTTACAAAAAAAAATGTATGATCAATTTTCCAAACTGGAGCTGTAAAGGAATTAAATACCTGGAACACATATTTGACGGAACAGACCCATTCAATACACTGGTCACACAACACGGGATTAACAAGAATAAATTCTTAGAATATCAACAAATTAAATCTATTATAAAAGATACATTTAGGCTCAATACGGTTGAATTACAAATTCCAGTAAAAGTTTTAGACTTTCTTAATCTTAACTCCCCAAAACTGCTATCTAAAATATATAAAACATTAAATACATTAGACGAATCAATAGCCCTTCCCATTTCAAAATGGGAGATGGACTTGTCCATCTCATTTGACCAATACCTCTGGTCTCAGAGTTCTTTAAGAACTTTTAAATTCCTTAAAAATCCTAATCTATGGTTGATAAAATTTAAAATCCTTCAAAGAGTACATTATACAGGCCAACGGATGAGACCTTTATCTACCTTAACTACAAAAGGTAACACAAATAATGAAAGTCCCAGATTCAGTATCTTAGAAAATAAGAATATTTTGAAAATGTTCAGTATTAAGAAAACATAATCTATCCTGTTTTGTTACATTTTTCTGTAAACTGCCTAAATATGCCAAGGAGCTACTGCTGATTTATCTTTTGGATCTGGAAATTAAAACTGAAAGCTCACATTTGCCTCAAAGAGTGAATAAATGCCACAATGCAATTTAAAAGGAAATTTCTGCTGTTTCTGAAATCAGAGATTTCATAAGAGTTGATAAAAAATATGCAGGTGTTCCAGGACCCCAAAAAGATTGAGAACCTATAATATAATATAATATAATATAATATAATATAATATAATATAATACTTTTTTGACTATAGGTATTGTCAAGTAACAAAGTGCTGAACATGCATGTATGGTTTCTTATATATGTCATTTTCTCTTAATGAATAACAGTAGGATAACATGTCAATACCAAAAGAAATAACACATGACAACTTTCCATGTTCACAAATGACTAACTTCAAAAATAAATAGTATATATGCTTGATTTTGTTTCATTTTTTAATATGTGCACTCTACCATCTCAAACAATAAAAAAAAAAGGTAAAACTCAACACATTCAAAATCTGAAAATTAGGGGTGGGAATTTAACGCTTGAGTTACGATTACTTGATTCTATAAGAATTATCGTATAAAAAATTAACACATTTAATCACAGTTTTCATTCTAAGCAATGCGGAACATTTGTCTGCATAATTCCCCGGGACGGGACGCGGATTATAATGATGCACACGTAGGGCTGTAAGGTGAGGCTGTGGATATAATGGACCATCTACTTTTCAAGCGCTCCCTGGTTCCGAGGAGGTTTCCTTGTTTATCAGGGGAGCATACTTAAACTGATTGGTGTAATGTATTCAGGACGACATCCTTTTCCTCATCTGACATCCTCCATTAGTGGCCACTTAATACCTGCTTCTGATTGGTTCATAGACTGAACAGACTGCAGGTGGTGCCCCTGTTACGTCGGTCTGAGTTCCCCTTGCACCTCGCTGTGTTGGGCTGTTTACATTAAAGCACAAGCTTTACGTACAAATCACATAAGATAAACCGTCTAGCTGCAATAAACGAGCAGAGAGCATCAAAATATATCTGGCACATGTGTTTCTCTGTGTGACAAAAAGCTGCAAAGAACCTGCAGGTCACATGGACACAGAAAGTTTAACAATGCTGTGCAAAGTGAGAGTTCATCTTTAAATTAGCTGAGGATGTTTTAGAAAATGAAACACTGAGTTTACACAGTTTTATCATCTTTTTGAGACTGCTGCTTTTTACTTTTATTATAGTGAATAGAAAATATTTCTCAGAATATTATTTTTGTTTTTTTCTTTCATTTTTGTAAAATAAAAAAGTAAACTATCACAGGTAATGATAACATTTCTAATGTAGAAGACTAATAATTTCTATTATTATTTTAAAGTAATTTTTTGTACTCATGAAAGCCTTTTGGAAGTTTATTTTATCTCGTCTTTCTAACCACAGGGAATGTATGTTTAAATGATAAAATCAAAGGTCTAGGCCCGGTCCTGAAAGTGTTTCAAATAAAGTGTTTCAGGACTGGGCAAAGTGTCCATTAAACATAGAAATATGGTCACCCTAAAAAAAGAATCTTTTTTGCTATTAGTTTTAAAAGACAACATTCTGAAAATATACTTATAAAGATACTTCGGTTTTAGGTCTGTTCAGTGTTGGCCGAGGATAAATATTTTTCTCTTACTACTCTTTTGAATTCACATTTATTTAATTGCATTTTTCAAACATTCAAAGACCTTACGATAACAGTATTCACTCCTGTGACGTTTGATCGTCATCCTCCAAAATCCTTTCATATGTAAATAATTGTGCTTTCATGGGCAAAAATGGTTGCACTTTTAAAATGCGATTAATCGGGATTAATTAATTACAAAACCTCTAATTAATTAGATCAGTTTTTTAAATTGAGTCCCACCCCTACTGAAAATATTTCGAGAATTGCTCTGTTGTTTTATACTTGAGAAGTGAGCTCTGACTTGTCCTGCCAGAAAGTTAAACCTAAGCTTTAATGGAGTATTTTATTTTTTGGGAGGCGTGATAGTGCAGTTGTGTTGCTTTGTACTTTTAGTATTGCATTGAAAAAAAAATAATACTTGCTTTCCCAGACTATAATTAATGATGTTTTGTTTATTTTTTGTCGAGGATTACTTAAAAAGTGAACTATTTTTATTATTGGGAAATGTTCTAATCCGGGAGAGTAATTATTTCCACTATTAATTAATTTCCAGAGATTTTAAAGTCATTTTTGTACTTGTGAAAACCTGAAGTTTGTTATTCAACTTTTAATTTTAACCACAAGTAGAAGGCATGCTTTAAATATGTTAAAATCAAAAGTCGTGGCCTAGTCCTGAATTTGTTTCAGACCTTGTCCACTTTTTTCAAAATTATGTTTTATTTTTTCAAATTATGGTCACCTTAATTTATTACTTCAAATATAAAATAACATCCATCCATCCCTTTTCTGAACCGCTTATTCCTCCAGGGTTCGTGGGAGGGCTGGTGCCTATCTCCAGCAGTCAACGGGCGAGAGGCGGGGTTCACCCTGGACAGGTCGCCAGTATAAAACAACATGAATGCTTTAAAAGCATTATCAGCTCCTCTCTGACAGCATGGCTGGAGACAGAATCCTTACTAATCCCATACAGACGTACACCCATCTGGAATAACTCTGATATTCTGCAAAAAAATCTATGATAGATTTTACAGACTATAGGTGTAGAGGAATTCAATACTTGGATCACATATTTGAAGGAAGGTTTATCCCATTGGAGGAGAATGCAGCATGAGCAATTTATGTCTGGTTTACAAATACATCAATAGTTATAATCAATAACTTAATATTGGGGGTGTAACGGTATGCTAAAATCGTGTTTGGTTTAGTGTCTTGAAGGGCTCGGTTTGGTAAATTTTCGGTACAAAGAAATAAATATTTATTAAATCTTTATTTTAAAAGCAGCCAATACACAATAGAATTTTTTCCTAAAATAAATAGAAGTGACCCATTTGGGTGATATGTTAAATAAATTATACTCTTTATAATGAAATACACATTTTATAAAATTTTAAAATAATACCAGAATACTTTAACAACTAGTTATGACCTGAAAACTTTTAACACAGCAGCAACAGCTTCAGCTTGAATATCAACAAGCTAACTACTCCAGTTGACATTTTTTGGTTAAAAAGATTAACCTTTCGCCAGATCCAAACTACTTGACAGGGGTTGTATAAATGCAGACGTTAGCGATAGTTGCACAAGGCTGCTTTTCTTACTAGAAGTCAGATTAACATCATCATGGCGCCGTTTGAAGTGTGTTAACATGTTCCATGTGTTTCCTGCCGGATACCTGATCTCTGTGGAACAATGTTGGCATACAACTTCGGATTTATCCACTTGTCTAACCCAGTTATGAATATTAACAGGGAAGCCAAAGTGTTCCCAAACAGGACACCGTAGTGAGGTGGGAGGGTCTTCAAGCTGTGGTTAATCTTCCGCTGTTGCCATGATGCTGGTGTGCATTTCCTTTAATGTGTTTGTGCAGCTCCACAGTGTGTCACATAATGCAGCGTCAGTCGGAAACTTGCCTAGGAACTTTATTCCGCTGCTCTTAATATCATGCTAATACATTTACATTATTTAATGAAAAAAAATACCAAAACAGTAAGCAAGTGGACCGAACCACACAGGCCAAACCAAACGGTTCAACACATCCCTGTCAAATGTTACATCCCTAATTCAAATATAATTTGTAAAGGAAATGTACTTTTATTCTGCATGTCTACCACACCAGCGTTGCTGACCGTAGTATTTCTTGCGTTTTACTTTCTTCATTATTGTTACATTCAGCGTTGATGTACGTCCTGTATCAGTTCAAAACTATTGTAATAAATGAATGTAGTAATAAGCTGCCTGATAGGCTAAGATGGAAAATGGGCGGGAATTTTTGTTATTATGCCCTGTGATGGACTGGCGACCTGTCCAGGGTTACCCCGCCTCCCAGCTGTTGACAGCACCAGCCCCCCGCAACCCCTTGAGGATTAAGCGGTTCAGAAAATGGATGGATTTTTTGTTATTATAGAAATTTTTATTATCCCCTTTTTGTCTATTGCTCTACATGTCAATCAATCCATAAATATTGTTAATAAATTATTGTCCAGCCCTACTGTAGATCTCAGCTGAGTCCTTCAGATCTCAGGTCTCACTTCAGACCTCCTTTACATTAATGTAACGATTGATTATATTCAATTATTTAATCAATTAATTAATCACAAGTGTAATATCACAAGTGTAATATTTGGATTTATTCTTTTGACCCACATGCAGAACACCACTAGGAGAGCAGTTTAACAGTTTAAGAATTTTACTGAACAGAATGAGAATGTAGATGAATGGCACTGGAACAAGGGAATCAGAAAAACACTTCTGAAATGGAAAGTAGTACTGCAGAGAGTGAAGGGTGGTGAGCGGGGGCTCCTTTTAATATTGACAGGTGAGTGCTTCTGAACTCAAATTAGGCTTACTTGATGACAAGTGAGTTTGGGCATAGGACTTGGCTCCTGGGTCTTGATCTTTGTGTGCTGCGAAGTATTGAGGGTCAGGCATTTGACCGGGGTCTTTCGGGCTCACCAGTGGACTGACTGGGTACTGGATTTGCAAGACAGGTGGATCGGGGATGTCCTGGATTCGGTTGCTCCTCTACTGAGGAGAGAGGCTAGGGGTCTTTCAACACCCCTGTTCACCATCAGGGGTTGGGTCTGGAGGAGGAACAGGCTGTCGAATTGGGGACCTGGGCTGGTGGGCTGCTTTGCTATTTTGGGGGCTTTTGGCGGTCTAAAGATGTCCATTTATAAACTAGCTGCTCTGTTGATGGTGTCATTATGTCACTCTAAAGTTTTGACAGGCTTAATCATTGAGGGTGGTCCATTGCTTGGTTATAAACATTCTAAACTCTAGTCTAGAAGAAAATAGTTTAGGTCTTTGTTGTTTGTTTCCACTGAGGGCTGGCACTCAGTGGACTAACCAACACCAGAAGCCCTCCTTATTGTGTTAAGGAGAAACTACCTGCTGCACTAAATTATGATGAATAAACACAAGATAAGCCTTTCAAGCTAAACCCTTTGACACTGAAGGATTTAGGTCAACGTCCACACTGCTGAGAATGTTGAAAATATTATATATATGCTAAAAACCATCTTTGACTAAAGCAGAATATGAGACCCAAATAGATCTGATAGTTCTATGTGGTATTTGATGTACTTTATTTAGTCATTGTGTCTTTTGTTTTAATGTTTTCACTGTTTAACCTTTTAACTTAAGTCAATTAAAAATCACTGTATTCAACTTGTGCTGTTATAATGAGCTTCATAAATAAATTCTCAGTGATATTCACCATGTTTGGCTACATTTATGTTTGAGCCTTCATTTTTAATTTTCGCATAAAAAATGACTAAAGCCATTGAATTAAAAAGAAGTCCAAAATTATTCCATTATTTACAGACTATCACTTTGAATCAGAGCTTGAAGAGTTATTTTGCATTAACAGAATATGAGTTGAAAGAGAAGACCTCCAAGAATTTAAAGCCGCAACCAATAACCTGAAGCTGTGACGGACATCAAAATGATTCATGAGGCTTCATTGACAGCAAAATCAGTTATATTGCTGCTCTGTTTATAAAGATGTATTCACATCTTAGAAAATGTCTTTTTACACAATAAAACATCAGAAACATAATATTATCAGAGTTAATTTGGCAGTTCAAGCTTTCAAGTGACTCATCAGTAAAAGCTGTCAAAATCGCACTGTTATTCATCATGTCCTGAACTGACTGTAGACAGGATGTGAGTAAGGAGCAACGGCTGGTCAAAAGCTGGTATAGCAGGTATCGCAGCCACACAGCCTGAAGCTTCTATGTATGAAGTTTTGTCTTTCAGTGTGGACTGGGCTAAATATGTGAGTCAAAATTACTGCCCCTCTGTCTGCAGCAGGCTTTAAGAAATCTGTGCTGAATTATGGTAAGCTGTGCACAAGCATAAACTACAGGCAGATGGAGAAAAAACATAACTCATTCAGAGGGGAGTTAAAAATCAGCTTCCCTTACTTGTATTCTTACTTGTGCCATTTTCTTATAGTATAATGTTCCTAACAGACTTTAACTCGGTTACTGGATTGACTTATGTATTTTGGCATATCTAAAGGTTATGTTCAAATTAAACAAAAACAAGGACAATTCCTAAAGCTTCACACTGTAGCTTTATTAGAAAGATTGGACAATAACAACCACTATCTGCAACCACTGTTCAGATAGTAACATGTCTACAGTCTTCAGGTGACCAAAGACAACAACTTGCTACAATACCAGACAGCGTACTAGATATTTTCTGATGTTTTCTTACTACCAGAGGAGGAGCAGCTCTCTCTGAGCTCTCCTGGGCTGTCTGATTTTTGCCTTATTTTCGCCCTATTCTCCCCTTTAAGATTCAGGTTTAGATTCTGTTTTTCCAGCTTTCCTCTTAATATATGTGCTGAGCCTCTGGAAGTACACTATTAGATGGGATTTTACTCACTACAATACAGCCTTTTACTCAGCTGAAGACTAGTGCCCAACTACCTGCTAGACCGGATCACCTTCTCTGGACACCTTTGAAAGACTGTGAAAAACTGTGGATTAAAAACATGGCACACTGCTCAGCCGAGAACTTTGATAAGCTACTCCAAAGACAAAAAGCCTTAGAGGAACAACCTCGCACAACGCACCACAGAGACTTTGACGGACCTCTGACGTACTCTACCATAGACTTTACATGTAATCTTTCCGCAGCTGACGCTGACGCATGGGGTTGGTTTGAATGCACCATTAGACTATCTGCAAGACACAGCCCCCAACTGCTCATGGCTCTAAATAAGGGGTCAGCACCTCAACTCAGCCTGCAGATAACGGAGAATCAGACAGTGCCTCCAGCTGCTCGCAGCCCTCTGATAATGAGACTGTAAGCTCCAAGGACCATGTGTCCCCCGCTCTCCTACAGCGAAGTGATGAATCAGGAATTGGCAGTTCCATAGTCCAAAACTTGGCTTTAGAGACACCATCGACCATAGTGAAATGTTTTCCAGGGGCCAGAACAAGCGACATAAAATCCCACCTGAAACTGCTGGCTAAGGATAAGCGTAAATACGGTAAGATTGTTATTCACGCTGGCAGAAATGACACCCGGTTATGGCAATCGGAGGTCACTAAAATTAGTGTTGCTTCTTTGTGTAAGTTTGCTAAAAAAAAATCGGACTGTCTAATCTTTTCTGGTCCCCTGCCTGATCAGACCAATGACGACATGTTTAGCCGGATGCTGTCATTTCATCGATGGTTGTTTGAGTGGTGTCCAGCAAACAACGTGGGCTACATTGATAATTGGAAAACTTTTTGGGGAAAACCTGGTCTGATCCGGAGAGATGGCATCCATCCCACTTTTGATGGAGCAGCTCTTCTTTCTAGGAATCTGGATAAATGTATTAGTCCTTCAAAACACTGACAAACCAGGGTCCAGCCCTGGAAGCAGAGTCGTATTTTAACCCACCTCTCTGCAGCTTCTGTACTGTTACCCACTCAATACCCCATTGAGACAGTGTTTTACCCACGGCCAAAATCAAATAGACTAAAAGTTAACCTGACAAAAGTAAACTATAAAAACCTCATTAAAATAAATACGACTCGGACCAAACAAGGAAATAGAGCAATTAGATGTGGTTTACTAAACATAAGATCACTCTTCTAAAAGACTTTATTATTAAATGACTTGATATGTGATCATAAAATTTATCTATTTGCCTATCAGAAACCTGGCTGCAGCAGGAAGATTTTGTAATTATAAATGAGTCAACTCCTACCAATTATCAAAATTTTCACATTCCTAGAAGTACTGGGTGAGGGGGAGGAGTTGCAACCATCTTTCATTCAGATTTGCAAATTTTCCCTAGACCAATTATTAACTACAGCTCTTTTGAACATCTAATCCTTAGTTTTCCTCATCCAAGCTGCAAAACATTAAAACCACTTTTGTGTGGTTCTGTATTGCCACCAGGCCCTTACTCTCATTTCTTCGACCAGATTTCAGATTTTTGATCTGATTTAGTTTTAAACACTGATCAGGTAATTATAGTAGGGGATTTTAATATTCATGTGGACACTGAAAGTGATAGCTTAACTGCAGCCTTTAATGTTATCTTAGACTCAATTGGCTTTACTCAGAAAGTGAAAGGACCCACACACTCTGGTCGGCACGCTTTAGACATTGTAATGACATACGGCATTGAGTGTAATGAACTAATAGTCCTCCCACATAACCCAGTCCTATCTGACCATTTTTTGATAACCTTTGAATTTACTTTACTCAACGTTACCAAATCTGAAAGAAAATTTAATTACAGTAGAACTTTATCAGACAATGCTGTAACAAGTTTTAAATAATCTGTTCCATTCTTGTTTCTGTATGTGTCTCAGAATACCAAAGTGAATGGCAGTAATTCCAACTCTAACCCTTCAGATATTGATGGTCTGGTTCAAAGTATTGCTTCCTCACTACATTTGGCACTAGACAATGTAGCCCCCTTAAAAAAGCAGGTAATCAGCCACAGGAGGCTGGCTCCCTGGTTTAGTGCAGAGTTACGTACTTTAATGCAGAATACTAGGAAACTGGAGATAAAATGGTGCTCTACACACTTAAATGATTTCTTTCTAACTTGGAAAAATAGTCTACTACTTTATAAAAATACCCTTCGAAAAGCTAGAACAGCATATTTCTCATCATTAATGGAGGTAAATATAAACAATCCTAGGTTTCTTTTTAGTACAGTTGCCAAACTTACACAGAGTCATAGCTCTGTTGAGCCAACTATTCCCCCTTCTCTCAGAAGTGATGACTTTATGGGATTCTTCATAAGTAAAATAAATTCTGTAAAGAATAAAATCATTGGCATTCTCCCAAACATGATTAACTCTCTCTCAGTAACTGAGGCAGTATCAGAGAGAACTGTAGAACCATGTTTATGTCTGTACCGTTTTGATTCTGTTGAACTTTCTGAATTATAACAAATATTAGCTTAATCTAAACCCTTAACTTGTATGTTAGACCCAATACAAACCAAATTATTTAACGAAGTGTTCCCTCTGATTACTGTCCATATTCTAGACATTATGAATATATCTTTAATAAATGGATATGTGCCTCAGGAATTACAGGTTGCTGTAATTAAACCTTTACTTAAGAAACCCTCCCTGGATCAAGATGATTTAGCTAACTACAGACCTATATATAACCTTCCTTTCTTATCTAAAATTCTTGAGAAAATAGTTGCTAATCAAGTATGTGAGCATCTAAACAGCAACAACCTGTTTGAGGAATTTCAGCCAGGTTTTAGAGCTCATCATAGCACAGAAACAGCACTGGTAAAAGTTACTAATGATATTCTAATGGCCTCAGATAATGGATTTGTGACTGTTCTGGTCTTGTTAGATCTCAGTGCTGCTTTTGACACAGTCGATCATAATATTCTCTTAGAAAGGCTTGAACATATTGTAGGGATCAAGGGAACAGCACTAGGCTGGTTTAAATCATATCTGTCCAACAGATTCCAGTTTGTTCATATCAATGATAAATCTTCTTCACACTTAAGGGTTAGTTATGGAGTACCACAGGGTTCTGTGCTTGGACCGATTCTCTTCAATTTAAATATGCTTCCAATTGGGAAAATAATTAGACAACATGGTATGAATTTCCACAGTTATGCTGATGATACACAATTATATTTATCCATAAAACCTGATGAAACCAATCAGTTAGGTAGATTACAAGCATGTCTGGAAGACATAAAAACTTGGATGACTCTGAATTTTCTGCTCCTAAATTCAGACAAGACAGAGGTTGATGTCTTTGGACCAGAACCTTTAAAAAGGAAACTGGTAGGTCAGTCACTTCATCTGGATGGCATTAATTTGGCCTCTTGTAATAATGTAAAGAACCTTGGAGTAATTTTTGACCAAGACATGACATTTAAATCTCATATTAAACAGGTTTCTAGGATTTCTTTGTTTCACCTTCGGAATATTGCTAAAATTGGAAACATCCTGTCCAGGAGTGATGCAGAGAAACTAGTCCATACATTTGTGACTTCGAGGCTGGACTACTCTAATTCCTTATTATCAGGAAGTCCACAAAATGCTATTAAAGGCCTTCAGTTGATCCAAAATGCTGCAGCAAGAGTTCTGATGAATATTAAAAAGAGAGATCACATTTCTCTTGTTTTGGCTTCTCTCCATTGGCTCCCTGTTAAATCCAGAATAGAGTTTAAGACCATCCTCCTTACGCATAGGGCCCTTGATAATCAAGCTCCATCGTACATCAGAGATCTGATTGTTCCATATGTTCCTAACAGAGCACTTTGTTCTGAGAATGCAGGTCTACTGGTAGTTCCTAGGATTTCAAAAAGTAGAATAGGAGGCAGATCTTTTAGTTATCAGGCTCCTCTTCTGTGGAACCAGCTCCCCGTTTTAGTTTGTGAGGCAGATACTCTGTCTGTTTTTAAGAATAGGCTTAAGGCATTCCTTTTTGATAAAGCTTATAGTTAATTATATAGACACTAGACCTTATAATACTGACAACCCCCGGGATAGACAGACTAAAACACTAAGTGATACTCTCCATAACTTTGGTCTAACCCAACATGCCAATAAGCCAACACACAAACAAGGACAAATTTTAGACTTAAGCATTAGCAAAGGACTACAAATATCTAACATCTCTGTGGTTGATGTTGCATTATCTGACCATTTCTGCATCTTGTTTGAAGGTATGATCTCAGCTAAACTATCTAATCAAATTGAGACAATAGTAAAAAAAAATGCTCCCTCGTTGACAGCTCAGCTGAAATCTTTAAACAAATTTACTGCTCTACCCACTGTTAACAAACTGGTAGATAACTTTCTCTCTAAAGTCTCTGACATCATTGATACCATTGCGCCAACTAAAGTTAAAGTAGTCTCAGGTAGAAACAAGTCTCCATGGACTATTAATCCTCTAGAAGGTACTGAAAAAGGGAGTGCTGCCAGGCTAAGAGAAAATAGAGGAAAACTCGACTTCAGGTTCACTATGAGATCTACAAAAACAGGCTGAACAAATATTACTTAACTTTGAAAACTGCAAAGGAATCATTCTTCTCTGAAATCATTAACAGAAACATTAATAACACTCAGACTCTATTTGCAACAGTTGAGAGACTAACCAATCCTCCAGTGACAGCAGCTCCTGTGCTACACTCCACTAGGGCCTGTACTGAATTTGCCAACTTCTTCTTTGAAAAGATTCTGTAAATCAGAAGATCAATCTGTAAAGCAGCACCTAACCCACCACTATTTATACCCCCATGTAAAAAAAATTGCAGATAAAATGTCTGATTTCAAAAAACTAAATCAATCACATCTTTATGAAATTATTAAACAACTGAACTCCTCCTCTTGCTGCCTTGATATCTTACCCACAGCTTTTTTAAAGAAAGTTCTCCCTGTCATTAAGTTCGATCTGATGCAAATAGTTAACACATCCCTCCAGTCAGGTGTCTTCCCCCAGTTCCTCAAAACAGCAGTTATCAAACCCATATAAAAACAAACAACCTACATAATACATTGATGCAAAATTACAGGCCAATCTCTAATCTCCCATTCATCAGTAAGATTATTGAAAAAGCTGTATCTCAACAGTTAACTACATTCCTGACAAGAAACGACTCCTTCAGATAATTTTCAGTCTGGTTTCCGTGCCCATCATAGCACTGAGACTGACCTAGTCAAAGTTTTCAATGACATTTGCATAAATGGAGTCGATGGCAGAACCACAGTTCTGGTTCTGTTGGACCTCAGTGCAGCGTTTGACACTGTTGATCATAAAATATTACTGGAACGATTGGAGAGCTGGATCGGACTCACTGGTACAACACTTCAATGGTTTGAATCTTACCTCAAGAATAGGAAGTTCTCCGTGTCCATCTGAAATTTCTCATCAGAAAAAACTAAAATCACATGTGGGGTCCCCCAGGGCTCCATCCTGGGACCCCTTCTGTTCAATATTTATATGCTCCCACTAACCAAGATTATAGCAGCCAATCAGATAAATTACCATAACTATGCAGATGACACACAGCTATACATTACATTGTCACCAGGTGACTTTAATTCTATCCAGACCTTAAATGAATGCATTGAACAAATCAACGACTGGATGTCCCGTAACTTTCTTCAGCTAGACAGAAATGAAACGGAAGTAATTATTTTTGGACCTAAGGAGGAACGATTATGAGTCAGCACACAGCTTCAGCTAATACAACTAAAAACTACTCATCAGGCCAGAAATCTAGGTATAATAATGGACTCAGACCTGAACCTCCAGGGTCACATAAAGGCAATAACAAGGTCAGCCTTCTATCACCTGAAGAACATTTCTAGGATTAAAGGAGTGATGTCACAGAAGGACCTTGAAAAACTGATCCATGCGTTTAACTTTAGTCGGGCGACTGTGGCTCAGTGGTAGAGTAGTTGGCTTGCAATCGGAGGGTCGTAGGTTCAATTCCAGCTTCCTCCAGTCACAGGTCGATGTGCCCCTGGGCAAGGCACTTAACCCCCAAATTCTACATTGTCCTACCGAGCCATGTTGGGTGTCGGTGTATGAATGCGAGTGTGAATGGGTGAATGTGGCTTCAATGTAAAGCGCTTTGAGTGGTCAGTAAGACTAGAAAAGCGCTATATAAGTTCAGTCCATTTACCATTTACTGCAGCAGCGTCCTCACAGGTCTACCTAAAAAGGCAATCAGACAGCAGCAGCTGATCCAGAACGCTGCTGCCCGTGTTCTCACTAGAACTAGGAAAGTAGAACACATCACCCCAGTTCTTAAGTCCTTCCACTGGCTCCCTGTAGCTCAGAGAATAGACTTTAAAATACTCCTACTAGTTTATAAATCACTGAACGGTTTAGCACCAAAGTATGTTGGAGATCTGCTGTCACTATACCAACCCAGCAGATCACTCAGGTCCTCCAACTCTAGCTTACTTAACATTCCTAGAATTAGAACTAAACAAGGAGAGGCAGCTTTCAGCTTCTATGCTCCAAAAATCTGGAACAAACATTCAGAAGAATGCAAAAATGCTGAATCGTTCGGCTCCTTTAAATCAACGATTAAAACTCTACTATTCAGAGCTGCCTTTGAGCATTAAATTGTGTTTTTTGATCTCTCTTTGATTCTCATGGTTTGATTTTTATTCGTATCTTTTAACTGATTGTGTTTAATCTGTTTTTAATCTTTGTTCTTTTGCATAAATTTGTTCTTTACACCATCTCTTTATTCATGGATTCTTATGTTTTATTTGTTTTTAAATTTCATACTGTCACATAAATGTCATTTTTTTATGCATTGATTTGTTTTAATTTTGATATTTTTATCATGTATTTGGTTTCATTACCACTGAATCATGTAAAGCAGCTTGAATTGCCTTTTGTTGAAAGTGTGCTATATAAATAAATTTGCCTGGCCTATATCCAAGGAGCTGCTTGCTACAAAACAGTGGGCTGACAGACGTTCAGTGAAATCCTGCTATTTGAGGTCTCTTTATTCAGCCTGCAGCAAGCTCTTAGAATCAGTGTTATAATGTAACACTGACTGAGGTTGGACTGAAGGAGATGTTTTATTTGATACATCTGGACTTGCTACTCTGTTTTATACAAAACCCAGGACATGCAAACGGCGTTCCCCATTTTCCCCAATTCCCCATCATTCAAGGAGCATTCCGTAAAATGTCAGACCCTACCACCACCTCATAATCAGTCATTTTGCCACATTTTTTCTACCTTTTATTGCTTTTACTTCTTCTGAAAAGAGAACAAATGATAGAATTGTACGAGTATCTTATTCTGAAAATCCCAACAGACAGCATGAGTGATACTGCTGTAACTTGTCAGAGCAGGTAATAAACCAGTGTGGAGGCAGAGCAGCCTCAGAAGAGCTCTTAACTCAGCAGAGGAGAAGGAGAAAGCTTCCGTCAGCTTCAGTCAGAGCAGGGTACTCGTCTGGACCTCCCAAACTTTTTACTTCTTTATATTGTTTACATTTCTATTGTTTCGTATGAGATGGCTGACGGACCATTGGTTGATGTGGGAATCTTGTTTGTTATAGTGGTGACAGCAACTTTAACCAATGGTAAGATTTATATTATTATTATTATTATCATCCAACTTGATGAATGTAAATGAAAGCAGTGAAAACAGAAGGTGGTTAACTGAGTGGAGCTGTTAACAGTGCAGAAAACAACCTGTATGACTGCCCAGTTTTGCTTACAGTGCATTATTCTGGAACAGTTATTGGGATGGAAGATTCATTTTAGACCTAAAGCTCACCAGTCATGGCTTGTCGTCACTCTCAGATTAAGTGACGTTAAAGATGCGCTAGTAACTTCATGACTAATCAGTTTACAGCTAGAGCTAGCAGTTAAATTAGACCAGCCTAAATGTAAACATATGATACTAAGGTGAAATTTTTGAAAATACAGTTGCATCGTCACCTTATGTGCCTTTTTCCTGAGCCTCCCATCCTCTCAGAACATTGTATGTTGAGCTCTAGAAGCTACGTTTTAAAAATCGTTAGTAAGCTTTCCGATTGAAAGAGATTTTCTCTGGTGATAGACGACAGTTCCAACGGTCTGAACCTTAAGCTAGCTGTGGATTTGCACTAATAGTAAAATATACGGCACATCTTAAAAAAATAATAGGCCTGGAAGGTTTTCTGTCGTCCTGCAGGTTCCTTATCTATAATCCAGAAGAAGGATGTGGCAGTAGAGGTCAGAATGAGCACATCGCTCCACAGCAGGGTTGACCCCATCATCATCGCCTCCGGTGGTGAAGCCAAGTCTTGCTCTGCCTGTGACCTGCTGACACCCCGAAGGCGTGCCAAAAGGTGCACATGTTACACCTACAAAGACAAAGAGTGTGTGTATTACTGCCACCTGGACATCATCTGGATCAATACACCAGAGTAAGAGTCTTCTTCACCTCTTTGTTGGAGCCCTTTAAACCCTGGGCTGTGTTTGAAAAAGCTCCCATTTGGCAAGCAGCTTTAACTCTAGAACAGTGCAGCTGTCACACCATGTAGACTTGGAGCTTTTCATCCTGCTGCTACAGTGACATTTATATTGTATAGTCAAAGAAAAATAGAAATATTAAATTACAAGTTGCATGCTGAAGTTTTTCAGAAAGTCCTCAATAATCATAAATTACCATAGAAATACAGGCAAACTAATGTTCTAATCTACTGATCTAAAGCCTTTCAGCAAAAATGCCATGCCTCAAAATTCAATCTTTGACCTGCTGAGATTTCTCTTTGAAAACTCAAAATAACAGTATTCACAATATTGTTTTCCAGCCTTCCTGATCTGAGCAGTTCTTAATTCTGTATATTAGGAGGAAAGGCTAAGGCCGGGCACACAGGGTCCCATTTTGGACCGTTTTTGAGCCGATTTGTCACACGTGCGAATTTTGGCTTAATCGTGCGAATTTTGGCTTAATCGTGCGACTTTTGGCTTAATCGTGCGTGTTGCATCGTGTAGTGTACATTGCGTAACGACAGGAAACTTACACCTCACGACCAGCTACCGATCGGTCGCAAGAGAATCAAACCTGTTTGAAATCCTAGTCGGCCCTCGTGAATGACTCGCACTGTGGAAGCAATGCTACGAGCTGTTTCTCATACTGCGTATGCGTGTCACCATCGTTACCGCGGAAGTACTTCTGGTCTTTGACATTAACAAACAGTGTTTCCACACAAAAGACGGCACAGATTGCCAGGGCAGCGCGTTTGTCTTTTGAGCGCATCCTCGCAATTCTCAGGAGCGCATCTTCACTCCCGTGTTTTTCTTCTGCTTGCGGGTCTGTCGTGTCGTGCAGTGAGAGCAGTCAGGTCGCATCCGAACAGCGGTTCGTACAGTGTGAGCACATGAGTCGTGAGCTGTGAACTTTTTACCCCTGCAGTTCACTAGTACAGTGTGAGCCGGAGCTGAAGACCCGTGACTGAAAAATCGCACAGTGTACGCCTGGCTTTAAACAGACGGGATATTTGAGTCAGGGCTTATCAAACTGAAAAGGAGGCAGAGTGGCTCAGCAGCTGAATCTTACCAGCTGAATCTCTTTTCAAAATATTGGAAGGTTGTTGTTGCCCTGAAGCTTCTGTTCTGTTAGGTTCACCTGACAAGTTTTGGCTTTCCATCTCATGTTTCGCTCTGCATTTTAAACCAAAGACCAGCAAATGAACACAAACTATTTACTTTTGTCTATTTGCATCTATATTATATTAGCTGTGAAGCTTTGCTTCTGGAGTCACATACAGTATATGAGTCAAATTTAAAACAATTGAGACTTTAAACTCAAATAGCCTCCGTTTTTGTTTTTTTCTTCCTGAAAGCCCTCTGTGGATCTGTGCTGGATGTACAACACTGGAAATGGTTGATTAGAAACTTTAAAGCCTTCTCTGTGTATTCTGACTTTGCTCTCAGTTTTTTTTTTACTGCACAGAGGCTTGCTGATTGACAGCATGGTCTCAAAGCAGCTTCAGATACTCAGATGGACTGAAACCTTTTTCAATTTTCAGAACTGGTATTTTATGGAACGCCAAAGTGTTCAAAATTAAATAAATAAATAAATACATTATGAAATAAATATCAGCATGAATAAATATTGAATAAAAATATAATGTGACAATGAAATATTAAAAACTGAAATTTCAAAAGCAACGCCCATTTTTTGAAATATTTTTGATGATTTTTTTTATTTTAGATTATACATTTGTATAATATATATATATATATATATATATATATATATATATATATATATATATATATATATATATATATATATATATACACTACCGTTCAAAAGTTTGGGGTCACATTGAAATGTCCTTATTTTTGAAGGAAAAGCACTGTACTTTTCAATGAAGATAACTTTAAACTAGTCTTAACTTTAAAGAAACACACGCTATACATTGCTAATGTGGTAAATGACTATTCTAGCTGCAAATGTCTGGTTTTTGGTGCAATATCTACATAGGTGTATAGAGGCCCATTTCCAGCAACTATCACTCCAGTGTTCTAATGGTACAATGTGTTTGCTCATTGGCTCAGAAGGCTAATTGATGATTAGAAAACCCTTGTGCAATCATGTATATCCATCCATCCATCCATCTTCTTAACCGCTTATCCAATTCAGGGTCACGGGGCAGCTGGAGCCTATCCCAGCAATTATCAGGCGTTAGGCAGGGTACACCCTGAACAGGACGCCAGTCTGTTGCAGGGCCAACACAGAGAGACAGACAACCATTCACACTCACATTCATTCCTACGGACAATTTAGAATGATCAATTCACCTATCATGCATGTTTTTGGACTGTGGGAGGAAGCCGGAGTACCCGGAGAGAACCCACGCATGCACGGGGAGAACATGCAAACTCCATGCAGAAAGACCCTGGACCGGGATACGAACCCACGACCTTCTTGCTGCAAGGCAACAGCGCTAACCACTGCGCCACCGTGCAGCCCGCAATCATGTTCCCACATCTGAAAACAGTTTAGCTCGGTACAGAAGCTACAAAACTGACCTTCCTTTGAGCAGATTGAGTTTCTGGAGCATCACATTTGTGGGGTCAATTAAACGCTCAAAATGGCCAGAAAAAGAGAACTTTCATCTGAAACTCGACAGTCTATTCTTGTTCTTAGAAATGAAGGCTATTCCATGCGAGAAATTGCTAAGAAATTGAAGATTTCCTACAACGGTGTGTACTACTCCCTTCAGAGGACAGCACAAACAGGCTCTAACCAGAGTAGAAAAAGAAGTGGGAGGCCGCGTTGCACAACTGAGCAAGAAGATAAGTACATTAGAGTCTCTAGTTTGAGAAACAGACGCCTCACAGGTCCCCAACTGGCATCTTCATTAAATAGTACCCGCAAAACACCAGTGTCAACATCTACAGTGAAGAGGCGGCTGCGGGATTCTGGGCTTCAGGGCAGAGTGGCAAAGAAAAAGCCATATCTGAGACTGGCCAATAAAAGAAAAAGATTAAGATGGGCAAAAGAACACAGACATTGGACAGAGGAAGACTGGAAAAAAGTGCTGTGGACGGATGAATCCAAGTTTGAGGTGTTTGGATCACAAAGAAGAACGTTTGTGAGACGCAGAACAACTGAAAAGATGCTGGAAGAATGCCTGACGCCATCTGTTAAGCATGGTGGAGGTAATGTGATGGTCTGGGGTTGCTTTGGTGCTGGTAAGGTGGGAGATTTGTACAGGGTAAAAGGGATTCTGAATAAGGAAGGCTATCACTCCATTTTGCAACGCCATGCCATACCCAGTGGACAGCGCTTGATTGGAGCCAATTTCATCCTACAACAGGACAATGACCCAAAACATACCTCGAAATTGTGCAAGAACTATTTAGAGAAGAAGCAGGCAGCTGTTATTCTATCGGTAATGGAGTGGCCAGCGCAGTCACCAGATTTGAACCCCGTTGAGCTGTTGTGGGAGCAGCTTGACCGTATGGTACGCAAGAAGTGCCCATCCAACCAATCCAAATTGTGGGAGCTGCTTCTAGAAGCGTGGGGTGCAATTTCTCCAGATTACCTCAACAAATTAACAGCTAGAATGCCAAAGGTCTGCAGTGCTGTAATTGCTGCAAATTGAGGATTATTTGATGAAAGCAAAGTTTGATGTAAAAACAATCTTATTTCAAATAAAAATCATTATTTCTAACCTTATCAATGTCTTGACTCTATTTTTTATTCATTTCACAATGTATGGTGGTGAATAAGTGTGACTTTTCATGGAAAACAAAAAATTGTTTGGGTGAATTTTTAAGAACTGAAGTCGTCCGTCAGCCAATCAGAATCAGCGGTTGAGACTTGGACGCTGATTGGCTGGAACTAAGATTAGTCTTCCTGGATAGCCGTTGTTGTGGCTCTGTGAGCAGCTAGCATCATGCTAAGTAAAGGAACTTTGTTCAGCTCTGGTTGCTCTATCAGCTCATATTGAGAGGAATAACTTATCATGAACCGTTTCAGAGACCCATCTTGATTCGTCTGGATGATATAATCTGAAATGATTCCAGGTTCAGCTCTCAGCTGTCTGACAGTAGCACTGGAGTTCTGCTGTTATCTTTTCTGTTTTGTAGAGCACAACTAGGAGGAGACGGGAGAGGAAGCCCTGGTTGGTTGTTAGCTACAGTCAGTTAAAGGGAGATTATTTAAACGTGTTCTGTGTTATTTCTGAAATATTTTAATGATCGTACCAAACAGCCGACCTGAGTCTCTTTCCCCAGTCTAATCACAGGCATGGCGCCCTTAGCAGCTTTACACCTAGAACACTGGAGCAGCACGGGCTGTTTGGATTAGACATCCCCATGACAAAAGTGATTAAATATTCTGCCAGTATTACAAGAATTAATAAGCCATACATAAAATCCTAAAGGCATTAAATTCAATAACAGTATTAATCGACTCATTTTCCTCATCATGTTTAAGCACCAACCAATCAGCATCCAGGTCCCAACAGCTAATTCTGATTGGCTGGCTAAGACATTACGTTAAATGGCATTTTGAAATAAATACACCATTATGAAAAAAACCCTATTATGAAATAAAAGCTAACTTTGTAAATAAAAAAATAGATTTTTGAATAAACACTGATATATCAAATAAAAAAAACTCAAAATAAATTATAGTATGAAAAAAATGGCAGTGGCATAAATATTTAATTCAATATGTATAAAATAATATTAATATTCTGAAATTAAAATATATCATATAAATATAGGGTATTGCATTTTAAACAGAATTCCTTTTTTGACTATTTCATTGTCACATTATACATTTACTTAATATAAATTCAGGCTGATATTTATTTCATAATGTTTTATATATTTATTTAATTTTGAACATTTTGGCATTCCATAGTTTTTTGTAGTGCCAATGATAAATGTAAACCAGAGGACTGAGAGCAGATTCGTTTTTTCATAAAGCAACCCCCTCATGTGGATCATTGTTTGCACCATTATCTGCTCGCATCTGGAACTCTTTACCTGTTTGGTGACTTCACTTGGAGCAACAGAGTCTGTTAATTTCATTTAAGATCTGTGATTCTGCATTTACCATGATTGTAATCATCACATTAGTCAGTACAATTACCATAGATTAGGTTAGACAATATAGAAAGATAACATAATGACAAAAGGTCAGTGTGATCAATATTGATAATTATCAATAACTATCACAAAAAGCTCTAAAATATCATTTAGGTGGAGCCCTGGTCATTTTATGCCAATCTTTAATGAACTACAAAAACTGAATTCAATTAAAGCTTCAAAATAGGGCTGAATATGGAACAAGAGTACAATAGCGACATCTAGATTATCTAGGTTGTAGTTACAATAATAAAAAGATCATCCCAGCTCTTGTGTTACCTGGTTCGCTGCCAATACACCCAGTGAGGAATGTATTTTAGAGGAGTTTAACTAACAGCTATTGTTAGCCAAATTAGCTAGTGAGTTAGCTTACCGATCAAGGAAAGAAGTTGACATTTTTTGGCTAAAAAGATTAACCTTTCCAAACTACTTGACAGGGGTTGTATAAATGCAGACGTTAGCGATAGTTGCACAAGGCTGCTTTTCTTACTAGAAGTGAGATTAACATCATCATGGCGCCGTTTGAAGTGTGTTAACATGTTCCATGTGTTTCCTGCCGGATACCTGATCTCTGTGGAACAATGTTGGCATACAACTTCGGATTTATCCACTTGTCTAACCCAGTTATGAATATTAACAGGGAAGCCAAAGTGTTCCCAAACAGGACACCGTAGTGAGGTGGGAGGGTCTTCAAGCTGTGGTTAATCTTCCGCTGTTGCCATGATGCTGCTTGTGTATTTCCTTTAATGTGTTTGTGCAGCTCCACAGTGTGTCACATAATGCAGCGTCAGTCGGAAACTTGCCTAGGAACTTTATTCCGCTGCTCTTAATATCATGCTAATACATTTACATTATTTAATGAAAAAAAATACCAAAACAGTAAGCAAGTGGACCGAACCACACAGGCCAAACCAAACGGTTCAACACATCCCCGTCAAATGTTACATCCCTAATTCAAATATAATTTGTAAAGGAAATGTACTTTTATTCTGCATGTCTACCACACCAGCGTTGCTGACCGTAGTATTTCTTGCGTTTTACTTTCTTCATTATTGTTACATTCAGCGTTGATGTATGTCCTGCATCAGTTCAAAACTATTGTAATAAATGAATGTAGTAATAAGCTGCCTGATAGGCTAAGATGGAAAATGGGCGGGAATTTTTGTTATTTTAGAAATTTTTATCATCCGCTTTTTGTCTATTGCTCCACATGTCAATCAATCCATAAATATTGTTAATAAATTATTGTCCAGCCCTACTGTAGATCTCAGCTGAGTCCTTCAGATCTTTCAGTAGGTCTCACTTCAGACACTTGGGTGTGGTGAGTGACAGTGAGAGTGAAGAGGAGGAAGACATGGAGTCATCTGTCTCCTGTCAGTTCTTTGATTCCAGAGGTTAGAACCGAAGAGAGACGATTCGGCCAGTAGAGCAGTAAACCAGACCACAAGACCCAAGACAAGACCAAGGCCATATATATGAGAGGAAAATCAGAACAAAACAAAAAATTATGTTTTTTTTAAGTTTGCTATTAAATAAATGCAATATCAAAAACAATCTTTGCTCTGTTGTTTTCAACACAGCACAATGAATGAAACAAATCTCAAATCATAGCAAACCTTTCGTGTTTCACTTTTAAAAAAAGTTCATATAATAACAACTGAATTGATCTCACAATACACCATAAACCTTTCATTTCAAAGAGAAAGAATGAAAAAGGTAAAGGGTCAGTACCAGCTAAATTAAATGAGCTGTGTGAAAAAGCTGACGTTTCAGTAAGGTCGTTTTTTAATTAACATTTTATAACATTGGTCTTTACTTCATGAAATGACATTAATTAATGGTGAACAGTTGAACTAATAATGATGTCATACCAAGCCTGAACATCATGTGGTAACAAAACACCCCTAAAACTGAGCTCATCAATTATATTGAAGTCATAAAGAGTTTGTTGCTGAAGACGTCAAAGGTTCATTTTCTTTCCATGAAAGCTGAGGTTTAAGAAGAGCTTGGCTGCAAGTCAGAAACCTGAGACATTGCAGCATTCTGTGACCTAAACGTCGAGTCATCATCATGAGTCCTCCTCTACTAAAAGCCCTCACAGCTGATGCACAGGATGCAGGAACCAAAAAACTACATTTTTGACAATCTGTCTTGTTTTTTGTACTAGAATACAATTACATCAATGTGCAGAAAAGAACAAAACTTCGGAGGGTGTTCAAACCTTCATTTAGCATAAGTTGGAATAACTATAACTTTTTTTAAAGCACAAAATGAAAAAGCTTCTGTGATGCGATTTGCAGCATTCTCTTTTGAAGTGCAGGCAAAATACGGCAGGAGAAAGTTGTATATTTTTGCGTTTTACAGTTGAAACATATCCCAGTAATTATGAAGACATATTCAAAGTTTGTCCCCGTCTTTACAAATCAGTGATAAATCAAGTTGCAGATTGTGACTGAAACAATAATGAGCCTCCTTCTGAGATAAATAAATATTAGGTAGACTAGCTGATTTTATTTTATTTTTTACGGATGCAGTGACGTTTGTATGGAGGACCAACTCTGCCATGATTGAAAATAAATAAATAAATGAATGAATAAATAAATAAATGAATAAATGGGTAGTACAATTGTAAATAAATAAATCTAGAAATACATTCAAGAAAAATATTTAATTTTACATGTATTTATTTATTTTACTTTTTTTTCTGAATTTGTTTATTTATTTACACATGACATTTATTTCTACATTTACACATCACGTTTATTTATTCATTCATTTATTTGATTCCAAATTTCCTGATCACATTTATTTCCACATTTCAAGAAGTGCATTATAATAAGGGGGTGTTTCTAACACTGACCTAAAGCCTGATTGGTCAGCTCCAGCTCTCTGTATTTACACTGAACTGGCTGAGGACGAAGCGTTAGCAATCGGCTAGCTACTCTGTGTGACTGTGACAGAGTTGAGCTAATCGGCTGCTGAATCTCACTGTCAGAACATTTCTGCTTTATCACCAGGTCTGTCCTTGAGATGGAAAGCTCCTGTGAGCAACAGACAAAAGCCGAGGTGCAAATGTTAACAATTGAAGGCTAACCTGGTTTAGGCTTTCAGCTAAGCTAGCGGGAAGCCCCCAAGTAGCACCTCACAACCGAGCACTCAGTCTGCCTTGGCATCTTCTATTTTAAGTTTTTGACAACAGTTCAAAAGCACCTGTCCATGTCTCATGTTGAACTCCCCACTCAGGGCCGCGGTCAAGGGAGCCGATACTTGGAAATAGGCAGCTGATGCTGCCAACGTTAGCTCTTTTATAAAGATTACCGTTGCGCATAGATCGTGCATTACTGTAATGGATAATTACCAAGGATTCACACAACCTTGCAGGCGAATAAAGTTTCACGAATCCCCTACGAATTTCCCAAATCCTAGAGTTGGTTTTAAATCATCTGCTATTAGTGTAGAAGAATCTAATCCAGGTTTGAAATGTCAGACTATTGTAGTTTTTGAGTTAAAGGTCAAATGTTGTGGTCCAGATGCAGAAAAAGTGCTGAAATCAGCATTTATTCAAGTTTAAACAATTCACATAAGGATTTCACAAATCCCAGAGTTGGTTTAAATTGTTATGCCATTAGTGTATAATAATGTAGTCCGGGTCGGAAATGTCTAAGTACTGTAGTTTTTAAACTGGAGCAGAGTGAAGACGCTCAGAGTAGAGAACCAATTTGGTGTAATCGACGTAATTTCCCGAATCAGAAGCTATAAACTACAACCAACTTCAGCCTCGTGAAATGAGGTGAGAGACTTTAACAATTTTTTTTAACATCTACTGTAGGCCTACCTACTACTTTTTCCAGGCTATTTCCAGAATTAATATAATGTCAGTGTCAATCTGTATAAAAATGTGATGTCCAATACTTGAAAATAGTTTCAGGAATTTATTTCTGAGAGGTGATCACAAACTCTCTGTAGCATGTTAAAGGACCATCTATACTGTGACCACAATAAATATTTATTGATTTTATTGTAAACTTTTTAGTAGATAGACCCAAGTATCTCATCTTACATAATAATCATTATCTACGTAACCACCTTAGCCACCTTCATTTTATTCTTGATTATTGTATTTAGCACATTCCTTATTCCTTTGATGTTACTTTCATTTCTATCAATCAAATTGCTATAATAATTCCTTCTATACATCCTCATAATATTAATCAATTTGTTTTATATGCTTTATATTTCTGTTCAGCTTTTTTAGTTCTGTGTGATATAAATAGCTTATACAATGTGTTCTTTTTTTTAAAGCATTTTGTATTCCCCTCGTCATCCATGGCTTCTGTGAATATGTTTCTAAAACTGTGTCTTATCATCTGTGGACAATGCTTATCATAAGTGCTTTTATAGATGTCCAAAAATAAGTTATATGCAATATTCACATCATTTTCACTATATACAATACTCCAGTTAACACTTCGTAATTCCTCTTTGAGAAATCCTCTTCCTTTCTTCTCCTTTTATACATTAAAGTTTTAGCTGGTTTTTCCTTCTTGAAGCAGCAGTTGTGAGGTCAGTGAGGTCTGCTATCAATAGTCCACTTTCCATAATACTTTCTCTATTATTAGTAAATACATTTTCAATAAGAGTGGCACTAGCAGCAGTTATTACATGAGGTATTAAATCAGAACAAACTTGAGGTAATTTAAAATTACTTAAATTACTTCTAAATGCCATATGATGAAAAGTTTACAGTAAATCAATTTTTATTGTCACAGTATAGATGGCCTTTTAACACAAATAAATTCCTGAGTGACCGAAACATATGAAGTATTTGACTTCATTTGTTTCCTAAGATTGACATTAAAATTATATTAATTCTGCAAGTAGGTAGGTAATAAATATTTATAGATATATTATGGTTTTTATGGTTAAATCCTCTCACTTCATCATTTCATTTCCTTGCTAATTATCCATTACTGTAATGCTAATCTAAGCACAACGGTAATCTTTATAATGCTGCATTCAGACCAAGGACTTTGTCAGCATCAGCATTGTCAAGATTACATGTTAAGTCTTTGGCGGAGGCCGTTGGAGGAGCGTCTCAGTCTCTGCGGCAATTTGTGAGCTTTGGCTCCATCAACTTTTCAAGCTTTTCCTGCTTTTCATGCTTCAAAGCTCATAACGGCAGCAACGCAGAAGTTCAGCTAGTAGCACTTTTGACGGTGCTGACGGCCCTGAAGCGGCGCGTTAACCAATCAGAGCTCATAATTGTAGCGATGTCACTACAAGTAATTTGAATGTAGCGGGAGCAGGAAAAACCTACATTTTAAGTCTAGATAACGCAGATTTAAAAAATCATAAATAACACTTACCGAAGACGGATGGACAGGCGCTCTTCGGGAGGAATAGAGAACCTGTAGTTGGTGTCCTGGTCAGAGATTTGAGCTCCAATGCGGCCCAGGAGGTTGTAAAATTAGGCGCGGGACAGACTGAATCCATACGTAGCTCCTGGAGCAAATGGTTAAACTCCCCAAACTCAGAACGCATCCGTAGAATAGGATGTATCCACAAACGGCGCTGATGTTGCCGAAGTCGACGTTGTCTAGCTTTATTTAGCAAATAAAGCCAAGGCACTCTCTCAATACTATCTGCCATAGTTCAGAACGTACAGCAACAGAAGAAGCCCCGCCCACGCGTTTGTGAGCTTTGCCTGACGCTGACAAAGCCTGCGGTGTGAATGCAGCATAAAAGAGCTAACATCGGCAGCTTCGACTGCCCATTTCCAAGTATCGGCTCCCTTAAGTGGGGAATTATTTTGGTCAAACTGTCTCTTTTCTGCATATGTTGACCAGTTGGACATGTTAGCATCCAATTATCACATATGTTTCAGAACAACGTTATGGACATGACACAAAACTTCCTGCTTTATTTTCCAGAGAAGATGTGAATCAGAACAGAAACAGTGTGTTTCCTGTACTGGATCACATCTCTCATTGACACTGTTCTACTCTTCTATAGGATATAACAGCTGTAACTAAAGATGCACGGTACACTTGGTAGTGTGTGAGAAGCTGAACACATTTTACCTGTGGTTTTATGTCCCTTTGGGAAGAGCTCCTACAGTACATGCAGCTGTTCCCAGTTAGCTAACCTTCTGACTTGATCCCTCTTAAGTCTGACGTCTTCATTGTTCACAGAAAGACAAAACATTAGGGTCAGGTGCCAAGACGTTCTTACAAGCATTGCATACCAGCAGCAGCTGATCACATCATCGATTTTCACTAATGCTGTTGTTTGTCAGAGATGGATGAAAATGATTTTTTTAGCTCACTTTAATAATTTTTAAAAATTCTAGAAAATATATATTTGTAGGGAAGACTCTGCACACAGATAAATGATTGAGGTTATCTTTTGGCACAAACCTCTGCAGTAGTGAATTAAAACTTTATAACAGCTGTTAGCAGCACAAAAGTAATATAACCTGGAGCAACAGGTACAGACGTGGACAAAATTGTTGGTACCCTTCATTAAATAAAAGAAAAACTCATAATGGTCACAGAAATAATTTTAACCTGACAAAAGTAATAATAAATAAAAATTATATAAATGTTGACCAATGAAAGTCAGACATTGCTTTTCATCCATGCTTCAACAGAATTATTTAAAAAATAAATGCATGAAACAGGCCTGGACAAAAATGATGGTACCCCTAGAAAAGAATTAAAATAATGTGACCAAAGGGACATGTTAATCCAAGGTATGTCCACTAATCAGCATCCTAGCTGTCTACAATCCTGTAATCACTCAGTGGGCCTATATATAGGACTCCAGGTAGTCACTGTGTTGTTTGGTGACGTGGTGTGTACCACACTCAATATAAACCAGAGGAAGCAAAGGAAAGAGTTGTCTCAGGAGATGAGAAAGAAAATCATAGACAAGCATGTTAACTGTAAAGGCTATAAGACCATCTCCAAGCAGCTAGATGTTTCTGTGACTACAGCTGCACATGTCATTCAGTAATGTACGATCCATGGGACTGTAGCCAACCTCCCTGGACGTGGCTGCAGGTGGAAAATTGATGACAGATCAAAGAGACGGATAATCCAAATGGTAACAAAAGAGCCTAGAAAGACTTCAAAATAGATCCAAGCTGAACTTTATGCTCAAGGAACATCAGTGTCAGATCGGAACATCCTTCGCTGTTTGAGCCAGAGGACAAATCATAAAAAAAACCAGATGGAGTATGCCAAACTACATGCTGACGAGCCACAAAGCTTCTGGGAGAATGTCCTGTGGACAGATGAGACAAAAATTTAACTTTTTGCCAAGGCACATCAGCTCTATGTTCACAGACGGAAAAATTAAGCATATCTAGAAAAGAACACGGTCCCTACTGTGAAACATGGGGGAGGATCGGTTATGTTCTGGGGCTGATTTGCTGCATCTGACACAGGGTGTCTTGAATCTGTGCAGGGTACAATGAAATCTCAAGACTATCAGGGGATTCTAGAGAGAAATGTGCTGGCCAGTGTCAGAAAGCATGGTCTCAGTCGCAGGTCACGGGTCTTACAACAGGAAAATGACCCAAAACACACAGCTAAAAACACCCAAGAAGGGCTAAGAGGAAAACACTGGCCTTCTATGAGCCCTGATCTCAATCCTATTGAGCATCTTTGGAAGGAGCTGAAACGTGCTGTCTGGAAAAGGCGCCCTTCAAACCGGAAACAACTAGAACAGTTTGCTCATTAGGAGTGGGCCAAAATACCTGCTGAGAGGTGCAGAAGTCTCATTGACAGTTACAGGAATCATTTGATTGCAGTGATTGCCTCAAAAGGTTGTGCAACCAATTCGGGGGTTCTGGAGAGGAGGGTCCGACGGATAGTCGAACCTCGGATTCAGGAGGAACAGTGCGGTTTTCGTCCTGGCCGTGGAACACTGGACCAGCTCTACACCCTCGGCAGGGTCCTGGAGGGTGCGTGGGAGTTCGCCCAACCGGTCTACATGTGCTTTGTAGACTTGGAGAAGGCGTTCGACCGTGTCCCTTGGGGTGTCCTGTGGGGGGTACTCCGGGAGTATGGGGTACCAGGCCCTTTGATACGGGTTGTTAGGTCCCTATATGAACGGTGTCAGAGTCTGGTTCGCATTGCCGGCAGTAAGTCGGACTCATTTCCGGTGAGAGCTGGACTCCGCCAAGGTTGCCCTTTGTCACCTGTCCTGTTCATAATGTTTATGGACAGGATTTCTAGGCGCAGCCAAGGTGTTGAGGCGATCCGTTTTGGTGACCTCAGGATCGGGTCTCTGCTTTCCGCAGATGTGGTCTTGTTGGCTTCATCTGAACGTGATCTACAGCTCTCGTTGGAGCGGTTCGCAGCAGAGTGTGAAGCGGCTGGGATGAGGATCAGCACCTCCAAATCCGAGACCAAGGTCTTGAGCCGGAAAAGGGTAGAGTGCCTTCTCCGGGTCGGGGATGAGGTCCTTCCTCAAGTGGGGGAGTTTAGGTATCTGGGGGTCTTGTTCACGAATGAGGGTAAAATGGAGCGGGAGATCGATGGACGGATTGGTAAGGCGTCTGCAGTTATGCGGGCGCTGTACCGGTCTGTCGTGGTGAAGAGAGAGCTGAGCCGAAAGGCAAAGGTCTCAATTTACCGGTCGATCTACATTCCTACCCTCATCTATGGTCACGAACGCTGGGTGGTGACCGAAAGAACGAGATTGCGGATACAGGCAGCTGAAATGAGTTTCAGCCGCCAGTAATGAGGGTGGCTGGGCTCGCCCTTAGAGATAAGGGGAGAAGCTCGGTCATCCGGAGGGGGCTCAGAGTAGAGTCGCTGCTCCTCCACATCGAGAGGAGCCAGTTGAGGTGGCTCGGGCATCTGGTCAGGATGCCTCCTGGACGCCTCCCTGGTGAGGTGTTCTGGGCACGTCCCACCGGGAGGTGACCCAGGGGAAGACCCAGGACCCGCTGGAGGGATTATGTCTCCCAGCTGGCCTGGGAACGCCTCGGTATTCCTCCCGAGGAGCTGGCCCAAGTAGCCGGGGAGAGGGAACTCTGGGCCTCTCTGCTTAGGCTACTGCCCCCGCGACCCGACCCCGGATAAGCGGAAGATGATGGATGGATGGATGGATGGATGGTTGTGCAACCAAATATTAAGTTGTGGGTACCATCATTTTTTTCCAGGCCTGTTTCATGCATTTATTTTTTAAATAATTCCGTTGAAGCATGGATGAAAAGCAATGTCTGACTTTCATTGGTCAACATTTATATAATCTTTATTTATTATTACTTTTGTCAGATTAAAGTTATTTCTGGGACCATTATGAGTTTTTCTTTGATTAATGAAGGGTACCAACAATTTTGTCCACGTCTATAGCACATGTTCACCAGGGAAAGACATCCAATGACTATACTTTGATGTTTAATTTGGTATTTGTCACAAAGCTACTGACTAATAACTAATCAGAGCTCCAAAAGTTTTCAATAACCGTCCAAAGACTTGCTCTAGGATCCAAAACAGACTTTATACAGTACATCTCTTCCAGCACATAAAAATCCTGCACATTCTGGTAAGCATGAAGTCCTGTGATCTAAATGATGTACATTTAAGCCAAATATTATTTATAGCCCTGCAGATTTAGCTTTGATATTTAAACTTTAAAGTAAGGTCTTTTAATTTGACCAACATGTTTGTTTTGACTGGAAGTAATATGAACATTTTGGAGCAGCCCAGCCAGAGTCCTGACTTAGCTCTGATAGATTATCTGTGGAGGGAGCTACAGATTAGGGTGATGGTAAAGAGTCCTTCCACCCTCAAAGACTTGGAGCTCATCATGAAAGATAAATCAGAATCGGAGACATGCAGAAGCTGCCCAGCTGTTTTGAGAACCATTTGATCGCTATAAAGGCAACAACGTTTTTTCCATTGTTAGTGAGAAGGATGTAAATCCTTTCTAACATGCCATTTTTTTTAGAAGTTATAAATAAAAGAAACAATATTTTTCTTCTTTTAAATGGCTCCTCCTTTTACAGTCTTTTCAGAGATGCCTGGTTAGTTCTATTCAGAAACTAAGTTCTCAGGCTAAATGAAAAGCATTCCAAATAGAAATCTTCTAGGTGTATGAGATAAGTTTGGGCCTACAGGGTAGCGTGTATGATGCGTCCTTCTTATGTATGGTGATGATTGCTGGGTTAAGGAGGTCAGATTTTACGGTGTGCTGCAGTATGATTATGTGTTGTTTTATGCTGCTACGCTGTTATTAAAATCAGTAACATTCCAGAAAAACACTGAAGAACCAGTTTAACATTTCACAACCTGAGTCAGCTTAGAAGCATCCCATCATTGGATCTCATAAACATGTGATTCAGTTAATGATCCTCCCTTTAGTGAACAACTGCACAGTTCCTATTAAATGTCTCCATTTCTTGTAAACACATACTGGTTCAGTTATTAAAGTGTTTTAAGGAACAAACTGCTTAACAAATCAGATCAGCCTTTTTGTGATTGGCCACCAGCAGAAAGACTGCCAGTTCTTAGTACCCATGCTGAAAATGTCAATTCTGGATTCAGCGGAAACTTGAGCTGTGTGCAGTAAACTCTATGATGGCTGTTATCGGAATGAACACTGAGAAGACAGGAGACGGTAAGATTATTCCTCATCTATTCCAGCTTTTTATTCATAGTGTAAATCTCGGTCTGTTTATGGTTATTGACTGAGGATAGGCAGAGACAACTGCTCTTCATAAGCCTAGCTCTAGCTGCTGATGGTGGTGCTCCTTTTCTTAGGCCTGGTACAGAATTAGTGATAGTAATTAACTCATTTAGTAGTTTTAAACCCAGTGTCTTGGTAGAGGAAACAACTTAAACGGTCAGAAATAGTGGTAAATTACTGTGCCCCAAGGTACAGAAAAGAAATAACACAGTCTAAAGACAAATGCTGAACTTCAGAGTAACTATCTGTACATACATCTTCTTCAGTACTAAGATGTACATTTTGTACCATTTAGGGTGCAATTTCTAGTGATTATGTTAACTAAAAAAATTATATTTTTATGGACTTCATAATTATTAACATGTTTTTTTTATTTTGTTTTTACATGTTTTAAGTCAAAGAATAATTTTGCAACGATCTTTCTGTGCTTAAAAAAAATTTGAAATGATTTTAAAAATGATTTTGACAATATAAATTTTGCTTTGCCATCATAAGTATTTGGATAAATTGCAACATTTTTCAGAGCAAGATGAGCTTATCCTTGTAGGGAAAAACAAAGTTGTTTTTGTGGGCGAATATTGGTTATATCATGGTCAGGTGATGTGTCGTTCACGTCAAGTCAATAATGATTGGCTGCCAAGGGAGCACTGATAAAAGCTCGGCCTCGGGATCTAAATAGGTACCTACAGTTACAGTAATGGTACACAATGGTACCTTTGAGGGTTCCAGTGACAAGACATTGTACCTCTAAAAGTACAAATCCATCCTTTGATTTCTGAGTGGGCTGGAAGTTGAACCAATAGGGTAAAAAAAACAACACCACACAAACTAGAAGTTGCAGCGGAGGTAAAGAAAGATGCAGAAGACACATCATCAGGTCCCTGCAGGCCTTAGGCAGGTAGCTTAGCATCACATTAGCTGACATCATTGTTGGGTCACTGCGACCCTTTACAGCATTTGTGCAAGTCTTGGAGCAGAGGTGTGTACGTTGTATGGGAGGTATATGTAGTATTTTTACGTTCTTACATTCATGTTAGAGAATATGTCAATATCCCATATAAATATGTGGCAGTGTGATTTTGCTACAATCGTGTAACGTATGAGTATCAGACATGCTGATAAAGAGGCAATGCTGATGTATTATTCATCCCTAATATGACCTTCTGCTTATTGAGCACTTTTGCATTTTGCAGGCCAGACAGACATAAAGCAATGATACATGGACTTAGATAGATCTCTAAGGGTTTGCTTTGGAGTGTAAACCAAAGCAACGAGAATGTGATGGGAGAGCTTCTGTCATATGTGTTTAACCTGGAGACAGAAGAAAGCCAAGCTGACACGTGCTGGCAGAGATGCGGCAGCTCATGGAAAGGTCCTGCATCAACAGGTTGAAGCAGAGGAAACACAGGGAGGTGCTGATGTCAGGGTGGAGGCTGTTTGTCTGTCTGTCTGTTTGTCTGTCTGTCTGTCTGTCAGACAATGAAACATTGAAACACTTCACAACTAGAGATGAAGAGAAGACTCTGTCATGGATGCAATACTAAATAATTCTGACTATGGTGGTCATAGTTGATTTGGGACAAAATGGGAGACATTTCCAGAGCTGGAATGTTAATTCATTGTGTCTGAAAATAAAAACAAGAAATACAGTACATTTTTCTGTTAATCCCATTGAAAACATCAGAAAAAAAGGTCTGATTTACTGTAATAACTTTTTGATTTTGCTTTTCACTTTGTTTGTCAGAACAGACACAGTTCCTCCTCCCACTTTTGACTCTCCATCTTTCTAATATTGCAAAAGGAATGAAAGTGTTTGTTCCTGGAATCTGCTGGAGCCACTTTTCCCATCCAGAATGACCAAAGCTCCTCCGACTTTATTTATTCACATCCTTTATTTAGTAGTTACTTTTTATGTATTTCTTCTTTGTAAACCTTGGAATGTCTTGTTCTCTCTTCTTGATGTTACTGTTGCTTGAAGTATCGAAGCCTATTTCTGGGACTGCTTCCTCCTTCTGTAGTCACTCAATATCACAACGTCTGATTGGCCAACACCTATTATTCCATCTGCATATGGAGGAAGGCATGAATTATGGGGAAAATTATGGGGAATGTGGCTAAGAATGAGCAGGGATGGGCTCATCCCTCTTGGTGGGATTTGGTATGGTTTTGCCAGAAGTGCTTATGGTAAAATGCGATGAAGGTTTTGACATGTACTTTATTGAATACGTGAGGAATATTGTTTAATCATATAGTTTTTTACTGGATTCAACAGGACCATCACTGTTGTATCAGTAAAAAATAACTTGTTCTAAAGATGAATTCATTCATGTTTATAGACCACCAGCTAAACATTGTAAAGTTCAAGGCTCCAACATGAACCAGTAAAATCATTCATGTATCATATTTTCTGAAATAAAGTTGTTTATTTGTGTTTTATAAATTAGAAAACATATTTCAATGAGGCTTGTTTTTCAGATATAAAGTACCTTTAGAAAAATAACCTTAAAGCAGGTATTAAACATCCTTTTCATTAAGCCAATTTTTCTGTATTAAGTTGTTTTTTTGTTCCCCTGCTTAAAATATTGAAAGTTTGCTTCAGAAAAGCAGAGTGTAAATCTTTGGTTCCCTCCTAAGTACAGTCAGGCTTAGTGTCACCATTCAGGTCAAAGTTCATCAAAGATGTGAACAAGTTTATGCATAACCCTGAATGTGATTAAAGTGTTCATGTTCTACTGAATAAAACATGCACAGAATACTAGCTGCATCTATTTTGGAAAAAGGATTGTGCTGATTGTTTAGCAGGTAGATAAATCTGCCCACAAATCTTTTATTTAACCTCTGCTAAAAAGATCTCCAGAAAGATGACCATTTTACTGATTTACTTTTTTTGAATCTTTGAAGAGCTGCATTCAGCAAAAAAAAAACAAAAAAAGAAATAATGATTCAAAAATTTTTCAAAAGGACGTATTATTCCAGGAAATGATGATCCACAGTCTGTATTTCTCGTTAGAATAGAAGAAGACTTTATCGTCCACCATAGTGGAAATTTTATACTATTATATACTATATGCTAAGGTTGGATCCTATTGTCTACACTAGTTGAGAATCATTACAGCACTGGGAACAAATGGCTTGTTATTTAGCTGCTTAGCGCCACTATAGCGCCTCTCAGAGCTCAGGAGTTCAAACCTGTAAAAAACTGAATGACTGCTGTCTGCTGAAGTGTTCCTTGCTGAGTTCCTCATCCTTCCAACAGCCATCTATTCTTTTTTTCTCCAATGAAACAGTTCTTAAAAGTTTGCATTTAGATCTACAGCTTACATGACCAAACCGAGATATAGAATCAAAATACGTTTTTTTTCTACACAAGCTCTAAAGTTTGCTGACTGAGCTATAGGCTTCTGACCCTTCTCAAAGATAAAGTGTCTGGGAACATTTCTTAGAGATATAATCTGTATTTTCAATAAAACTAAGAAGTTAGTTTTAAAATGAACCTAAAAATTTAAAGAGTTTAGTTTGTTTTATATTCTTTGTCCACTTTATATCTGGATTTCAGGTAAAAAAAATTCACACTCTCTATTCTGCTTAAGAAGAAAGTCTATTTTTTAACCCATGAAAATGTTACATTTATTCATATATATTAACTGCTGTTACACTGGATGGCACAAAGGCGCTTGTTAACATCCTGATGTTCTAATGTTGTCAGGCACACTGTACCATATGGGATGTCCACTTACCCGGGGTCTCTGCGTATGAAGCGCTCTGCTGAGACAGAGCAGAGGAGGAGGAGTGGGCCGGCTGCTAGGCGCTGTGCATGTACGCTGCTAACTGACTCTGAGTGCAGCAGCTTCTGCATGGACAGGTAACCCAACCCATACTTTCCCCTAACAAGTAGATGTACTCTCACTGGGAAGGCCCATTAATTATGGACACAATAGCTGTTACTGTTGACATGTCTGTAAATGTAGTTTGTTTAATTCAGGCAGAAGAGGAGACCCACTGCGACATCTAAAGCAATAAAGAGGACAGCAGCTTTCCATGGAGGGGCGAGTGAGTGGATTCTGAAATGAAGAAGCCCACCTGCAGTCTAACAGGGTGGAGATAGAGATTCTGTTGGTGCCATGAGGATAAAAGGTGGATACGTGGAGCCTAATGCAGATTAAGTGTTTATACTGTTTGACACGTAGTGAGTCTTCTTAACATTTTCTAACTCCACTGAATTCATAGTAAAACTAGAAAAGCTCCATATCCCCAAAATCAATTCACTTGTTCCTGATCCCATTGTAGGCCTTTTTCTGAAAATATCATCGAAAACTCTCAACAACTTTTAGGTTTAAGTTGTGAAAACTGAACCACGGTGGAGGTCATGACCCGGCACATCCAGTTAGATGAAGGACATATTATTCAGAGGTCATCATTTCTCTCATCCAGAAGAGAGTGTACCATACTTTCATTACTTGTTGCTAAGCGCCAAGACTGAAAATAATTTGATTATGACAGTCTCCACAACAAAGCAATGCGAGATCGGCTGGTAATAGCGACGAAGGAGCTTGAAGCGATACCTTCGTGTTTGTGTGAAACTGTTTCGTCACAGTGGCACATTTGGTTCCCCTGCTGCCTTACACCAAGAAGGTCCTGGCTTTGAATCCCAGCCTGGGGTCTTTCTGCATTGAGTTTGCATGTTCTCCCTGTGCATGTATGGGTTCCCTCCAGGTACTCCAGCTTCCTCCCACCGTCCAGAAACATGACTGTCAGGTTAACTGGCTTCTATGAACTGCCCTTAGTTATGAGTGTGTGTGTGTGCATGAGTGTTTGTCCTGTGAGTCTCTGTGTTGCCCTGTGATGGACTGGAGAACTGTCCAGGGTGGACCCGCCTCTCGCATGATGGACATATGCATCAGCTGCAGAGATGATGGATGTTTTGCCTTATTCATGTCGATCTTATGGCAGCAGGTGGAGAATAATGATGCTAAAAATGCCACCGCATGTTTAATAAGCACCACCAAAAGATTACATAAGAGTTCTAATAGTCTCTGTGGTTTGTGTACAGCCTATTCTATTTATTTTGTGCTTTAACAGCTTGGCTATGTAACTTCTTTAAATTTGCAGTTGGGAGTAGACAAATAAATTGAAAGAAACTTGTTTTTACCTTATTTACTAATAAGAGATGCTTTTCACTGGTCAATTTTGACATATGGCGTACAGGAAGCTGTATATCTCAACGTTTTTCATTTTAAGACGAAACTATTAGTATATCAGTCCTGTCTTCTTGTTAGCAAAGGTAGTTTACTTTTCTGTTTCTGTGATTATTTTTATTATTATTAGTACTAGTATTAGTATTAGTATTCAAAGGAAATAAAAGAAGAAAAAAATACATTCTTTGCCGATTCTTTTTTTCCCCCCTTTTTTAAATCTTTTTTTTTAAAGACTTTCCAGACTTGACTTTTTAAAATGTTATGTATAATGCTAAATTTCTAGTTAATCGTTTTTGGCACTGAGAGACCATTTACCATTTCTGACACAAGAAAAGCTTTTCTAATTTATTCTAATTCCATTATACAAATGCTCAAAATTAAAAATGTAAAAGAACAAAATACAAAACCCAAAAGGAAAGCTTTTTGCTGACAGACCGGCCATGTTTCTTATCATCAAATTACCCATGTAGCCTTGCAGTTACCTGTTTTTAGACCAACAAAAATAGCCATGATAGAACCTGTTATGTGTTATTGCATATATACTGCATCTTCTGCATTTAGTGCTTTGCACCTAAGTGACTCTTTATTTTATCCATCTGCAGTTTCCATAGTGAAAACAAAGAGACTTTTCACAGCAGACTGACAGCACATTGAAGGAATTCATTTGAAAACAGAATAGAACACAGAACAGAAACACAATTTTTACAGAAAAAAAGATATTTACATCATAGACATAGTTATAAAAACTGTACTGTTCAGTTATTAAGATTAAGTACTGATAAAGTGGAATATCCAGGTTGTAGTGAGCAGGATACTGAAAGATGTTTAAATCATTAAAAATATTTAGAAATATGTAGAGAATGTGCATTGCACCTGTGCATAAAAAATGATCAGTGGTTCAGTTGGCACTGGTGCCTTGCTGCAAGAAGGTGATGTTTTTGAATAAGGGTTGGGAATTTGCTTGTTCTCTCCATGCAATTTCCTCTAGGTGTGAGTGTGTCTACATGGTTGTGTTTCTCGGTGATAAACTTGAGGCCACTCCAGGGTTGTTCCACCGCTCACCCTAGAGGAGATGGGAACTGGCCTCCTTTACAACCGCGCAAGAAAAAGTGGGAATGGATGGGTATAAATGGATGGATGACAGAACTTGCCAGTATTCATAATAACTTGAATAGCATTAAATTGATCGAACATAAATAAATAGCATAGTTTCTGAAGTTGGAAAAAAATAAACGTTAGGAGAGGATAAATAGCTATTTTGGAAGACTGCTCACACTGTGCCTATTTGTATACCTACTCACTAACTTCTGATTATTGTAGCATATACTGAGATTTTTTTGTTGTTTACCCTCATTTATAATATGTAAATCTGACTGAGACACAACATTCATATAATTTACCAGTAAGCAGACTGGAGACAATGTAAGAGCTTAATATCCTGAATGAAAGTCTCTGGATATGGTGGTGAAGGTGAGTGATGAGAAGTGGATTAGTCTCACCATCTGTACCTGTCCATCTACACGTTCTTTAAATAGAATCTTGATGGTGAGGTCAGGACTGTAAGGCTCTTGGATAATGACATGTTACAGTATTTCTGATTTGCTAAAACACTTTTTTTTAATGTTCCTCTCACTTTCTCAAAACCTTAAACACTAATCACCAAACTTAAGCTAGACTGTCAAAACCTTTGACTTGTCTTGCTATATCAAACAATTGATTCAGAACTATGTTATCTTTACCCAAAACCAAACACTGTTTTCAGATAACACACACATTCAGCTAATGCATAAACACTACATAGCAGTCATTACACAATACAGAGATAAATGCAAAACACTGCACTCAGGGCAGAGCAAAGGAAAACATTTATTTATTATGAAGTATTTGCACAATCCTGCACACATATAAATTTAGTCAAACAAAAAACGCAGCAGAACGTTAGCAAGCAAGTCTTGGAATCATTCTGCCTCAGCATCATGCCTCTGGGCATGGTCAGGCCACAGGACCTGATCAACGTCACAGGCAGTCCTGTCCCTTGGTAAACAACGGGGAAAGAATCCTTTATCATGCCGAATCCAACCTTGAATCGCTTCCACTCCAATGTCGTCACGTGCTGCAGCCATTGACTCAATGAGATTTTCCTGTGCATAAGGATTCCTGTCAAAGACCTTCCACCTCCATGCAGAAAAAAATTATTCAATGGGATTAAGGAAGGGAGAGTATGGTGGGAGGCACACATTTATAAAACGTGGGTTATTTTCAAACCACTCACTGATTCTAGGACCACGGTGAAAGTCCACATTGTCCCACATTACCACATAAATGGGATGCTCTGCCTGCTCATCACCTCTCTCTTCACGTCTCAGTAATGCTTCCTGTAGAGCATACAGAAACGTTACAAGATGGGCAGTGTTGTAAAGCCCTAAAGTCACATGGCGGTGAATAACCCCGTAGCTGCTGATGGCAGCACATATGGTCATGTTGCCACCACGCTGCCCTGGCAGCTCTACAACGGCACGTTGACCAATAATGTTGCGGCCTCTCCTTCTCCTCTTGGTGAGATTGAAGCCAGCTTCATCCAAGAATGGATCGGCTGGTAATAAGATGAAGCCTCTCCATGGAATCCAGTTGAAACATTCTCTATAGAAAAGAACAAAAATGTATTTTTGAAGTAACGTAATTTACATAGCATTCCAGGCTTCATGCCTCTATATACATGTGCTGCATTACATTCAACACAGTAAAGATGTACAGTAACTCTATAGTGCTGTCTAATCTCCGGACATGATTACTTACTTGTACATATTGATATCGTAGCTCTTTTACCCTTTCAGAATTTCTCTCAAATGGAACTCTGTAGGCTTGTTTTAGACTTATCAGGTTGTGTTTCAGGACACGGTCAATTGTGGAGAGACTCACACTTTTGATTCCTTCAAAGTTCATGTTGTCTTCCTCAATTTGCTGTTATATTTCACGCAGACGGATTAGATTATTTTGAAGATTATTAACAATAATGGTCTCTTGTTGTTGTGAGAACATACCCCTCCTTCCACCGGCATGTGGCAGTCTTTATATTCTAGCAAATAAAACCTCTTGTTAGAATTCTACAGACAGGCCTAATGCATTGAAATGTCACCAAATATGTACATTACATAAAATACTATTATTTGTAGTACCACTATTAGTTTTACTGTAATACTGCTAGAAAAGTGCCAATTTTTAAAGATATTTTACAGTAATTTACTGAGACGTTCCACAACTGTACATACTGTACTGTAAGTTTGAGGGACCACAAATGATAGTACACTTACCTGTTCTCTTCTCTGAATGTCCTGACAATGGAGGCCACAGAGAACCTGCTTATATTTGGTTGAACACGTAGTCCTGCTTCCCTTACACTTATTCCATGGACCAGAACATGGTGTATGATTGTTGCTCTGATTTCATTGGAAATGACTTCTTCTTAGTCTTCGTCCTCCTCCTCCTCCTCCTCCTCCTCCTCCTCCTCCTCCTCCTCCTCCTCCTCGTCCACTTCCTCCTTCTCTCCTGCCCTCCATTGTGGAAATCACACATGCCATTTGGGTTTGACATGGCTTTATATCCTGATTATTGATTAGTTGCAACACATTACTGATCTGAAACAGGTGTGTTAAATTTTGAGTGCTTTTACTGTGTTACTGATTCAATAGTGTGTTGCTTGTGTTTCACTTTTGGGGCTGTGTTGTGCCATTCTGAGTTGAAGTGCACCACAATACTACATGTGCCTTGTCAATGACAATGTGCTTACAGTTTTGCACAAAAAGTGATTCCGATTTGCTAGTTGTGTCTGACCACATGAGAAGTGTTTAAAGTTCTGCAAACTGTGTGATTCAATCAATAAAGTGTTTGTACACTTGCAACTTTGGTTTTAAAAATGGTTTTTAGTGTTTTAGCAATTCAGAAATACTGTAAAGAAAATGATGTTCCTCTATACTCTGAGTCTTTAATACAATTCCTTTTTGGATTTTTTTTTTCCTTTTACACCTGTAGGTTTGATTTTAACCGCAGTTGAATGGGTCAGCATTCTTTATGGTAGGCCTACTGGGTTGGCTGAGCAACATTAAAGATGAAATTTTGACTTTTACAGAGTGAAAAGATTACTGCTGATATGTCTTTAACAGTTTTGTCTTTAACGCTTGTATTAATATTCTTTCTGGCAACAGGGTTGATCAAACTGGTTCCTGATTGTGACAGAGTTGTCAGGTAAGTTTATACCAGCCTGTTTATTCCTAAAAAGTTAAGAATGCAGTAAGCAGCACTCACACTGGAAAAATAGGAACAGAGAATTCCCAGGAAGAATTAGTAAGTCATCAGCTGCTGCCCGAGGTTACAGTCATCTACTATCTTATGTTGAGAAAAATACGGGGAAATGCTTGAATAAAATTAAATCCATTTTGGACTTTTTCATGTTCTTCTCATCGTCTAACTCTGGTATTAGTCTCACTTTGGACAATCCAATAAAATAAAAGCTGTTGTGTTTGCAGTGAGGAATGTGGAGAACTGTTGCTCTATGCAGTCTTTGGTGGGAGGATGGGTTGTATCCCTTGAGGGGGGTTAGTTTGTCTTTGTTGTTTAGTCAGTGGAAAATCTTAAAAATAGCTATAGGTGTGTGGAATTTAGAGATGGGTTTCACAGCATGCATGGTTGTCAAAGCAACCATGAACTTATAGCACACTTCAAAGGTTTTTTAAGGAACATTTCTTTGAATATTTAAATATTCAGTAAACTGATACCTTTGCAGTAACATAATACATTAAATGAAGAGGAATTTTGAGAACTGAATTGACCGGATAGATAGATTATAGATACAGGGCTGCACGGTGGCACAGTGGTTAGCACTGTTGCCTCGCAGCAAGAAGGTTGTGAGTTTGTATCCTGGCCCAGGGTCTTTCTGCATGGAGTTTGCATGTTCTCCCCCGTGCATGCGTGGGTTCCCTCAGGGTACTCTGGCTTCCTCCCACAGTCCAAAAACATGACTGTTAATTAATTGAGCACTCTAAATTTTGGTGTGTGTGTGTGCGTGCATGGTTGTTTGTCCTGTCTGTCTCTATGTGGCCCTGTGATGGACTGGCGACCTTTCCAGGGTGTACCCCGCCTCTCGCCCGTTGACAGCTGGAGATAGGCACCAGGAACAAGTGGTGGATAGATGGTTATAGGTACAGTTTGTACATAGGAGATATGATTGCTGTGACCTGGGATTCCAACAACAAAAAAGGTTTTCACTGCAAAATAAATTTGCTTGCAAGATATTTGTCGGCTGGCCTGGGAACGCCTTCGAATTCCTCCCGAGGAGCTGGCCCAAGTGGCGAGAGGGAGAGGGAAGTCTGGGTCTCTCTGCTTAAGCTGCTGCCCCGCGACCCGACCCAGAATAATTGAGACTATTTAAGTTTAAATGAAAAAATAACTTTCTCCAACCTGGGCCGACCGACCTATCTATCCAAGCCTCAGAGGAGAGAGGGGAGAGGCGCGCTCTCAGCTGTGGTCTCCAAGCCTTCAATTCAATTCACTTTTATTTACAGTATATAGTGTCAATTGCCAACAAATGTCATCTCAAGGCACTTTACAAAAAAATTTATTTATATACAATTCTATTCGTGGACACAGACCCGGCTTGTGGCTCTGTGTGAAAGGTGGAAACCCACAGAGACAATCAACACCGCCAAAAAACTAGACTAACCATGACATCGCATTCTCTTGATGGAAATAACCGAAGGACCAGCAAAGTCTAAGGAAACATGCTGAGGTCGGATGTTTTCTGCTGGACAGGTAAAAACATTCAAACTAGCGCTAGTCACCGTGAGACTACTCTGAAATGAGCCATTTTTTCATTGAGGTCATTCCATCTAACATTACATATTATTCATTTGAAATAAAAACAATTTGAATAATTTCACTAACTTACAAGATGCTGAAAACTTCTGCCATTCACAAATATAGTTGTTTTACACATTTCCTTCTTCACTCGCTGCCTGTGATGAAGGTCTGAATTGCTTGTCATTTTGCTGCATATATGATTTCACTGGATCTTGAATTATCTGCCTTGTCATAGTAGAAAATTGAGCAATTATTTTGCCCTTCATGGCCATCCATTGGTAAGGTCATCACTCAAACACAAAAATACCACTTGCTTGCAATGATTTAGGTATGTACTGCCCCCTACCACCAGGAATCTGTCATTATTTTGTAAAACTCAGGCACTAGGTAATTTGATATTAAATTGTTTGTTTTTTGCATTTTTTGTTGAGGTGAATACTTTTTAGTCACTGTATGTATCCATCAATCTGCCCTTTCATGTCTTGTCTCATCCAGTTAGAGCAGGAATCCTCAGACTTCCCTCTTCTGAGCAACCGCTTCATTTATTCCAACACTGAGGTATTTCCATTATGATGAGAAACAGAATCTTCCCTGTGGCTGTCTTCAAAAAATAAAATACAGCTTTAATAAGCTAAAATAAAAAAGACAAATCTCCCTAATAAAACACAAAGGCTGAAAAAAAAAGTTTAGAACCGTATCTAATTTATAATTTTTAGCAACATTTAAAAAAAGCTTCAACTTAACGATATTATTCATGTACACAATGTCCTGGAGAAATTTCAGTCTGGTTTTAGGGTGAATCACAGTACCGAGACGGCCCTTTTAAAGATTTTTAAAAAGTTTTATCATAAACTATGACTCACAGAAGGTAACAGCCTTAGTTCTACTGGATCTAAGTGCTGCTTTTGACACCGTTGACCAGTCATGTTTGGTTCTTTTCAGAGAACTCTAAATCAGGCGACAACTCCAGACAGACAAGAACAATTTTTGAAAAGTTTATTTTTTAACGGGGAAAAGAGAATGGGAGTGTTTGAGTTGGTAGCTGGGATCCTGAAGGACCGGTCTGGACTCAACTCAAGGGTCTCTTTTCTCTGCAGGTGAAAGGTTTTGGAGGGTGGCCAGATGTGATTCTTTTTGTCTTTGTGTTCAATAAAAAGAGATGAGGTCTGTTAGTCAGCGCGCACACTTGGTGAGCCGTCCTGCAGGTCAGTCTCATGACAAACAGATCTGTTTTGTTGTATTTTCTGCTTTGTTTTCTGGAACAGGAAATCACTCTGTCGACCCTGCGGAGGAAAGCTGGATCCTCAACCGTGAATAGAGCTAATTGACAGTTTTGGAGTTAATCCACAATAGAGGAACACTTTAATATAGAATTTACAATCCAGCAGTCTAAACCCTAGTGGAAAAGGGGCAAGATTCTCCCTACCACTGTCTTCTGGCTGAAACTGAATGAAGCCTACGATAGCTTTAGTTAGCTTCAGACTAGCTCTGACTAGCTTGAAGCTATGCTGGCTCAGAGCCTCAAGCCTCTGCCCCCAGCCTCACAGAGCTTCTCTCAGCGCCACTTCTTTGCAGATTTTTGGATTAGATCTGAGAGTGACAAGGCAAGTGACAGGGACAAGATGGCGGCAATGGAAACCGCCCACTTGGCTTCATTTTCTGTTCTTCAGAAACCTATGGGTATCGTCACCCGGGGCTTAGTACATTGTATTTACAATCTATGCTCCAGACTCACTACTCACCAAGATGTGTCTGATCATTTTGAAAAGAAAATCCAGGTAATCATAAACAATAGATTCCTACACACTAAAACTACATATAACTGAACAGTACAGAATCTAAAAGTAATACTTTGCTAGAATAATCTCTCAATCACCGAAATAAATATTAAAATAGCTACATTAAATATTAGATCTCCATCGGGAAAGTCTCTCCTAATCAATGATCTTATCATCACAGATGATATACATACATTTCTATCAGAAACTTGGTTAGATATAAATACAGAACAAGTTGTGCAAATAGAAACTCCTCCCACAGATTATTACTTCATTAGTGAGAGCAGAAAAAAACTGAAGAATCGGAGGGCTTGCCACAATCTTCCATAACTCTCTAAACCGTAAAAAGGTATCACTAGTTGAATTCGATTCCTTTGAATATCTGGCTGCTTAGACAAATGAGCCAAACAAAGTCCTATTACCAACAAAATCTAATGCAAACTTTATTCATGATTTCAATGACCTTTGCTTTGTTATATGTATAGAATATGACCAGTTAATAAGTGTGGGAGATTTCAATATCCTTATTGACAACCCCCAAGAGAGAGGAACAAAAGCGTTATATGATACCCTCCATAAGTTCGACTTAATGAACCATTGCACAACGGGGACACACTCTGGACCTACTTATTAGAAAAGACTAAATATCTCCAACATCGCGGTACCTGATATTGCACTATCTGACCATTTCTGTATCACATTTGAAAGCACCATCTTAGCTAAAATAACTAATCATAGTCAGACCACTGTTAAAAAACTCTTCCTCAATGAAAATGCAGCTGAAAACTTCAAGCAGATGTAGACTCCTACCCTATCTGAATCCCCAACATCCACCAACACACATTCAGTAAACAAATTGACAGATACATTTCTTTCCAAACTTTCTGACATCATGGATAAGATCATGCCATTTAAGGCTAAAACTGTTTTGAGAAGAAAAATGTCTCAGTGGAGAAACAGCTCTGGTGAAAATTATTAATTATATTCTAATGGCCTCAGATAATGGATTTGTGACTGTTCTGGGCTCTCATTTATAAAACATTGCATAAAATCCCTACGAAAAGTGTACGTACGACCAAAACAAAAAGTTTGCGTACGCCAAAACGATTTCTGATTTATAAAACCATGCCTACGCACAGGTGTAAGCAATTTCCCTTTATAAATCACGGTCTTCTTGGAAGTTTGCGCACGTGAATTTGGCTCATATCCCGCCCTGAACACACCCAAATCTGGCTATAAAAGGTCAATGCAAAGCAGGACATGAATATTGATACATATCAAGAAGAGGGGAAATATGGCAACAACAAAAGAAACACAAGAAGAGAAACTTTAAGGAGATGTTGATTGAAGTGCTAGTGGGTGAAGTGGAGGCTAGAAGAGACATTTTATTTGGTGGACACAGCAGCGGTGTCACAAATAAAAGGAAGAACTGTGAGTGGCAGCATGTGGCGTCTGCAGTGCAGACTGTCAGCGCAACTGACAGCACGGTACCCGAAATAAAATTTAAAAAAAAGTGGTCGGACCTCAAAGTTGAGGGGGGAAAAAAAACACTTGCCTCCCACCACCAGATAGGGTCTGCTACTGGAGGGGGTACGTGTACAATAATTCAATGTTGTATTATTATTTTCTTAGGGTATATTTCTTTATCACATAGTTTAAATGTACTTTTTAAATGTCATTTGGTTTCAACCATATGTTCCTTTGTATACACCCTGTTCTTTTAAGATGCTAATGAAGTTTGACCAAATAAAGAGAGACTGCAGTGGGAGGGCCCTTTGAGACCAGGTGACAGAGCTGTGTGATCAGGACATAGAGCTGGGAGGCTGTCTGAGAAGCTGATAGGAGAACAGACAAACGGTCAACCAGAGTATCTTCCTGGTCTCCCTCCTGCGCGTGCTCCCGTATGATCGATTTGGTATGAATCACTCATACAGGGGGGAGATTGTGAATACGTCTTTTTGTGCTCTTTTCCATTTAAAACAAAAAACCTTCTTAGATAGTCAGGGTATATTCTTCTGTATTGGGCCTAAAGAAAGGACGCTTTAGCTTCTCTGATAGAATATCAGGTGTTGAGCCTTAAGTGATTAATGCGTTAACTACTACGGTAAGGGTGTAAAGGACCAGGTTTGTGAGCCTGTTCCACCTCAAAAATAAAAGGTTGTAACGGATTATGTTTGCGAGCATATATCCATCTCGCTGGAAAAGGTTGTAACGAATTAGATTTGGGAATCAATCCACCTCATTGGGATATAAAGTACACCAATGAATGGGAGTAAAAACATAAAACAGCAGAATCAAAAAGATATGTGGGTTTATGAAGTTAGGCACAGAACATAATCTTTATGTATGCCAGTCCAACCTGAAACCTAACGGTGTTAACGTACGGTTTGACGGGCACTACCAGAGATGTTCCGTGCGGATTTATAGGTCACAAAACACATCCTTAGATTAGGAAAGCCATAAAACGGCTCAATCCAGTTGCACAAAAGAGACACTCAGAGTAAAAAACCTATACGATCCAGTTTTAGCAGAAATTGATTACACTTAAAAATCTCTAATAAATGACCAAAAAATGTATTTAATTAGTTAAAGAATCAATGACTAACTTCAACTCATCGACAGACTAATTTAATAGTCCTTGCTTTTTCCTACCTTTCCTAGAACTATTTTGGTATTCTAACATCAGACTTTACCAGACTAATTAATAGAATCCATTAAAAGTTATATAAACACAACGCAAAGATGGGAAACCATGTTTCTATCAATGCATAAAATATGCATGCATAAAAAGGACCCCGAAAATCTTCAGTTTCTGACAAAATGGCGCAAAAAATATAAAGTAGATGGGAAGTTAAAAGGAAATCAGTGGAAGGATTTAGTATGTGTTCTTCAGGCAAAAGCATTTCTCGCTAAGAGGAAAAAGAAAGAACGGAAACTAACAGAGTTGAGAATCGCCCGTCTGTGGGCTCATGAAACAGAGCAGAGGACGCAGAATTTAAATAACAGAAAAAAACACAGAGACTCTAACGATGGGGCTTTTGTTATGAAAAAACTAAGTGAGGAAGTCACACTATTTCCTCCTCCTTATGCAACCCAGACAGAACCCCCTGCGGTTGTTGGAGATTCTTATGCGGCCTCAACAGCACCCCAGGACACCTACATCCTCGTGTCCCTAGACACCAATTTGCAATTGAGGAAAAAGCACATGGTACCTCAATAAAACAAAGGCTTAGAATTACAAAGAAGGATACGTCTGGTGAGAGTGAACCAGAGGACTCAATAGATGTTAATCCTATGGTCGAAGTACCACCTGCCGATGGCACTCCAAGATATGTTTTTAGACCATGGTAACTTAAAGATGTTAAAGAGGTTGTAGAACAAATCACTAGCCATAAAAAGGATCCAGAAAAATGGACAGACGATATGGTTGATGTGGTCAAATCCTACAGGTTAAACGGTCAAGAATTAGGACAAGCTATGGCTGCAGCGTTGGGAAAAGATTGGCACCGTGTAGCAGGAAATTACACAGGAAGAGATGAGGCCGGAGTTGTATTGCAATTTCAGAATGATTTCCAGGGAACATTAAAGGAACAATTCGATGCAAATCAAGTTCGCACACAGTTTAAAAAGAAACCAGATTATGGGCATACGGCCTCCATAAAACAGAAGCCTGGGGAAACTGTAGATGATTTTGGATTCAGATACCAAAAGGAGCACAATATCCATAGTGGCATTACTAAGGAGACTAGTGATGATAGCCAATATATGTGACTTTTATGTAATGGCTTGTTACATAGTTTCCACCCCACTATCACTAATTGGATCAAAAATCACCTTCTGACCTGGGAAACATGCAACCTTACCACCCTTATGGCCAATGCACGTTTTGCAGAAGGTGTCATGGAAAGAAAGGGGAGGAAGCCAAAACCCCCAGACTCAGACACACAGGTATTTCACACCCAGGTAGAAGACCATGAGGGGGAAGTTTATTATCAAAGTGAAAACTACAACAGAGGGAGGGGGTTTAGACCACGAAGGAATACACATAACCACACACCCCAGGGTTCATGGAGACATCAAGGTGGTCACCCTGCCCCCACGTGTTGGACCTGTGGAGAAGTAGGCCACATTTCACACGAATGTTGCAGACGCAGAGGCCGAGGAAGGGCCAGAGGGGGAAGTCAGATCCATACACAGGGTCCAACTGCCCCAGACCACTCGCAATTCACACAGCAATGACCAGATACTTTTGCCGGCTCTAATGAGGTGGTGGATTGCTGTGGCGCCTGGGAATTGCTTAATGTTCTGAAAGAGAAGCCTTACATAAGACTTAAAATTAATCAACAAATGGTAGAGCTCCTTTGTGACACCGGAGCTTGCAGAACGGTGATTTCCTCTGACGTTAATCTGCCAAAATCTAAAAAAAGCATTTTAGTAAAATCAGCAGATGGTGCTACTACACGCTCATTTTTATCTAAACCAGTGTTAATAATGGATCCACAAACTGGGTTTAGTTCTAAAAACCCAATTGTCATTCCACCACAATGTCCACTCAATTTATTGGGCAGAGACTTAATGTCAGCCCTAAAAATCTCGATAATCCCAGTGGGAGACAGCATGAGAGTTGTGAGAACAGGAAATGTAAATGATGACATTTACCTAAATACAAATCATAGACCACAGGGACTCGGTCTGTACTACTCTTTACGAGTTGAACCTAAAGAAAACCTTAAAGACACAACAACAATGATGGACAAAGCTTTGAAAGTAGTTCCTGACCCCGACAAACAAATCATGCCTACATCACAGTTACATGAGACTCTTGCTCTGAGGCCTGAACCTGATCCCAAGTTCCAAGATTTTTTTATGCAACCCTCACCTGCTGTAGTGTTCACCTCACACATCATTACTGATGGAAAATCTGATTCAGCTGCCTCAGTAATACTGACTACCAGCCTTAAACCATTCTTTGATTTGCCTACAGATCCACATATATCTCTGACAAAAAGCAGTAAATCACGTTGGAAAGATTTGGGATATATGGTGCGAAAAGCAAATAACGCCACAGATTTTAAAGCTTTGCAAGAAAATAAAGAAGATTGTTGGCAATACAGTGAATCCACAGGTTTATATAGGCTGTCCCTTATCATGCCACTCCACTGCACCACACAAGTAGCACCACTAGACTGGCCAGAAACAGAAATCATCTTATTGACTGAAGAGGAAGAAAATCAACTCAAAGAAGTCCCTGACACATTATGGTCTAAAAGTCCCACTGATGTAGGTCTACTCTAATCCATTGCTCCCGTTCAAATAACTGCTAAATCACATTTTAGACCCACAGTAAGACAATATCCCCTCTCTGCAGAAGCAGAGTTAGGAATTCAACCAGTAATTGAGGAATTACTAACAACAGATGTCATAAGAAAATGTCCTGATTCACCATGTAACACACCAATTTGGCCAGTTAAAAAGGCTGATGGAAAAAGCTGGCATATGGTTCAAGATTTGAGAATGGTGAATTCAGCTGTCCAGACCAGAGCACCTAATGTGCCTGATCCACACACTCTGTTAAACTCTCTGAGTCCCACTAGGAAGTTTTTCACAGTAGTGGACCTCAGTAATGCATTTTTTAGCATTCCAATACACCCAGATTCACAATTTTGGTTTGCTTTTACTTATAAACATGTAAAATAACCATAGCCTGAGTTTTGGACCTATTAGAACTTTATATGAGAAACAAACTAACAAACCAAGGTTTAACACCTTTTGAAATCATTTATGGCAGACCTTACAGGACTATTTTCCCTGCTTGGGACAATAAAGTTACCTTACCTTACCTTACCTTACCTTACTTCTAGTCGCGCCTGATTTGAAAAAAGCAGTCTAAGAACTCACTTTAGCTGATTACATGAGGAAAATTATCCTAGTCAAAGAAGTGCAAAGCACACACAATCGCCTACCTTTCCTTTTGTTTTGCAGGACCCTGAAACCTGCTGACCACATCCACAGCTGTGAAAATCGCTGAGAGACCCTCGTTGATACACATCTCACACTGCAAATTGCAAAGGCAATTAAGGGACTAGACATGGGACAGTGGGGAAGTTCTGGACTACAAAGGGCAGAATGACCAACAGGGCTTCTGATGTCAAACCCAGCAGAAAAGCATCCCTGTCTCCTAGCGGTCAAACCTCCATTTAGGTGGGCTAGTCCTCTTAATTGTCTCTATCCAACATGCAGTCTGGCTCCTCTCCCTGCTGCTTTTCCCTCACATCTGATGACGCCCAGACATCAAAGGAGGTTTGGTGGACTTTGGAAAACATCACAGACATCATTGCCGAGATGTCCAACCAGCTGACCAACGATCCAGAAAATCTGGCGATGAGGACCATGCTAATGCAACATCGCGCAGCTCTGGACACTATTTGCGTTTGAAGGTGAACTTTGTACTATAATCGGAAAGCAGTAATGGACAGTGGGATCTCATGGGCTGGCTGAGAACTGGCAGTTGTTATCAGGTTATTTTAAAAATAACTATGCCATTCATTGTAATTTTGATATTTTTCTGCATTTTTGTTAGTTGTGTTCTCCCATGTATAAAACAAATGATGAATAAGATGATAACTAACACAATGGTCCAATACTCTCTTCTTAATCAGAGGCTTGAAGATGATGACAGAAATGAAGAAGAAGATGTGGTGTAAAACCTTTTTATGACTCCATTAATCTAAACTACTGCTCAGGTAGTGATTAATTGGATGATGTCTAGGTGAAGCCCACATTAATATCATTTTGAAATTGCTACTTATTTTTGCAATTTCTTTGTTGAATGTCTTATTACATTTCTTGAATGTGGGATGCTACTTATTTTTGCAACATTTTGTTGTCTGGTTTTTATGATTCGTATATTTTTACATTATTAGAGTTGTTACCTATTTTACAACTTTTTGTTGTTCGTGATCACTTTTAAAAAACACATTTCAGGGGGGAAATGATAGGGAAAAATAATAATGTTGTATTATTATTTTCTTAGGGTATATTTCTTTATCACATAGTTTAAATGTACTTTTTAAATGTCACTTGGTTTCACCATATGTTCCTTTGTATACACCCTGTTCTTTTAAGATGCTAATGAAGTTTGACCAAATAAAGAGAGACTGCAGTGGGAGGGCCCTTTGAGACCAGGTGACAGAGCTGTGTGATCAGGACATAGAGCTGGGAGGCTGTCTGAGAAGCTGAGAGGAGAACAGACAAACGGTCAACCAGAGTATCTTCCTGGTCTCCCCCTGCAGAACTTTACTTATTTCATCTCCCACTGCAGAGTTCATTTCACTTCAATTTCTCTCCGACCCCTGTGTGTGATTTTTTCTAGGTTAAACCACTATTTTTTACCCTAACACTTATTGTAATATGGGTGCAGTCAATTGCGCCAATTATGTTTGGGAACCCGGACATTGCTGCAAATTGCATCTTAATTTCGGCCTGCTCCCCCACAGTATATGGAAACGTGATGTATCGCCTGCTCATCTTAATGATCCCATTCAAGACTGCTGGCATTATTGCGCTCAGGGACGGCAGGTGATTCAATTTATTAATTGGCACACAGTCCCGGCCCTTTTATCTGAGTTTAAGGTTTTGAGATAAATTGTACGTATCTATTTTAATATTGAAAAATGTTTTTAGAAGAGCTATAGCTTACTGCTAAGCTACAATATAGATATCATTGCTTGTTTGGATGTTTATGATAAAATGAATCCATAATTCTGGTGTGAGGTGAAATGATATGCGTGAGAGGAGTAATATACAGTCTGGCTGCAGTTCACCACCTCACCAACTGCGTCATCGATTCCCTCGTCTACAAAATGTCCGTACTACGGGTCAGAGTTGGCATACAGGTGCGCAAGTTTTCCCGTCAAGTCTATTTTTTATAAATCACAACTTTTGCTTTGGAAGTGGCATACGCCAGTTTCAGGCCCCGTTTTGTGCGTACGCAATGTTTATAAATGAGACCCCTGGTCTTGTTGGATCGCAGTGCTGCTTTTGACACAGTCGATCGTAAAATTATCTTAGAAAGGTTTGAAAATGTTGTAGGTATCAAGGGACCAGCAATAGGCTGGTTTAAATCATATCTGTCTGACAGATTCCAGTTTGTTCATGTTAATGATAAATCTTCTTCACACTCAAGGGTTACTTGTGGAGTGCCACAGAACCACAGAACTATTAAAAAAGAAACTGCTAAGTCAATCTCTTTATCTGGATGGCATTGATTTGGCCTCTGGTAATAATGTAAAGAACCTTGGTGTAATTTTTTACCAAGACGGGTTTCTAAGGTTTCTTTCTTTCACGTCTGGACTTGGATTCTTAGAGTTGTTAGGATTTTTGCAGATTTTCCTGTGCTTAGATCTTTGCAGATTCTTTGAGACTTTGACTCTTAGATTTTGGCAGACTTTGGATGAGACTGTGTTTTAGACTTAGTTCGGTTTTTTAGCTTTTGCTGTTGCAAGCTTTTGAACTTTGTGTTGTAATCCCTTTTGAGTTAAGATTAAAACTTTTTATATTTACCTTCTTTTTCTAAGCAAGTTTTTTTTAAAGGGTATTAACTTAATTCTGTAAGAAAGTCTCATAAAGAGCCCCTGCTTGGGGTCTCTAATAAGAGTGCGGCCTGGGGGTTGATTGGCATTCCAGCTTCCGACTTATCAAACGGCAGTGCTAGCAGTGATTAGTGGTCACGGGGGGGCAGGAATTCTCAAATTCGGGGACAAGTGGACAGAAGAGCTGCTTGACTTGTGGGCCTGGCTGTGTGTTCAGGTGGCAAGACGCCCACCCTGCGACGTAGTTAGCCTGCATCCCATAACTGTGACACCGGATTGGTAAGTCCAGCATCTTAAATTTGCTCAACTCTGCGCGGGCCCCGGTTCTGAGGAGATTTGCAGGCATCTGTCTTCACATTGTGACGGTGAGATTGATGTCTGGGTCTCCATAATCAGCTTGGGAGGCGCGGAGCAGCCATAACACCCGCCTTAGAGCTCCTCAGTGGACTCTCCTTAAACGAAACATCTGTGATGAATAGAAGCATGGTTATATAGAAGGTTGTTAGGTCATCTTTAAAGTTCAAGTGACACGAATTGGACAATCTCTGAAGAGATCAATCAGATGAGCAGAACTCAGGGAAGTTTCTTGGCTCCATCTATTGTATCTGCATATATATATATATATATATATATATAAGAATAAATGTATGTGGTAGTTAGAATGTTGTGAGACTAGACTGTTTACAGTATCCGGATCTGAAACGAGTCGTAGCAAACTGTATAAGTAATCAGTCAGACTGAACTGGGCTGTAGTGGATGCCCATCATTGGAGGTCACCGGTATGGGCCAGTGCAGTAGGTCCAATGGGAGTTGGAGTTCTTTCGCCAGCTGGATGGAAAAAAAGTTGTCTGTATCATTGGTGTCAAGCAGCGTAGAAAATGTCCACTGTGGATTGCGGTGGAAGAGTTGAACAGAAAGGAGGAAGCGGCTCGGGATGGTAACACCAAGCGAAACTCATCAAGTTTTCACCTGGCAAGCTCTTTTCCCTGTCGAATCAGGCACTGCTGCAGATGATGGGATGGCGCACCACACTAGGCACATAAACCCCCTCGTTGCCATTGCTCCCATTCCTCGGGAGACAGGTGCCCGAGCTGCATCAGTTCCAAATGATCCTCCGCATTGGAGTGGGAAGGGCTGATGCTGGTTTCAGAGTGGTGGCGCAGGAAGCATTGATGCATTGGGGAATGAGCAGATGTCTTGTGATGACTCATTACTCTGTGGTCAATCTCCAGAGCCAAGGTCACAGTCGGGTCAAGGGTCTTTGGAGCCTGCCTGCTGACCATCTTTTTCTGGATGTAGTCGGCCAGACCTTCCAAGAAGACCTCAGTGTGTAGTCGGCCCAAGTCAGCTGGGCAGCCACGGTGTGGAACTGGAACTCAGTTTCACTGGTGAAGATGAAGGAGCTGACCCACTGCGCCGACTTCGCTGCTGGGCAGATGAAGGTCTTGTGGATTACAGCAACAAACTGTACATAATCATTGCACCAGGCCAACTTCTGATTGTGTAGGGTGGCGGTCCATTCTTTTTCTCTCCCGGACAGCAGGGAATTGAGAAAAGCCACTCTAAGTGCAGAGGAGGAACACATTCACGGCTGGCACTCGAAAATTATTTACAGGGTCTCTAGCAACCCATTCGGCTTTCCATCAGTCCTGTTGTACTTGTCAGGAAGGCAGATGCAGGCACGGCTACAGAGGATGGTGGCTGTTGGAGGGTGTTAACCAGGCTGGCTAGCCTTATATGTGCCTCGGAGATCATGTCTAACTAGGAGCCTAAACAGTCAGCTAGAATCAGAATCAGAATCAGCTTTAATGGCCAAGTATGACACATACAAGAATGATGCATACAAGGAATTTACAGATACAGTACAACCTGTCCAAGATCATTACAAACAACAACAACAACAAACAGATCCAGGTCACTGTTGGGCATGCAGCCACCGAGCGGCGTTCCCGTTTATGAAACATAGAGAAGTACACATCTGGGGAGGGGAGGGTTCCACGGTGAGGGGAAAAAAAACGCTCACCTGTGTTGTGGGTCCGTACAGCACTCACAACGCAGGTAATTGAAAAAACCACACCAACAAACATTTAAGCACATATTCAGACATTAACAATGACACATCAGGAGGGATGGGCAGGTATGAGCTCCAGTCCACAGGTTAACGCGCTGCCATCGAGGCGCGCTGTTATCCAGCTTCCTGTTGCAGGAGAGAAATTGAGGAGACAGCGAGACGGTGTATGTGAATGTAAGTGTGTGTAACCATGTCAGTGTGTGCATCAGTAGATGCAGGTGTACGGGGGAGAGGAGACTCTGTTGACATTCTTCTCAGGGACATTTGATTAGGACCAGGTTGAAGGTCTTCATGGGAGCCAAATTATAAATTGTTTGGATTGCAGGGAGAGATCAAATATTCCTTTCTGCCCCTTCCGTCTGTCAGTGGTTTCTTTTGTAGTCTAATTCAGCCAAATTGTAGTTCAAATTAAAGTTCAAACCGACAGTACCGACAGTTTCACCAAGTCCGATGACAAATTGCAGATGAGTCCCAGAGCGCCGGCCAGATCGCCTCTTACAGCGTCTGTTCTGCGTCCCAGCTCCCCCAGCATTTGGTTCTGAGTCCCATCAGTACGAATCAACGCATCCAGCTGTTCCTTCAGCCGTCCAATCGCTTCCAGAACAGTGACCAATCTCGACTGTGTTTCAGATCTTTGTTGCTCCATTTTTCGGTAGTTCCAGTAACTGCCCATTCCAATCAGCAGAAACCTGATCACCATGATTGACACCCCGGTTGACCCTTACCGGTGCTTCGTAGAGTTGAGTAGATTTTATCAATAGCATTCAGAGACCAGCTGACCATTTCCATCTTCGCTTATTCAGTTTGGTTTCGGAGAAAATTGCCAAAAGATACTCCAGATAGAGGCACAGGAGACAGAGAGCTGTGGGATAAGACACAGGAGGAGGAGGGAGGGAAAAAAGCGACCGTCCTCGCTGAGAGCTGAGCAGAACTAGACACCAGAGGTGAGCCACCTCAGATCGGAGCGTCTCTACCTCTGCTGGAACACTCACGTGAGGCTCAGTCTTCCTTTCAGGCAGATTAGGACGGGAAGCTTGGAGTATTCCACACGCAGAAAGCAAGGACGCTGGAGGACTGGTGATGGTCAGGATGGAGAAACAGGATGGAGGCTGATCACCACGGTGGGTTCCTTTAGCTGAGCTGACAGGCTTAATTCTTGGTCTGGACTGATGAGTGGATGTGTTTAATATGGATCTAGAGGTAATTGTCATGAGTAGAAACAATGACTGAGCAAGGATGAGAAGAATGAAGGGTTTTTTAATCCTGGAGGAACAGGATCCAGTCAATGGCTGGTGAGAAGACCATCAGGCACAGCTGCTCCAAGTGGAGACTGATGGCTTCTTGACTAAATTTACATGCAAATCTAAATTGAGCTTTTAGCTGTAATTGGACTAATGGCTTAGCAGAGTTGAGGGACAAATACCAGTTTACATGTCACTCAAAAAATCGGATTATTGAATGAACTGCTTTCCACTCTGTAACGCTAGATGTTGACATGGACTTTTAACGTTGATATTCTTCCATTGGACGAGAGTCACAAAGATAGTAAACAGATGCTAAAGTCAGTGAAGCAGAGGGAGTAAAACCAGGAAATGCCGAATGAACAAAGAAATGGACAACAAAAACACTGAGCACACACTGAGCAAACATAATGAGCACAATATTGCGTGCATGAAAAAAAAAAATGTTTTGTCCGTCATTTGCGGTTGATCCACTAAGATTGCATGTGTAATTCATAACAAGCATAAAAGCAGTATTAAAATCAGAATTTTCCTGCTGGTACTCTGTGCCAGCTTCTCTACTCACTCCACTTCACCACAGCTAAACAAGGAGCAATAACTGCAATGGATTTATGAGAATAGAATAGAATGGTAAGGGCAGCAAAGCGGCAGGACATACAAGCATTGACTCAGACTCAGAAGTGGAAAGATATAAGAAAACAACATAATGCAGATGCATTTTTTTGGGGGGGAAAGGGGGAAACAACTAAACATATTAAGTGTATGGCTGTTAAAGAGTTAATTACTATTAGGCCTCCCTTTTAAGGTCTATTCGGGGATTTTGGAGAGGAGGGTCTGACGGATAGTCGAACCTCGGATCCATGAGGAACATTGTGGTTTTCGTTCTGGCCGTGGAACACTGGACCAGCTCTACACCCTCGGCAGGGTCCTGGAGGGTGCGTGGGAGTTTGCCCAACCGGTCTACATGTGCATTGTGGATTTGGAGAAGGCGTTCAACCGAGTCCCTCGGAGTGTCCTTTGCGGGGTACTCCGGGAGTATGGGGTACCAGGCCCTTTAATACGGGCTATTAGGTCCCTGTATGAACGGTGTCAGAGTCTGGTTCACATTGCCGGCAGTAAGTCGGATACATTTCCGGTGAGAGTTGGACCCCGCCAAGGTTGCCCTTTGTCAGCGGTCCTGTTCATAAGGTTTATGGACAGGATTTCTAGGTGCAGCCCAGGTGTGGAAGGGATCCGTTTTGGTGACCTCAGGATCGGGTCTCTGCTTTTCGCAGATGATGTTGTCTTGTTGTTTTCATCTGAACGTGAGCTACGGCTCTCATTGGAGCGGTTCGCAGCAGAGTGTGAAGCGGCTGGGATGAGAATCAGCACCTCCAAATCCGAGACCATGGTCTTGAGCTGGAAAAGGGTAGAGTGCCTTCTCCTTGTCGGGGATGAGGTCCTTTCTCAAGTGGAGGAGTTAAGGTATCTGGGGGTCTTGTTCACGAAAGAGGGAAAAATGGAGCGGGAGATCGATGGACGGATTGGTAAGGCGTCTCCAGTTATGCGGGCGCTGTACTTGTCTGTCGTGGTGAAGAGAGAGCTGAGCCGAAAGACAAAGCTCTCGATTTACCGGTCGATCTACGTTCCTACCCTCATCTATGGTCACGAACGCTGGGTGGTGACCGAAAGAACGAGATTGCGGATACAGGTGGCTGAAATGAGTTTCCTCCGTAGGGTGGCTGGGCTCTCCCTTAGAGATAGGTGAGAAGCTCGGTCATCTGGAGGGGGCTCAGAGTAGAGCCGCTACTCCTCCACATCGAGAGGAGCCAGTTGAGTGGCCGGGGAGAGGGAAGTATGGGTCTCTTTGCTTAGGCTACTGCACCCGTGACCCGACCCCGGATAAGCGGAAGATAATGGATGGATGGATGAGCTAAAATATCTTGAAGTCAGTAATAATCCTAAAGTGTGAGGTGTACATGTGTTGTTTTCTGCTCCATGCAGAGAGCTTATTCCCGAGTCAGACTGATTAAAGTTGCAGCATGCCCAAATCAAGTTCGCTAAGATGTCAATATTCTACTAAAGTTCTTGAAATGCACAACACTTTAGCATGGCCACTATTAAATGTCAAGTTGCAGTAGAACAATTTTTTATCTTGAAAATATGTAATCTGAAAAATATTGTAAATAGATAAATTTTGTTTTTACAATTTCATATAAGTAGCCTAATTGTCATTGTGGTATCGTACATGTTTACTACACTTTATTAATTTAAATCCTGGAAGATTAGTAACCACTAACCAGGATCCATGATTATCACAAGTCAATTTGCACTCAGTGCTTCTGTGTGCTGAGCATCCGTTTAATGGTCATTAGTGTTAATTATATTCAATTAACTTTTCTTGTAAAGTACCTTGAGACTACATCTGTTGTGAATCGCCGCCATATAAATTAACTGCATTGAATTAATTACTCTTAGTTTATATTCTGTGTAAATGGCATTTTTTGTTTGTCAGTAATACATGCGGTAAATGTGGTGGCGCAAAGTTAAGAAATGCCTTTCAGAGGCAGTGAAAAGATGCTAAAACAGCCTGTGCAAAAAGTTTGATGCTTAGCATATCACACTGCACCTGGAACACCTACTTATTTGCCTGTTCTCGCAGTACTTTGTGTCTTCTGACAGCCAAGGGTTCTATAAGGTTCTAAAAGATAATGTGATTTCCTCCATTAGCATTATATCAGATTTCAGTCACACTAAGGCAATAATTTGAAATTCTCCTGCTGTATGTAAATGTGCTTTACATGTTTTACACATATTAAAATCTGGATTTAGGTCCACTTCTTTTTAATCTATATATTTTACCCTTGGCAGCCATTTTTAGAAAACACCGGGTGAATTATCAGCTCTACGCTGATGATTGTCAGCTTTATGTGGCCTTAAAAACTCCTGACCCTTTGCAACCACTGACTGACTGCTTGAGTGAAATCAGGTCCTGGCTCTCAGCGAACTTCCTCCACCTGAACAGCTCCAAATTGGAGGCTATTTTCTTTGCCCCCTGCTCTCCCGCTGCTGCGGAGCCATCATTGCCCCCTTCATTGTCTGCATTGGTAAAGCCTACAAGAAATAATCTGGCGGTCACTCTGGATGCCTTTCTTAAAATGGATGTGCAGATAAATCAAGTAGTCAGGTCATGTTTCTTTCATCTCCGACGGCTTGCCAAGCTAAAATCAGTCCAGAATAAAAAAGATCTCCAGTCAGTTGTCCATGCTTTTGTAATGTCTCGTCTGGACTATGCTAATGCTCTCTTATATGGTGTTCCCTCCTCTTCAGTGATGCGGCTCCAACTGGTACAAAACGCCGCCGCTAGGTTTCTGACGGGCACAGAACGGCGGCAGCACATCACCCCTGTCTTGGCTAATTTACACTGGCTTCCAGTGAGATTTCGCATTAAGTTTAAAATTCTCCTGCTAGTCTATAAATCAATGCACGAAATGGCCCCCTCTTATTTGGCACAGCTTTTAAGCCCTTACGTTCCGGCGCGAACCTTGAGGTCATCTGAACAGCACCTTCTGCTTGTTCCTCCTGCCCGCTATAAGGCCCATGGGGAACGGGCTTTTTCAGTTTGTGCTCCTAAGCTCTGGAACCAACTCCCCCTGACGGTCCGACTCGCCCCGTCCCTCCCCATTTTTACAGTTCGTCTTAAGACATATTTTTATTCCCAAGCCTTCTCGGTAAGGTCGGTTTAACCCCTGTGAGATCTTGTCTGTTTGTTTTTACCATTTTTACTTGTTTTAGCTATTTTATGCTGCTGTAAATTCTTTGGTATTTTATTGTCTTGTACAGCACTTTGCTTGGCGTTGTCGCTGTTTAAATGTGCTTTATAAATAAAGGATGATGATGATGATGATAATGGATTCAATTTTCCAATAAATCTGACCATTGGCTACTAGGCTACGGGTCTCTTCAGATGATGTCTAACATCGGGATGGAAATTTTTTTCCCCCATGAACGTTTGCAGGTGCTTTTACAAATATCTTTTTTTTTCTCCGTTTTAATCTTTACTTTAGAACAGTTAATATAGGATAGGAATAGGATCAAGCTGCTCAAAGTTTAAACAGGTTTGTTATGATCCATAGCTCTCTGTCCTGCATGAATTCAACTTGGGACCGTTTCTTTTAGAACATTCTCATCTGTTCTGATTTGTTGAATTTCAGCTTCCTCTGACTGAAAATAAATGTCAAAATGGCTTTGGGATCTTTAATCATTGTTTACGTTCTTATTTCCCTGAGAGAAAACTCCATATCTTTATCCTTTGAAGCCACTGCTTGCCATTCTGATCTGCACTCAATCCAGATTAAGCCAATAACAACGCCCTCAAAAATCCATAAATCACTTGCCATCTGGCATCTCAAGCGATCATCTCCCTTCCCAGATGTCTTAATCAGTTTCCTTCAATCATCTGTTCCTTCCATTAGCCGCCTCCAAGTCACAACTGAGAGGTATTCCAAGAGGCAGAATAATAAAACAATAATATAATCAAACAAATGACCATGCAAACACCTTATGCCTAAGGACAATTTTGAGAAACAAATTAACTTAACCCCTAATAGTCATGTTTTTGGACTGTGGGAGGAAGCCAGAGAGAAGTCACACATGCATGGAGAACATGTAACCTCCATGCAGAAAGTCCCTAGGTCAGGATTTGAACCCACGATCTTCTTGTTGCAAGGCAGCCGTGCTACGAAATGCATCACCGTGCACTGATTGAGGTGTGCTCTCTATCAAAACGGTTTGTGGGTTTTATCCCTTGGTATGAAATAAGATCAAGGCTAAACAATACAGAGCTATTTCCTTGTTGAGGTTTACCCTGCCAACAGCAACACATATTTTAATAATATATGTTTTTGAATAATTCCAAATGTATGGCTACAGATTTGACTGCAAAGGAAGACGGTGTGAAGTGTAAGATATGTTAAACAAGCTGCAGTAATCCACGATAGGTTGGACAAGACAGAGATGGTGATCTCCTGAAGAACAACCTTCCCTTTAAAGAGTAACTAAACCCCAGAGCATTTTTTGACATTTTCGTGTTAACTTGTTAAATTCTAAATTTTTTGGTTTAAAAACGTCTTAGTGCTGCCGCCCGTGGTCAATATGTGGTGCTGCATTTGAATTTTGTGATTGTCTGAGAGCCGTACATCTTTTCCATTGGCTACGTCAGTCATGGTCTCGCAGAGAAGCCCTCCCTCTCTCAGACACACTAGCCACGCCCTGTGACGAGTTGAAACTGCTTATCTTATGTGCTACGTGAACATCAATGCTGAGAGAAACAGAAAGCTAAAATCTATATATCGCACCTTGGAGGTCCATAACCTCTAAGTGGTTTAAAGCCATAAGTTATAACCTATATGTTATAAACACACCGTGAATAAGGAATCAAAAGCTGAGGTAGTTCCCTCTGAAGCTACTTAGCATCGATGCTAGCACTAGGCTCTCTGTGCTTGCTTAATACTATACGTGATGCCAGCTTCAGGCAGCACTGACTCAGCGCCCTGAGCCAACAGCTCGAACTGATACGCCGTTTGGCCTCTGGCCTCCATAAAGCCTCTCTTTACTTCTGGTGGACAGCAGAGAAGAGATATCATGATTTCTCCCTTTTTTGGAGGTAAAAAAGAAAAGGCTTTATGGAGCTCAGTGGTATCAGCCATGCTCGTATTGTTGGCTTTAATGAATCTTCTCCACATTAAGCCACTGTCAGAAACAACACTGCAATTGAAGACACTGAACTTAAACAGCTTAATAAGTCTACAACAATGCAAGAACGCAAGGCTCTGTGCCAGTTCTTCACAACAAGCTGTACTTTACTTGTTTCATTTATTTACAGTTCAAACGGAAATATTTAATGGTGATACTTTTACTGAAGGCCTCAAGTTGGTTAAATATGTCTGAACTATAGTTACAGTGATGTGAAACAGCGTCTGTCTCCTCTCTGATTTTTTTTTTTACAAGTAAACACAGAATGCAGTTTTTAAATGTTTTTTATTAAATGAAATTAATTGAATTGAAACATTTTTTCTTGTAAACCACTCTCAGATATCTGTTGTGAATCAGGGCTATATAAATAAGCTGAATTCATTTGAACATTCATAAAAAACAATCCAAATCACATGACCTGTGACAAAACAATTTCCCCCCAACCCCCAAACCCACCCTGACTCTTCCAAAAGGTCACAGACCCTACATCAACATCCAGAGAACTTAAAGCCTCATTTATCTCAGCTTAGGTCAGAGATCATGACTCTACCGTACCAAAGAGACTGGAGAAAAAATGGCCTGAATGTCAAGTTCCAAGATGAAAAACACTGCTGAGCAGAAAGAACATTAAGTCTTGTCTCAATTTTACCAGAAAACATCTTGTTGATCCGCAAGACTTCTGGGGAAATCCTTTGTGGACTGACAAGACAAAAGCCCAACTTTTCGGAAGGTGTGTTTTATTACATCTGGCAGAAACGTAACACCACATTTCAGAAAAAAAACATCATATCAACAGTAAAACATGGGGAAGGTAGTGTGATGATGGGTCTTTTTTGCTGCTTCTGGACCTGAAAGACTTGCTGAGATAAATGGAACTATGAATTCTACTGTCTACCAAAACATCTGTTGGTGACCCTAAACTGAAACCAAAAAGGGTTCTGAAGCAGGACAATAATCCAAAACACACCAGCAAGTCCCCCTTTGATTGGCTAAAGAAAAAAAAGAACATTTGCAGAATTATTTGTTTGCTCTTTGACAAGTGTAAAAAAAAATTATGATCTGAAACATTTAAGTGATACAATAATGCAACAAAAAAATAAGAAATCAAGAAAGAGGCAAACACTTTTCCAGATCGTTATATGTTCGAGTCAATTAACGATCAACAGATCGTTGTCTACGTTGAAGTTGGGAATTAATTCTTAGTTGTCTTATCTTGTTATAGAATTAGCAGTGGGGATGGGGATTTTGTGTGGTTGTCACTTCATACATTTGCAGTGTATCATCACGCAGATTTTTGTGGAGCCGGAGACCAGCAAAAAGAGATTGTCAAGCATCTTTACGGACAGTTTTTCTTATTTTTTAATGTATTCTCTTATGTCAAGACATCTTTTCAAGGACATGTTCACTAGGTCTATTGACAGATTTTTTTTAGCTCATTAAAAGCAAAATATATCTTGTATTGATTTTTTTTTTAACTTGTTCTAGAGTAGCCTTTTTCCAGTGAGAGGAACGATCTGCTGTAGGTCTGTTTATGGTTCTTTTATGCCCCTTTCCTACTAGGGCCAGCTCCACCCGGAATCGTCGGTGGGTAAAGCTGGCTGAATAGTAACTGAATAGTAACTATTAGTAACTTATTTTAATCTGGAAATTTTATTTCAGGGTTCTGTGAGTGTATTTAGCTTAAAGTAACAGGTGATGTTGGAGCTGGGTTCTATATCTTTTTGGTTCTGTATAGTATTGTATATATAAGTGATGTATATATAAGTTTGGTTCTGTATATTACTGTATATACGTATAAGTGATATGGAGCAGATATACATGTATGTAAAAAACTAATCATACACTTTGTTTATTTTCTTTTACTCTATATTAAACTATAATCACACCCAATCATCCTTCAGTCAGGTCCCAGGTAAGATATGTTCTCCATTCTTGAATCACAAACCCAGCCGCAGAAAATTCTCTCTCTGGCAGCATTCGATTCCACAAGGTTTGGAAATATTCCGGCATGTTGTTCACTAAAGTGAAAGTATGAAATAGCCCTCCACGAAATTCCTCAAAATTACTATTACATAAAAAGGAGACTCAAGTTCTGAGTAACTGATCAGAACATGAGATCAGCTCCTTTGGCACAGATAATTGTATTTAAAATTATTTACTCAGACAAAAATATAAAGATATCTGTGCTTCCAGTGACAATAAATGTGCTTATGGTTGAAATGCTGTACAACTGATGTCCAAATGGCTCAGCAGATATAGAAAATAACATCAGAACAACAAAGCTTGTGTACAGACAATTGGTCTCACTTTATAATAATAATAATAATAATAATATCTTTATTTATAGAGCGCATTCAGTCAAAGCGCTGAACATCAGTGACATAAAATTCAACAGTTTTAAAACAATATAAAACAATGATCAAATGGCAGTTAAAAACATTGATAAAAAGTAAAAATGAATAATTTAAGATACATAGGATAATGTAAACAAGTGAGTCTTCAGCTTCAGCTTTAAACACCTCAATCGATCCTGCCTGCCTGATGTCATAATGTCATTTATTCCTCAGAAATAGAGCACGGAAGGAGAATGCACGTTTCCCAAGTCTTTTTCTTTTCACTTTTGGTACTAATAATAGTCTGGAACCTTGAGACCTAATAAGACGGGTGGATCATATGGATGTAGAAGTTCACAGAGATGGGCTAGAGCTAGGCCATGTAGAGCCTTAAAGGTAAGTAATAAAACTTTAAAATCTGCTCGAAAATGACAGGGGAGCCAGTGTAGAGCCTTCAGCACTTGTGTAATATGCTCATCTTTTCTGGCACCCATCAGAATACAAGCAGCTGCATTTTCAACCATCTGGAGCCCTCTAAAACTTTTCCTAGGTAGCCCCGAGAACAAAGCATTGCAGTAATCAATGCGTGAGGACACAAAAGCATGAATAAGGATCTCAGCATTTTCGGTAAATAAAATCCGTCTGATTTTGGAAATATTTCTCAGATGGTAAAAGGCTGCTTTTGTTGTTTCTTTCAAATGAGGCTCAAAAGAGAGCACTGGGTCAAACCATACACCCAAGTTTTTGACCTTGTCCCTACAGGTGATGAGACAGCCATTGAGTTTCAGGGACAAATTGCGAGACAGATGCAGGAATTTCTGCGGTCCAATAACCATCAACTCGGTCTTGTTGGAATTTAGCAGTAGGGAATTTTTTGACAACCAACCCCTGACTGCAGATAGAACTACCTCATTTCTAGTCATATCAGCACTTTGTCCAATCGCTAAAGGCACGTAAAGCTGCAGATCATCTGGATAGCAATGAAAGGCTTTATTAAAAGATCGCAAAAGTTGACCGAGAGACAACAGATAAAATATAAAAAGCAGTGACCCAAGTACAGATCCCTGGGGGACCCCTTGCCTCATGGTACAGGTTGCAGAGAGATCATTTTTAAAACTAAAACTCTGGGATCTACTATACAAGTAAGATCTCATCCATAAGAGTTCATTACCCTCAATTCTAAAATAGTGCTCAAGCCTATCCAGCAGAGTCCCGTGATTAACCATATCAGAGGCCGCACCTAAATCTAAAAGTAGCAATGCAGAGGTCTGATCATTGTCGGCATTCCCCAAATATAATTTACCACTTTGACCAAGGCAGTTTCTGTAGAGTGGTGAGACCTAAAAGCCGACTGAAAGGGCTCAAACAAATTATTCGAGGACAAGTGTTCAGTAAGATGCTTAGAAACCACCTTCTCAAACACTAAGGTCCAAGGACTGGCCACAGTTCTTTAATAACCCATCCTGGCATTGGGTCCAGTAAGCAGGTTGTACTCCGAGCTGAGCTATCAACCTTGGTTAGTTCAGAAAGGGAAATGGTTTTAAAAGCAGAAAAAACAGCAGCTGTAGACAAATGCAGCTGACTGGTCTAGAGCTGCAGATTTAGCTATTGGATTAACAAGCAAGGTGGTAACTTGGTACTTTAACATGATCTGGGGATTTTTGTCTATGTCTAGGGAATTTTTGGTTAAAATATGCTTTTTTTATTTAGTTAAATTGTTTGTCCTTGGCAAAGTACCCAGAAGTTTTAATCAAGTAAGAGTAAAAAAGTGTGTAAGAGTAGTACTCCTAAAATATGTTTCATTCTTCAAAAAACTACTCGGGTAAATGTAACTAGTTAGTCCTACTTGAAATTAACTCAGGATATAATGCTCTAGTGATGTTGGATTTTATAATAAATTTGACTGTCTCGATTAAAAGACAGGACTGGCATCCAGGGAGCGACCTTGAGCTGGTTTACCTCTTACTTTCATGAAAGGTGTTATCATGTTATGTTGGTTGACAGTGTATCACATTCGACAACTCTTCCATGTGGTGTCCCCTAAGGCTTTATCCCTGGGCCTCTTCATCAACTTTATCAACTTTCACTTTCATCAATAGAAAGTGCTCTTTCATCAGTTCCTTTTGTTCTTTTTGTGTCTCTTCACTGTCTTTTCAAACCCCCAGACGGTTGTGGCAGATGACCGCTTGTACTGAGCCAGGTTCTGGTTCTGCTGAAGGTTTCTTCCTGTTAAAGGGGAGTTTTTCCTCTCCACTGTCACTACATGCTTGCTCAGTATGAGGGATTACTGAAAGATTGCTGTGGTTGGAGTCTGCATGTTCAGAGCACAACCTCTTGTCAATGACTCAATGCAATCTGCTGGGATTCCTTACATAGAACATTTTTAACTGATTGGAATGTTTGTACAATTGTACAGCAGCTGGAATGGAACTTCTGTAATCCACGCAGCCAAACAGGCATTTTCACATAGAAAGTAAAAAATCCAATAAAAAAGTGTTTAAAGCTGCCAAAAACCAAAGCAGCCATGAGCTTTGAGAAGGAGGCGGGTGTGTTTGGAACCCTAGCAGAGGTAAGCCCTTCTGCCTGCAGGTGCGGTGCAGACACCTCAACACCCCCTTGTCTTCAGCTAGTGATGTCACTAGTTGAACGCTCTGTCGTTTTCTAGCAGAGGGAGGGGGAGCTGCTAAGAGGGCAGAATTAAGGAGGATTACTCACACATACGTGAATTAAGCTAAAAACCACTGGGGTGGTTTTTTTATGAGAAAATTGCATTACCAGATGGTTTAAAACTCCAAAAACTTGATTTTGCTTAATATAGTCCCTAAGGGGAAACGAAAACTGTTCAACTTTAAAGCATTTTAAATTTAAATATGTGCAGGTTTTTTGTGCCATATCAACTTTATAAATAGGTATGGGGATAGCATACAATTTTGAACTTTATTTTCATAACAGCTTTATTTAATTCAAAATACCTTAATCGTTCTTTTGTGAGAATTTTTGTGTTTCATTAGTTTCGAAAAAGATTTAATTATTTTTTTCAAAATGCATTTTGTACAAACATTTTTTTTCCAATGGCATTCTTAACCTTATTTAAGTCGTTCTGCTGCAATATATCTGGAAAGTGAGCATGCTCATAAGCAATTATCATATATGTCATTTTAAAGAAAAAAAAATACTATATCACAATAGATATTGTTACCACACATGCTTTAGATTATATTTCAATCTAGATATTTGAGGCCATATCACCCAGCCCTATCTTGTGGTATACATAAAGTCCTTTTGTTAAAGTTTTGTTAAAGTTCCACTGGCATCCTTAGAGCAATCAGACTGAAGGCCTCAGACTGAAGCAAGCTCCTGGGCTGAAGATCAACACCCGCCCACCTCTGATTCCTAAGTCTCAGCATCTCATTTTAAAAACACATCAGCTCTCCAGATGCAACAAATGCCTTACTCCACATGATGTGGACCCTTCTCTCCTTGTGCCTATGCTCACCTTTCCCTCAGACGGCAATAAAAAGTTCATCTGACAGCGTCTAAAAATTAGCCTTTAAATTAGTTTGAAGAACTGGATTAACTGATTCAGATGTTGCATCTACTTCTATCTTAAAGACGTTTTTTAGTCTTTTTAACTATATCTATACGGAGTCAACCTGTGAAGATGTATTTCCAGCACATTGTGCGGTGAAGGCCAAGGAATGTCGTGTAGTCATCTAACGTCTGTCACCCAATCTGCTCAACTCAACGCATCAATCTCACCACTGCCTGTCAAAATGATCATCTATCCCACACTGAAAAACACCCTCCTTCTGTTTGACTCTTACTTCTGAAACATTGCACACTGTGAGGTTACCTCACAGCCAGTCAGTGCTCATCAATCACTGCCTAAATTCTGCTCTTCAATGACATGGGAATGACAATGAATTTAGAACTTTTCTCTTGAAAGTCTTTAAACAATTTAGTCTCCCAGCAGGATGGAACAGTTGCCCCATACAAGCCTCTGTAGAGGTAGTGAAAAGTTCATCATCCTGTGCTAAATGTCAGATAAATCAAAGTTCTCTGCTGAATGTGTTCTAAAACTTGCTCATCCAAGAGTTGCTGCAGCATCACAGCTTTCTGGATCCTGAGCACCTAGAACTTGGTGAGCAGTCTGGACTCTTTAGTCCAGGAGTTATCTTTTGTCAGCCAATTTCTTTTAAATTCAGTTCCTTTATATAGCACAACACTTTATATCAAGGCACTTTAGACGTCATTTCAATTTTATCATACATTGTCTTAAAAGTTTTCTATATAACCAATATACCTTAATAAAATTCACTTGAACAAAACTTGTCTGTGTCAATCAAAACAACAATAAGAATATTATATAAATTCCATTTGATAATTTCAAACGAATGGGCTACTCAAATAAAACTAAACACTTAGAGAAAGGCTTTTTGTTTTCCCCAAAAACTCAGATGGAACATTTTGTTTGTTTTGGCTGTTGAGTCATAAATTTAACTAATATCCTGCTTGCAGCTTCATATGATGACTTCATTGTATTTGTGTGGAGATGGCGTTTTCACGCTCTCTCCACGCTAGGTATGCAGTGTTGCGCATTGCGCAGTTGGGCGCTATAGAGAGGCAGATGGTGCAGGGGTCTGATGCTGGATGGAGGGAGAATAAATGCAGATGGTCCTTTGTATTTGTCTTAAAGCTATCTATTTGTAATGTCCACTCTTCTTTTAGCTACAAATTTAGAACACAACACTTTCGAATCAGAATAACGCGCAGCTCCAAAGTGAAAGTAGAACGTCTCGCTGTGCACACCTGAAGATCTGAAGTGTATGCGGCACAATGGTTAAAAAACAATGCTCCAGTTTATTAAAGATAAACAGGATGCCTGCAGAAGAAGTCATCAGTAAAGGAACATGATGTTGACTGCTGTGTGGCTCTCATCTGACCTTTGAGACAGTCAGCAGGTTCCCATCGTTTGACTCATTTAATCATCACAACGGCCTGGTTTCAACTCAGAAAACTGTGGCACGCAACCAAAATCTGTCAAGAGGAAAGCTGAAAACACCAGCACTACTTCCTCCCTTCCTCTCTCCTTCTCTCACACACACACACACATTCAGTAATCCTGTCATCGGCCCTTCCCTTGTCTCGTTGCCTCAGGGTGTTCGTGTGAGCGTGTCAGATGCTGCTAAACTTGTGTTAAACTGCTCCCTCCCCTACAGGACAACAGCAGTTATTTATCAGTGTGTCTGGGATGTCCCATGAACCAAAACCAGTCCGATATTTCCCATTCACATCCTTCATCAGCCAAAGTTAAGAAAGTGTACAAACACTGGCTTTGATTCAGGTTTTTACTGTCAAAGAAACCTGCTTTCAAATTCTGTACATCTATAAGAGCCAAACAAGTAATTCTGCTCTGTACTGCCTCCTTCTGGCCAAAATATTTCTTAGCTTTGGAGTCTTGTTAACTTCTGGCCACTTAAAGGGAACGCACTGTTTTGTTTTTTCAACCAGGGGTCTCATTTATAAAGCTTGCTTACGCACAAAACGTGGTCTGAAAACTACGTGAGCAACTTTCTACGCCAAGTTTGGGATTTATAGAAAAAACTATGGCGGAAAAATGTGCGCAACTTTAAGCACACTATGGATCTTGCTTGCACACTTTTTGGACACAGAGGACACTGACAGCGCAGCAGGACGGATACCAAAACTGTGAATTTAAGCCACATTTTCAGACTTGTAGAGCATTGCACACACAATCGAACACAACCACACAAACTTTTCCCCCGTCCCGTCTATAGGAACTGAGAATGAAAATCAGAATTTGATTAAAAACATGTTGCATTTAATTTTTATGTTCATATATATATATATATATATATGTCTTCAGATCACAGCAATTGCACATATTGGTGCATGTGTGAAGAACAAATATGCCGCAGCGTCCCAGCATAATTCTACACAATGGATGCGCTGCAACTCATTGAAGATTCTTTTTTAATATCAGGCACGCTGCTGCATCAACGCTGTGTTACCTGCAGCTCTTCCGTTTATTTTTATGAACCCAAATCAATATTTTGCATGGATGATACTTTTTAAAAGCAGTTTGGAAGCGCACTTTTTCACTAGGCTTTAAATATCTAGGAGTGCTTAAATGTATTATGTTCTATTGTGATTTAGTTTTATTTGTTTTAATTTGCTTTGATTCCAGTCTTACTGTTGCTACAAGAAATAATCATAGCCTATAATTGAAACAATATATTTAGTGTTATTTGTTTCATCCCTTGTGCTGCTACTTTGTTTTTTATTTTGAAGTTATTTTTTACTCTTGTCTTTAACAAATTTTTTTGTAACTATATTTTTGTCTTTTTATGTAAAGCCTTTGGCTGAGTAAAGCTCTATATAGATCAACATTGATTTATTGAAATAAAACAGAATTCTCTGCCTCCGCATGCCTGCAGCTGTCTTTCTCCGCCTCTCTGTTACCATAGTTACCCGTGAAACGCCCCATATTAGCCTTCTTAAGTCAATGCAGAATATTGACCAGATACTTTACTTTGACCGTTTATGGCAGAAAGTGGGTGTGTAGGAGGCGGGATATGATCCAGAAACAGCTGAGCACATTTCTATGAAGAGTCTGATTAATAAAGAGGAAACTGTGTCCAGCTGTGCGTACTGCAAGTTTGATAGATTAGAAACCTACTTGGCGTAATTAAAAAAGTTGCTGAGCTTAAGAACGGTTCCAGTGAGGATTCTATGCAAAGTTTTATAAATGAGAGCCCTGGACCTTATTTTTAGCATATATTATGTTCATTTCCTCACCCAGACAAGTTTGGAGCCACTTGGAGTCCTTGAGGAGAAGTTTAGATGCATTCATGATCAGCATATATCCACATAATCGAAGTTAATGGGGCAGCCAAAGGTCAACCTTTAATAAGGCATTATTTGCCACAAAACTCTTTCACTTCACCAATGTTTGGTTATGAAACACAAGCACTATTCCCCTGTGAGTTTGGAGCGTCTTCGAGGTGCTGCGTTTTTGTCTTCAGGGGGTTTTACAGGCCAATTTACACTAACCGGCGTTTTTGGTGATGTTGCAGCTGTAGTCTGAGCAGGTTGTCGAAAGGAAAGGTGAACTTAGTCATTTGGTAATTTTTGTTCGCAAACATGAACCATGCTGATGTCTGCAGTAGTTCTGTCTAACCGACCGCCGTAAAGCACAGAGAGAAAGTCCTGATCAGATACAGCTGGGATGGAGGACCGCAGTGATGTCATTAAAATCGCACATTAGTGTAGTTGGATTAAAATCCTATAAACACCTAAGAAGATATGGGAACCTCTGCATTTTCTTTCCCACCGTCTTGCCGTATTAAAGTTTACTTGTAAATTTCCCGTATTTTATTATCACAAGTAAATCCTCTGCCTCTCAGTTTAGAGAAGTGCGAGAGCTGCTGCATGCAGTTACAGTGGCAGGTCTGGAAAAACCAGCTCCTAGAACGGGAGCAACAATAAGATGAACTTGGTGAAGACAGAGTCACTCAAAAACAAATTAGAATACAGGTAAATATATCGGGCAAATGGGACGGTAAGTTTCCTTCCCTCCAGAGGAACTGGACGGGGCGCAGCCAGGGCTGGACTGGGAAAAAGAAAGGGCCCTGGCATTTTTGCTCAGACTGGCCCACCACAATCGGCCTGACACAACTAACCAGTACATCATCCACTGTAAACCCAAACGTTTATTCAACTTAAAAATGTTAAGTTCAAATTACTTGAATTTGCCTAATTTGTGTACATTACTTGTTAAATCTAATTATGCAGAACTTTTTCACATCTTTTTATTGTACTTGTGTTTTTAAGTCCAGTAAAATAGCTTCTACTGAAACAAATTGAGTTCTAATTACTTAAACAGCTGTCAATTATTTACATTAGAATCAGAATCAGAATCAGAATCAGAATCAGTTTATTGGCCAAGTATGTCACATACAAGGAATTTGACTCCGGCAAACTTTTTCCTCCAGTACAGAACTTGAATAAGTGAAATAAAAAAAAAAAAAAGAAAAATATGAACAAAAATAAGTAAAAATACAAATAAATATCAGATCGTAAATAATAAAGGATAATATATACACCAAGCTGGGGTTATTTTACAGTGAGTATGTACAGAAGTGCAGAGTTATAGTTTATTGTTATGTGAGTGCACTCACACACTGTGAGTGCACATTACTTAGGAATTCTAAGTAAACTGTACTTTTTACATGACCTAGCTATTAGTAATTAAGTGTTCAAGTTCAAACAACTTAATATCATCAAATTTACATTTTGCACCCTGTAAAAATATGGTTCAAGCAGTTTTACAGAGCTGCACTGATGAGAGCAAAACTGAGTGAGGCAGAGCCGAGGGAATGTTGAAACCAGCAAAGTTGTCCAGCCAACATTTGAAGCTGAATGACCGGAGTTCAGCCATAAAACGGTAAGTTAAAACCTACACTGGTAGCAAATCGACTGATGTATATAACATAATTTTAATAAGTTAGCAAAGTAGCTAAAAAGTTAGCTCACTTTGCTAACTTTCTCCGCTGATGTTAGCTACATGTTCACTGATAATCTCTGGTGATACTGGATGTTTGGCCAGAAATTGCTGTCACTTTTATGCAGAGTGTTTACTGTTTTTTTTTTAGCTAACAATTAAGGACAAGTTATAGAAGGTGCAGAACTTGGTAGAACATGTGGTGGGGAGAAAAGAGACTTTTTTTTTTAAAAGGACAAGTTGAAGTAAATCTATTGCATATTAATTAAATACAGTCTCACACTCTTTTCTATGTTTGCTGGCTAAAGCAAAAAAAATCGAGTCTGCACAGAAATTATAACAGTAATATTTCATGGCCGGCAGTTTTTTTTTTTTTTTTTTTTTTCTTATATCACCTGAAGGACCCATAGTACTCATCAAAATTGTATTAAAGAGTAAAGCGGCAGTCCGGGTTAATGCATAAAAAGATCAAATCATGATCAACTCGTTTTTAGCATTAACATATTTTTTTTATGTTTTTATATGTCTTAGGTGTTTCTACGGTGCAGCAGAGTGCTTATTAGGAGCCTGAGACAGGAGTTCAATGAGGCCCTTGACCACCAAAGTCCAGACTGGCTTATGGAAATCTTTAAGGCAAAGAAGGGTTTAGCAGGGCAGATGTTGACTGACCAGATGCAACAAACAAAGGTTAGTTTATTTTAATGTCTATATTTATTCTAAGAATGCAGTCGGTTAATTGATCGAGGTTGAAAAATCCCATATTGTATAAGAATGTACCGGGAATGTGAGGTATGCTGTTTGTAGTTGCTTTCCTGGTCTTTATCTAGCCTAATTTCAATAGAGTTACATTTTGTTAAAATATTCCCTAACATTAATCCCTTACCACCCCATTGCATTACCTGATTTTGTCGGTCGATTTGTAAATGAAGCATGTAAATAGCTTTCTGTAAAAATAATGTCAAGCACTTGGTGTTTTACATATTGGTTGTGTTTTTAATTAATGTGTACATACATAGTGTTCAGGATGATATGGACCCTGTTTTCATCGTGTGATCTCCTGTCTCCTTCCATCAGGCTTTAAATATGATGAAGTTCAGATTCCTTCACGTCATTCCTGGAGATCATCCACCCACCGTTTTTCAAGAACTGGATTGTAAGGGACTTTTATCCTTTTTTACCTCCTCTCACTTCTCCACCTGTTTAACATCTTCCTTATTTTCATGCAACTTTACTTCTGTTTTCTCTACTTCACTCTATAGCTTCCCTCCTCTCTACCTACCATCCATATTAAGTTTTTTTATGTTTCAGTTTACTTTTCAACTATTATTGTCATTGATTATTAAACGTGATGTTCTGCAGCGTTCAATGCCCTAGCCAGTGGTTGGACACTGAACATCTGTGTCATGTCTTTCAGAACACTGATGGTGAGGAAAGTTTGTACAGCAATGCTCCAGTGTGGCTCCTCTGCCATCAGCAGTGTGTGAATGTGTGTGTTAATGTAGTATAAAACGCTTTGGGGTCTGTAGGGACTGAGCTTTATAAATGCAGGCTTTACAAATGCAGGCTATTTACCATATAAAAAGTACAGCCTTACGTTTCTCATTACAATTTCAATAATTTGTCTAACAATACACTTTAAAAAATGTTTTTAGGTATGGTTTGTAAGTGTTGAGTAAGCTGATGAATTCTGTTTATCTTCTGAAGGAAGATGCTTATTTAAAGCCGTCAGAGGGAAATAAGAATGCATTCCACACTTTTCAGATTTTTTGTTAATAAAAAATCTTATGAGGGCTCAAACAACAACCTTGATAAAATGTTTTACGATAGAGTTTGTAATGCAGTTTTGAAAATGCCGTCCCTTCACCATAATACAACCTCAGTGAGAATCGAATAAGAAGGAAATATCGTGAATGATGTTGAGAACCTACCAAAGGCTGTGTACATTATCTTTGGACTTCTAAGCTCTGCATCTCAACTATCCAAAGTACATGAACACTTGTGATTTTGTTCAACAAATACTTTTGAACTTAGGTAAGACAGATCTAAAGGAATGGGTAGAGTGTGGTTCTAGATTAATTTGTAAATTTAAAGATTCCAAAGTTCAGATGGGCTGCGTTTATACACAAAATTTCAGACGGTTCAGTATTGTAAAATATCGATTTATGTTCTTGAAAGATATAGGTTCAATAAAAATCTGTTATATGTATTCATTTTATGCCTCCAATGATTGAAAGATATATTTTGATTTTTAAGAACTACAAAAGTTATGCTTGGTGAGTTAGAATATACAGTTAATTTCATTTAGTAATGGCAATAATGCTTACTTAACAAGATGAGTTAATTAAATGGCTGGTCAATTGTTTAATCTAAATATTTTTAGTTATTGCAACTCTGTTTTAGTACATTCAACTTCAATTTTCAAATCAAATCCATTAGGGTCTCAAGTACATTGAACATACTTCACTGCACTCATTCAACTAATGCTTCATTAACTGTAAAAAAATATGAGGCAATGAAAAAGGTTACCTTAGTAAGTATGATTAAACTTATTATCCGGGTTTACAGTGTTGCGGGCCCTGTAGATATGCATATCTACTGTTCCATTACCAAAAGCCCATACAAAACTGAGAACTAAGTGCCATGGATCAGTGTACTTACTCTGTCTTGACCAACTCCCTGGTGATCAAAGGTGGCAGTGGATAGGACCTAAACAAAGTGAGGGCAACCTGAGAGATCCATGTGCTATGTTCACCAGTTTTTGGAAAATGTCGTCAGGTAGGCTACTGTAGCCTTGGAAACTGAAGCTAAAGCACTAAACATGTCGGTTATTTTTGCACATATTGATGCATTAGCCTCTAGAATTTTTTTTTTTGTTTTTTCTTATTTTTTTCCCCGCAACTTCTCTGCACCTCCCTTGCATTTGCGCTTTTGTTTCTCCATCCTAAATTCACAGATTTCTGGCTCTGAGCCACTGACGGCATCTGACACAAGAAACAGAGGGGGAGGGATTGTATATATATATATATATATATATATAAACAGGCTCATTTCTTCATTTAGAAGAATGCAGAAATGTCTCTTATATCGCACCAACATCATTTCTGGTCAAATAACTAATTAATTAGTTATTTGTCTCTTCTATATACTGGTACAGCAGTGATGAATCAGGCCTGCTTATTCATAAATAAAATAAATTCTATCAAAAAAAAAAAAAATATATATATATATATATATATATATATATATATATATATATATATTTATATATATTTATATATATTTATATTTATATTTTAGTATGAATAATGACTGAATACGTAAGTTTAAATTATCAGAAAAAAAGTAAAAAACATAATTCTGTCAGAACACCAATAAGAGAATGAATCATGGACAAAGCGGAAATGTCTCTCAGATAGAAATAGATCAATTAACACGGTGATGACCAGGAAGCTGCAGCGAACCAACATCATCCCTCCTTGCAGAGCTGTGGAGGATGAAATCCCTCATGTGGAATGAGTTCTGAGATTCTCTGGAGGATCGTAATGCAAGAAGCACCGCAGTGCAGCCGTGTGCACCACGTAACATGAGAGCGCACGCACGGGACAGAGTAGATGAGACCGTTCTGTCACCAAAACCTTGATGACAGGAAGAAATAGCTGCAGCATAAGTTTTAACAGTAGTGAAAGCTAAATATCTGTACATCAGCTGCTTGAGGAAAAACAGCACGCGGCTTAGCGGACATGAAACGGGATCTGCGCCTTTCTCTGCGCACCAGCGCTGGAAGGCTGCGGTGCACTTTGTTGGCGGATGTTAAAGAGATGGCGTTTAAATTTATACATCATGTCACTAAAAAGTTTAATTAGAGCCTCTAGAGATGTCTCAATGGTCTTTTTCACAGTCTTCTTGAAGACTGTCTGCTCTTTTGAGTGTTCTGCCTCTTCAGTCACCCATTGCCAATATTCAACTTGGGTGGAGACCTCATACTCCTTCAGCATGGGGAAGTCTTTATTTTTGCAAATCCCACAGAGATTGTGCATACAATCCCTGCTATTTGGATCACAACATATTTGTGTTATTAATGTGTCAAGATCTAGGGTGGCAAGTAATGCCAGGCTATGAAGCCTCTGAGCTATGAAGCTCAGGTTCTCATGCAGTTTACACTGGCATGTAGATCTGTCTGATATGGTAGGGTGCACTACCCAGTATGGCCGCAGTCTACAAAACAGCGCGTATGAAATGGATATCTCTGGATAATCTAACAAGTACTTCATATGCAAGTTCTTGAGTGTATCTAAGAGAAATCTCTTTTGCATTCTTATCTTCACTTTTGTGACGGTCTGCTTTTTACCAGTGGTAATGCGGCTGACATCATCTCTCAAGTAGAATGTTTTTACATTATTTTTTAAATCATCCGACATGCGGACACACTTCTTTCTTGAGAAGGCATATGGATCCCCCCCGACCGTTTTCCAGCGACGCCGAGTAAAACCTCATGTTTCTTGGGCATATTTTTTCAATCTATATTTCTTCAAAATTGACCCTGACAAAAGGCTTGTGATTACCCTCATGTTTGCCGTTCCCTGTGCCTCTTCAACACGTTTTTGTATGTCCTCAACCAATGCTTCTTGGAAACAATTATGTTGATCTTTTTTGGTTCCATTCCCAGTGTGTTTCTTTGTATTTGAGGACCCTGATCTTTTGTGCAATCTCTGGAACCTTTTTTTATATTTTTCCTTTTCTCTTCTCTCATCAAAAATCATCTTTTTCAGTAGATTTAGTTCATCATGAAGCTTTCTCCTCATCTTCTTGGAATGTTTTTGTCCAGCTAACTTTTGCCTGCCAAAAGCATAGATTACATTAGAAAACATTTCAATAGAAATTAATAATTAGTGTGTATGAGAGGGACAGAGTTTTGAGTGAGAGACTGTGAATATGTGACTGAAAGGAAAGAACAGAAGGATGAACCGAAGTTCTGAATTGACTACCTTCTTACTAACTTAAATGTACGTTCATTGTATTACTTGAAGAGTGAGTTATTGATAACCGTATGTGTGAGTCATCAGAAAGTTGGTCCTTGCTAACCTTGATGTCCCTGATTTTGGCTCTGTCCCTGGTTCTGGCCCTCCTTGTGGCTGCAAATCAGTGGCCTTTTGGTTCAGCCTGCATTGTCTTTGTTGTTCCCGCCATAACTTGCGCTTATGCCTTTGTTCTCTCTCACTCATTTCCTCAATACTTTTCTTCCTGCTATTTTTCAGCTTCCATCTCTCCCTCTCTTTCTGAAGATGCCTCTCTTTCCTCTCTGGATCAGCATTTCGACGGGCCCGACACTGTCTTTGCCTCTCTGCTGCACTAACTGCTGCCATTGGAATCTGTTTGAATTTCATTGATTACTTATTATTATGAAAATATACAGTTATGAACATTTTGAAAAAAAAAAAAAAAACACAACTTAAAATGCAACTCATCTTGGTCGCATACAAAAGAGAGATTTGTATTTATCATTTATGAGCGTTAGCAGCATCAAAATTGAATTGAATTTAAATAGAAATTAGGCATTTATTCAAAATAAACAAATGTTAACACTAATCAACATATTCATCTGCAATGAAATAAGAAGACTAACCTATGGTATTCACTACAAACAAACAATGTATCAGGCCCCGTCACAGAATGTCAGGCCCTGTCACAGTGAAATGTGACAGGGCCTGACGTGACAGGGCCTGACAGTCAGACATTTTAACAGCTATGACTCAGCTATTTAGCATGCTAGCAGAAAAACTGAGAACATTTCAGAGAGTATTTACACAAAATATTTAATTTGTTCCAAATCTAAACAAATTGATTTACATTGTCTAGGACATTATAGCGTGACAGGAACTGACGTAGTAGCTCGACCGCAGGTAAAAACATACAGAAAGGCTAAAAGTCACAAATTTCAAGGAGAGAACTTACCTCTGGCTGGTGTCAGTGTGTGATGAGAGGCAAATGAGGTCACTTCCTGTGATTTGGAACCTTAAATACTTATCACACACTTTTGTGTGACAGGGCATGACAGAAACCCGGGGACACTTCTAAAACATCAATTTATTTATTATTAATTCATTTTACTAAAGATTTTAATCAAATAATACAAATTATAACATCTTAGATATGCTATGGTATTGTTTTTTTTTATGAATTTCAAATGTATCATTTGTATTTATAGGACGTACAGAATTGAGATTTGACCTGGGACAGTACATTTTAGGGGTTCTTAATTTTTTTAACCTCTTTTTGAACAAAAATAAAAAACAATTTAATCAAATACATAACATATTCTGATGTAAAACCCTCTAAATTAATTCACTGTATGACAGTTTTGGGAAATATGTGGATTACACCAGTTTTATAAACAATAGTAGTGGCAGGACAGCAAATGTACATTTCTGGTAAAATGTTCCACAAATAGGTACGACTAAAATGCGTTAAAAAAATTTACGCGTTATTTTTGTGTAATTAATTCATCTTAATTAACACGTTAAAGTCCCGGCCCTAATATATATATATATATATATATAATATATATATATATATATATATAATATATATATAAATATATATATATATATATATATGTATATATATATATATATATATATATATATACATTTGATATTCGATCTGATATTCAATCTGATTGATATATATATATATAGGCATTTGCCCGGTGTGCCACATTACCAGTCCAGCACTGGGCGCAGCATCAACACAGGTAGGCGTGGTTCTGTTCACTTAGTGACTAGTGACAGATTAAAACATGTTGGAAATGACAGATGAAGGTAGGAAATTGTCGGCAAAGAATATAAAGTCCCATTTTATAAAAATCTTAAGAGGTACTCCATCTGCCTCTGTCTCCCCTTGGATCAGAGTTTGAATTAATAAATGTATTTAATAATGTGAGTCAGACCTGTGTTGGCTCCTAGTTACCATGCGACCGGCCACTCGCTTCCGGAGAGTGTAGGGCCGCCAACATTTAAACCCCGGCGGGAAGTTTTCCAAAATAAAGTCAGAGCTGAGAGACAGAGAGAGAAAATAATGCACAGACACAGAATTTCTGTTTCACACTCGTACACACCTGCAGATGGGGAACAGTCAGAACTGAGTTGAACTGAACTGAACCGTCGTATACAGGGCTGTACCATTTTTATTAAAGAAGAACAAAGAACGTATTCACATGTCTATTCTCCTTCCACATGATTATTTATTACACCTAAGTTTATTTTCATGGTTTCCTGAGTTTCGCTGTAACCGTTCCGGTTCGTTCTAGGACTGTCTACTCACCTAACTCTGTTTCTTATCTCCACCTCCTTCTTTTACACATGCCAAAAACTTTAGCAAAAGTTTTACGCACTTAAATAGCTTAGCCCCATAAACAATACTGACAAACATATCTTTACCATCATGCAAGCTAATTAAAACAGACTTTTACTTTCTGAATACTAACTAAAGATTATATAAACATATTTAATACGAGACTGTTATATAAAGTAGCCTCAAAAAAATATGAGTCACGACAATTCCCTCTTTCAATCTATTTTTTATATAGATTGACCATTCCTCTGTACTTCTCCTTCAGGCTCCAAGTGAGGGATTAAGAGATATTGACCTTGCATATTATTACCAACAGCTTTGTCAATGCATTTTATGAATAATGAACGTATACAAGGAATACAACAGCATCCACATAACACCATAGTCGACACAAATACTGCTAGTGAAACCATTATTGACATTGCCAGAGTTTTCCATTTTCCAAACATATTATTTAACAAATTGTCCCACATTGAGGTATCTACACCTGATTGTTCTTTTAGCCTATTTGACAGTATTCTCAGTCCTTCTACTGCCCTAGTTAATTTTCCATCTGCATTAGTATTATTAGGGATAAACATACAGCATTGATCACCAAATATTGAAAAGACACCACCCTTTTCAGCTAAGAGCATGTCAACTGCTATTCTATTTTGAAAAGCCATTAAGGAGGTGGCTTTAAGTTGCTCATGTACAGCCTCAAACCCATCTCTAGTTTTAATAGAAGTTTGGATTGAATTGCAATATGTAATGTTGACTGAACCCACTACTTTATTTCCAGGCTTATCATTTTTGAAACAAGTAAAATTATTTGGAGCAACATTACTATCAAAGAAGGGTGGGGTAGCTCTGTTATCAGCTATAGGGAATAATTTCTCCCAGTTACTACAATCCTTTACTGGATTTACACTAGACAGCAGGGAAACCAGACAAGTTGTGTTGAGCTCAACAGGTGCAGGGACCACCTTGAGAATAGGTCTGGCTCCCATGCACACAACACAATCCCGCCTCGCTTCTTGTCCTGCTTGTTCTACCATAAGCAACCAATTATTAGTGGAGCCCCCCACACCTGTCATCATTTCAAAGTAATCGTCCACAGATGGTTCTTCTTTAATTACACTACCTCTTGCTGCTGAGGCCTGATTTTGACTTACCGAGGTGGAAGCATTACGAGAATCTTGACAGATTATAATAGGAAATTGAACATCTTTTCCCCCTTCATAAACCCAAATTATAAAGAGAGTACAACCTTGCCCATTCTCGAGATATTTTAAGGGGAGGAGATCACTTTTAGTTAAATTAACAGTAAGAAGTAATTTATCTGCAACCTTATCCAATTTAACCAAAGGACGCATATGTTTTGCATAAGCTGTAGTAGTGTACCTTCTCCAGTCTATCCACGGGGATCAGCAATTAAAGTGGACCAACTAGTATCTTTTTGATCATTTGTTATGTACCACAAGGGGTAGGTTTTATATTTACTTGCTTGTTCTCCCTTATAAACTAATGTATTTAAGGGAATAGTAATCACTGCAGATCGTCCTCTTGGTATGCAAAATTGAGAAAATCCACGATGTGCGGCGGAAGAGCCACACAGTGAATAGGGAGTTGATTTAGCCATTAAGTTTCTTCTCGGTCTAATTGAGTGAACTTCAACCTGTGTTTGATTTGAAGAACTATTGTAGGGCCATTCACCACAACAGTAAAAGATAATATTGACCAATAACATTATGCAAATACCTGTGGTGCACAGCACCTTCTTATTTTCCCAAAGATGCATACTTTCTGTTAGTGGTGTGATCCTATGTTTATTTTAACCAAGGAAGGGTGTCTGTGTTTCTTTATCTTTACCTTTAAGCAATTATTTTTATTTTATTAATTTATTTTTTATCGTTTTAACCCAATTCAATATTCTTTTAGTACAAGGCAAAACTCTAGCAATTGTCACAACCTCAAAAACATCCACAGAAAAACATATCATGAAAAAACATAATTGAAACAAAGATTTAGTAATCAAGTCAACCTAATTATGATTTAAACACCCCTTAAAATGTTTTAGCGTATTAATAAAAACTTTTATAAAACCGTAAAAACTGAGTATTATGACAAAATCCTACAAATTTACTACTTAAAAAGTCTTTGACACCCTCTTAGGCAGTGTCTAACAATCTGCACCTGTAGACTAAAAATTGGTTAAACAACCTGTAAAAAAACAGAAAAATGATTAATAAATGTTCAGTCTTTATTATTATATTTTTTAGTCTTTACTCTTGTTTATTCCTCCGTCACCAAGCGGCTGCAAGTGGTGAGACGATTCAGTAGAGTGGGCTCTTTATTTCTTCCAATTTTTTCAGATCGCCCTCAATGAAATGCCAGCTACTTCATTAACTGAACATTTCCCCCAATAAAACACAAATACACAGACAGGCCCCGCCTCCTGGTTTCCTTCACCGATTGTGAAGTGGTCAAAACCTGCTGTGTAATGTGTTAGATGTTTTGCGATCTTTCTCTTCTGTATACTCCCTCTTCGAGAAAAGCAAGCCCAAATTGCTTATCTCGCCCAATTTTGGCACAGAAAGATCACACTGAATGACCACAGCAACCGGAACCAATCTTCTGGGTGGGCCAAGCCCTGCCTCCTGGCTTCGGCAGTCGATACTGCCTAGTCAGAACCGACACCACCCACTGCAGAGAGATTCCTCCAGGTCAGCAGAGAGCTGCTGCAGGTGAGGGACAGGAGGGGGGGTCAGGGGCCGGAGCACACTGGGACCAGTGAAACCAAGTAGAACCTTTCCCACGCAGCTGGACAGCGTGAGTCGTACGAGCAGCAACCTGGAACGGGCCAGACAAGCGGGGCTCCTGCCACTTTCTCTTTTACTCTTTCAGCCAAACTCGTCCAGCCTCGGAAGCAGACGCCGCAGGTCCCTGCACGTCACGGGGAGCCGGAAGGAAGGAGACCAGGTCCTTCAGCTGCTGATGATCACCTCGAGGATCTGGATCAGGATGGGGCGAAACCTGTGGTTCTCTGCCAGCCCAAGGACCAGGGAAGATCCTGCCTGTAAACATCTCATAAGGAGTAAGACCTTTTGTCCTACAGACAGATGATCTGATGGCCATCAGAGCAATAGGGAGAGCATCTAGCCAATTTAGCCCCGTCTGAGCTGAAATCTTTGCCAGCTTCAACTTTAAAGTAGAATTAGAACGCTCGACAACACCTTGCGATTGCGGATGATAAACAGTGCCGAACTTGTGGGTTATTCCCATCTGTTCCTCAACCCGTCGGAGATGTTCATTCTTAAAATGTGTGCCATTGTCAGACCTGACCTTAGTCGGAAAGCCATGGCACGGAATCCAGTGGTTAATCAAAGATTTCACCACCATTTGAGAATCCTCACGTCTAGCAGGATACGCAGAAAGCCACGAGGTCAATGAATCAATAATCACTAACAGGTATCGGAAACCTCTAACAGGTGTCCCCATATCTGTATAATCGATCACGATCCCCTCGCCAGGCCTGCACAAGTCCTGGAAGGCTCCCATTTCTGGCTTGATAGTAGGCTTAGGATTAAATTGACCACACACCACACATTCACTCAAAAAACGCTTAATCATATGTGGCAGGAAAGGATGCCAACAAAAACAAAGATTACGTTTCATCTGAGTATATGACACATGTGCCACACCATGAGCCTCCTGAAAAAGGGTGGGTTTTAACGCGGCAGGTAAAACCAAACGGCCATCAGGCCCACGCCAAAAACCATCAGAAAAAACAGCACCTCTATCCTTCCACACAGTCATCTCCTGTGACGCAGCAGCCTGCTGCGCCAACTGCAATTCCTCAGCAAAACTGTCTGACATTTCCTGTGCTGACGTGACAATCAGCTGTGTGTGGACACGTGACAGGTAACCCGCTGCCTCTTTTGCAGCCAAATCTGCCGCAGCATTTCCACGCGCATCAACAGTGTCAGCCTTGCTGTGACCCTTACATTTAAGAACAGCAAGGTTAGCTGACAACATCCAAAAGTTCCATAATGTCTGCATGATGCTGTATAGGCTTACCCTTGGTGGTAACAAAACCTGCTCTTTTCCACTGTGGTAATTCATAATGAATGACAGAAAACCCATAATTCGAATCAGTGTAAATCGTCACATCTTTATCTCTGCCCCACTTGCATGCTTCAATAAGAGCCCTTATTTCAGCACGCTGTGCGCTCTGCTTGCCATCAAGCTTCCCTGAAACAACAGTCTGAAATGAATCCCCATTTTGCTCTACTATTGCAAAACCTGATCTCAACTGCCCCTGCAAATCCCTAAAACAGCAACCATCTGTATAAAGCACAACACCTGAAGGCAAAGGGTCAGATCGCAAAATCAGGACGTATTATTTGAGCAACCGAATTCAGTCTGACACAGTCATGCTGCTCCCCAGAGATGGTCATTTGGTCAGCCATGTTTATTCCTTCATGCGTAAAAACAATGTTCGGTGCTTCCAAAACTCTGCTAATTCACTGTTGACGCAAAGTTGAAAGAGTAAACATCTCAGAATTAACCAATGCCATGACCCCATGAGATGTCAAAATATGAAGTGGATAACCCCTGACAATGTGTGATGTTTTTTCCACTAGATGAGCAATACCGGCTGCATGTCTCGTGCAAGGCGGCTGTCTCATTTCAATAGCTTGCAGCTTTATGCTAAGATACATAAGAATGTGTCTCTGACCTCCTTTTTTCTGAAACAAAATGCCATTAACCACCCCATCTGTCTCTGATGTGTTGAGAAAAAATGGACATGTATAGTCAGGAGAGGCTAAATCAGCTGCTTGTGCTAGAGCCTGTTTCAACTTAATAAATGCCTCCTCAGCTGGTATGTCCCATTCTAATTTAGCATGCAGATTTTTCATACCATGAGCATTTACAAGCGCTCTGAGTGGTGTAGTTAGGTTCGTGTAATTAGGCACATAATGTCTGGAAAAATTTGTCAGTACCAGAAATGACAGCATTGATTTAACAGTGAGAGGTTTAGAATGAGCCAAAATAGCATTTTTGTGGGTGTCAGTCAGTCCAGCGCCTTGAGCTGTCACCCTCCGCCCCAGGAACTGGACTTCCTGCCTGACCAACTGAAGCTTATCGCGGGAGACCTTGAATCCCTCTTTTCCCAAATGTTGTAACACAACTAGAGTAGCTTCTATGCACGTTTCAACAGTAGGGGACGCCAAAAGCAAATCATCCACATACTGGGTCAGAACACAGCCTGGAGGGAGCTGTACAGTGCTTAATGACTGCTTCAATACCTGATTAAACAAACCTGGACTTAAAGCGAAGCCCTGCGGAAGCCTACTATAACGTAGCTTCCTGCCCCTGAATGTAAATAAAAAAATATCCCTGACAGAAGGATGGAGCGGTAAACAGAAAAACGCATTAGCCAAATCTATGCAGGTGAACCATTTTAAATCAGGAGTAAGGGATACCAGAGCTGTATACGGATTAGGTGTAGCAATGGGAGGGGTTTTGAGGGCCTCATTGACAGCACGCAAATCATGTGCCATTCTGTATTTACCAGTACCTTGTTTTTCCACAGGAAGAATAGGGGTGTTATATGGAGAATCCGATGGTTCTAAAACTCCTGCTTCAAGTAAACCTGCAATAGTGTCTGCAATACCTTCCTCAGCCTGAGGTTTATGTGGATACTGCGGACGCCAAATTGGATCAGAATGTTTCATCCCAAATGCGTTGGGTGTGGTTTGCACTAGACCGACATCAGTGGGACCATCTGACCACAATGAGTCAGGCACAACCTTTAAGGCCTCCACTGCATAAGGATGATCTGTTTTTTCTCTGCCATGATTTCTAAAAAGCTGCAAATGTTCCAAAATGGTAGTATCTGAGAGCTGCGTGTCTATTTTGTACATCTGAGAAGAAGGAGAAAAAGAGACTGAAAGTATCTGGGTAGGAGCCCAATCCTTTAGTGCAACTCCTCTTTTAACCATTCCCCCCAAATCTTTAGCTTGATGTTTCGGATGCAACAATAGCGATATGTGAGGAAGCGCTTCAGCTTCCATCATATACCATTTATGCTGCTCTTAAGTCAGATCAGCAAACAGTGCAACACCCTCCTTCCCCACAAAGCATGGACCCGAAGCCACAGACCAACTTTGTCCTTCAAGTTCTGTTTCAAATTTTTCCTGATATAAAGTAGGATTGCCCCTCTCATATAGGAAGGTAACATGGAAAGGGTCAGGCGGTGGAACAAAAGGCTGGAGTTCAAGCAGCCAAGGCTTCCAGCATCTCAGAAATTCAGCCGCAGAAGATTCACGTGCAGACATCGTAGTCAATCTGGCCCAGAAAATATCAGCCACTTGTGAAGTGTCATCTTTCAGCAAAAATTGACCACTCATGGTGTCACAGCAATGTGTATGTCCATTCGGAAAAGTCACCATAAGTCCATCAGGGGTACACAGGATAGTAGCACCCAGATTGATAAGCAGATCTCTGCCTAACAAGTTGACAGGAGTGGTTTGAGCAATGACAAAAGGATGTGATAGTCTTTGACCTCCCACCGCAACAGGCAATGGTTGAGTGACAGGGAGAATCATCGGAGCCCCAGAGATGCCCATCACAGACACTGTGTTCCCAGAAAAATTGACGTCTGGTAAAACTCTGCCCAGCGTGCTGAAAGTAGCACCAGTGTCCACCAAGAATGGCAATGAATGTCCATATATGTCCATTGTGAGCATTGGATCCCCCTTAGTCCTGCTCACCAAGGTACTCTGTGGGCATTGTCAAAACTGAGGCCCCCCCTGTCCTCCTTGATAGGAGGGAGGAACCATATGCTGATTCGGAGCAAAATGTGAAGGTGGCTGACCGGGAGGAATAGCGCCCTCTCGTGGATGTGGACATTCCCTGATCCAGTGCTCATTTGAGCCACACCTCCGACAACCGCCAGCACCTGGCTGCCCTCTTCCCAGGCCTCTATTACCACCAAACCTGGCCCTACCACGTGACCGTCCCCGAGAGTGCCATGTCCGATAAGGAGCAGTAAATGGCTGATTCGGTGCGGCTGCAGCATACATTACAGGAAAGGAAGGCAACACTGTAGTTGATCCAACAGTCGGCGCTGCTTTAGCCACCATCTGCTTCACTTTTTTTGACTGATGAAAGTCACTCAATTTATTCTGAGCCTCTTTTAAGTGGAGCTTCAGCAAAGCAGTCTCCATTTTCTTATTCTCCGCAGCGTCCCTTAACGCAGAATCTTGAGCTTTCTTGTAAATAATGTGTTATGTGTCTCTCCCATGTAGGCTGATCATAAATATGTGAATCAGGATTACGTTTCATTAGTGTAGCAACAGACTCTGGCATGCCCGCTAAAACTGCTTCTCTAAACCAGTTTCTGTTATTCCCGGCATCTCTGGGATATTCGCCAGTAACATCAACCCATTTATCTTTACATTTAGCCAGATATTCTGCGGGAGTTACATCAGTTGACCAAGGAAATTTCAAAATCTTAGAGGCGGGCGGGGTAGGATACTTTCTCCTGACCCACTCAGCAAGTTCAGGCGCGTGAAGCGCAAAAGGGACATCATCTAGTACCTGCACTAGGTTGCACTGGAGCATCATCTCATTATAGTCTGTTAATGTCAACATTCTGCCCATAATTGCTTTCCAGTCCCCCACCGCTAGTGTTTGGCCTGAAGTCAGCTGATTTAATTTGTTTATCCAACAGTTTCCACCACCAGTCAAAGCGGGGAGTTGCAGAGTGATAGCAGATATGTCAGCCATCTTCCAAGGTTTGTAAATTACTGAACCATCCGATGCTCCCACTAAAGGAAACATTAAATTAGTGCCCCCATGAGTTCTGGTATTCTGATAAACCCCCTCGCTCTGGTCAACTCCCAACGTCTGTACGTCGTTAACCTGTCCAACTGTTGCACATTCATCACGTTCAGTGGGGCTGGCACTCCCCCGAAGGTCAGCAGCCTGCCCTCGTACCACAGACGTTAATCTTCCCTGATCCTTCAGGATCTCATCCATCTGTTGTTGAACTGTATTTAACCTGTATTCGTGCTGCTCTATTTTCTCCATTAATCTACTATTGTATGCCAAGAACAATTTATCAGTCTCCTGTTCTGTTTCTTTTTTTAACTAAGTTTAACAACTGTCTCTTCTCATCTCCACGAGCCCACCTGGGCGTCATCTTGGCCTGGAACTGCTTTTTACATTTTGTACTGGTCCCACTAACCAAAACAGAATATAGCCTTGTAATGCCTACTAACAATTGGGCACCTAACGTGCGCCCCTCCTGTCCCTGTGGAGCAGGAAGCAATTTATATTCGGCTGCCATTGAAAGTTTAAAACAAAATCCAAAATGGATTAAAATTGAAGTAGGCAATTTGTAATAACTCTGTAAATTATTTATTTTAATTGAAAAACTAACAATTCGTAGGCCAAATTTATCCCAATATTAATGCAGTTAACAGTAAAGTCAGGCAGTTTTTATTTAATTTATTTATTTTTTAAGAAGGAAAGCTAAAAGGTTCTATAACGAACTTTTTATTTATCATTATTTATTTATATACTGAGATATCAGCTGTTTTGTCTAAAACACAAAGAATTTTAATGAAGTCCGGCCGGCGGCAAAACCCGCGACGGACACTTCCACGACTCACACAAAGAAATAGAATTCTCCCAATATAAAAGCAGTCTCATTTATCATTAAAACAAACCGAAAAAATATCTGTAAAACTCGCTTTGTAACACAATCGTAGATCGTTTTTAAAAAAAAGAAGTCGACCGAATTAGCGGACCAAGTCAAACACAATAGAACTTCCGGGTCACCATGCGGAACGGAAAAAAAACAACCGGGACAATAGGACGGCTAATCCTCTCTACCAATGTTAAAAACGAAACAAACTGTACTCTAAGTAACCAACCAAAGACAAAACAAAATGCCTCCAGCAGAACCACACTTCGTCTCCAAAAAACTCGGATAAACTGTATTTTACTCCTCTGTGCTATGTAATTGTCAAACAAATACAGTTCGGAAGCTAGGCTACCAGAGTTTAGCTGTAACCATGAGCACCTAAGCTCAACCGGAAACGAAACGTTGCCGCTCCGTTACAATAAAAAAGTTATTTTATATATATATTCTAAAGAGTTTACTACCAGTTATCCATAACAACAGTCCTATATATGTGTTAGACAATGCTTTAGACGTGTTTACGTAGGTGTACAAGGTTGAACGCCTTTATTCCAGGCGAGACTCACACACACTGTATGTTAGCTGTAAGCTAGCTATGGTGGTACTTTAGCCGACTGAAAATGATATTCCCAAATTCCCCTACAATGCCAAGCTTCTACGGTTTCTGTCTATACAGAAAACGAGGGCATCGTCTAGGCGTTTAAAATTCGCAGAGGAATTATGGTTTTAGATTCAGTCAGTTAGTTCCCCTAAATGAGGAGTTTATATGAGGCCGGTGTGCAAAGAGCTACCTAGTAGCTCCCTTACCTAAGCCTCACCCCTCCAGGCACACACACACTCACACCGAAACAAATACAGTTATTTTACAATATTTATCAAACACTGACCTCAAACCGGACCGACCAAAAACTGGACCATAATACACACTTCCACGTTTGCGGTGCTCAGTTGCGCGTTTTGGAAGAAACGCAGCCTCTCCAAGGTAATCCGTTAGCAGTCAGAGGGCTCCCGGGCCCTGCCTGCTGCTAAATTCGTTTGCCAGCCAAGGAGCTTCCCAAAAAAGCGTCCTGTCTGGGCCGGACGGCCAACCTCGAGCCCGATCCGCACCGTGGTCGGCCCTTAACCAAAAAAAAAAACAACACATCAACATTAAACGGAGAACGTTTAGATCAATCAATACCTATTAAATTTGAGTTAGCGCTGTTCCAGATTGATACAAAACCACCCGGGTGCTGATTTAGCAAGGATCAATCCAGTCGCTCTCCGATTCTCTGTTGAACTTCAAGGAAAAAACACAAAATTACTGCAATGCCACAAACACATGCATCAACCAGTTATGCCACACTTACTACTCACACTCAATCTCTCCCAGCTCCGAAACAACTTAAGACCGAATTACGGAGCACGCATCCTCCACCATGTGTTGGCTCCTAGTTACCATGCGACCGGCCACTCGCTTCCGGAGAGTGTAGGGGCGCCAACATTTAAACCCCGGCGGGAAGTTTTCCAAAATAAAGTCAGAGCTGAGAGACAGAGAGAGAAAATAATGCACAGACACAGAATTTCTGTTTCACACTCGTACACACCTGCAGATGGGGAACAGTCAGAACTGAGTTGAACTGAACTGAACCGTCGTATACAGGGCTGTACCATTTTTATTAAAGAAGAACAAAGAACGTATTCTCATGTCTATTCTCCTCCCCCTAGATTTTTATTACACCAAACGTTTATTCTCAAGGTTTCCTGAGTTATCGCTGTAACCGTCCGGTCTGTTTATGACTGTCTACTCCCTACTCTGTTTCTTATCTCCACCTCCTTCTTTTACAACATGCCATAAACTTTAGCCAAAAGTTTTACGACTTAAAAGCTTAGTCCCATAAACAATACTTGACAAACATCTCTTTACCATCATGCAAGCTAATTAAAACAGACTTTTACTTTCTGAATACTAACTAAAGATTATATAAACATATTCAATACGAGACTGTTATATAAAGTAGCCCCAAAAAATATGAATCACGACAATTCCCTCTTTCAATCTATTTTTTTATATAGATTGACCATTCCTCTGTACTTCTCCTTCAGGCTCCAAGTGAGGGATTAACAGATATTGACCTTGCATATTATTACCAACAGCTTTGTCAATGCATTTTATGAATAATGAACGTATACATGGAATACAACAACATCCACATAACACCATAGTCGACACAAATACTGCTAATGAAAAAGTGTAACCAATATTGATACATTGCCAGAGTTTTCCCATTTTCCAATCATAATTTTATTTAACAAAACATTGTCCCACATTGAGGTATCTACACCTGATTGTTCTTTTAGCCTATTTGACAGTATTCTCAGTCCTTCTACTGCCCTAGTTAATTTTCCATCTGTATTAGTATTATTAGGGATAAACATACAGCATTGATCACCAAATATTGAACAGACACCACCCTTTTCAGCTAAGAGCATGTCAACTGCTATTCTATTTTGAAAAACCATTAAGGAGGTGGCTTTAAGTCTGTCTCGTACTAGCACCCTGCAGACCCCTCCTGATGTCTTGGATTGGCATTGCAATCAGAGGCCCAACGTATGCATTATGTCACGAATTGGCCTTATCTATTTTTGAAACAAGTAAAATTATTTGGAGCAACATTACTATCAAAGAAAGGTGGTGTAGCTCTGTTATCAGCTATAGGGAATAATTTCTCCCAGTTACTACAATCTTTTACTGGATTTACACTAGACAGCAGGGAAACCAGACAAGTTGTGTTGAGCTCAACAGGTGCAGGGACCACCTTGAGAATAGGTCTGGCTCCCATGCACACAACACAGTCCTGCCTCGCTTGTTGTCCTGCTTGTTCTACCATAAGCAACCAATTATTAGTGGAGCCTCCCACACCTGTCATCATTTCAAAGTAATCGTCCACAGATGGTTCTTCTTTAATTATACTACCTCTTGCTGCTGAGGCCTGATTTTGACTTACCGAGGTGGAGGCATTACAAGAATCCTGACAGATCATAATAGGAAATTGAACATCTTTTCCCCCTTTATAAACCCAAATTATAAAGAGAGTACAACCTTGCCCATTCTCGAGATATTTTAAGGGGAGGAGATCACTTTTAGTTAAATTAACAGTAAGAAGTAATTTATCTGCAACCTTATCCAATTTAACCAAAGGACGCATATGTTTTGCATAAGCTGTAGTAGTGTACCTTCTCCAGTCATATCCTGAGGGATCAGCAATTAAAGTGGACCAACTAGTATCTTTTTGATCATTTGTTATGTACCACAAGGGGTAGGTTTTATATTTACTTGCTTGATGTCCCTTATAAACTAATGTATTTAAGGGTATGGTAATCAATGCAGATCGTCCTCTTGGTATGCAAAATTGAGAAAATCCACGATGTGCGGCGGAAGTGCCACACAGTGAATAGGGAGATGATTTAGCCATTAAGTTTCTTCTCGGTCTAATTGAGTGAACTTCAACCTGTGTTTGATTTGTAGAACTATTATAGGGCCATTCACCACAACAGTAAAAGATAATATTGACCAATAACATTATGCAAATACCTGTGGTGCACAGCACCTTCTTATTTTCCCAAAGATGCATACTTTCTGTTAGTGGTGTGATCCTATGTTTATTTTAACCAAGGAAGGGTGTCTGTTTTTCTTTATCTTTACCTTTAAGCAATTATTTTTATTTTATTAATTTATTTTTTATCGTTTTAACCCAATTCAATATTCTTTTAGTACAAGGCAAAACTCTAGCAATTGTCACAACCTCAAAAACATCTACAGAAAACCATATCATGAAAAAACAATTGAAACAAAGATTTAGTAATCAAGTCAACCTAATTATGATTTAAACACCCCTTAAAATGTTTTAGCGTATTAATAAAAACTTTTATAAAACCGTAAAAACTGAGTATTATGACAAAATCCTACAAATTTACTACTTAAAAAGTCTTTGACACCCCTCTTAGGAGTGTCTAACAATCTGCGCCTGTAGAATAAAAATTGGTTAAACAACCTGTAAAAAACAGAAAAATGATTAATAAATGTTCAGTCTTTATTATTATATTTTTAGTCTTTACTCTTGTTTATTCCTCCGTCACCAAGCGGCTGCAAGTGGTGAGACGATTCAGTAGTGTGGGCTCTTTATTTCTTCCAATTTTTTTCAGATCGCCCTCAATGAAATGCCAGCTACTTCATTAACTGAACATTTCCCCCAATAACACAACTACACAGACAGGCCCCGCCTCCTGGCTTCCTTCACCGATTGTGAAGTGGTCAAAACCTGCTGTGTAATGTGTTAGATGTTTTGCGATCTTTCTCTTCTGTATACTCCCTCTTCGAGAAAAGCAAGCCCAAATTGCTTATCTCGCCCAATTTTGGCACATAAAGATCACACTGAATGATCACAGCAACCGAACCAATCTTCTGGGTGGGCCAAGCCCTGCCTCCTGGCTTCGACAGTCGATACTGCCTGTCAGAACCGACACCACCCACTGCAGAGAGATTCCCCCAGGTCAGCAGAGAGCTGCTGCAGGACAGGAGGGGGGGTCAGGGGCCGGAGCACACTGGGACCAGTGAAACCAAGTAGAACCTTTCCCACGCAGCTGGAAAGCGTGAGTTGTACGAGCAGCAACCTGGAACGGGCCAGACCAGCGGGGCTCCTGCCACTTTCTCTTATACACCTTCAGCCAAACTCATCCAGCCTCGGAAGCAGACGCCGCAGGTCCCTGCACGTCACGGGGAGCCGGAAGGAAGGAGGAGACCAGGCCCTTCAGCTGCTGATGATCACCTCGAGGGTCTGGATCAGGATGGGGCGAAACCTGTGGTTCTCTGCCAGCCCAAGGACCAGGGAAGATCCTGCCTGTAAACATCTCATAAGGAGTAAGACATTTCGTCCTACAGACAGATGATCTGATGGCCATCAGAGCAATAGGGAGAGCATCTAGCCAATTAAGCCCCGTCTGAGCTGAAATCTTTGCCAGCTTCAACTTTAAAGTAGAATTAGAACGCTCGACAACACCTTGCGATTGCGGATGATAAACAGTGCCGAAATTGTGGGTTATTTCCATCTGTTCCTCAACCTGCCGGAGATGTTTATTTTTAAAATGTGTGCCATTGTCAGACCTGACCTTAGTCGGAAAGCCATGGCACGGAATCCAGTGGTTAATCAAAGATTTCACCACCGTTTGAGAAGTCTCCCGTCTCGCAGGAAAAGCAGAAAGCCAAGAGGTCAATGAATCAATAATCACTAACAGGTATCGGAAACCCCTAACAGGTGTCCCTATATCTGTATAATCGATCACGATCTCCTCGCCAGGCCTGCACAAGTCCTGGAAGGCTCCAATTTCTGGCTTGATAGTAGGCTTAGGATTAAATTGACCACACACCACACATTCACTCAAAAAACTCTTAATCATATGTGGCAGGAAAGGATGCCACCAAAAACAAAGATTACGTTTCATCTGAGTGTATGACACATGTGCCACACCATGAGCCTCCTGAAAAAGGGTGGGTTTTAACGCGGCAGGTAAAACAAACGGCCATCAGGCCCACGCCAAAAACCATCAGCAAAAACAGCACCTCTATCCTTCCACATAGCATCTCCTGTGGCGCAGCAGCCTGCTGTGCCAACTGCAATTCCTCAGTAAAACTGTCTGACATTTCCTGTGCAGACGTGACAAACAGCTGCGTGTGGCCACGGGAAACTCCAACTGTGCCTCTTTTGCAGCCAAATCTGCCGCAGCATTTCCACGCGCATCAACAGTGTCAGCCTTGCTGTGACCCTTACATTTAAGAACAGCAAGGTTAGCTGGTAACATGACAACATCCAAAAGTTCCATAATGTCTGCATGATGCTGTATATGCTTACCCGTAGTGGTAACAAAACCTGCTCTTTTCCACTGTGGTAATTCATAATGAATGACAGAAAACCCATAATTCGAATCAGTGTAAATCGTCACATCTTTATCTCTGCCCCACTTGCATGCTTCAATAAGAGCCCTTATTTCAGCACGCTGTGCGCTCTGCTTGCCATCAAGCTTCCCTGAAACAACAGTCTGAAATGAATCCCCATTTTGCTCTACTATTGCAAAACCTGATCTCAACTGGCCCTGCGAATCCCTAAAACAGCAACCATCTGTATAAAGCACAACACCTGAAGGCAAAGGGTCAGATCGCAAATCAGGACGTATTTTTTGAGCAACCGAATTCAGTCTGACACAGTCATGCTGCTCCCCAGAGATGGTCATTTGGTCAGCCATGTTTATTCCTTCATGCGTAAAAACAATGTTCGGTGCTTCCAAAACTCTGCTAATTCGCTGTTGACGCAAAGTTGAAAAAGTAAACATCTCAGAATTAACCAATGCCATGACCCCATGAGATGTCAAAATATGAAGTGGATAACCCCTGACAATGTGTGATGTTTTTTCCACTAGATGAGCAATACCGGCTGCGTGTCTCGTGCAAGGTGGCTGTCTCATTTCAATAGCTTGCAGCTTTATGCTAAGATGCATAAGAATGTGTCTCTGACCACACTTTTTCTGAAACAAAATGCCATTAACAATCCCATCTGTCTCTGATGTGTTGAGAAAAAATGGACATGTATAGTCAGGAGTGGCCAAATCAGCTGCTTGTGCTAGAGCCTGTTTCAACTTAATAAATGCCTCCTCAGCTGGTATATCCCATGCTAACTTAGCATGCAGATTCTTCATACCATGAGCATTTACAAGCGCTCTGAGTGGTGTGGTTAGGTTCGTGTAATGAGGCACATAATGTCTGGAAAAATTTGTCAGTCCCAGAAATGACAGCATTGATTTAACAGTGAGAGGTTTTGAATGAGCCAAAATAGCATTTTTGTGTGTGTCAGTCAGTCCAGCGCCTTGAGCTGTCACCTTCCGCCCCAGGAACTGGACCTCCTGCCTGACCAACTGAAGCTTATCACGGGAGACTTTATAACCCTCTCTCCCCAGATGTTGTAACACAGCTAGAGTAGCTTCTATGCATGTTTCAACAGTAGGGGCCGCCAAAATCAAATCGTCCACATACTGGGTCAGAACACAGCCTGGAGGGAGCCGTACAGTGCTTAATGACTGCTTCAATACCTGATTAAACAAACCTGGACTCAAAGCGAAACCCTGCGGAAGCCTACTATAACGTAGCTTCCTGCCTCTGAATGTAAATGAAAAAACATCCCTGACAGAAGGATGGAGGGGTAAACAGAAAAACGCATTAGCCAAATCTATGTAGGTAAACCATTTCAAATCAGGTGTAAGAGATGCCAAAGCTGTATACGGATTGGGCATAGGAATGGGAGGGGTTTTGAGGGCCTCATTGACAGCACGCAAATCATGTGCCATTCTGTATTTACCAGTACCTTGTTTTTCTACAGGAAGAATAGGGGTGTTATATGGAGAATCCGATGGTTCTAAAACTCCTACTTCAAGTAAACCTGCAATAGTGTCTGCGATACCTTCTTCAACCTAAGGTTTATGTGGATACTGCGGACGCCAAATTGGATCAGAATGTTTCATCTCAAATGTGATGGGTGTTGTATGCACTAGACCAACATCAGTGGGACCATCTGACCACAAAGAGTCAGGCACGACCTTTAATGCCTCCACTGCATCAGGATGATCTGTTTTTTCTCTGCCATGATTTCTAGAAAGCTGCAAATGTTCCAAAAAAGTAGTGTCTGAAAGCTGCGTGTCTATTTTGTACATCTGAGAAGAAGGAGAAAAAGAGACCGAAGGTATCTGGGTAGGAATCCAATCCTTTAATGCAACTCCCCTTTTAACCATTCCCCCCAAATCTTTAGCTTGATGTTTTGGAAGCAACAACAGTGATATGTGAGGAAGCGCTTCAGCTTCCATCATATACCATTTATGCTGCTCTGAAGTCAGATCAGCAAACAGTGCAACACCCTCCTTCCCCACAAAGCATGGACCCGAAGCCACAGACCAAGTTTGTCCTTCAAGTTCTGTTTCAAATTTTTCCTGATACAAAGTAGGATCGCCCCTCTCATATAGGAGGTGACATGTAATGGGTCAGGCGGTGGAACAAAAGGCTGGAGTTCAAGCAGCCACGGCTTCCAGCATCTCAGAAATTCAGCCGCAGAAGATTCACTTGCAGACATCGTAGTCAATCTGGCCCAGAAAATATCAGCCACTTGCGAAGTGTCATCTTTCAGCAAAAATTGACCACTCATGGTGTCACAGCAATGTGTATGTCCATTCGGAAAAGTCACCATAAGTCCATCAGGGGTACACAGGATAGTAGCACCCAGTTTGATAAGCAGATCCCTGCCTAACAAGTTGACAGGAGTGGTCTGAGCAATGACAAAAGGATGTGATAGTCTTTGACCTCCCACCGCAACAGGCAATAGTTGAGTGACAGGGAGAATCATCGGAGCCCCAGAGATGCCCATCACAGACACTGTGTTCCCAGAAAAATTGACGTCTGGCAAAACTCTGTCCAGCGTGCTGAAAGTAGCACCAGTGTCCACCAAGAATGGCAATGAATGTCCATGTACGTCCATTGTGAGCATTGGATCCCCCTTAGTCCTGCCCACCAAGGTACTCTGTGGGCATTGTCAAAACTGAGGCCCCCCCTGTCCTCCTTGATAGGAGGGAGGAGCCATATGCTGACTCGGAGCAAAATGTGAAGGTGGCTGACCGGGAGGAATAGCGCCCCCTCGTGGGTGTGGACATTCCCTTACCCAGTGTTCATTCGAGCCACACCTGCGACAACCGTTAGCACCTGGCTGCCCTCGTCCCATGCCTCTATTACCACCAAACCTGGCCCTAACACGTGACCGACCTCGGGGCTGCCATGTCCGATAAGGAGCAGTAAATGGCTGATTAGGTGCAGCTGCAGCATACATCACAGGAAAAGAAGGCAACACTGTCGCTGATCCAACAGTAGGCGCTGCTTCAGCCACCATCTGCTTCACTTTTTTTGACTGATATAAGTCACTCAATTTAGTCTGAGCCTCTTTTAAGGGGAGCTTTAACAAAGCAGTCTCCATTTTCTTATTCCCCTCAGCGTCCTTCAACGCAGAATCTTGCACATCTTGTAGATAATGTGTTATGTGTCTTTCCCATGTAGGCTGATCATAAATATGTGAATCAGGATTACGTTTCATTAATGTAGCAACAGACTCTGGCATGCCTGCTAAAACTGCTTCCCTAAACCACGTCCTATTATTCCCTGGATCTCGGGGATGTTCCCCAGTAACGTCAACCCATTTATCTTTACATTTATCCATATGTTCTGCGGGAGTAACATTAGTTGACCAGGGAAATTTCAAAATTTTAGACGCGGGCGGGGTAGGATATTTTCTCCGGACCCACTCGGCAAGTTCATGTGCGTGATGCGCAAAGGGGACTTCATCTAGTACTTGCGCTAGGCGGCACTGGAGCATCATCTCATTATAATCTGTTAATGTCAACATTCTACCCATAATGGCTTTCCAATCTCCCACCGCTAGGGTTTGCCCTGAAGTCAGCTGATTTAATTTATTTATCCAGCAGTTTCCACCACCAGTCAAAGCGGGGAGTTGCAGAGTGATAGCAGATATGTCAGCCATCTTCCATGGTTTGTAAATTACTGAACCATCCGATGCTCCCACTAAAGGAAACATTAAATTAGTGCCCCCATGAGTTCTGGTATTCTGATAAACCCCCTCGCCCTGGTCAACTCTCAACGTCTGTACGTCGTTAACCTGTCCAACTGTTGCACATTCATCACGTTTAGTGGGGCTGGCATTCCCCCGAAGGTCAGCAGCCTGCCCTCGTACCACAGACGTTAATCTTCCCTGATCCTTCAGGATCTCATCCATCTGTTGTTGAACTGTATTTAACCTGTGTTCGTGCTGCTCTATTTCCTCCATTAATCTACCATTGTAAGCCAAGAACAATTTATCAGTCTCCTGTTCTGTTCTGTTTTTAACTAAGTTTAACAACTGTCTGTCCTCCTCTCCACGAGCCCACCTGGGCGTCATCTTGGCCTGGAACTGCTTTTTACATTTTGTTCTGGTCCCACTAACCAAAACAGAATATAGCCTTGTAATGCCTACTAACAATTGGGCACCTAACGTGCGCCACTCCTGTGGAGCAGGAAGCAATTTATATTCGGCTGCCATTGAAAGTTTAAAACAAAATCCAAAATGGATTAAAATTGAAGTAGGCAATTTGTAATAACTCTGTAAATTATTTATTTTAATTGAAAAACTATCAATTCGTAGGCCAAATTTATCCCAATATTGATTTAGTTAATAGTAAAGACAGGCAGTATTTTATTTAATTTATTTATTTTTTAAACGAAGGAAAGCTAAAAAGGTTTATAACGAACTTTTTATTTTCTCATTAATTTATTTATATACTGAGATATCAGCTGTTTTGTCTAAAACACAAAGAATTTTAATGAAGTCCGGCCGGCGGCAAAACCCGCGACGGACACTTCCACGAATCACATAAAGAAATAGAATTCTCCCAATATAAAAGCAGTCTCATTTATCATTAAAACAAACCGAAAAAAATATCTGTAAAACTCGCTTTGTAACACAATCGTAGATCGTTTTCACAAAAAAGAAGTCGACCGGACCAAGTCAAACACAATAGAACTTCCGGGTCACCACGCGGAATGGAAAAAACCGGGACAAAGACGGCTAATTCTTCACTACGATGTTAAACTGAACAAACTGTACTCATAAGTAAACCAACCAAAGACAAAAACAAAATGCCTCCAGCAGAACCACACTTCGTCTCCAAAGACTCGAATAAATGGTTAACCGTGTCAAACAAATACCGGTCGGAAGCTAGGCTGCCAGAGTGTAGCTGTAAGCATGAGCACCCCAGCTCAACCGGAACAAAACGGTGCCGCTTCGTTACAATAAAAAAGTTATTTTATATATATATTCTAAAGAGTTTACTACCAGTTATCCATAACAATAGTCCTATATATGTGTTAAACAATGCTTTAGACGTGTTTACGTAAGTGTACAAGGTTGAACGCCTTTATTCCAGGCGAGACTCACACACACTGTATGTTAGCTGTAAGCTAGATATGGTGGTACTGTAACCAACCGAAAATGATACTTCCCATTATTCCTCTACAATGCCAAGCTTCTACGTAATCTGCACAAACAGAAAACAAGGGCATCGACTAGGCGTTTAAAATTCGCAGAGGAATTATGGTTTTAGATTCAGTCAGTTAGTTCCCCTAAATGAGGAGTTTATATGAGGCCGGTGTGCAAAAAGCTACCTAGTAGCTTCCTTCCCTAGCCTCCACTCCGTCCAAGCACACCCACAATCACACCGAAACAAGTACAGTAATTTTACAATATTTATCAAACACTAACCTCAAACCGGACCGACCAAAAACTGGACCATAATACACACTTCCACGTTCGCGGTGCTCAGTCGCGCGTTTTGGAAGAAACGCAGCCTCTCCAAGGTAATCCGTTAGCAGTCAGAGGGCTCCCGGGCCCTGCCTGCTGCTAAATTCGTTTGCCATCCAAGGAGCTCCCAAAAAAGCGTCCTGTCTGGGCCGGACGGCCAACCTCGAGCCCGATCCCCCTATGGTCGGTCCTTAACCAAAACAAAAACAACACGTCAACATTAAACGGAGAACGTTTAGATCAATCAATACCTATTAAATTTGTGTTAGCGCTGTTCCAGATTGATACAAAACCACCCGGGTGCTGATTTATCAAGGATCAATCCAGTCGCTCTCCGATTCTCTGTTGAACTCCAAGGAAAAAACACAAAATTACTGTAATGTCACAAACACACGCATCAACCAGTTATGCCACACTTTACTACTCACACTCAATCTCTCCCAGCTCCGAAACAACTTAAGACCGAATTACGGAGCACGCATCCTCCACCATGTGTTGGCTCCTAGTTACCATGCGACCGGCCACTCGCTTCCGGAGAGTGTAGGGGCGCCAACATTTAAACCCCGGCGGGAAGTTTTACAAAATAAAGTCAGAGCTGAGAGACAGATAGAGAAAATAATGCACAGACACAGAATTTTCTGTTTCACACTCATACACATCTGCAGATGGGGAACAGTCAGAACTGAGTTGAACTGAACTGAACCGTCGTATACAGGGGTGTACCATTTTTATTAAAGAAGAACAAAGAACGTATTCACATGTCTATTCTCCTCCCCCTAGATTTTATTACACCAAACGTTTATTCTCAAGGTTTCCTGAGTTATCGCTGTAACCGTCCGGTCTGTTTATGACTGACTATCCCTTACTCTTGTTTTCTTGATCTCCACCTCTTCTTTTACAAGCATGCCATAAATCTTTAGCCAAAAGTTTACGACTTAAAAGGTAGTCCATAATACAATATTGACAAACATCTCTTTACCATCATGCAAGCTAATTAAAACAGACTTTTACTTTCTGAATACTAACTAAAGATTATATAAACATATTCAATACGAGACTGTTATATAAAGTAGCCCCAAAAAATATGAATCACGACACCTGCTGTATTTATCGTTCAAATTAGTTTAATTCAGCCTAGTTCATATTCAAGATGGCTAAGAGAATAAAGAATGGTAACAGATTTTAAACTAATAATAAAATGTTTTATTTTCCTTGAATCAGTCGATCTTAAGGAGAATACAATTCAAGGTTTTTTTGAGGCATCAGACAATAACTATATGGGTTTGTTTCCTCTCTGCTCTAGAAAAATGTGTTTCTTTAATATATATGATGTGCACTGTGAAGCATCCTGATGTGCTAAATAAATAAATTAAATCAATGATTATGAGTAATAATGCCACAAAAGTAGTTTTCATAATTATATGTTTAAAATGTTTTATACAGGGTTAAAAATATTTCATTTCGACCTGTAAGCAGGGGTGTATCTAGAAATGTTTTAAAGGGGCCCAGTTATGATCTTGGGGTGACCCACCAAAATAAAAGCAGGACTGAGATACAAAAGGGGCGGGGCCTATACTGAGTGACAAACACCAGAGTGACAACATGGGGTCAAACAAAGATGTGCTTCAACATAAATAAATAAAAGCCAAAAATTAATTAGGTATTTGTCTCTTCTATCTATTTTTGTTCAATAATAAATTATTTGGGGGTTGCTGAAATCTCGCCTGGGGCGCAAAATACCCCATATGTCCATTCACATGGACATTGAAAATGATAGCTTAACTGTAGCCTTTAATATTATCTTAGACTCAACTGGCTTTACTCAGAAAGTGAAAGGACCCACACACTCTGGCCAACACACTTTAGACATTGTACTGACATATAATTTTTTGATAACCTTTGAATTTACTTTACCCAACGTTCCAAAATCTGAAAGAACATTTCATTACAGTAGAACTTTATCAGACAATGCTGTAACAAGTTTTAAAGAATCTGTTCCATTCTTGCTTTCCTATCTGTCTCAGAATACCACAGTGGATGGCAGTAATTCCAACACTAACCCTTCAGAAATTGAAGGTCTGGTTCAAAGTATTACTTCCTCACTTCGTTTGGTACTAGACAGTGTAGCCCCCTTAAAAAGAAGGTAATTCAATTCAATTCAATTCAGTTTATTTATATAGCGCCGTTTCACAACAGATGTCATCTCAAGGCACTTTACGAGAAGAGTTATTACAATACAATGTTTAATTTAGAAATTAGAGAACCACAGAAGATTGCGTCGTGTAATTCTCAGCAATCCCTCACACTGAGCAAGCACGAAGCGACAGTGGAAAGGAAAAACTCCCTTTTAACAGGAAGAAACCTCCGGCAGAACCAGGCTCAACACAAGCGGTCATCTGCCGAGATCGTCTGTGGTTCTAACCTTCCTTTCTTATCCAAGATTCTTGAGAAAATAGTTGCTAATCAAGTATGTGAGCATCTAAACAGCAACAACCTGTTTGAAGAATTTCAATCAGGTTTTAGAGCTCATCATAGCACTGAAACAGCACTGGTAAAAGTTACTAATGATATTCTAATGGCCTCAGATAATGGATTTGTGACTGTTCTGGTCTTGTTAGATCTGTGCTGCTTTTGACACAGTCCATCATAATATTCTCTTAGAAAGGCTTGAACATGTATGGATCAAGGGAACAGCACTAGGCTGGTTTAAATCATATCTGTCTGACAGATTCCAGTTTGTTCATGTCAATGAAAAATCTTCTTCACACTCAAGGATTACCTGTGGAGTACCACAGGGTTCTGTGCTTGGACCGATTTTCTTTACTATATATATGGTTCTAATTGGTAAAATAATTAGACAACCTGGAATGAATTTCCAGTTATGCTGATGATACACAATTATATTTATCCATTAAACCTGAAACCAATCAGTTAGGTAGATTACAAGCATGTCTGGAAGACATAAAAACCTGGATGACTCTGAATTTTCTGCTCCTAAATTCAGACAAGACAGAAGTTGTTGTCTTTGGACCAGAACCTTTAAAAAGGAAACTGCTAAATCAATCACTTCATCTGGATAGCATAGTTTTTTGTAATAATTTTTTACCAAGACATGACATTTAAATCCCATATTAAACAGGCTTCCAAGATTTCTTTCTTTCACCTCCGGTATATTGCTAAAATCAGAAACATCCTTTCCAGGAGTTATGCAGAGAAACTAGTCCATGCATTACTTCAAGGCTGGACTACTGTAATTCCTTATTCCTTATTCGAATACCTTGCTACAGAGATAAAAGAGCCAAACAAGGTCATGTACAAACCCACCAAAGCTAGCTCAAACTTCATTAATGACCTCAATAACCTTCTTTCTGTAATATGTATTGAATATGACCAACTAATTATTGTGGGAGATCTGAACATTCATACTCACAACCCCCAGGATAGACAGACTAAAACACTAAGTGATACTCTCCATAGCTTTGGTCTAACCCAACATGCCAATAAGCCAACACACAAACAAGGACAAACTTTAGACTTAATCATTAGCAAAGGACTGAAAATATCTAACATCTCTGTGGCTGATGTTTCATTATCTGACCACTTCTGCATCTTGTTTGAAAGCATAATCTCAGCCAAACTATCTAATCAAAATAAGACCATAGTAAAAAAACACTCCCTTGTTGACAGCTCAGCTGAAATCTTTAAACAAATTTACTGCTCTAGTCAAAGTTTTCAATGACATCTGCATGAATACAGACAGCGGCAGAACCACAGTTCTGGTTCTGTTGGACCTCAGTGCAATGTTTGACACTGTTGATCGTAAAATATTACTGGAAAGATTGGAGAGCTGGATCGGACTCATTGGTACAGCACTTCAATGGTTTGAATCTTACCTCAAAAATAGGACGTTCTTTGTGTCCATTGGAAATTTCTCATCAGAACAAACTAAAATCACATGTGGGGTCCCCCAGGGCTCCATCCTGGGACCCCTTCTGTTCAATATTTATATGCTTCCACTAACCAAGATTATAGCAGCCAATCAGATAAATTACCATAACTATGCAGATGACACACAGCTATACATTACATTGTCACCAGGTGACTTTAATTCTATCCAGACCTTAAATGAATGCATTGAACAAATCAACGACTGGATGTCCCTTAACTTTCTTTAGCTAGACAGAAATGAAACGGAAGTAATTATTTTTGGACCTAAGGAGGAACGATTATGAGTCAGCACACAGCTTCAGCTAATACAACTAAAAACGACTCATCAGGCCAGAAATCTAGGTATAATAATGGTCACATAAAGGCAATAACACGGTCAGCCTTCTATCACCTGAAGAACATTTCTAGGATTAAAGGAGTGATGTCACAGAAGGACCGTGAAAAACTGATCCATGCGTTAATCTTTAGTCGGATTGATTACTGCAACAGCGTCCTCACAGGTCTACCTAAAAAAGCAATCAGACAGCAGCAGCTGATCCAGAACGCTGCTGCCCGTGTTCTCACTAGAACCAGGAAAGTAGAACACATCACCCCAGTTCTAAAGTCCTTCCACTGACTCCCTGTAGCTCAGAGAATAGACTTTAAAATACTCCTACTAGTTTATAAATCACTGAACGGTTTAGCACCAAAGTATGTTGGAGATCTGCTGTCACTATACCAACCCAGCAGACCACTCAGGTCCTCCAACTCTAGCTTACTTAACATTCCTAGAATCAGAACTAAACAAGGAGAGGCAGCTTTCAGCTTCTATGCTCCACAAATTTGGAAAAAACTTCCAGAAGAATGCAAAAATGCTGAATCGTTCGGCTCTTTTAAATCAAAGATTAAAACTCTACTATTCAGAGCTGCATTGGAGCCGTAAATTGAACTTTCTGATCACTCTGATTCTCATGGTTTAACTTTTATTCTTATTTATTTCCTTTTTAACCAATTGTGTTTTATCTGTATTTAATCTATATTAATTGCATAAATTTGTCCATTACATCATCTTTTCTTATTGATTGATTGTGTCTATCTGTTAAACCTATATGTTTCTGTTTTTCTAATCATGCTTACTGTAATTATGTATTTGGTATCATTATCACTGAATCATGTAAAGCACCTTGAATTGCCTTGTGTTGAAAGTGTGCTATATAAATGAAATTGCCTTGCCTATTATCAGGAAGTCCACAAAATGCAATTAAAAGCCTTCAGTTGATCCAAAATGCTGCAGCAAGAGTTCTGATGAATATTAAAAAGAGAGATCACATTTCTCTTGTTTTGGCTTCTCTCCATTGGCTCCCTGTTAAATCCAGAATAGAGTTTAAGATCCTTCTCCTTACTTATAAAGCCCTTAATAATCAGCTCCATCATACATCAGAGATCTGATTGTTCCATATGTTCCTAACGGAGCACTTTGTTCTCAGAATGCAGGTCTACTGGTAGTTCCTAGGATTTCTAAAAGTAAAATAGGAGGCAAATCTTTTAGTTATCAGGCTCCTCTCCTGTAGAACCAGCTCCTAGTTTTAGTCCATGAGGCAGAAACTCTGTCTGTTTGTAAGACTAGGCTTAAAACCTTCCTTTTTGATAAAGCTTATAGTTAGAATGGCTTAGGTTATCCTGAGCTATTTTTGTAGTTATGCTGCTATAGGTTTAGACTGTTGGAGGACAGACTGAACACTTTTCTTCTCTCTTCTACTTTTCTCTTCTACTACTCTCCAGATATATTTCATCTGCTGTTATTGTGATTGTTAACCCAGTTTTCTCCCAGTGTTTTTCTCCCCATAGAAGCTCCACATGGTCTGGTATCCTGCTCAACTATAATGCCCCCTGCTGGATGGGGAACATTGGTCCAGATGATTCTCAAAGTCACCGAGCATCCTCCATGCTGTCTCTTCTCTGTCTTCTCAAACTCCCAGACGGTCGTGGCAGATGACCGCTTGTACTGAGCCAGGTTCTGGTTTTGCTGGAGGTTTCTTCCTGTTAAAGGGGAGTTTTTCCTCTCCCCTGTTGCTACATGCTTGCTCAGTATGAGGGATTGCTGAGGAATAGCTGTGGTTGGTGTCTGCATGATCAGGGCACAACCTCACGTTGATGATTCAACGCAATCTGCTGGGATTCCTTACATAGAAAACTTAACTGATTGGAATGTTTGTATAATTGGATTGAAATGACTTTTGTTGTAAAGTGCATTGAGATGACATTTGTTGTGAACTGGCGCTATATAAATAAAAGTGAATTGAAATCCCATTATATGGATACACACTGACCATGAATGGATACAAGCTTCTCCAGGACTCAAATTGGCTCCAAACTTGCTTTGAAGTGTAAATTAACGTAATGCATGCAACTGTACTGTCCCTTTAAACCTGACCTTTGACTCATTCAGGGTTTAAAGGTTCATTATCCTAATGTTAAAATAAAGTTGGAGAGAGAAAAAATAATGCCACTTTTTTTGCCCAAAAGATTGTATCTTCTAATTAGAAAACTTACAGTTACCTGCAGCAAATAAAGTGCAACAATAACCCAGCAGAGACACAACAGGACCTAAGTACAGGGTGCAGTAGCCTTTAATGATCAGGGCTTTCTAGGAATCATAACCAAACTTGATTCACTTCGGCTATTTTCTCAAGGTCAAACATTTTAGAAGAACATCAGTGGTTAAAGTCACGAGGACACCAATAAATGCTTCAGTTAGGTCCGGGGTTAACCGGAATCTGGGAAATAAAAAGAGGTTCTGACTATTAAACTACGATAATTTACACTTTCTTTTAAACATCAACTCTTTAATTAAGTAGCAAGGCAGCCATAGCCAGGTTTGGTCCGGTCCGATCCAAACACACACAACTGGACGATGTGATCACAAGTAGCCAGAGAGGTGAGCTGAAAACGGTTGCAAAGTATTTATCCCAGAGAACTCAGCCACAACACATCTAACTTCAGGAACATTTTCACACATTCATCTCTAAAATTCACTGGATGTGTCTGCCTGTATTTGGCAGAGCTGTGAACAGTTTGGAGGTAGAGTTCAAACTTCTTCCAGCCAGCAGAACGGAGCAGCTCATCTCTTTAGCAGGCTGCTGATGGCTTTCATTTCGTCAGCGGACAGCGGGGAGAGACTGTAGCCTCTGAGCTCCGGGTTTCCTGGAAACAAACACAACAAAACAGAACCGGATCATTTCCTGTACAACTTCACACATCTCAATTTGCTCTAGGGAAGGTCAGTGCACATCCTGACACTCATCTGGGCTTTTCTTTGTTTTGCTATACCAGAGCAGACCTGGGCTTAAAACGGCCTGCGGGCCACATCTGGCTGCTGATGACCTTTGACCAGCCCACAAGAGTTTGGAGTAAAAGTTTCCATCTGAGTACGTTGTTATAAGTGCATGAAATACAAGGAAACCGCTTTTATTTTGAAGGCCACTATTGCTCTCCCAATGTCATTGGTGGATAGAAAGGCCTAATCAAATGTGTTGAACAGCTTTGGAGAGGTTAACTCTTAGCAGTGAAATATGTCAGCTACGATTAAACAGCAGGAAAATGGACACAGAGAGCAGAGTTCTTAACCAGGTGGGAACTATTTCTCTGCTGAAAAGCTGTGTTTAGTGTTTGAGAACATAAAACAGTGTCTAAGGATGACCATGTCAACCATTATAGACTCAACATGGAGAAGAGTACAGGACTCTGACTGATGCAGAGCAGGATGAGCATCAGCTTTTACAAAGCTCCACTCTTCCAGGGATGCTGCAGTTGGGACCAGCTTCGTAATGTCCCACAACATTCCAAGATAGTGTAAGTCATTCTCTGACGGGGAGTTTGCCTTCAACCGTTGCAGACTGATGGTGGTCAGAAGGTGGCGCCACTGTCCAGCAGCCTGGCCTCTGTCAGGCAGCTGTGGCTACTACCTAGCTTGCCTGTTTGGTGAAGCATGCAGTGCTACCTTGACCTGAGAAGACAGACGTGTTAGCAAATGTGTCTCTTTCTGCACACTGTAATGAGACCGGCTGAGAACACCGTGGGGAATCGGTGCTTCAGCTGCTGAAGAAAAGCAGACAGTTTGGACTGGTTTTCCTTTGTTCATTACTAGAGTTATAATATCTGAGTTAGAGCCCTGGGGTCTCTTTTCTAACCGCACTCAGCTAACGAAGTTTACTTATGCAAAAAAATATATATTCTGATCTATAAAACGGAGTACAAACAGCTGCATGTAATTTCTGCTTTCTAACTGCCACTGTCCCTAGAAATGAGCTCAGGTGGTTTCGGATCATATTCCACCTCCCACACACCCACTTTCTGCCATAAACAGTCAATGCAAAGAGTGAATATTCTGCATCAACATAAGCCAATCAAAACTAAAACCACTGGCATAAGTGATAGAAGAAATAAGAACAATTAGGGCTGTCACAAACGACTAATTTCATTTTGATTAATCTACCAGCTAATTTACTGACTAATCGATTAGTCTAAATGATTATTTTGTTTAAGAACAAAAATGTAATTCCCATCATTTTATTTTTCAGTAAACATTTCTATTCAATTCACAAAACAAATGAATGTAAGCACAATGTTCCAAATAAAAATGACAGCGAGGAATAAAGTGCTAAATCCACCACAGAAAATATGCACCCATTTATGCTAATAAACCTATCGAAAGCAACTCATGTTCCAACTTTTGTGAACAAAGATACCGCTTTGAAATGATTAAATCATAGAGGCAATTCATTTGCACTAAACCATGTACAGTATTTCTATTTTGAAATGTTCAAATGACCAATCAAAAAAGGTTTTCCACTCACATGATTCCAAGTTGGCAGCCCCTTGTCTTAATATCAGAAAGATGAAGGAAATTGAAAAATTTTTTGCTCTATGCAACAAGATTTTGTTATGTACTAACAGGCATATGTTGTATGAGATCTCATAAAGTGCAATTGCTCTTTATTGTTGTTAAATCCTTCAATAAAGGATTTAATATATCCAACTACGTCTCCGTTTCATTCATTTTCTGATGTGAAGACAGAGGGCTTCCATTTGAATCATGTGAGCGGGGAACGCATTTTGATTGGTCACTTGAATATTTGCCCTCAGTTTACGTAGAGCCAACAGAGAGAGACGAACCAATTTGATTTTCACCTCAACACCTCATGTGGCAGAAAAATTCCCCACACAGTGAGCTATCTGCTGAGAAAACTACCTCAAACTTTAAGCTCAATAGATAAGATTGCTTTTGTGTGCGGCAGGCTTTATCAGAGTTGCTGAAAAAAAAAACAATCTACGTCTCCTACATAGAAGTTACAAATAGTCAACAAAAGTGTCACCACCTTATCATTCAAGTAGACCTACTCACTTATTAAAATACATTTTCTTTTCTGAAAAGTGTCGTAAGAAGGCATTATCATTTTATTTAAAGTACTTAAAGGTGGTGGTTTATATTTTTCTGGCGCTTCCCGTATGGCGCTGTTTCAGATGTTCGTTCATTGAGGTGGTGCTGCTGTGGTAGGCCAAAGAAGCCTTGCAGAAGGTACAAGCTACTCATTTATTCTTGGTCTGCCTGAAATGTTCCCAAACTTTCCATTATTTTTGGTCTAAAACGGTCATTGACCGCCTCCACACTTTCTTCTTTTTCTGCCATTTTTGTTACTTTTTGTCGTCGGGGAGAAGGGTCAGTGTCATCTGAGTAACAGAGGGACAGTCAGACTGAGTAATCAAAGACATTTAATCCATATCTCTTGCAAAAAAGATTCCATCTACTCAAACACAGATCAATCTCAAACATGCTGTTCTCAATGTCACATCATTAAAAAACAAGTCATTTTTAGTAAATAGTTTAATTTCCTCTTACAATCTGAATTTGATGTTTTTAACTTAAAAGTGGCTCGACAAAAACACTAGAAATGCCGTTTTGATTGAGTGTAGTCCATCTCACTTCAATTTTGTGTCTGAAACACGCCAAAACCAGAGGGGAGGGGGTGTTTGTGCCATTTTCAGGGACAAAATATTGACCCACAAACTGTAATTTGTTTTGTTTTTTCATCGTTTGAGTATGTGTCATACAAAAATGGAGATTAAACAATCTTCCATACTTTATATGAAAATTTACAAACCACCACAGAATTGTTTGATTGAAGATTTTACTGAATTACTTACATTTGTTTGCACGGAATTTGATTGTTTAATTTCAGGTGGTTTTAATGTGCATGTGGATGTAACTAATGATAGACATGCCAAAGAACTTAGTCCTGTCCTTGAAATGTTTGGTTTAACTCAACACGTTAGTGATGCGACTCACAACAAAGGCCAAACTCTAGATCATGGGTCGGCAACCCGCGGCTCCGGAGCCGCATGCGGCTCTTTCATCCTTATACTGCGGCTCCGAGTGGATTGGGAAAATAAATTACTAAAAGAAAAACACCTAAGTATTTAATTGAAGTGTATTTTATTTGTTTTAGTTCTTTAACGCTTTCCCGCGCGCTCATCGCTCCTGCGGCGCCATCGCATTATTGTGAAAAGTACATTAGAAATTAAATATTTTAATTGGTTTTAGCCCGCACCGCTAAAACCCTTAAACGTCCAAAGCTAAGTAGCTACTTGCGGAAGCCGGTTTCCGCCCCCCCCCAAAATACCTCCGTCGCTTGCGACGATACTCGCACGCTACTCGTACTTACAACTCGCAAGGACCACAAGTATGGAGAAATGTAAGAAAAGAAAAATATCTGAAGAAAATAGAACATTCAATGATGCCTGGGCAGATTCATTTGCATTTACCTCTGATGAGAGTGGCCTACCAGTATGCCTAATTTGTGGAGAAAAACTGGCTAAAAATAAACGGTCAAATGTCGCAAGACATTTCAACAATACTCACAGAGCTTTTGCTGAAAAATATCCAGAGGGAGAAGAGAGAAAAAAAGCGGTTTCGGAACTGATGCGGAAGGCGGATCTCACGAAAAATCACTTCAAGAAGTGGGTGAAGTCTGCAAATTCAACTACATATGCAAGTTTTGTGGCCGCTCAGGAAATAGTCAGGCATGGGAAACCGTTCACAGATGGAGATTACATGAAACAATCATTCCTTAAGATTTCAGAACACCTATTTGCGGACTTTAAAAACAAGCATGAAATTGTGCAGAAAATCAGAGAGATGCCTCTCTCTGCGAAGACTGTCAAAGACAGAACCATAAAAATGGCAGAAAATATCACAAAACAGCAAATTAAAGACATCAATTCAGCTGCAGCGTACTCAATCGCCTGTGATGAGTCCAAAGACGTAAGTGACATTGAACAAATAGCGCTGTTCTGCCGATATGTGAACTCTGCTGGACCACAGGAAGAAATGGTTGAGCTGATACCACTAACAGGCCAGACACGGGGGGAGGACATATGTGAGGCTGTGCTTGATTGTTTACGAGCCAAAAAAATAAAAACAACCCACCTAGTGTCAGTGGCTACTGATGGGGCACCGAGTATGACTGGAGCGCACAGGGGCTTTGTGGCCTTGCTGCAGAAGTCACTGGATCGAAAGCTGCTCACTTTTCACTGCATCCTGCACCAAGAGGCATTGTGCGCGCAAACTTTTCCTTCAGAATGCACAGAGGTCATGAATGTTGTCATTCAGATTGGAAATAAAATAATGGCAAAAGGTTTAAATCACCGCCAGTTCCGTTCGTTACTGGATGAGGTGGACAGCACATACTCTGATCTCCTGCTGCACAACAGAGTCCGGTGGCTTTCCAGAGGAGAGGTGCTGAAACGTTTTGCTGCATGTCTGGGAGAGGTGAAAACTTTCATGAGCAGCAAAGGGCTCACCTTTCCTGAGCTGGAACAGCCAGAGTGGCTGGAAAAGCTTCACTTCATGGTGGACATGACAGCGAACCTGAACAAGCTGAACACAACTCTTCAGGGGAGAGGAGGCACAGCGCTACACATGCTGGAGGAGGTGTTAGCGTTTGAGCGCAAACTGACAGTTTTAGCCAGAGATTTACAGAGAGGCACACTGTCTCACTTCCCCTCTTTAAGGGAGTTCAAACAAGCTCACAAGGTGATCAATTCAGAGTATTTGCAGTCTGCAATCACCACAATGCAAGCATCGTTTGGAAAACGATTCCGTGAGTTCAGAGAGGAAAAAACCACATTGTCCTTCCCCGTCACTCCCCTGAACATCGATCCATCCCTGCTAAATGTGACCGCATTTGCAGGTGTAAGTCAACCTGATCTGGAGCTGGAGCTGGCTGCCATAGCTGACAAAGACATGTGGGTGTCCAAATTCAAACGCTTGACAGAGGACCTTGAAGATCTTGCCCATCAGAAGGCCACTCTTGCTCAGAATCACAAATGGAGTGATATTGAAAAATCTTCCAAGACCGGACAAACTCGTGTTTGAAACATGGAATGCTATCCCCGACACCTACATGAACATGAAGACGTATGCCTTTGGAGTCCTGTCGATCTTCGGATCCACATATGTATGTGAGCAGCTATTCTCCACCATGAACTACATTAAAAACAAACACCGCGCACGCCTCACAGATGACAGCTTACAGTCCTGCGTAAAGATGAGAGCGACTTCGTACAGCCCCGATTTGCAGACGCTGTGCGCAGAGGTTCAGGAGCAGAAGTTCCATTAACCAGGTAAAATAAATATTTGCAAATATTTTGCAAATATTTATTTTTCATTGTTTAGTGACAGTGTTTTTTCCCCAATTTATTTTTTTAATTCAGGTCAAGGCTCCGCTACATGCATGCTCTGAAAGCCCGAAGGCGATAAGGATGACGGCTCACAGCATTTTTTTTTTTTTTTTTTTTTTTGCTACATGGATCATTTAATCATCAGCTTTTTAATTTATTTGAAAGAGACATTCAGACATTTTATTATTTTTTGAAGAATTCAAAATGTTTAAAATGTGTCCATTACTCAGATAAAATGTAATTTTCTCTGTAGCACTTCGTGCTGCACGATTTCATAAGCAACACACTTTAGTTGTTTGTACAAAATGTAAAAATAAGCAATATATACAGTGTTATCTTCATTTTAGAATCTGATGATAGCCCATCTTCAAAAGGGTAGTCAAAGCACTAATAGGTGTATGGCTGGGGTGAACCCCGAAGCATGAAAGGGAAGTTGTTGTTGTTTTTTAAATATCTGTTCTTTCTAATTAATAAATGCGTTCAAAAATAAATTAATTTTAGATGTCAAATGTTTGCGGCTCCCAGTGTTTTCTTTTCCGTGGAAACCGGATCAAATGGCTCTTTCGGTGTTAAAGGTTCCTGACCCCTGCTCTAGATGTAGTCATTAAAAAAGGTGTTAATATATCAATATCAATGTTGTTGATGTTGCTTTATCTGATCATTTTTGTGTCTTCTTTAATCTATCTGTTGTACCCAAACCAGAACTTGGGCCTGGAGTTATTCAGAGAAGATACATAAATGATGCAACAAGGGAACAGTTTATGGAATTGATCAGATTTGAAAATCCCCCATGTTAAAATGTTGATAATCTATTGGACTCTTACACTTTAAGGGTTGTAAATGTTTTGGATACTATTGCTCCTGTCAAGTCTAAAATGGTTAACACTAAGCAAAAGGCACCTTGGAGAAATTAAGTTTCGGTCAGGGCACAAAAAAGGGAGTGCTGGAAAGCAGAACGGAAATGGCGCAAGTCAAAGCTCCAGGTTCATGATGAGGTTTACAAAGAAGTGCTTTGTGTGTTTAACCAGATTTTATGTGGAGCAAGGGAGAAATATTTCTCTGAAATTATCGCAAACTGCAGAAACAATTCTCATGTTCTGTTTGCCACAGTGAACACATTAACTAATCCTCAAGTTTCACTGCCTTTAGAACTAATTTCTGCATCTAAGTGCAATGAGTTTGCAATATTTTTTAATGACAAAGTTCAAGGCATTAAAAATGCCATAATTACCACAAAACAAATAGCAAAACTGTTTCCAGATAAACACCTTGAGCTGACACATTTTACACTTGTCAGTGACAAAACAATCGAACACGTTATCTCTGGTCTGAGTTCATGTACTTGCTGCCTTGATGAATTACCCACTGGATTTCTAAAGTCTGTGCTGAGCAGCTTGTTACCACAACTTGGTCAGCATTCCAAAATGCCTTAAAAAATGCGGTCACTAAGCCTCTTCTAAAGAAGAGCAGCCTTGATGCCACAGTACTGAGCAACTACCGGCCCATATCACACCTACCATTCTTAGGAAAAGTCCTAGAGAAAGTAGAATATCAACAGCTTACTGTCTCCTGTCTAACCATGTGTTTGATACTTTAGGCCCCACCACGGCACTGAGACAGCTCTGATCAAGGTGACAAATAATATCCGCATGAACACCAACGCAGGCAAAGTCTCAGTTTTAGTTCTGCTGGACCTGAACGCTGCCTTTGACATGCAGATGACACTCAGATCTACGTGTCACTGACGGCAGATGAACATGGGCCTATAGATACACTCTGTCACTGTATTGAACAGATCAGTGTGTGGATGCAAAACAACTTTCTACAGTTAAACTCAGACAAAACTGAGATCATTGTTTTTGGCCCACAGACACAAAGAGAAAGTGTTATCAGTCATCTTGAGTCTTTCTGTCTTCAACCAAAAGCTCAGGTTAGAAATCTAGGGCTAATCATGGACTCGGACCTGAACTTAAACAGCCACATCAAAGCAATAACATCAACAGCTTTTTACCATCTGAAAAACATTTCTAAGATCAGAGGAATAGTGTGGCAACCAGACTTAGAGAGACTTATCCATGCATTTGTCTCCAGCAGGTTAGACTACTGTAACGGCCTGCTCACTGGCCTCTCTAAACGAGCTGTTAGACAGCTGCAGTACATCCAGAACGCTGCTGCTGGAGTCCTGACAAGAACCAGGAAATACGACCATATTAGTCCAGTGCTCCGGTCTCTGCACTGGCTTCCTGACGCTCAGAGAATAGAATTTAAAACCGCTCTGCTTGTGTACAAGTCTTTTCATGGTTTGGCACCAAAGTACATCTCTGACATGTTAGAGACATAGGAACCATCTCGGGCCCTGAGAACTTCAGGGAGGGGTCTCCTGGTGGTTCCCAGAGTCAACAATAAACACGGTGAGGCTGCATTTCAGATTCAGGAAGATAAAATCTGGAACAGTCTTCATGAGGATGTGAGACAAGCCTCAACTCTAACAATGTTTAAATCCAGGCTGAAAACAGTTATTTTTACCCGTGCTTATGGCAAATGAAAGTATTTTATCTGCATTCTTGCTTTTTATTGTAATTAATTATTTTTTAAGTTGATGGGTTTTTTTCTGTTTATCTGCTTAATTTATGCAACTGTGAAGTACTTTGAATTGCCTTGTGTATGAATTGTGCTCTACAAATGAATGTGCCTTGCCTTGAGTTGAGTGGAAGTGTGGGACTAAAGCGCACACCGCCACCTAGTGGTATGGGAGAAATATGTTGTTTTGGTCCTTTAAAACTTTGTCCGACGGCAAAAACTGACGTCGACAATATTTAATACTCGACGTCATCGATTAGGTCGACTACTCGCGGCAGCACTAAAAACGATAACTATGTTTCAACAGGGATGCAACGATACCACTTTTTTCAAACCAATACCATACCGATACTTGGATCAGAGTACATGCCAATACCGAGTACCACTGCTGATACTTCTACCACACAAAAAAATTAAATGAATTGGAATACAGGTTTAATTTTCTTCTCTCCCTGTTTCAACAAATGATGGTGAATTAGATAAAAAAAAGAAACTATTAGTATAAATGAACAAAAACCCCAAATTTCAAGCGAAAAATAAACATTTTCTATGAAATCATTGCAGTTTCCAGATTTTAAGTATCATGGTATAGGTCCCCTAACCAATACCGATAAAAGTACATTAGATGAGTATCAGCCTGATACCCAATACCAGTATCGGTACATCCCAAGGTTTGAGTTATAGGATTACTTCTTGGAGCTACAATAAGACTGAAATAAAAGCAAATAGAATAAATATAAAGAATGTATTAAACTTCAGCATTCATAGACATTTAAAGAGTCACGCCGTCATGTTTACACCATAAAAACAGCTGTTTTTGAAACATTTTGGAGACACACCTTTTCTCATGTTCATTTTCAGAGCTGTCGCTACATAGGATGGTCCTGCTGCCTTTTTCTGCACTATAGAACTTTTCACCCGTAGACAGCTTCCCCAGATGTACTGACTAGGGCAGGGCAAAATGATTATTTTTGTAATCGATTAATCGAGCCATTATTTTTTCGATGCATCGATTAATCTAATGATTAAGTTTTCAATTCGATTTGATTATATACCCATTATTTGATTTATTATTGATTTATTATTTATTAATTTCTGTATTTACATGAAATAAACAAATCTCTTCTTTTGAACATATTTTAATTGTTTAAAAAAATCCCCAAAAATAAAGTTGTAATATTAGTATAATCTTATGTTAGATGTTAAATGTTGTGCAAAGAAATCATATGAATAAAGGAGAGAAAATAACCCAAAAAAATATAAACAAACAAAATTTAACATCCACTTCATGCAAAAAAATTGCTCTTCATTCCCACACCAAAAAAAATATTGTTCTGCATTTTCTCTTGTTTCTGACATAAGATTTGCAAGAGAGAGAGAGGCGCTGTTCTTTACAATAAAATTCTGCATATTTTCATAGTTTTCAGATGGAAACTTTGAATCCGATAAACTGGAAAAGCATGAAGTAAAAAAAATAGTATTCCAACAGGATGAGGCGTTATTAAACGTGACAATCAAGAGTTCGTTGTGGGTTTGCTTTTTGCAAGCACTTAAACAATGTTGTATTAATGTCCACGACGGCTCCGTTTAGCAGGTAGGTAGTGCATTACCTTTGTTATCAAACATGTTTTACTCTCTCACATTTTGGGCTTTTGCTCATAATCAGTCTGTGCACATTCAGACTCATTCTGCCAACACAGGTCACAAATAAAAACCAACCAAACAGATAGCAGTAACATAAACCAGACGCAGCTGTGTACGAGTATATGCCCTCTATCTGGGGGTGTTTGGGTCATTTATAGGGTAAAAATACATAGTGTTAGTAAAAACGTTGAAATCTTACGGTGTTTAATCATTTGCTGGAACTGCTCCTGGATGCCGTCGTGCTTTTATAAGCCATTTCCATTTTGCAAAGACCGGCAGACGACAAAAATCGCTCCTTTTTATTTTAAAATAGTTCCATACCTTTAAACTGCGAGTTCGGATGGAGGTATTTAAGTCAACTGACTCACTCATGCTGACACTACTTGGTCCCACCGTGTTTGTTTTGAAAGTGATGACGCATCGACGTGAATTTTTGGCGTCAACATAATCGATTATGCTGACGCGTCGTCCCAGCCCTAGAACTGACTGAGTTTCATTTTACGGCAGTACGCCGTTTCTGTCAAACTGTTGCTCAGTTTAGGACAAAGCTGGATCTGCTGCTAAAACCCAGAGTTACAACTTTTAAGCCTTGCTTGGTCAGCTGCTGTGTATGTTTGCTCCGGGGTTATTTAGACATGATGATGTGATACAGTGCAGGGAAAACTGTTTGATGGTTTACCAACTGACACGCCATTAATTTGATGTTTTTATGTTTTGGTTAGCAAGCTGTAAACCACTGAGTTTCTCCATAGAGATTTGTTTTCACAAAAATAACACCACAAGCCTCAAGAGGGCGACAGAGGGCAAATATCTCCAAAGTTACAGAGTGTGTCTTTAAAGCCAGGGGAATAATGCATGGGCTGGTAAATCTAACACCAGGTCCAGTTCAGCACATAGAAAATCTACATCTGCTCCCCATCCAGATGTGCGCCAGCATCCATTATCCAGCAGTATGCAGGAGAATCACTGAAGTATTTATCTCTCTGCTCAGAAACACACACCTGATCACAATTTATGCATCAATAAGTGCAACGGCTGCTGAAGACGCAGCTACATATGAAAATAATGTCATATAATTCTTAAATGTTCATTCAGATTCTCATATTTATTGTGTGGAGTGTGCGAGGGTCTACAAATCTGAGTATATATGAGAGGGTACAGTACGATCTCACACACACACACACACACACACACACACACACACACACAACCTACCTTGTATCTCATTGAGACTGTTGAGTTTGGCTTTCAATCCTCTGCGTAAATCGTTGATTTCCTTGTCAAGCTGCTCCTGATCTACACAGAAGGAAAAAAACGTATTTTTCATAAAGTGATTAATTTAATATTTTGCTATATTATATAAATGTATTTAAAAAAACCTTTCTGGATCATCTCTGTGGTTTTGGATTTGGGTAATTTCAGAAACATGTTCCCAAAGCAAACTTTGACTTTGTCTGCAAACAACAGAGGACATAAACACCACTATAAATGCAGCAGCGCTGTCTAACCATATTATACATCTATAACTAACCAGAGATACAACCTTGGTACACTTAGCCTTGAGTTTGAATTGGAAACTCCGGAAAACTAGTTTCTCCGTAACAATGCTGACTCACCTGAATCTGCCATGTCATGTTTGAGAGCGTTTAGCGCCTCTCTGTTTCTGTTCCTCTTCACGTCCAGGTCTACTATCTGAAACCCAACAGACAGCCTTAGATCTGCGCAACAAACAGCGATGATGCTGCGGCATCCCATAAGCAGAAAGCTTATCGGTGGAAAGATGAACTAGAAAAACAAGCTCTAGTCTGAGATCAGCTGACTGCTCCGGTCCAGGGAACAAACAGCGAACAATGAGCTCCAGCTGTTAATAGTTCCTTTGAGTAGGCTTTTTTTTAAACGTTAACATCAGACATTATGATCTAAAGCTGCTTTTACAGACATGACATTTATGCCCGGTTCTGTGAAACAAACGAACTTCTACCCTCGGGGTTCGGTACCTGTTGTTTAGTAGTGAGAACATCCTCAGCTGCCTCTTCTACTTCTGTTAAATACTCTAAAACACGCTGCGAACCAGCGTCCATGTTGCTGGTGTAGCTTCAAAATACGTCCGGTCTGAAACGAACACCGTCGGTTCCGGATGGTGTTCGATGACCAGTAAACCTAACCGGCTCTCTACCGCCATCTACTGGATGGTAGCAGAGTAGAATAATTCCACACTGAAGTTTTCAAACCTTTATTTTTGACAATCAGGAGGTTTTTTTCTGCTCAGAGCCAATACTATTAAAGAATTTTAACATATACTTTTGGGATTAATTAAAAGTTTGTATCTGGCATACCAGCCTCATCTGAATGCATATTCGAATTTAATAATTATAAACGATCAATGATGATGTGCCATTTCTCTATCCTGAACACATATATGAAACCGGAAGTTTATATACATTGACTAAAGACGCACACATACATTCACACACATACACATACACTCCTGTCTTGCTATACTTGTTTGAACATTGTATTTACTTCCATTGATTTTACTATACTTTTGCCCACACACTTTCCCTAACCAACCATTAGTGACACATGCCTAATCCTGACCATAACCTAATTCACACTATACCGATATATCATTCCTACGCCTACTTTTTCTCCTTCAGCAGCTTTCTCTGCACTGTCATCTCTCTTTCTGGTTCAGAAACCTTCCCATCTCTATCCTTTAAAATGACATAATTTCTTCTTTGATATCTTCACCTGTTGCTTTTTGCCTGGATCATTCTTCCTTCTCATCCTTAACTTTTTGCCCCCAAAAAGTGGATGTCTCCACTTTTAAATGTCCTTGTCACTGCTGTCGAAATATAGTACCCACAAATCACATAGGAGTGAGTCTATGTTATCAAAGTATTAACAAACATATTAAACCAAGACCAACTGCCAGCTTCAGTATTTCATTCACAATAAACTTAATCTGACCTTATTTTATTCAGGAGTGTGAATAAAAAGGCATACCACACTTCATATTTTTTACTTTATATCTACATCTGGCAACTGGTCACGTCACTACTGGTCCCCTTGTCATGTCCCCACTCTTGCCCTCCAGTGTCCATTTAATTTGTGTCGGCTCCTGAAAATGTTTCTTCATCATACCAATCGTTGGTTTCCATGTGTACTTCTGTTTTATTTGTAAATAAAGGTGTGATTTCTTTAGTTAAGGCACTGCACACAGTTGCATACATATTAATCATGTATTTTAATATCTTTGACAGATACTCGACACACATCACCCTCAAAGATGAAAAACTGTAAACCTTTTTCATAAAAACATGATGTTGAACTCTATAATGTCTTGTAATGTCATTTAACATAATCTTAATACGGGTTTTATTTAACATACCAACACAAAGTTGTGCACAATTGTGAAGTGGACATAACATTTCACTTTGCTTTCAAATATTGTTACTACTAAAAACATGAAGAGCATTGTGTACATTGATATTCAAACCCCTTTACTCGGGTATCCCTACATACACAATTCATTTTATTCAAGAGATTAAACAAATAAGAGCATAAAATATTGTTTCAATTATAGGCTATGATTATTTCTTGTAGCGACAGTAAGACTGGAATCAAAGCAAATTAAAACAAATAAAACTAAATCACAATAGAACATAATATATTAAAGCACTCCTAGATATTTAAAGCCTAGTGAAAAAGTGAGCTTCAAAACTGCTTAGAAAGTATCATCCATGCAAAATATTGATTTGGGGTCATAAAAATAAACGGAAGAGCTGCAGGTAACACGGCGTTGATGCAGCAGCGTGCCTGATATTAAAGATTCCTTTAAAGATTCCCTGTATAACGCGCTTTTTTTTATAAAATACAAATATTTATTTCCAATATGTGGACGGTGGGGATGCAAGCAAATATCAATATGCCAATATATTGTAGATAATTTTGTATCAATATTCATAAACAAAGTGTCGTGGGTTTTTTTTAGAATTTCAATTAAGTTTTGTTATAAAATTAAAAGTATGATGGCTAGTTGGTGGCTGTTTTCACCCTCTTGGTTCCAGTGGATCAATTCAATTCAATTCAATTTCAATTCAATTCAATTCAATTCAGTTTATTTATATAGCGCCATTTCACAACAGATGTCATCTCAAGGCACTTTACAAAAAGAGTTATTACAATACAATGTTTAGTGTAGAAATTACAGAACCACAGAAGATTGCGTCGTGGAATTCTCAGCAATCCCTCATGTTTGAGGGATTGCTGAGAATTTTTATTGCTACTAGATGTAGCAATAAAACTGGATGTGTTATGGATGAAACAGGTTGGCGTGTTTAGAATGCTATGACATATTTTCTACAGTTAAATTCATTTTTAAAAATCACAATATATAATAGTCTTACTCACAGTATTGTGATATATCACAATACAGGGTGGGTCATTTATGGATATACATTAATAAAATGGCAATGGTTGGTGATATTAATGTCCTGTTTGTGGCACATCAGTGTATGTGGAGGGGCAAACTTTTCAAGAAGGGTGGTGATCATGGTGGCCATTTTGAAGTCGGCCATTCAAATTCCAGCTACTGCAGCATCTCAACAAGGATGACCCAGATCGGTGCAAAGAATTTGCAGAATGGACAAAAAAAAATTGGAACAGGACCCTCATTTCACACAGAAGATTTTGTTCAGTGATGAGGCAAACTTTTATGAGAATGGTGAAGTTAACAAACAAAACCACCGCTATTGGTCTGACACTAACCCACATTGGATAGATCCCTCCAAGACTGTTGGAACAACAAAAAGTGATGGTATGGTGTGGTATATGGGGTACAAAGATAGTGGGGCCATTCTTCATCGATGGAAACCTCAAGGCCACTCTATATTTGAAATTGCTACATGATGATGTGTTTCCCTCTTTATGCACTGAAGCTGGAACGTTCCCTGAGTTTTTCCAGCAAGATGGTGCACAACCAAATTATGGGTGTCAGGTCTGAGCATTCCTAGATGAAAAGTTTCCTGGAAAGTAGATTGGTCGTCATGGGCCAGTTGAATGGCCCCCAAGGTCTCCCAGTCTGACCCCCTTAGACTTTTATCTTTGGGGTCATCTGAAGGCAATTGTCTATGGTGTGAAGATACAAGATGTGCAGCACCTGAAACTACGGATACTGGAAGCCTGTGCTGGCATTTTTTCCTGCGGTGTTGCTATCAGTGTGTGAAGAGTGGGAGAAGAGGGTTGCACTGACAATCCAACACAATGGGCAGCACATTGAACACATTTTATAAGTGGTCTGAAACTTGTAAATAACTGATGTAAAAATAAAGTTACGTTAAAACCAAGCACACCATTTTTTTCTTGTGAAATTCCCAATAAGTTTTATGTGTCACATGACCCTCTTCCTATTAAAAAAACAAGAGTTGGATCCAAGATGGCTGACTTCAAAATGGCCACCATGGTCACCACCCATCTTAAAAACTCATCCATGCGTTTATGATTACTGTAACAGTATCTTCACAGGTCTACCTAAAAAAAAAGTCACTCAGACAGCTGCAGCTGATCCAGAATGCTGCTGCTCGTGTTCTCACTAGAACCAGGAAAGTAGAACACGTCACCCCAATTCTAAAGACCTTCCACTGGCTCCCTGTAGCTCAGAGAATAGACGTCAAAGTGCTTTTATTAGTTTATAAATCATTGAATGGTTTAGCACCAGAGTACTTTAGATATCTGCTATCATGGTACAAACCATCCAGATCACTCAGCTCCTCCAGCTCTAGTTTACTGATCGTCCCTAGAACCAGAACCAGAACCAAACATAGAGAAGCAGCTTTTAGTTTCTATGCTCCTCATATCTGGAACAAACTACCGGGTGAATGCAAAGCTGCAGAGACAATGAACTCTTTAAGTCTAAAATAAAAACGTACCTATTTAGACTTGGTTATGAGTAACTGTTTTTACTTGCTTGTTTTTAATTTTCATACAAATTATTGTCTTGATTTCTGTTTTATTGGAAATGCTTTCTTGTATTTAAATCTTCAAAATGATTTTTGCTCTCTTTTCTGTGTTCTAATTTTAATCATGTAAAGCACCTTGAATTGCTTTGTGTTGAAAGTGTGCTATACAAAAAAAAACTGCCTTGCCTTGCCTTGCCTTAAGGGCTAAAGGAGTGGAATTTCCGATATATGTCCCCTTTACTGTTTCAGACACAGAGCAGGACAATATGCTTGAACTGTCTCTCTTTGCTCCAGCAACTGATTGAAGCTCAGGATTCAGAAGTGTCTCAACCATTTGTGTTTAACGTTAGCTGTGTTTACAGCTCTCATTTCAATCACCTATAACGTTTCTTCCACTTCACAACCGGGCACAACCTCACATCAAAGACTCATCCCAATCTTTTGGGATTCCTTACATAGAAAACTTTTAACTGATTGGAATGTTTGTATAATTGTATTGAAACGACTTTTCTTGTAAAGTGCTTTAAGATTACATTTGTTTTGAATTGGCGCAATATAAATAAACTGAATTGAAATAGAACAAATCTTTATGTTAATCTACCACAATAATTTATTTAATACACACTGAAGTTTGTATTTGCAATGTGTCAACATAAAACTGTTTAAGGGGTATGAATACATTGGTAAGGCAGTGTAACTAACTGACAAAGTCATCCTGGGATCTTTTAAAAAGGAAAAAGATCATAGCACCACCATGTTCTATGACAAGTGTCTATGTAAACATTGGTGTATATTCAGCTACCATCATGTTGGGTTTGGTATGAAGTCACAAATGATTCATTCACTCATCTCTACAGCTGAAAAGCAGATCATCTGAATTCCCTAGATGATCAGGTCTTTGAGTGATGACAGTCAGTTCGCTTACATGCAGCAAGAGAAAACCAAATGACTGCCTCAGTCTGTCTGAAGTCAAACCAAAGTGGCCCACTCCTAATCGAGCTAACACACCCACATAATATGGCATCCCAGCTTATTCGAGCCGTTTCCTGCCTGGGCACTCTCCCTTCTGGAAGTTACAAGACAAGAAAGTGGGAATAACACCAGCGGAGCGGCGCCAACACGTATCCTGCTTTTATGCCAACCTGAATGGGCGCCACCTACTGTCACAGAGTCGAACGTGCTACATTCAATAATTACATTTTCTGATTAACATGTAAACTGGGATAAAGGTTCCCATTCTGTCTGAGCTCACACAGATAATTGGCTGTTATGGAACAAATTCAACCTGTTTGGGCCTGCTTGGCCTCTGGACGGGGGAATATTTGGACCCAGGTAAATTGTCTATAATTGCAGTGACAGCATCTGGTTTGATTTCCTGTTCTGTACATTTAACTGCTCTGCCCGTTCGAGCTCTTCCTTTTCTGCACTCAGAACTGCTCCGACTCGTCTCTAAACCATTTAAATGCCTCTCTCCTCCACCTTCCCTCTGTTCTGAGCCACTCCTCTTCCTGAGCACTCCCACTGTACAGTTCCACCTGTCCCCCATTCCAGCCTGGTCACTGCATCCTTTCACAGAGGAATGGGAATTTCCTGGAGCACTTTGGATGGGGTTCCGGATGTTTCCTGAAGCCTGCATTCTGCTCAAGTAGCTGCTGGTCCTCATAGGGCTGCCTAACATTTGAGTTCTGAGCATCCTGTCTGCCGAGTGGACCCGGCTCTCACTGTAGCTCCTTTTAGGGAGCGGGGTGGGGCCTCTGCTGCTGATCCACTGATCCAGCATGGGACTCCATCTGGACTGATGACTGTGGCTGCGGATGGAGTGGCAGCACGATGCGCTGCAGGTGGAGCAGCAGATCCGACAGAAGGAGCAGGCACAGCCGGACAGTAGGGTGGAGTGGCTGGTCAGTGAGGATAGGAAGGTGAGGGGGAAGGCACGCTGGCACTGCAGGATGCATTTGGGAGAGCTAAGGCGTGAGGGGGCAGCAGCAGTTGACTTCTGACAGCTGGGCATCCCTCCTGACACCTCCTGCGTCCCATGTTCCTCCTGGACAGTCTGGATCTGGTCCCACTCTAGCTGCAGCAGCCTCTCCAGGTACCTCTCCAGGGGGCCCACAGGCCTCGGCCGAAGAGTCCCTCTGCCATCAGTGTTGTAGAAAACAGCCAGCTGACTGAGGTTCCATGAATTGAAAGGTGGAGGGAGGAAGTCTGGGAAGTCTAACCCTCCACGGCGCCGTCCCTTGACCCTCAGGCTGTCAGAGTTGAGGTCTTCTTCCTCGATGACCTCTGGACTGAGGTCAAGTCGTGGTGGGATTGGACTAGAGGACACGGGAAGTCTTTCTGACTCGGACAGGTCAGTGTCACTGTCTTGCTGCGGGGGGCTGCTATTATCTCCACTCTCCTGCTTATGTGAGAGCTCCACCTGCTGGTCAGGGCTGGAATGAGGCAGGCTGTGGCAGAGGAACGCAGATGTGCGTTTGCCGGACCTCAGGCCCGAGTGCTTGTGTTTTCTGTGCTCAGCAGTCGATGTGACTTTTAACTTCATTGTGTGGTCTTCAGGGGCCACTGAAGGACACATGGAGGATCCCGGAGCACTGCAGGAACAAGGAAGGCTGATCAGCTTAAAGATTAAACAAGGCAGTAAAACTAAATATATTCAAACCATCATCTCACCTCTGCTGTGAAACACTCCATTTGGTTGAGGAAGTGTTAGGCTTGTGCTTCCTTCTCTGTGGTCTCTATGGATATACAGTGAAGCCCAGGATTAATTAATGACACCGATATATTTAGGTTAAAAGTAATGGTTTCATGTGACTGTGCTACTTCTGAAGGGATGCAATCAACACACCCAAGTCTATAGGTTAATTAAAGAGACCAGTTAACCCAACACTTTAATATTTGAATGGCGAGAGAAAGCTGGAGTACCCTGGGGTCCGTTCCAGAAAGCTTGAACAACTTACCATGTGGTGAACCCTGAACTCTTGGTTAATCAACCCAAAACCTGCTTAGCCTGAGGATGTCGGTTCTAGAACACCTGATAAGAATCTGGTTAATCAACCTGGTAAACCCGGAAACATAAAGACCCTCTCAATGGATCACAGAATTCAAAAGTCTCAAAGGAAACTGAAGAGAAAAAAGGGCAGAATACCTTAAAAAAGTGGAGTTGGAAGTACTAATGGTGGTTTATGAGGAATTCAAGCCATTCTTTATGAAAAAATAGCAATAAAGTTAAAGTAAGAACGTTGGCTTGGGAAAAAATAAGTGTGTGAGAGTTTAAAATCCAACTCACACCCTAATCAACTTTTTTTTTTGCTGATAAGCTGTATGAATGAGTGTCTATTAGTATGGTCTGCATGTCTCTCCATTATTTTGTTTGAGTCAATTTTTGTAAAAAAAAATATTAATTTTCTACCAAAAAAAACACCAGTGGAGTGCCCTCTTCAGGTTAAAACGTTACACTGTACTAAATCAGAATAACAGAGCATTCCTATTGGCTCAGCCTTTTTGGAGACATACAGATGTGGACAAAATTGTTGGTACCCTTCATTAAACCAAAGAAAAACTCATAATGGTCACAGAAATAACTTTAATCTGACAAAAGTAATAATAAATAAAAATTATATAAATGTTGACCAATGAAAGTCAGACATTGCTTTTCATCCATGCTTCAACAGAATTATTTAAAAGATAAATGCATGAAACAGGCCTGGACAAAAATGATGGTACCCCTAGAAAAGAATGAAAAGAATGTGACCAAAGGGACATGTTGATCCAAGGTATGTCCACTAATCAGCATCCTAGGTGTCTACAATCCTGTAATCACTCAGTGGGCCTATATATAGGACTCCAGGTAGTCACTGTGTTGTCTGGTGACGTGGTGTGTACCACACTCAATATAAACCTGCAAGGAAGCAAAGGAAAGAGTTGTCTCAGGAGATGAGAAAGAAAATCATAGACAAGCATGTTAACTGTAAAGGCTATAAGACCATCTCCAAGCAGCTAGATGTTTCTGTGACTACAGCTGCACATGTCATTCAGTAATGTACGATCCATGGGACTGTAGCCAACCTCCCTGGACGTGGCTGCAGGAGGAAAATTGATGACAGATCAAAGAGACGGATAATCCAAATGGTAACAAAAGAGCCTAGAAAGACTTCAAAATAGATCCAAGCTGAACTTTATGCTCAAGGAACATCAGTGTCAGATCGGAACATCCTTCGCTGTTTGAGCCAGAGGACAAATCATTAAAAAACAGACTGGAGTATGCCAAACTACATGCTGACGAGCCACAAAGCTTCTGGGAGAATGTCCTGTGGACAGATGAGACAAAAATTTAACTTTTTGCCAAGGCACATCAGCTCTATGTTCACAGACGGAAAAATGAAGCATATCTAGAAAAGAACACGGTCCCTACTGTGAAACATGGGGGAGGCTCGGTTATGTTCTGGGGCTGATTTGCTGCATCTGACACAGGGTGTCTTGAATCTGTGCAGGGTACAATGAAATCTCAAGACTATCAGGGGATTCTAGAGAGAAATGTGCTGGCCAGTGTCAGAAAGCATGGTCTCAGTCGCAGGTCACGGGTCTTACAACAGGAAAATGACCCAAAACACACAGCTAAAAACACCCAAGAAGGGCTAAGAGGAAAACACTGGCCTTCTATGAGCCCTGATCTCAATCCTATTGAGCATCTTTGGAAGGAGCTGAAACGTGCTGTCTGGAAAAGGCGCCCTTCAAACCGGAAACAACTAGAACAGTTTGCTCATGAGGAGTGGGCCAAAATACCTGCTGAGAGGTGCAGAAGTCTCATTGACAGTTACAGGAATCATTTGATTGCAGTGATTGCATCAAAAGGTTGTGCAACCAAATATTAAGTTGTGGGTACCATCATTTTTGTCCAGGCCTGTTTGATGCATTTATTTTTTAAATAATTCCGTTGAAGCATGGATGAAAAACAATGTCTGACTTTCATTGGTCAACATTTATATAATTTGTATTTATTATTACTTTTGTCAGATTAAAGTTATTTCAGTGACCATTATGAGTTTTTCTTTGATTTAATGAAGGGTACCAACAATTTTGTCAACGTCTGTAAACCTTAAATATAATAACTCTCAAAAATCTTCATTTTTATTTATTCTTTTTTGACCCTTATTCTAGTTGTGGTCAAGTGGTAATGGAGGATATAATGTATAATTTAAAATTTGTTCCCATATGTTGGAACATTATTCAAAATTTACTTTCTTTTGCCACAAATATGTTGAGATTACATTAATATTGTAGACATATATTGACCTTTAACTTAATTAGATGTAATCCTTCTGGATCCAAAATAACTCTTTCTCAAGTCAAAATGAAACACCAAAAGATTTTCCAAAAAGGTAAGATTGAAATCAAATAATTATTGGAGAGATGTAGGGATATTAAGTATTTTTCTTTTCTTTTTTTTGTGTATTTTTTTGTGCATTCTTCCGGTCATGTAGCTAATCAAAAGAAGGTTGAGGTCCGTCTAACTGGGATGACCTCTGGACTGCACAGCAGACTGACCAGACCAGCTGAGGAGTTGGTTCTGTAAAGGCCAACCAGTCGTTCATGGCGTTCCTGGGGGAACTACATCATCTTTCTTCCAGGGACTTATAATATATGCTAATATATTCTAATCAAACAACTATCTTTTCTGCCAGTTAATGTCATTTTAATTCACTTAGCAGTAGTCATTATTTCACACTGCAGGATTATTTTTTTTTGGCTGCATATAATGTGGTCTGTAATTTTATTAGAAAAACTCATGTGGACTAATATGTTTGTGAAATAGTTTTTGTATGTTTGTAATATGTAATGGGCTTCTGGTTGACAAAATTAAAGTTATTATGATGAAATATAGTATAATCTGTTCTCCCACGTCCAAAAGGATTATCATTTAAAAGTTCACCCCACGCATTGAACCTCTCTTGAACAAACTTACCCAGAACATAACCTGGTCTGGACCAGGTTATGTTCAGAGTTTAAGTTGCTATGGTTACTAACATACCTTGAAAGTTACCTCTGTTTTTAGAACCAAAAGTTGAGGTTATCCACAAACTTATCTGTTTATGTCACATAAACTGCTTTCTGGAACGGACCCCAGAGCTTTCCACCATATCTCTGCTTTTGTTTCTGTGTTTTTGTGCTTAGGTTTTTTTAGACCAGGGGTCCCCAACTCCAGGCCTGAAGGCCCGGTGCCCTACCAGTTTAAGATGTGTCTCTGCTCCAACACAGCTGATTCAAATTGTTCAGGAAAATAACTAAAACCGGCGGGATACAGGCCCTGGATTTGGGGACCCCTGTGTTATCTTTGAGGAGCTTCTTTGAGATAACAGGTTTTGTCATAAAGTTAAAAAGACAGCCCTTTAAGTTCTTTTTTTTTGCCCCGTTTTATTTAAGGCTTCCCTTTGCCTGTGTTTTAGGGGGACTTCTGTTTGGTAGAAACCTTAACAGTTTTGTTTAAGACCATTTTCTATTCTGTACATTCATTTTGCTGCTCTATTCTGATTAAACTCTTTTGTTCCTCCACCTGTTACATCTGTCTACAGGGTCTTTTGGTTCCACCCCCTGATCAGCTGGGTTGTAACAACCCTGGACAGGTCAGAGCAGCAGTTCCCAAAGTTGGGATCAGCACCCCACTTGGTGTCACAAACAGGTAAATGTGGGGTCTTGAGATTCTCTTGAGAAAATGTCAGCACAGAAATGGAAATTAGCAGACATTTCTATTTTATAAATGAAAAGTGAAAAACAGGGCTTAAATGAATTAAAAAAATAAACATATGGTGGTCAATATGTTTATGTTGCCACTGTACCTTTTTTGTAAAAGTGACTCAAAAAAAATGCTTGTATGTTCCATCAAGAGTTGGGGTCATGGGCCTCTTAAATTTTCATTTTGTGGGTCAGAGATTGGACAGTTTGGGAAGCACTGGGTGAGAGTATACTCTGCTTAGATCCCCATCTCTGTCCGTATGAGAGCAGATCTTTTTACATGATCGATCTGGGATTCAATTTAATTCAAAGATACTTTATTGATAAATTTCCCTTTACAGTACAACCTGTCCAGATCCAGAGCAGCGCTCCCATGTATGGATGTGATGAGCTTCAGTTTGTAGAGGACTGTAAACAAGACAGTTACAAGGAAAGAGCAAATTCCAACAAAAATATTTCATGTATTGTATGTTTTATGCCTTATCAGTACATCTCCGAAATTCATGAGTTTTTGGTTTTCTTAAAAATGCACAATGGATGATTGTATTGTTGAATAGCAGGAATAACCACCCACCTTCTCATGGTTGTTTTCCTGGCTTTGAATCGGGCACTGCGACTGAGGACACTTCCTCTGTGACTGCCTCCTTCCCATTTTAGTCCTTACAATCAGACAAAATCAATTATTAGATCCCAGTTACAAACAAAAATACACCAAAAAGAAATAAACATGGCCGTCATCCATGTTTTTCTTCCAGGATCCAGAACCTGTGTACACATCCCAGTATCTGTCACAGCTGGAGAGCAATCACAGCTCCTCAGCCTCTAGGCTACTACTGATCAGCATCAGCAATAATGATGGTAGAACCTAGAACCCACCCCACCACGGTCGGCCTGTTGTTGCTTCTCGGAGCCCTCTTCTTCCATTCCCTGTCACCGACGGAGACCCTCTCCATACACCGCGTTGCAGCCCGCTCCTGTAGGATGCTGCCCAGCAACGAAATAAATAATGAAATGGCAGTAGGCTCAAAGGCGGAGGGATCTCACCCAGCGGCATGGAGTGAGTGAGCGCGTTATGGCAGACAATGCGGTCACGTGGTTCATGGAGCCTTCGTAAACATCCCAGCGCTCTCATTCAGCCATAGCGGAAAAAACTCTATACACGAATTCATTTTCAGTAAATTACATAGTAGGCCTATGTACTGATTACTTAACCGGGTTAATGTCGGGTCCCTCGGTAAACTGCAAAAAAGCACTAAGACTAAATTATGTTTTGGTTGTTGATATGGTTTATTTTCAACAATTATATGTTGACTTAATTTAATAAATTATAGTTGTTCAGCTCCTATAGCTTGTTAAACATTGTTGCACATATTTTACCATAGTGGAGTTCAGGTATTGGACCACCTCTTCAGATAAAATGAGCCACTTACAATTCAATGTAGTTAATTTATATCGCATTAATTCACAACAGATGTCATCTCAAGACAAAAGTCATATCGATACATTTATGCAAACATTCCAATCAGTTAAAAGTTTTCTATTTAAAGAATCCCAGCAGATTGTGTTGAATCATTGATGTGAGGTTGTGTCCTGAACATGCAGACTCCAACCACAGCAATTCCTCAGCAATCCCTCATACTGAGCAAGCATGTAGCAACAGTGGAGAGGAAAAACTCCCCTTTAACAGGAAGAAACCTCCAGCAGAACCAGAACTTGGCTCAGTACAAGCGGTCATCTGCTACAAACATCGGGGTCTGACAAGACAGAGAACAGACACAAAAAGGACAAAAGGAACTGATGTAAGAGTACTTCCTTAAAGAAATGTAAAAGTTGATAACAGGAAATGGAGGATGTTCGGTCACTGGGAGTATAATCTGAATCGGTGCTCCCCATCCAGCAGGGGGCGTTGTAGCTGAGCCAGGTGGAGTCTAAGCCTATAGCAGCATAACTACAGAGATAACTCAGGATAACCTAAGCCACTCTAACTATAACCTTTGCTCTATTTACTATGTTCTATTTTCAAAAAGACCACCGTCTTCACAGATGCTATTTTGTTCTTCACCAGAACCTACTGTTCTCACAGCTGATCCACTCCTCAGTGGACTTTGGGTTACTTTGGTCTCCAAAAACTACTCTTTTTTTCTGTCTTTCTTTCTTTTTAGATTTTACACCTTAGTGTAAATTTAGCCAAGATGTTCCTCACATGTGAGACAAACGATGAATGAAACCTTCTTCCTGACAGTCCTCTGTTGCTTAACCAGAAGATACAAATCACTGAATCTCACACAAGATGAGGATGGTGGTTCTACCTGTGGTGTAAACTGGAGAAATTACCAAGTCCAGTTGTGTTCGATTGAAATTTCCTTGAAATAACCTGGATGGCCTGGATGAATGAGAATATTCACAGGCTTACTGGAGAAAATGTCTTCGTTATTTCTTCAGATCCTACCAACTTCTCCACTTGGTATACAACTTGGTATACAAGAATGTAAAAAGTGGTTGGCATCTCAGATAATGCTGCAGTCTGATGAATGACACGTTCATTCATCAGCAGCACACAGCATGACAGGATGGTGCTGCCAAAGGCAGTAAAAGAAACAAAAAAAACCTGAAGCATGATGCTGCCACTTACATTAAAAGCAACGCACAGCATGATGCTGCCGCATTAAGTGAAAACACACAACAGCATGGTGCTGCCACTGGATCTACACAAGAAAATGTATAAAGTATATTATTTAACAACTATTCATATATTGAATAGTATATGAATATTATATATATATATATTCATATATATTAAATTTATATTACTTATTTGCCTTAAGGAGCAATCAAAATTCAATTTAACCAGTGACTCATTAAAGCTGAAATGAGTGGCCCAATTTACCACAGTCCATTAAGATGAATGGAGCCATCCAAAAGAAAATGCTTTTTCTTTCAAATAATTTAACAACACAAAAAACAGGTCATCCAGGTGGAAGTAATCACAATAAGTAGTATTAAAGACTTTTTAAAATTCTAACTGGTTGCTTTACCTTTTTATCAACCTTATACTTTTTATGCAAAAATGGTCTGCCAGACCACTTTGCTCTCTGTTCTTTCAACAAAGCTGGATTTGAAGCAATGCCCCACCCACTACAACAGCTACAGACCAATTAAATATTGTATGTTTAATATTTTGAAGTACAGTTCTGCCAATAATCTTAAATCTTTTGAAATCACTGTCCGTAAAAAAAAAAGAGGCTAGGAGGCTCAAACCTTAAGTGGCTCATATAACCTGACTTCACCCTAAATAGATGGCATCAATGTATTTTTAGGCACAGCAGAGTCATTAACCTACTGTTGCAAGTATTTGGGGGGAAACCAGACTGAAAAGTGCCCAAGTCCATCTTCAAGGGCCGCTATTCTGCATGTTTCACATTTTTTCCGGGTTCACTGCTCCTGAGTCAAATAATGGCTGGTTAGCACGTCTCTGTGGAACTTTGCCATGCTGAGGAGGAAGCTGGAACATTTGAATCAGCTGTGTTGGAGCAGAGACACCTCTAAATCTGGCAGGACACCAGCCCTTGAGAACTGGAGTTGGACACCCTGCTATATATCTAGCCTTTGTTGGCAATGACAGAGGGTGTCACGTTTTCTGTGAGTCTTCACAAGATTTTCACACTGTTGCTGATATTTTGGCCCCTTCCTCCATTCTGATCTCCTCTAGGACAGTGATGTTTAGGAGCTATCACTGGGCTTTTAACTCCCTTCACATATTCCGTATTGGATTGAGGGCTAGGCCACTCCAGAACCATGAAATGCTTTTACGTAGCCACTCCTTCCTTGCCCAGGCAATGTGTTTGGGATAATTGCAATGGTGAAAGATTGAGACACATTTAATCTTTAATGCTCTCACTGATTGAGGTTTTTGCCCAAAATCTCACGATACATTGCCCCATTCATTTTTTCCTTTAAAGGGAGGTTTTTTTGTTTTTGATCACCCTGGACCTTATTTTTTAGCATTTATTACTTTCATTCAATGGTTAAATGAAGGAGTTTTGGGGCAAATAATGCCTTATTTAGAGGCACCACTTCACCTGCCCCATTAACTCCCATTATATGGATATAAACTGATCACAACTGAATATAAACATCTACCGAAGGACTCCAAGTGGCTCCAAACTTGTCTGGCTGAGTAAATGAACATAATAATTGCTAAAAAATAAGGTTCAGGTTGAAAAAAAAAGCGTTCTCTTTAATACGGATCAGTCGTTCTGGTCCCTTTGCAGAAAGACAGCCCCAAAGCATGATCACAGTCAGCAACTCCGTGTGGTGCCCATAAAGATTGCAAATGGCCTGAAGACATGGGTCCCAAGTGGGTTTGTCAACAGTGTCCATGATGGCCCAAGACGTGTTTACCATTGTGGGCCTCTAGTGAGTCCTGAATGGGTTTAAAGTAGGACCTGTTTTGGCAAATTGCCATGGATCTCTATAGGGCCCATTTCCAAGCCCAATGGGCACAAACTGGAATCCAACTAAACCGTGAATGGGGCCCATCAGGGAAACTTATCAGAGACATTTAGGCCCCGCCTGTTTGACCTGACTGTGCTGTAAGTGGGACCCAAATGGGTTCCAAGTGGGTTTGTCCGCAGTTTCCATGGTGGCCCCACATTTTTCCTATGTAGGCTTCATGTGGGTTGAGTGGGACCCAAATACGTCTCATTATGGGTTTCAAGTGGGTTTGTCCACAGTTTCCATAGTGGTCCCGCATGTGTGTTGTGCATCAAAAGGTGGGTTTTGGCTATGGAAAAATTATGAATAATTGCTCAGGGCAATTATTAATTAGATGAATAATTTAATGTCATAATTAGTATGTTCGGGTCACCATCCAGTGAACCAGGAAATAACAGCCAAATAGTTATTAGTTAAAGTTTATGATTACCTGCCTGATAAGGCTGAGATAACTGAATAAAGAAATTCATTCTTGATATTATTTGAACAACAAGACCAAAAGCTTGGACACACATTCTCATTCAGTACGTTTTCTTTCTTTTCATGACTACATTGTAGATTCTCACTGAAGGTATCAAAACTATGAATGAACACATATAGAATTATGTAGTACTTTTCCAAAAAGTGTGAAATAACCTGGCCTCCAAAGTCCCCGGACCTGAACCGAAAGGAGATGATTTGGGCTGAGCTGAACCGCAGAGTGAAGGCAAAAGGGCCAACAAGTACTAAGCATCTCTGGGAACTCCTTTAAGACGGTTGGAAAACCATTTCCGGTGACTACCTCTGGAAGCTCAAGAGAATGCAAAGCAGTAATCAGAGCAAAGGGTGGCTACTTTGAGGAATCTAAAATACAACACATATATTCAATTCAATTCAATTCAGTTTATTTATATAGCGCCATTTCACAACAGATGTCATCTCAAGGCACTTTACAAAAAGAGTTATTACAATACAATGTTTAATGTAGAAATTACAGAACCACAGAAGATTGCGTCGTGGAATTCTCAGCAATCCCTCATACTGAGCAAGCATGCAGCGACAGTGGGAAGGAAAAACTCCCTTTTAAAGGAAGAAACCTCCGGCAGAACCAGGCTCAGCACAAGCGGTTATCTGCCGCGACCGTCTGTGGCTTGGAGAATACACAACAGAGACACAGAAAGAGCAACAGAACCGATGCACAAGTTTGTTGCAGGACGTGGAGAATTTTCCGTCACTGCAATGCCATCTTAGTCAGGGTCGTCAAGCAGGGCTAATCCGGAGCACCTACTATAATAGAAAACAGGTTAGTGCTTGAATTGACAGCACATCATGCAGTTGGGGAGAAGTAGGAGAGAAAGTAGGAACAGACCCTAATAATGTCCTCCAACAGCCTAGCCTAAAGCAGCATAGCTACTAACATTAACCTGTCTCCTAGCTACTAGGAGACCTGGCTACCAACACTCTGTCTGAGTCCTCCTGACCCGTGGACGGTGTAGGGCCGGTAACGGCCCCCGTCATGCCGGGGTCTTCTCGGAGTCGGGTTGTTTGAGAATGCAGCCCAAAGTGGGTGGTAAACTCCATCTAAGGCTAAATACCGGCACGAGACCGATAGTCGACAACTATCTTAAGGAAAAATAGACAGAACTGAGAGGACAGAGTTGAAGAGGGCGAGAAACGTTTAAGAGATAAACGGGTGGGGTCCGCACAGTCTGCCCGGGGGATTCAACCCGGCAGGTAATGGGCGGCCGCACTGTGCGGGAGGATCCCCTTGAGGGACCTCTCTCCGGCGCTGGCTGGCCCCTGTGGGGCACATTTCTTCCGCGGCGGTAAGCCGCGACCGGCTCCGGATCTTTACCTGGCTTACATTAATCTATCTCTACCTAGCTACTCTACCTCTTCCTATCTCTTCCTAACTTTTGACACTCTGCCTGACTACTAACATTAACCTGTCTCTTCCTATCTACCTGTCTGACCTGACTCTAACTACCTATAAACATATCTCTAACTGTAAGCTTTGTCAAAGAGGAAAGTTTTTAGCCTAGTTTTAAAGATAGACAAATTGTCTGCTTCACGAACCAACCCTGGGAGCCGGTTCCATAGGAGGGGAGCCTGATAGCTGAAAGATCTGCCACCCATTCTACTTTTAGAAATCCTAGGAACTACCAGTAAACCTGCAGTCTGAGAGCGAAGGTCTCTGTTAGGAACATATGGAACAATCAGGTCTCTTATGTATGATGGAGCTAGATTATTAAGGGCTTTATATGTCAGAAGGAGGATCTTGAATTCTATTCTAGATTTTACTGGGAGCCAGTGAAGAGAAGCTAAAACAGGGGAAATGTGATCTCTTCTTTTAATATTCATCAGAATCCTAGCAGCAGCATTTTGAACTAACTGAAGACTTTTAATTGTATTCTGTGGACTACCTGATAATAGACAGTTACAGTAATCCAGCCTTGAAGTAACAAAGGCATGGACTAGTTTTTCAGCATCATTCCTGGACAGGATGGTTCTAATTTTTGCAATATTCCTAAGGTGAAAAAAGGAAATCCTACAGACTTCTTTAATGTAAGTTCTAAAAGACATATCTTGGTCAAAAATGACACCGAGGTTTTTTGCTTTATTACTGGAGGCTAATTTAATGCCGTCCAGGTGAAGGGGCTGACTAAGTAGTTTCTTTTTCAGAGCTTCTGGTCCAAAGACGACAACTTCTGTTTTATCAGAATTTAGAAGCAAGAAGTTTAGAGTCATCCAAGTTTTTATGTCTTCCAGACATGCCTGTAGTCTACCTAACTGATTGGATTCATCAGGATTTATGGATAGATATAGCTGTGTATCATCTGCGTAACTATGGAATTTTATCCCATGCTGCCTAATTATTTTACCAATAGGAAGCATATATATAGTAAAGAGAATCGGCCCAAGCACTGAACCCTGTGGTACTCCGCAAGTAACTATTGAGGTTGAGGAAGATCTATTGTTTACCTGAACAAACTGAAATCTGTTAGACAAATAAGATTTAAACCAACCTAGTGCTGTTCCTATTATACCGACACTTTGAAGCCTTTCTATGAGAATATTGTGGTCAACAGTGTCAAAGGCAGCACTGAGATCTAACAGGACCAGAATGGTCACCAGTCCATTGTCTGAGGCTATGAGAATATCATTAGTAACCTTCACCAGAGCTGTTTCAGTGCTGTGGTGAGCTCTAAAGCCTGACTGAAACTTCTCAAACAGCTCATTATTGTTTAAATGCTCACATATTCAGTTATTTAACCCTTTTTGTTTAAGTACATACAGTAATTCCATACATTATGTGTTCATTCATAGATTTCATTCCCTTAATTAAGAATCTACAATGTAGTCATTAAAAATAAATAACATGCATTGAGTGAGAAGGTGCATCCAAACTTTTCGTCTATATATATATATATATATATATATATATATATATATATATATATATATATATATGTATTATACAGGGAGATGGAGATGTAGCCCATGGTGAAGTTAGAGGTGCCAAAGGCCAAACAAAGGGCGTATTAGGTTGGATTGTAAGGAGGGTGAGAATAATTTGAGGAATAGAGGAAAAGTGTTCTAATGCCAATATTTAAGAACAAAGATGTACAGAACTGTGGAAACTACAAAAGAATAACGTCAATGAGTCATACAATGCTGTGATGGACTGGCGACCTGTCCAGGGTGTACCCCGCCTCTCGCCCGTTGACAGCTGGATATAGGCACCAGCCCCCCCGCGACCCCTTGAGGAATAAGCGGTTTGGAGCATTTGTGAGCAGCAGTGCGTTTCATGCCAAGAAAGAGAACAACATATGCAATGTTTGCTTTAAGGATGCTGATGCAAAATTACAGAGAGAGTCAGAGGGAGCTGAATTGTGTCTTTGTAGATTAAGAGAAAGCGAATGACAGGGTTCCAAGAAAAGAGCTGTGGTTTTGCATTAGCCAGTCTGGAGTGGCAAAGAAGTATGTTAGAGTGATGCAGGACATGTATGAGAGCTGTAAGACAGCAGTGAGGTGTGCTGTAGGAGTGACAGAGGAGTCTGATGTGTGATCACACATCTGATGTGTGATCAAGGTGCAGGTGGGACTCCATCAAGGAGCGTCTCTGAGCCCCTGGTTTCCTTTGGTGATGGACAGGCTGACAGATGATGTTAGACAGCAGTCTCCATGGACTATAATGTTTGCAGATGACATTGTAATCTGCAGTGAGAGCAGAGCTGGGGTGGAGGGAAAATTAGAGAGATGGATGTATACACTGGAAAAGACAGGAATGGTGAGGTTACAGGGAGTGGAAGTGAAGAAGGTAGTGGACTTAAGTACTTAGGGTCAACAATACAAAGTATTGGAGTGTGCCAGCTGATTGGAATGGATGGAGGAAGGTGTCAGGTGTGATGTGTGATAAAAGTGTTTCAGCAAGAATGAAGGGAAAGGTGTACAAGACAGTAGTGAGACCAGCGATGTTGTACAGTGTAGAGACAGTACCAATGAGGAAAAGACAGGAAGCATAACTGGAGGTTGCAGAACTCAAGATTCTCTTTGGGAGTGAGAAGAATACATAGGATCAGGAATAAGTACATCAGAGGCACAGCTCATGTTAGATGTTTTGGTGATAAAGTCATGGAGGCCAGCTTCAGCGTTGGACTGGGGGGAAAAACGTTAACGGATACCCAGGAACCCCAAGTCAGGGGGGCCCTTATAAGTCAGTTTTGTATACATACATATACATGCACTAACATTGTGGAAGGAACTAGGAAGTCAGGGAACAGTCATGTTTTTCCTTAAGAAAGGAAACCAGGGGATCAAAAACTTAAAGAAAAGCAGATTAAAGAGAGCGAGGCAAATAAGAACAAGCAGTTGTTCACTCAGATTTGTGAAAAGAAAGGTGAGCTCCAAATGCACCACCGAGCACTGACATTGTTTTAACATAAATATCTACTCCAGGTAGAATAGCATACATTTATGTTCGGACTTTATTTGAATAATATAGCAATACTTTATAGTATCACACACTACACAGTGAGCAAACAATGTTTCTGGGTAAATAACAGAGTGACAAATAGAGGGAGGCGGAGCTGGGAGCTCAACACACCGCTGTTGTCTCCTCTTCTGCTGCACTTCTCCTCAGAGTCGGAAGTTTAAATGAAAACACCGGATTTTCCCTCCATTGTCAAAATCTAACACCCGCAAAAGCACAGATCGTTAGCACCTATTTTACTCCATTGCTATGCAAATTGGCTCCCACACACTCTTACATTAAGCAAAGGATTATTTTCAGTTTACTGCACATCTTAATGATTGAAAATGACTGATTTTAAAACGTAACTTAAAGACTTACTGTCCAGTTTGGCGGTTAGTTTAACCCTGTGATTCTATAGTCTGCTAGCCTGACGTAGCCATACTCAGTTCTAATCAGAATGTGAGTCTGATTCTGCTCCATTAGGCCGTGATTATGGGGCGTGTTTTAACCGAACCAGGGGAAAAATGCCTCTGCACTCAATTGAATAGACCTATGACCAATCAGAGCAACGGAAGTGTGTGACATTATCTGTTCCTCTCTTGAAGTTCCTCTTTTAAAATTAATGCGCTGTCGATATCTTCTAGAACAGACTTGATGGCAGAATCTAACCGTCTCAGTTCTCCAGCAGCAGCCATTGTTGTTGAAAACAAATTCAACCCAGGCGCTCTTTGGTGATGTGGTTCATTACGTTACTGTTGTTCACCTGTCAACCATCGTAAGCCTGATTTGATTGGTCCGAATAGATCTTGTTCGGACATAATTGCTCCTCAACGGAGGAATGCCAGACTAAACTTCCAGACCATGTTGTGGGCGGGACTACGGCTGGCACCCAGGCTAATAGACTGCATTTATAATTATATAATCAATCATATAAAAATAATTTATAATCAAATATAAACATCAATTAACTTGTACTTACCCTACACTTTAAAAAGGTATTGTGACATTAAAGGATATTTTAGCAACCATCTGAAGCTATATATTTCCGTTTCAGACCCTGCGTCCTCATCAGGGTGAAAGCAGTGACAGTGAGGCGGATGTTACTTGGAACGTGTTTTCAGCAAACTTTAACTTGTAAAGAACTATTTAAGATCAACAATGTCCCAGAATAGACTGAACAGCATTGCCATAATCTGTAGAACATCAGTTGGCCAAAAAAACGGACTTTAAAAACCTGATCAGAAAATTTGCGGATGCAAAAACCTGTTAATGAGTATTTAGTAAACACTGACATTATTTAGTTTGTGTTTATTAATGTTCAAACCAAAGGTTGTCTCATTTGGTATGGTCATTGCTCAGAACTGCTTTACAGTATATTTGATTTAGTCCAGGTTTTCACCTGGTAGACCCTTTGTCATCTCAAAAAGTTGTACTTTTGACAAACAAAAATACATTCATCAGAGTCTGGCTAATTATGTTTACATTTAAGTGTTTTTTATGCTAAAAATGCAATAACCCACCCACTGGTATCACTATGGTATTTGGTAGGGGGGCCCAGCAAGATTGTTTGTGCCCAAAATTTGTTGCTACGCCCCTGGAGGCCAGACTGGGATTTTTCAGAGGAAAGATGATGATTATGATGATTATAGAAGTATGCAGAGGATGTAGCCACCATGCAGGAGGCAGAGAGTAAGACCAAAAATCTAATTTATGGATGTGGTGAAGGAGGACATGAAGTTAGTTGGTGTGAGGGCAGAGGATGCAGAGGATAGAACAAAATGGAGACGGATGATTCGCTGTGGCGATCCCTGAAGGGAAAAGCTGAAAGAGAAAGAAGACTGCATACTAGGCCTTTTCCATCATCATAGATACTCCCAAAAATGTTTTTATTTTAGCATCCTGCTTACTGTACCTCTGAAGGGTAAAATATTTCTTAAAATTTGTTTATTTATTACATGTTGATGGAATTGTAACCATCACAGCATACCTTTTCTATCATCATAGATACCCACCGGAATTGGGCAAAAAAGGACAAATTTATTGCCAAAAATTGATTACTGAATTCTAGGAACATATGAAGGGTTAAATATTTCTCAAAATAACTTTTTTATCTGTTGATGGTTCTGTAACCATCACAGCATACTACGTCTTTTGCATTATCAAAGATACCCAAAGTATGTCAAAAAGGACAATTTTCCTTTTCCAAAAAACGGATTATAGTATACAGTTGTTTACTAAGGACGTTTATTTAGTATTTCTTGATGTTATTGTACACTTCACAGCATAACCTACTGAGTCCTTTGCGTCATTTTAAATAATCTCTCAAATGTCTAACAATATTTAAAAGCCAGGACATGATAGTCTTGAGAGCAGCAACCAAGGAAAAGTTTGTTGCCCTAATAAAAGTACATTGATAGTGTGGCAATGCAATGAGGGCCCAGGCTGGATTTTATCCCATCACTTCCAGGTAAGAGTCATGCACGCTAACCATTCAGCCAAAGGGATATCCCTGTGGCCAAGCAGCCAGGGCGCCTGATTAATCAGAGCCACAGTGACGGGACCCTCACACTGTCACAATAGTATTAAAAAAAACAAAAAAAAACAAAAGGACTTTTCTTCTTATCTTGAAAACGTTTTGTCTCTCATCCAACAGGCTTCGCCTCTTGTCTTGAAACGTTTTCAACGTTTTATGGTTTATCTCGCTAATTCAGAAAAACAGAGCAGTGTTTATTTCATTTGACTGTTTTGAATACCAATGTGTTAATTTAGAAAAACAGATATTTTTGTTTCATTTCTATTTTCAAGTGAATGCAATAGGCTTCTGTAAGGTGACAGATAAAACCTGGTGTTTTTCCTAATCTGGTTTCCACTCCAATCCAGTAGAGGGCAGTAATCCACATTTAGGACATCTACAAAGCCCTTCCAGGTCATTCTGGAGGTCCTGCTGCCATGGCCGGAGTTGGAAGACTTGTCCCGTCCTCCTGCAGGATGTCCAGGCTGCAGCAGCTCCGAGTCTTCGTCAGGGAGCGGCTGAGCGCAGCGGCAGAGGAGATCCTCGGTGCTCTGGAGAGAACCTTGCTAGAACTAGAACAAGAACCTGATGAACCGATGATGGAGGCGGTCGGAACCACCGAGCTGCTGACGTCAGCCGAGGCTGCAGCAGCAGTGGCCAACAGAGGTAAGTTGGTTTCTGCCTGCTTCTCCGTGTTTAAGGTTCCTCCTCCACTGCAGCGGATCCAGCTCAGACTAAAAGCTAAACGCCACAGTGATGGGATGATGGGGAACCGTGCAGTGAACGAACAACGCGGGACATGTTACATCATGGAAGCAGATGATTCAGATCAGCACCGACCAGGGGCGATTTATTTTGTTATTTGGCAGTTATTTTGTTAACTGTGTTATTCTTATTTATTGTTTTCTAATATGTTACTCCATAGGTTGCTTTCACTTGCCTTTTATTCTTATTCATTTTATGTGTGTGTGGCCTTAACACGTACATTTCTACAATAGTCTGTCCATTCATTCATTCAGACAGAAAAAGATAAACGTCTGCAGAATAATAACCCCTTTGGCAGATTTCTTTTAGTAATAAGAAATATCTGAAACATGAAAACATTATCAAACTTTTTGAAATTTAGTTGATCTCATCTTCTACTGCAGTTTGGTGGACTTCTGATGCCAAAAAAATGCTTGAAAGAATGCAAAGAATGTTTTCTGAATTAACAAAACAAAAATCTGAATATAGAGCTTTATTTTTCTAAATTAACAAGAAAATAAATGAATTAAAAGCTCAGTGTTTTCTGAATCAAAGCAGTTTTTTTTTTTACCAATGTAAGCTATTGTTTCTGAAATAACGAAGAATAAAAGTTTTCAAGTATTTTGAAAAAATAAATAAAAAAAGTATATCATAAAAAGATGTGTTTTTTTAAAATGGTGATTTACTAATAGAAAATAAGTTAATTAATATCAATAGTGTTTTTACAAGATGATCTGTAGGTTTAACTAAAGCAACCAAAAGTGTCCGTGTGCATTCCAAGGTGACAGACTAAAGCATGTCCTATTTGTTTAGTTAAATTCACCTTTACTTTGTTTGTCATTTAGATGCTGAGAAATACTCAGCTCTAAAGTATGTGTATATAGTTTTTCTCTTATGTAAAATTTATTTTGTTGATATTTTTAATAAAGAAAAACTGAGCTTTTCTTTTTTTTATCATTTTGCAGTACATTTCAGTAGGATGTAACTGTTAATAAGTAGCTTAACACAATATATTGTCATGTATTAACTAATCATTCAGCAAAGATAATCTGCATGTGAAAACAGCTCAATGTACAGTTTGTTTAGTAAAAACAGCAGATCCTTATTTTACTGGTTTGCTGAACATTCAGCTCTCTGCAACAGACTCCCGATGGAGATTCACTAGACGCACATATGTGTATGATGTGTTTAAAGACGGCTCTGAAAAAAATATTGTTGCATAAAAACAGATAAAAAAAATTACATTGTTGTAATTTTTTAAATTTTTATATTTCAAGCAATGTATGTCTTTTTACTTTGTAAAAAATAAAACAGCACATAGGGGGGAAAAATGTATCCACCTTTAGGGGGAACTTTGACTCAGTTTGACCCCCAATAATGGCCTAAAATCCCCCCTGGCACAGACATTCCATCCAAACCGCTCCACGTTGTAGAAGCTTACACTGATTAGAGCTGGAAAGTTGATGAAACCCTCTATTAATTCAACTTTCTGCTCATTGTAATAGTATTGTGGGATGAAGTGTGTCAGCATTGCTCTGAAGTTCGCAGACTGCTGACATTTTGGAAAGAATGGATTGCTCTCAGAAGCTTCAGGAATTCCAGAGTGGAGCCATGACAGGAAGCTAAATTGTTATAACAAGTGGAAGTGATTGGGGTGGGCAGCACTGAACAATAAAAAGGTAGAACACCTCTGCTAAGCGTTGGGCTGTATTTCAGCGGTCTGGCTCAGCCCCCTAGATTAAAAAGAGAAATTTTTACAGCTTTTTGGAAAATTTCATGCTACCAACTGTCAGGGAACAGACTGAGGATGATCCCTTCTTGTTCCCACATATCTGTGCACCAAAGCTCAAAGAAAGATCTATAAAGACATGAATGAGTGAGTTTGTTGTGAAAGAACTCTGGTCTGCAACCTTGAATTAAAGTGGATATGCTATGCTTTTAGATTCTTCCTTTTTACATCTAAATCATTCAGTCATGGTCTTTATAAAGCAGAACTGCAATTCCTCATTATTGTAGCTCTACAGGCTCCTCTTCCAGCCCTGTTCTGAGGAGGAATCTAAATAAGTCGTTTTGGTGCCGTCTCTTTAAATCCAGTTGGAGGGGCTGCATACCCCGCCCCCCTCCAGGTCACAGAACCTTCCACTCCCCCCAGTCAGACATTTACGTAGTTTGATAGAGATACGGTATTCTAACGGTGCAGAGACGTTATATTCACAAGATGTCAGAAGAGTTTTCCATCTAGACACACATTTTTATTAACTGTATATAAGACGACTGTTTAATGGGCCAAAACCTCATTAAAATATAAATCATGTGCTGTGTTTAGCAAAGCATCTGAAACACCATCACTAACACAACAATACTGTAGAACTTAAACGCTATAAAAAATAGGTGCTTCTTAAATTATTTAAAAAAAAACATTATACGAAATGAGAATTGTATGTTTAAGTGAGCAGACCACATGAAAAATAATAAAGAAAATCATTAGTAATTTTACAGGAACATATGCTGACTGCGTTACTGATGAACTTTAACACAAACCAGTCCTCAGATACCACATAATAGTAATAACGCTACTATAATGAGATGAATACGTCTTCAGTTTATTTATATCCTGCTGACAGGAGAAAGATGATTCGCTGTGGTGACCCCTTAAGGTTGTTAGCGTGCTACTGTTAGCACCAAGCTAACGCCATTGAATGTGTTAGGATCATTTTCTCCAAGACTAAAACCTGAAAGATAAACCAATATTGTTTCTGTGACAGTTCTATTAAAAGACGTATGTCCTCTGGTAGCTAAAATACCGAGCACATAGCGCTAGCATTAGCAGAAGATCTGATGCTAATGCTATCAGAACAATGGCTAAGGAGTAATAAATGAATGTCTAAAATAAAGTTTGCTGTCATTCTAGTTTGATCTGAAGCTTACTGCTTTGCTGTGTCCATCATGTCCATCGTCAGAAGGAACTGACCCCTTCATAAGACAAAGTATTTCAGCAAATCCTTCTTGATGCTGGCGGAGGTTACTGAAGCTCTCGTTCTTCCCACAAACAAAAACAGATGTTGGTAAACTACCATGAGAAATCAAACTTAACCAGGTACTTTACAGAGGTTCTGATGCAGGAGGACGACGTTAAGAATCATGTGGGTTAATAATCCAACCACTGAACATTCTATCTGTTCCACTTGTACCTTCAGCATTCCTGAAGTAGAACTAAAGACGGAGGATTCACTCAGTGTTTAGTAGGATGTCCATGACCTTATTTAGCATTCCAGTGCATGTACTGGGACGTAATAGTTAAAAAACAGTTTAAAAAATATGATCAATACAGTAGCTATACAAAAATATCTCCACAAGAAGCTGGAGAGACTAATTTATGCTTTTTTGCATTCCTACAGACCTTACATGCAGAATACTCTGCATGTAAGAATACTCTGCATGTAAGGGCTTAAAAGTGGAATTTGAATAATATGTTCCCTTGAAGACAGAAAGACAAATGTCACATATGTGCTTCTAGGAGAGCTGTCACATAGTTTTACAAAACACTCCTAAAGCTTTAGGAAAGAGCTCCCAGAAGAGCTGAACTTGGCCATGAATATATTAAAGATGAGGATTAATGTTTGTGTTTGTAAAGGCAGATAAGCAAATACTTTAGGCAAACATGGTGTGCTTGTTTAAACTGGCACCCTCGCTAGAGTTAAGTGTTAAGTTAGCTTTTGTTGGTTTAAGTTTGTTAATCCTCAGTTGTTCAGTCTTCATATAAAACTCTGCTGATATAATAGCGAAAAAGTGGACTAGAACATCAGAGCTTTAACTAACCAATCATTCCCCCTGAACGATTCCAGTTGGGTTTAACCTGCTGTGTGCTCCAGGTTACAGGCAACATTAGAGCTGGAAAAGTTCTCAGCGAGTCTTTTACTGTCAGGGTGCAATATAAAGAGTCCTGATGGGTTTCATCATTCCACACTCTAAGAAAACTTTCTGTGTGTTTCCAGCTTCTCCCGAGCTCGGCACGTCCAGAGGAGCAGCTCCGGTGCTGGTGAAGCAGATCAAGTCAGAGTTCTGGGACGGTCCAGAATACTGGCCCGGTCAGGACAATGGGACACTGCTGGATCGGTTAAATAGTGACTCTGTTGCTTGTTTAAAGTCTGAACAGAGCACACAGACGTGGCCCTGCTCTTCTCAGAACAACACGGTCATAGAGGAAGGGATCTTGTTCCCTCACACCTCCATCCAGCTGCAGAAAGCAGAAGAAGCAGCTAGTTATGACAGGGCGGATGTCTGCCAGCCCATCTCATCTGAAGGTGAGGCAGAGAGCGATGTGATTGCTGCACAGAGGAATGAGACTAACACCAGTTCAGCTTTGGTGATCTCCAAGAGGAAGGCAAGGCAAAGGAAAGCCAGTAGGAAAGGGATAACTTTTCACTGTGGAACATGTGGAGCGTCTTTCCTTCGCAGAAGTTCAATGGTGATACATGCTAAATCTCATGGGACCGGTTTTTCTCCTCTCTGCCCTTCAGACAATCCGGCGTCTGCTCAGAGGTCGCCCAGATCTCTGCAGGGCCACAAGTTGGACAACCTGTGCTATGTCTGTGGGAAAACATTCACCACGGCGACCCATTTAAAAAGGCACATGCTGATTCACACGGGCCAAAGGCCTCACTGCTGCAAAGAATGCGGCAAGACGTTTGCCCGTGTCGAGTGTCTGAGAATACACATGAGGATCCACACAGTGGAGAGGCCGTACGCCTGCCAGGTGTGTCCCAAGAGCTTCAGGCAGAGGAGCAACCTGGTCACTCACATGAGAATGCACACAGGAGAGAAACCCTACCACTGTAGCATCTGCTCCCAGCCGTTCACCTACAAGAAAGACATGAATAAACACATGCAAACCCACACAGTCACAACATGAAAGCCCACTGTGTGGTAGAGCAGAGCCCACTAGGGGGGATTCTGTCCCTGATCTCTGCGTGGGACCAAAGAGCAAGCTGTTGGAGTGTTTCGACAGGAAGATATCAGAACGTTCCGGTTTTAATCCGCTTAATGAATGGGACACTTTTACAATCTGATGAGGAAAGTTTGCTGTTACCCATAGTGATTGATTGGCTCATCAATACTGTAGCTTTATTAATTCTGAAGGAAAAATCTAGCTCCACCTGACGACGACGCAGACGCCGGCGTGTCTGGCAGGATGTTTTAGAAACACGTATGGCAACATACTTACATGCTGCAGAGCTGAGTCTATTTAATAGTGGGAATGTTATAAACCCCTGACAGTTCCATATTTTAAACTGTACTTTAAATATGGTAAATGCCAATTTCAGTAAATAACAGCTGCTGCTTTTATGGTTAAAGCTTCTGAAGAGGACAGAGATATGCCTGATAGTGAGGATGATGATGATGCAGATCTTGACATGAAAAGACCAGCTGAAGGAACTCGTAGGGATACTGTATGTTTGATTACAGCAACTTTCTACAGTTGGAGCTGTAATCTGATATTCATTACTAATAAGTGGTTTGAGGTGATGCTTTGGTCGTTATTGAAAGTATCGCTACAATAATCTGTTGGAGTAATTGGAAAACAATCTATAAATGTAAGTGTTTGCAAAATGAAAAACATTTTCTAGCATGAGCTTTGGATTGTCACTCTGCTCAGAAAAACAATAAACCAATGGAACAAATCTGAAAATTAATAGGAATGATCACACAATTTTTAGGATTTATCATAAAAATCAGAAAAAAATCAGAAATATTATGAAACAAGCATTCCTCAGATTTGAACTTAACAAATAACATCCTTAATGCGTCTGGTGTCTGGACCAATCAAAATGCTCCAAAGGATGCCCGGTGGCAGCCAGTCGACCAGTGATGACCTTCATATGTATCATTGAAAAAATTGTATTTGTCAACAGACAATCCATTGTTAGTAGTTAAAAAAAAATGAATGGCTATATATTTGCAAGGTTAGAGAAGTAGGTCTGTCAGCATTTCTGATAGATTTTCATGAACACTGTATATGTTCAGTGGGGCAAAAAGTATTTGGCACTAACCAATTGTCCAAGTTGTCCCAAAAACATGAGAGGTCTGTAACTGCAAGAGACGGAATGTAAAAAAAAATGCAGGAAATCACACTGAATGATTATGTTTTAAAATAATTTATTAGTGTAATGGTGCAGAAAATCAGTATTTGGTCAACACAAAGTTCTCCTCCAATCTTTGTAAGACATTTTTGTTGGCAGTAGGGCTGCCACGATTCATCACCACAAAGTTGTAAAGCAAAATAGTGGAATTTGTTTCAGTAATTTACATTATTGCTTTCTTTTTTTAAAAGCTTTGTTTTTGTCTTTAAACAGTTTCTGTGCATATCTGCTCTGTCTAACCTTTCTACTCTGATACACATGCTCAGTAGTGGCAATCTGGGTCAGCTGCAGCTTAGAAAAACCTGAACAGCAGTATCATGATGAGCCGACAACGTATTTCTGAAGTTCTGGATAGTTTTATTAAATTAAAAAGAGAAGCAAGTGTAATGCAAAATTCCCAAAGCCGCTTTCCACAGCAATGTTTGAGTTTCTTAAAGGGAAGCCCGCTGTGGCTGATGACAAACACGAAATGATGCTAACGTTAGCTAGTTAGCTGCTAACGTTAGCTAGTTAGCTGCTAACGTTAGCATCAGCAGTAAAGCGATTTTCTCTTTTCTACCACACATGTTGGATTTTAACCTTCTCTCCTAGGAATCCAGGGGATTCATAGACGGAACAGCTGCTGCTTACAGGCTGGTTCTGATCCGTTCATAGACTGAACAGCTGTTGCTTACAGACTGGTTCTGATCCGTTCATAGACGGAACAGCTGCTGCTTACAGACTGGTTGTCATCCGTTCATAGACGGAACAGCTGCTGCTTACAGGCTGGTTCTGATCCGTTCATAGACGGAACAGCTGTTGCTTACAGACTGGTTCTGATCCGTTCATAGACGGAACAGCTGCTGCTTACAGGCTGGTTCTGATCCGTTCATAGACGGAACAGCTGCTGCTTACAGGCTGGTTCTCATCCGCTCATAGGCGGAACAGCTGCTGCTTACAGGCTGGTTCTCATCCGTTCATAGGCGGAACAGCTGCTGCTTACAGACTGGTTCTGATCCGTTCATAGACGGAACAGCTGCTGCTTACAGACTGGTTCTGATCCGTTCATAGACGGAACAGCTGTTGCTTACAGGCTGGTTCTCATCCGTTCATAGGCGGAACAGCTGCTGCTTACAGGCTGGTTCTCATCCGTTCATAGACGGAACAGCTGCTGCTTACAGGCTGGTTCTCATCCGTTCATAGACGGAACAGCTGCTGCTTACAGGCTGGTTCTCATCCGTTCATAGGCGGAACAGCTGCTGCTTACAGGCTGGTTCTCATCCGTTCATAGACGGAACAGCTGCTGCTTACAGGCTGGTTCTCATCCGTTCATAGACGGAACAGCTGCTGCTTACAGGCTGGTTCTCATCCGTTCATAGGCGGAACAGCTGCTGCTTACAGGCTGGTTCTCATCCGTTCATAGGCGGAACAGCTGCTGCTTACAGGCTGGTTCTCATCCGTTCATAGGCGGAACAGCTGCTGCTTACAGGCTGGTTCTCATCCGTTCATAGGCGGAACAGCTGCTGCTTACAGGCTGGTTCTGATCCGTTCATAGGCGGAACAGCTGCTGCTTACAGGCTGGTTCTCATCCGTTCATAGGCGGAACAGCTGCTGCTTACAGGCTGGTTCTCATCCGTTCATAGGCGGAACAGCTGCTGCTTACAGGCTGGTTCTGATCCGTTCATAGGCGGAACAGCTGCTGCTTACAGGCTGGTTCTCATCCGTTCCTAGGCGGAACAGCTGCTGCTTACAGACTGGTTTTCATCCGTTCATAGACGGAACAGCTGCTGCTTACAGGCTGGTTCTGATATGTTCAGATGGAACAGCTCCTGCTTACGGGCTGGTTCTGATCCGTTCATAGACGGAAAAGCTGCTGCTTACAGGCTGGTTCTGATCCGTTCATAGATGGAACAGCTGCTGCTTACAGTACATCAAGGCACAGGTGTTAAAACAAAAACCTGCTGTTCATTGTTTTTATTATAGCATTAAAATACTTTTGTCAGAATATAATTTTTAGCTTTTTAGAATTTACAGATTCTCTAGTAGATTGAGGTTTGGAGACTGACTCTGTTGCCATGGCAGTGTGTTTGGGATGACTGTCATGCTAGAAGATCTAGCCACATGTTCTCCTCAATGCTGTCACTGATGGAAGGAGATTTTTGACAAAAATCTCACAATACCTAGCTCCATTTAACCTTTCCTTACACTAAGTAGTCATCCTGTTCCCTTTGCAGAAAAGCAGCCCCAAAGCATAATGTTTCCACCCCCATGCTTCACAGTGGTTACTGTGTTCTTTAGATACAACTCAGTATTTTTCCCCCTCCAAACACAGCATGCTACATTTATACCAAAGAGTTCTATTTGGTCTCATCTGACCACATGACATCCTCCCAATCCTCCTCTGGATTATCCAGATGGTCTCTGTCAAACTTTAGACTGGCCTGGACATGTGCTGGCTTAAGCAGGGGGACTTTTTGTGCGCTCCAGGATTTTAATCTATGACAATGTAGTGTGTTAGTAATGGTAACCTTTGTTACTGCTGTTCCAGCTCTCTTCAGGTCATTAACCAGTTTGCCCGTATAGTTCTGGGCTGTTTCCTCACTGTTCTCTAGATCATGTTTATCCCATACGGTGAGATCTTGCATGGAGCCCCAGGTCGAGGAAGATTGTCCATCATCATTTTCTAATAATTGCTCCAACAGTGGATCTCTTCTCAGGTGCTTGCTAGTGACGTTACCTTTGACGCCCAAGATTGGAAGGTTGTATCACAAAAATGAACCACTGCAAAGTGAAGTACTGTATCAGAGCTTGATTCCTTTGCTGATGCTCACATGACCAATGATATCCGTAGGTTTGTTACACACACGTGACTGTTTCGGATGTTGGTTCAAATCTTTAAAGCGTCCTCAAAAGGGACGTGTTGGTGTTTGTGGTGTGGACATACTTGGAGTATTCACTGAGACGTTACTGAGTAGCATATCGCTAATGGTGCCTGTTGCAGTGAGGGCGCGCTCTGAGAAGTAGGGAAATTCACCATTTCATTTTTCCATCAAGTTTGTCAAATTTATATGGTCAAGTGAAGAACCTTCATATTTAGTAGAATATTGAGCTTCATACAGTATATGGACAGGAGCTGTTTTAACAGTGTGTTTATTTGTCCTTTCTTATAATGACAATGAATTCTAGTTTTGTATGATATTTTTTACCTTTCTTTAGATTTAATAATGTTATTTTGGTAAAATGTTTTTTTGATGAGGTTTTTAGTTTGGCTTTGCATGTTCTCTTTACAAGAAATAGTCGACTTTGGTATGTTTATCCTTTTTCATATGAAAGATACAGTAGTTGTTTTGTCAATTCTATTTTGTAAAAGCATGCATAAAGTGAACTACATGCATTAGGAAGGAGGTAGGGAAAAATATTGATATACTTCTGCCTACTAATTTACAAACATAATTAAATGGAAATGTGAAAGGTTTAATAAGTTAAATATGTATTTGTGAAAGTGTGAAATAAATAATAATCACACACTTATACCATCAAAAGTCATCCTTTAAAAAGGCTTTGCCATCACTGAGGTACTATTTCATTCATGTCCTCCATTATTAATGAACTCAAGTATTCGTCCAAATAACATTGATTTTATTGTACTTAATTTCATTTTTAAAATACCATAAACTTTTGTTACATGGTCCTGGAGAGGCTTTTTGAATGCTTTATTTATCCATTAAGTTAAATCCATAATTCGTAGAGTACTGAAACTTTGAGCAATTAACCTTTTTTCAACACAATTGGATTAAAAGGTTCATTGTTCAAAAGGCTTCACATCACCATCACTATTGCTTGCCTATCATAGATTGGCTCATCCCAGTCTTGTGCAGGTGTACCATCTTGTCTCTGGTGTCTTTGGACAGCTCTCTGGTCTGGACCACAGGGCGGTTGGAGTCTGGCTGTTTGAAGGTGTGAACAGGTGTCTGTTATACAGATGAGGAGTTCAAGCAGGTGCCATTAATACAGGCGACTAGTGGAGGATAGAAGAGCTTCTTCAAGAAGAACTAACAGGTCTTTGAGGTGCAGAATTATTTCTTGTTTGTAGTTAAATACTTATTTACTGCAAAATTATATAAAAAAATATTTTGAAATATATCATAACTTTTTCTACATTCTATGTATCATAGTTGATGTGTACCTTTGATGAAATTTAAAGAGCTCATCTTTTAAGTAAAACAACTTGCACAATCAGTGGCTGCCAAATACTTTTTACCCCACTGTAGATAGTCTTATTCTGAATCACAACTTTTCAGTCCATGTTTTTATTATATCGGCTAAGAAGATGATGTTTTTGCCAGGGTTTTTTTGTTTGCTTGTCAGCAACAGTTCGATGAAATTTTCAGGACAAGTGATTCGATTTTGCAGCAGATCCAGATTACCATCTCTAGGTGGACTGAACTTTGTATGCACTCCCCAAGTGCTAAATGCTTTTTTCTTTGTTGTATTATGTCCTTTATCATGTAAGGCACTTTGCACTGCCTTCTTGCTGAAACATCCTGTAAAAATAAACTTGATAAACCAAAGGAGTGCATGGGTAACCGTCGTCCAGTCCGGATTTTTCCACCTGAACTGTGATCTCTGAAACTCCCCCAGAGTTACCATGAGCCTCTTGGTTACTTCTCTGATTATTCATCTCCTTGCCCAGCCTATCAGTCTATTGCTCTGTAGGTCTGCAGGTGGCCCATCATTCTCCATGTTCAGATCAATCAAATTTTGTAAAGCGATTTTCATATAGAAATGTAACTTGAAGGGCTTTACAGATTAAAAATGTCTCCACATATAGCCCCCCACCATGTGTAAACATGATCACATTTATAACCCCTCCTCCCAAGCCAACCCCCATGTGCAGAAATGCTTGATAGACATTGGACGCTCAGAAGAGGCAAGGCCAAGACCCCCACCCAAGTGCTACCCATAGACCACCCAGGCAGGCTCCCGATGCAGAGGGCTCTCCCAGAGGAAACTTTGGAAGGGGGATTAAAATATAAATACAACGGGATAAGAATAAGTAGTAAAATGCTACTAGAATAGAAGTAAAACATGCGGAGCAAATAAACAGACTATAATAATCAGTTAAAAGCTAGGCTTAATATGATTTATTGATCTGAGCCTTATTATTCACTCCACTGCTAATTCAGGCCAGATTTAACAAGCCAAGCTCGTGTTTCAACTCTACATTAAAGGCAGCTCCCTTTAATCGATGCTGAATAAGTGAAAATGAAAAGAAAAAGAGCTTCTCCCGGTCTGATAAAGACTTATTAATGTAGCATATGAGCATCACAATTAAATTATAACCAATAAGGGGAACACCAGCTGCATGGTATAATAATGTGAATTATTGATTACAAACTGCAAGGACAGTCCAGTGTGACACATAGTGAGTGCCAAGAAGCTCATTTTAACAAAGCATATTACCTCATTGGGTGGGGCACGATAATCTGCAGTCTGTTGTGAAATATTAAAACCAGAATATAACAGACAGAAAACAGCTGACAGGGTGTGTTAGATGATTTTAATGAAGGATGTAAAAATTTTTGACTGCTTAAGTTTCAAGTCTTCAAAATGTAAAGTCGTATTGATACATTATTCCCTTTTACGTGTGTATTTTACCTGTAGCAGATTTTTTAAGGCTATTTTAACACAGACTGAACCGAATGTTGATTATATGGATCCATCTTAAACAAAAAGTCATGTATATGAAATTATTAACGCTTGGTGACCGGAGCAAAATGGGTGGAATAAAAAGTTTCTGGCAGCAAGGAAATATTAAATACAGTAATATTCTTCAAAATGGTAAACCGGACATTTAATTAAATTAATTTAAAAGATAAAACCCACATTGGAGGGATGGGTGTGAAGAAGAAGATGTGCTGTGTGACATCAACTGGATCATCAAATCATATTCATCAAGCTAAAATAAGCCTCAGCTAGCCTGCCATGAAGAAGGCAGGGGGGTATTCCATCAACCTTGCCAGATTTAGGCGTAACCTTGAAGCTTGACTAAGCTCCACTTCCCAATCTAGCTCCAAGTCGTTCCATCAAGTGAAATCAGCTGGCTGATTTCACTTGATGGAACGAATATCAAATATGGTATCAAAATAAAAAGCCCATTCCAGTCGAGAACGAAAACAGTCCCAAATGCCGAAAAGCAAGGGAAAAGAGCGTGCAGAAATGTTGTCCAAAGTAGAATAAACCCTCCTCATGGAGGTATATGAGGATTATAGCCACATAATCCGAAAGAAGGGCAATACCGCGGCAATCAATAATATATATGTAGACAATCTACCAATTGATTTCTTGATGTTTTTTGTTTTAAACTGATCAATAATGTGGACCTATTAATGCAACCAAATCCCTAAAATTAAAAGGAAAATGCCCAAAGAACAAAAAGACAGCCCTGGTAAGTACAATTCATATGAACATAATTAACATAGCATTATTGTTTCACTGCAATGTATGTGAAATTCTCCATATCTCATCATTTGGTAGCCCTAGAAGTAATGTTAGAAAGCGATATTGATCGAATTTATCAACTGATTGTAATGCAAATCAATGGTATAGCTCTAATTTATTTCCTGCATCATTATTTATCTAGAATGATTTAGCAAATCAAGCAATTCAATTGAGATGATGACTCCTGTTACAGTAATGCTGCATTCAGACCTTTTGATGCGTTGCTCGACGCATCCAAAGGATGAAGTTTGAGGCATGTCCTGTATCTGTGGAAAAAACAACGCGTGGGCGGGGCTTCTTCTGTTGCTATACGTTCTGAACTATGGCGGATAGTATCGAGAGAGTGGCTTGGCTGTATTTGCTAAATAAAGCTAGACAACGTCAACTATGCCTACATCAGCGCCGGTTGTAGGTTTTCACCCCATTATTAAGATGCGTTCTGAGTTTGGGGAGTTTAACCATTTGCTCCAGAAGCTACGTATGGATGAGGTTCGCTTTCAGCAGTACTTCCGTCTGTCCCGTGCCCAGTTCAATGACCTCCTGGGCCGCATCGGAGGTCAAACCTCCTACCAGAACACTAACTACAGGCGCTCTGTTCCTCCCGTAGAGGGCCTGCCATCTGTCTATACAAAGAAGTGGATGGATCATAAAGTTCTCTGCTATTGCAGACAGCCACGATCAGCTTTTCTTCCATTGTTGAAAATGTTTTTCTTATCCGGCTTCATTCAAGATACGTGTAGGAGCCATACTCATTTATATTAGTTCATGTAATTTTTCCCTGTGTCACTAGGGGGCTGCATGTGGTTTGTGGCTCAGCAGACCTCGGATCAGGCCAGGTGGACCATTTAACATAAAGGGAAACCCAGATACAGGGGTTGCTGATCGGGGAAGCAAACAGTTTTTGATTGTGCCTTTGTGCGCATGTACCTACATGCCTTGTAAATTGCTTTTGTATTAAGCAATTCAGTTTGTTATTTTGAGTACATGTATTATGAGTCAAAGTTATTGCCGCTGTATGGTATATGGAGGTAAATAAACCGTGCAAGATCATTTTAACACTGAACTCTCCGTTTGCTGTGTACAAGTGCACTAAGCGCACATCTGAAATGTATCCGCCATATTAGCAACCAGTACTAGACTTTGTTTAGGACTTAGTCAGTACAATTTAGCTCGAAAACTGCTTCGATTTGGATAACTGTTCATCGAGAGGACACGGACCTGTTACATTGTGAATTTAACGCCGTTCGTTTGGAAACTACGGATGTGAGGAGGGCAAATGTTTCGAGTTTCCGATTGCTGATTGGAGTTGCACCGGAGCGAGCTACAGGGCCACCGGAATACCCACAGCATCACACCTGGACACCATTCATCAAAACCGGCCAACGCTTGATTGGGGTACGTGGTGCTCAGCGCTGATATTGTGAATGGCCATTGTAATTTGTGTGCACACATTTGCGTAAACCCAATGCATTGGTAGCAAACTCGCGCATTTAGACAAGTTGTTGCGCAACACAAACTTTTTTGCGGGCTTATTGATTAACAAGCCAGTTGACTTTGCGTGGTCGTTATGGCCGAAGATAAAAAAGGCCAACTTGGCCTTAAGTCTGAACTTTGTGTGGATGCAGGGGTAATCTTTAACTGAAAAACTTTGGGTTAAATTAACACCCAAAGCTTTGTTGGCAAAAATAACCATTTTAGAAAAAAAAAGAAAATCTAAATTTGGTAAACCATTTAAAGCAAAAGAATCTATTGTGGAATTGATGGGTGATAAAGAACGAGTAAGTGAGGTTGAAAATGAATTTAATATGTTCAATAAGTTGAGTGACAAAACACAGCAGATGCATACATCTTTATTGGATTTATTGCCTACTGATAAAGCAAACAAACATCAAATATGGTATCAAGCTAAAATGTTGAATATCAATGAGCTTATTTTGTTTACAACACAGAGGTTGTATGACACTAAGACTTGTCCAGCTACCAAAGTGGGTGATGGTCATGATGATGATTTGCCGGGTCAAACTGAGCAAACTCAAATGATCCAAAGTGAAAATGTAATTGCACCAACAGAAACACACATGGTTGTTGACAATACTTTAAAGGAACATGAAAGGGATGGTTCTAAAACTGTTGATGTCCAAAGCATTGTTGGAAAAAATAACCATTTTAGAAAAAGAAAGTATCTAAATTTGGTCAACTGTTTAAAGCAGAATTTATTGTGGAATTGATGGGTGATAAAGAACGAGTAAGTGAGGTTGAAAATGAATTTAATATGTTCAATAAATGTTTTTTCTTATCCCACTTCATTCAAGATACGTGTATAGTGACATCCCTACCGTGAGACGCTCTGATTGGTTGACGCACTGCGTTAACTGCGTTGGGTCCGTCAAAATCTCAGCTTGCTGAGCTTCTGCGTTGCTGCGTTGACGTGAAGTTGAAGTGAAGTTGACGTAGCCAACGTACACAAAGCACCGCAGAGCCCCTGACGGACCTCTGACGTACTCTACCTTAGACTTTACGTGTAATCTTGCTGCAACTGACGGTGACACATGGGGCGTTGTGAACACAGCATCACTAAGTGAATGCAGGTGAGAGAAAATCAATCATATATCTCCTAGCAATCGGAGGCCCTAACCCTTGTTACATCAAATGAATGATCTCTTTAAATTGCCTCCATGTATGAAATGTGCTGTAGGGCAGACGTGGTGTGTCCCTCAGGGTTATGTCTCAACAGAAGCAATCTCAGTAGCCAGAGGAGGACCGGCCACCAGGTCAAAATCAAATATAAGAACATTCTTAGCAATGGTAAGTGTTACATTATGTAATGTGAACTGTATCAGTCAAAATGGACGCACAGCTATGAATATATACATGTCTTGCAGCCACCAGAAAGCAGACTGCATCCATGGTGGGGGACCGCCACCGGAGGACCTCAGACCGGCTGAGATATTGGCCCTTGGGACAAATAAGGGGCCCAAGATAGTTGGGATCGAGGGGGGGAGCTCCTCCAACCCAGTGGCCCCAGAGATCCGGGCCCCATATGTTGAAGGTATTGTCAATCACTGCCCCTATTAAGGTGACAGACCCTCATTAGGGATAACTATGCACCTGTGTGTCTGTCAATGGCAGGGGATCAAATTATTCTCCCTGACCCACCACAAGTGCACATTAAGGATGCAGCTGGGACCAAAGTCGACCCAGTAGGTCCTAACCTATTCAAACATTGCACTACATGCAGTCAGCCCCCTCCCTCTCCCTCATTAACTGTTGTTTCTCTATTTGCACGGAGAAGGCCCAAGCCAACAGCCAAGATGATGATGACGATAATGAAACACTCACCGGTCGAGACAGTGAGCTCCAAGATGTAAGCCTAATCATTAATGTACTGGTTGTATTTGAAATGTTAAAATCACACCTTAATAATTTATCATACACCCTCCTGGAGAAACCTAGGCCTTCCCCAGCTAGCAAGAGGACTACATCTGCTGGACGAAATGAAGTGAGTAGCCATTCCCTTTTACCCACCATTAAATGTATAGTTGGTTACACTGACGCATTAAGTCATCATAGGACATCCGTGCAATTTAGAAGTGGTCTTTCCTCCATCCAACAGAGTATAAAAGGCTACAGATTAAGAATATCAAACTTGAGATCAGGAAGATGGAAAAGGATGTTAGTATGAATCCAAATGCACAGAAAAAGGTCATTATTCTTACTGTATCTTAACTTTTGTATACTTTCATTTATCACTCTCAGTTATGTTTGTCATTCACGTGTATTAGTCATTAGTTAGTTTAGCTAGAGTGTTGCGATCTTTAGAAATCGCCAGAGGGGGGAAATGTAGAAGGCAGATTCATATTGTATTACACTGTTAGGATGAATGTTTATATAACTAGTTTCCACATTGCAAGATCTCCCCCATTAGCAAAGAATGTTTTATACGGCCAAAGGATTGTTTGTGCAAAGATCTGTCAGAACATCGACTCACTCAGGATTTCCAAAAAAACATTAGTCAAAATCTGAAAGGGGTCAACATAACCTGGCTCCAGTCTAGGAAAGCACAGCTGGAATCCATCACTTAGGCACCGCACTTGTGTGTATGCAAGACGGGCACATTTCCCCGTGCGCAGAGAAGTACTTAAGAATCTGTACACCCCATTTTAGAGAGAGAGTCCCTGGTACGATAGTTTGATGCTGCATTAAGGTATGGTCTTTTGCAGTGACGGAAAGTTCTCCACGTCCTGCAACAGACTTCTGCATCAGTTCTGTTGCTCTTTCTGTGTCTCTGCTGCCTTCTCCAAACCACAGACGGTCTCGGCAGATGACCGCTTGTGCTGAGCCTGGTTCTGCCGGAGGTTTCTTCCTGTTAAAAGGGAGTTTTTCCTTTCCACTGTCGCTTCATGCTTACTCAGTGTGAGGGATTGCTAAGAATTACACGACGCAATCTTCTGTGGTTCTCTAATTTCTACATTAAACATTGTATTGTAATAACTCTTCTTGTAAAGTGCCTTGAGATGACATCTGTTGTGAAACGGCGCTATATAAATAAACTGAATAGAATTGAAAAGAGTCATAATTTTGTGACATTTGATTAAAACCTGGCCCAAGGCTGCATATCAATTCTCTTAGGCTGACTGTGTTTTTTAATACTTGATGATACTCTGAGAACCAACACCTGCAATTGCATAGAATGTCTCCTTGATCCGCTGTGGGTCATGATGGCCAGGGAAGGGGATGTAGATGCTAAGGAACTGCTTCAGGGCCAGGCAGGGCCTGCTCTTATCTGTAATGTGTATAAATTTGAAAGATAACTATGGAAATTACTTTATTTAAATAAGTATATTACTTCATTGCCATCTGTCTCCGTTTCCAATTACTCATCACCTATGACAATAAGACATCATGGACACCCTCATGTGATATTTACAAATCAATAGAGTACATATAATTGTTACCTCTCTGCAAACAGTTTCCTTGCGTAAGTTCTCAGCATCACCAATACTCTAGAGAAATGTACCACTGGCAAAGAACCGCAGTGCAATCCAGACTGACTGCACAGTGGTCAGAGACTGGCTGCGAGTGACCCTCATAATGTGTGGTTCAAGCAAACTGCATAAATAGACAATGCTTCGCCTGCTGAATGGTACCTCTTCCACAGGTATGCATCTCTGTGGGTCAACAGGTTGGTCCGAAGGCCAGAAGGCCCGTTGAATTATCCGGGCCTTTTCATTCACTGGGATGTCAATGAATGGACATGCCATGTTGGAATGTCTCACTGAATCTCTGATTCTCTTTGTCTCTCTGTGTCCCTCTCCCTCTCTTGAATGCACTGCTTAAATGTCTTGGCCTTTATCAATGGACCTCAATTGGCTTTGGCTTTGCCAGCCAATAGGAGGCAAGAAAGGTGTGTGGGGGTGGAGATTGGAGGGCATTTACATCTTATTGGTTTGGTGTACATGTTTAATCTTTTAATTTCATCCATCCATCCATCCATCATCTTCCGCTTATCCGGGGTCAGGTCGCGGGGGCAGTAGCCTAAGCAAAGAGGCCCACACTTCCCTCTCCCCGGCTACTTGGGCCAGCTCCTCGGGAGGAATGCCGAGGCGTTCCCAGGCCAGCTGGGAGAGATAATCCCTCCAGCGGGTCCTGGGTCTTCCCCTGGGTCTCCTCCCGGTGGGACGTGCCCAGAACACCTCACCAGGGAGGCGTCCAGGAGGCATCCTGACCAGATGCCCGAGCCACCTCAACCGGCTCCTCTCGATGTGGAGGAGCAGCGGCTCTACTCTGAGCCCCCTCTGGATGACCGAGCTTCTCACCCTATCTCTAAGGGAGAGCCCAGCCACCCTACGGAGGAAACTCATTTCAGCCGCCTGTATCCGCGATCTCGTTCTTTCGGTCACCACCCAGCGTTCGTGACCATAGATGAGGGTAGGAACTTAGATCGACCGGTAAATTGAGAGCTTTGCCTTTCGGCTCAGCTCTCACCACGACAGCGCCAACTGCAGACGCTCTCACCACGACAGCGCCAACTGCAGACGCCTTACCAATCCGTCCATCGATCTCCATTTTTCCCTCATTCGTGAACAAGACCCCCAGATACCTAAACTCCCCCACTTGAGGAAGGACCTCATCCCCGACCCGGAGAAGGCACTCTACCCTTTTCCGGCTCAAGACCATGGTCTCGGATTTGGAGGTGCTGATCCTCATCCCAGCCGCTTCACACTCGGCTGCGAACCGCTCCAACGAGAGCTGTAGATCACGTTCAGATGAAGCCAACAAGACCACATCATCTGCGAAAAGCAGAGACCCGATCCTGAGGTCACCAAAACGGATCGCCTCAACACCTTGGCTGCGCCTAGAAATCCTGTCCATAAACATTATGAACAGGACCGGTGACAAAGGGCAACCTTGGCGGAGTCCAGCTCTCACCGGAAATGAGTCCGACTTACTGCCGGCAATGCGAACCAGACTCTGACACCGTTCATATAGGGACCTAACAGCCCGTATCAAAGGGCCTGGTACCCCATACTCCAGGAGTACCCCCCACAGGACACCCCGAGGGACACGGTCGAATGCCTTCTCCAAGTCCACAAAGCACATGTAGACCGGTTGGGCGAACTCCCACGCACCCTCCAGGACCCTGCCGAGGGTGTAGAGCTGGTCCAGTGTTCCACGGCCAGGACGAAAACCACATTGTTCCTCCTGAATCCGAGGTTTGACTATCCGTCGGACCCTCCTCTCCAGAACCCCCGAATAGACCTTACCAGGGAGGCTCAGAAGTTCACACTTCTGAGCCTCCCTGGTAAGGTCTTTTAATTTCAATGCCTCAATTTCCTTTTATTATATTTTGTATGCTAATTAGTTTAATTTTTATTTATTTGTGTCTTATTTTTTTATTTTTGTGATATTTTTTTAAATGTACTTTTAGATAATATATAAGTATTAGTATGAATAATAAAACAATATTAGATATTTTATGTTTTACTGATTATTTTATCATTCCATGACAGTTGTGTGACTCTGTTTCTGTCTATTGGACATTCTTTGATCATAGATGTTGCTAAGCTTCACTTTTAGCCTGCTACAGACCAGGTTTGCCCGGCAGCATAAGTTACCATGGTTATTTGGCTGGCATTCACATTAGCCACCTTGGTGGAACAGGGTTGAGGCTCAGATTGATGGAGATTTCTGGCTTAGCCATGGTTGAGGCTTAGACAGAGTCATGGTTTCCATGGTTACTGAGTTGAGGCTAATCTCAGCCTCTTTGATGGAACCGAACTCTCACTCATATTAGCCGGACTTTGTAATTTAAGCTTGGCGTTGCCTTAGCCTGCTTGATGGAATACCCTACAGGTCTGAGAGCGAATGTCACAGTAGCGAGTGAGAGGGACGTCAGGTTAGCCTTCGTAGAACAACCCTCGGAACAGGTTTGGGGTTACTTGGTTGATCGCTAATATTTTAGTGGCCAGTGTTATCAATAGATAGTTGCTTAGGGCAGTTATTGACAAATATAACATTTTCCCAAGAGGAGTAGAAGCGAGATGAAATAAGTAACGTCCTTGTTCATGACCTTATCCTCAAATCAATGTAGAATATTTATCTCTGTTGGTTGTAGTGTATGTCCAGTCCTCTGTTCAATGAACTGTATATTTTTCTAAAAAGTCTTTGACTATACATTTTTAAAATAAATGACGAATTCTCTCCAACTGTTGTTCCCAAAAGGAGTGTGAGTAATCGAAATCTTAGTTGAATCTTTCAGAGCTTTCTTTGATGAACTTATTAATAACCGCTGGAATGTCTTATGTTGTGTTTCTTCCAGAGCTGCTTTCTCTCCTTAAGCCACACATCCATAACAGAAGCACGTGCAGTCCGCATGGTTTCATTGGTTCTCGTGGAGATTCGCGCTCTCCGGCTTCCATCGAGTACAAGGCGCATTCACAGGTAAGAAAATCTTGACATTGTATTCAACATAATATAGAGTGAATTAAAAAACAACAACTTTTGGATGATTTTAATGCGACCAGTTTACAACTGAGACTGCGCGATGCATTCACAAACGGGGGGACGCGCAGAGGGGGAGTGCTGGTCACAGAAGTTTGGCTTACGACCCTATTATCTGGAACGAACCGTGACATTTGATTGGACGAAGTTTTCCCAAGGTTTCTCCCTGTACAAGGATTAATGATTACTCTGTCATGTTAAATAACTCCAAACTTATTGGTTGCCATCAGTATATGAAGAGCATTTCTCTCCGTATTGAAAGAAGTGTTTCACATTGAAATCGTATACCATGCCTTTAAGAGTAGGCCTAAACGCTCACATTGTCTTCATAGTCGCTTATTAATGATTTAATCAGCTTTATGTTTAACCTTGTCTCTCTCCCAGACAAAGCAAAAGAACAAGCTGCCGCTCTCACCAGCTGTACAAAGAATGAATCTGTTGGATTAAAAAAATGGGCTGATCAGAGTGCTTTTTCCAGCAATCCTTTAAGTTCCATCAGCTGATGATGATATCACTAAAGCTTATGAGCAGACCCGGCGCCAGAGGGCATTACCTGGGGGGGCAGTGGGTTTTTCTGGGGGGGCTCAGTAAACTGTCTTTTAATTAACCCTTTTGCATGTTTATAAATATATCTGGTGGACGTTACATACACATACTTCCGTGTCAAATCTACCGTTTTGTGTCACTAACTTGTTCTACATACCTTACTGGAAAGCTAAGAGTATTCATTGTTTGATTCAAATTATGCATACCAATTAAAGATGCAAACAAAAATTAAGACACAGTAGGCTAACCATTTTTACTGAGTCTCTAAGAAAAATATGTCCAACTCACCGTTCTTAGCTGCACCTGCACATCACCGAGTCATCTCAAACAAAAACAATCCTTATGTCCAGTTAATGGTCTTTAATAAAGTACTTAGTCCATAAGTCTTCCTCTGTATCCTGCCCTGCCGCTTAAAACTTTAGTAAATTCTTCTTTTTGCCGCATTTCTCGTAATTTTTACATCAAAAATACTAGTTAGCATGCTGCTGCATTAGCTGTGTGCTTCTTTTTCTTTATCACTGCTGGTAAAAAATGACTTCATGTATTCTCGCCACCTGCTGGAAAGAAGTATGCACCACCGTTTTTTCTAAACGGAAGATTGGGGGAAAAATCTAGCGTTTTCTTTTCAAAAAGATTATTGAAAAACAGTTTCAACCTTGATATGCTTTTTAAAACATTTTAATCAAAAACACAGCAGCCACACCTGTATTCAAAATGGTTCAAAAACATTTTTAATTTTAATAGGCTTTTTAAAAACATTTTAATCAAAAATTGTAGGACTTTTTAAAATCCGAGCAAATAAATAACTGTTTATATGGCCTTTGAAATGAAATATCCTGGTTGTTTAACAAAATAGTAATAACGACAAAAATCTTAGAAGCAAATCAACAGTGTTAAACTATAGTAGGACTATATGTAATATATAATATTGTGTTTAAAACAAATTTACTCTAGAAACTCGAGAGCAGCTTTACACAAATGTCTACTGAAAAAACAATGTTTTGGAAAGAATACTAAATATTTTAGCACATCAACACCTTTTTTGCTCAAACCTTAAAGATAAATGAAAACAAGCTCCGTGGAAAACTCTTTATAAAACATAATGGAACTCAAATATGGGATTTGGGAACAGTAATTTATGCTGGTGCTGCTGCCACCCGGTGGCAGAATTACTGTTGCTTCAGGTGCAGAAGCGCTCGTAGCAGAAGTGCTTGTTGAAGCAATTTCTGGCTGCACTTGCCCTCTTGATGTATTATCCCTACTTGTGCTGGGATTGCTTTTCTGTTTGCTAAACCAAGCTCTAATGTCCATTTTAGCAAGCTGCTGTGCCAAACTGCCAAAGGATCTTCTTTTACCGAAACTAAAACTCCTAATTAGTAATCTAGAGCGCCATCTATTGTTTGTTTTGAGCCAATATATTCACATGAAGTGTAATCTTTCCTGGGCGGGCCCGTCCTCCAGATGGGCGGGCCCGGCCCGCCCAGGCCCGCCCATGACGCCGGGTCTGCTTATGAGTATGACTAATAAATACTGGCAAAATCTCATGCATGGATCCGTGTTCTTATAAACCTGCAGGACATGGAAGAAGACTATAAAACCTTTGAATTAAAAGCTTAAATAGCTTTGAACCTGCCATCTATGCTTTGATTATTAATGGCCAGAACTGCGATCAATGCAGTTATTAAAGAGGACCGCAGACACTGATCACAGAAGTCAACTCACGGTTTTGCCCCATTTTGCGATTCAGCAAACTGAACCGTCAGATTCATCAGGATCCACTGAGCACACCAGCCAGCCTGTTTTATTTTTAGCTTTTTCCTCTGACTGGACTTTGATTACTGCTTTGGGACTTATTGTGCGGTGAACCGCCTCAACGTTGGAGCAAACCTCTTTTTCTATTTTTCCCTTTATATGTGTGGGCAGAGATATTAAAGTTGGGACGATTTAAATATCGTTTCATTGAGTTGATGCGTTGTGTATTGAACACTTAACCCACTGTTTTCACTGAAGCTGCCTATTGCATGTGGTTGCTCTGTTTAAATTGGTTGAATTCAGAGCAGAGTTTTACTATTGATTTGTACAGTTACATTATTAGTCGTCCTTCCCCCCCCCCATATAATATATGGACTCATTGTACATCACTGGACACTGTTAAAACCTCATGCTCCTTTTTGTTTAGCTCCACGCTTAGTCTTAGCCCTTGTTAGAGAAAATGGCTGAAGAGAGCTGCCTCCCCCTCATTTAGCTACACAAACACACACACACCCACACCCACACACACACACACACACACGCACACACACACACCCTTCCTTTTTCTTTCTTCTCATCATAACATGCCAAACTGTGATTGTTATATTATCTGAGGTTTGTCATTCTTCCATTCATTTCATTTGTTAGCTGATTTGTCTATCCATCCATTATCTATACCGTTTTTCCTCGAGGGGTCAAGGGGGGTCTGGTGTCTCCAGTCATCAACAGGTGAGAGGTGGGCTCCACCCTGGACAGGTCACCAGTCCATCACACGGCAGCATAGGCAAAACTACCATGCTCACACACTCACACAATTTAGAGAGACCAATGGACCTAAGGCCTGGTTCATGTGGAAGGATTTTAAAATTGTCGGAAGATAAAAAAAAAATCACATGTATTCCTGCTTTGCTCCTACCATGCGTGGTTTCTGTGGAGAGACACTACACATGAACCCATGTTACTCACACATTGCGTTTGGTCTGAGCAGCGCCTGTGCACGTTTGGGGATTGCCCACAGAAAATCTGTGCTGCGTAGACACAAAAAAAAAAAAAAAAAATTCTAACTAAATTGAAAATAAAATATGTGCTATTTTGCAGCGTGAGTTAATAAGCATATTCTTCGACAAACACTTCCAGCGGTCCTGCTGCTCTGTTCCAATTTGAAAAACACACTCTCCTGTACCCCTTGTGGTTATTTCTATATCAATGCGAGATATGTGACCTGCACACTGACACTATATAGTAATAATTATATAGCTGTCATGCTCTTCCTGCTTGGTTTTGGCTTGTCTTAAAATGTGAAGCATCCTATTGTACAGATATTCATGCTGGAGCCAAATGTGCATCAAATCTGGCATGTCTGCCCATATGAGGGTTTTTTGACAGTCTGAATAGCACAGTTCCCATTTATTCATCAATTTATGTATTTATTTTTTGTACAAATTCCAAAACATGTTCAATGTTTTAAAAAGCATCTGCAATCAGAACGTTCATGTCGCATTTCATCCAACTGAGCAGCTGGAGCAGGATCTACTGAATATTTACCTCCTTACTTCTTCACACTTTGAATCCCTCGTTCATAATTTTGTGCTACCCACTGTGGCACAGTGCAGCCTAGGAGTGAACTGTAATGTGTTAACTTGACTCCTTATAACTAGATTTAATAATGAGTATTTCTGCAGATCTGTGGGTCTTGCAAAAGGCTTGAAGCAACATTCCTTTTGAGCTGGCACTGTACAGATGAACCAAACAAGTTAAAAGGATTGTACTGCATCAAATACAAGTATGTTTTTACTAGTAACATTCTGTGCAATTAGAAGCATTTTTTTCTGTAGATGAATACTTATAATCATCACACAAACTGAGTGAAGTAAAGCCAGGTAATGACTCCAAGAAAAAACATGAAAACTACAACCGAGGGCTTTTTCACAGTTTTTATTTTTAATCAAGATTTGTAGGGAATGTTACATTTCTAATCGTCCTGGCCTTATTTTAACAACAGTAAAACACATTTATTTTCATTATTAGATCTTATTCCTGCACCTCCTGAGTGACATTCACAATGATTATAGTGTTTCTCTAGATGGCGGAGTACCAGTTTTTTTTGCTGTTTACACAGTAGCTCAGTTGCAAAGTATTAAAGAATTAGACAAATTTAACATCATTTTGACTGGCCAATCAGAGTTTTAGTCAGTATCATCATGTCTGCCTCCACATACATCATCCACCATCTTGTCATCCTCAGAGAGTGCCCTCTGCTGAGAGTAATCTTAATATTCGATGGTCACTGCTTTTGTCTTCAGGTATTCATTAAGGGCCTCTTGACCTGTTGACAGAGACACACAGTATACATGTTCAGCCAGTTCACTCCTTTGAAGTTCTTATTCAGACCACTTCTGTTTCACATCTATCAGTTAATCAAACGTTATTTATATAGAACTTTCCCCAACCCTGGAAGGTGACCAATGTTCTTTACAGAAGGGAAAAAAGACAATAAACATAAGAGATAAAAGGCAAAAATAAAATTAGAAATAAAAATTTGGTAATAACACAAATGTCATCAGCATATTGAATAAAAATATTTGAATAAAATCAGCAGGTATGGAATAAAAACCACACATCTGGGGTTAAACACAAAAAAGCAGGTAGCTTGTTCCAGAGCTTAGGAGCAGCCACGGTGGAGTTTTTCACCCCAGTGCTTGTATCTGGACTGAGGAAGTTCTAGATAAAGCTGCCCCAGTGACCTTGTTGCCCTGGTCTGTTTGCGCAGACACGTGTCAGAGATGTAGGACAGGGCTAAGCCATGAATTCCCTTCTATGTGAAAAGTAGATTGGACGCCAACGAAGCCATAAAAGAGTTGGGCTGAGGTGTGTTACTGAGAAGTTGGACGGCAACATGTTGAACCAGATGGAGGCGACCAATAGAGGATTGTGATAAACTGAAATAAGGCTTTGCAAAAATTCTAATCTGGAATTTATGAATGCATGAATATATATATATCAAATATATATACCAGATCAGTGCAATTTAGACATTGCTTTAACCTGGAAACGGCACAAAGCTGGAAGAAACTTGCCTTAACCAACCTTGCCAAGGTTTCTTACATGTGTCTTCTTTTGGAAGCTAAAGGACCAACATTTGACGTATGAACTCCAGCTGATTTGGTGGGGTGAAAATGATACATTCAGTCTTATTGTGATACTCTTAAAAGTATTCACATTTAAATGTTTTTGTTTGTTTGTTAGTTAAAGATTAATCCTATAACTTAAGGTACTATACAGGATGTAGTATGTGAAATAGTAATTCTCAAAATCTGCCACTAGAGGGCTCTCTTTACCCATTTGGAGTGTTTATTGAGGTGATCTGACGGAGAGTCAGACCGGAGCCTGCCTGCTAACGGATCGCATCTCACAAACTTCTCTTGTGTTTCCTGATTAAATACAGATAAATAAATATGCTGCAGACCTTGAGTGGAGGCTTGTAACATATTTTTGGTGGCCCGTACGGGGATTGGCACACCACGACGGATGATGCTGATCCCATAACCGATGAACCCGAGGCTAACTTCACACACCAGGACGAGCGACAGACGTGCCAATGAAGGAGTCAAAGGTCTACAGAAGGCTGAGGGACCACGACTGAGAGAGAGTGACGTGCTGCCTGCTCATGTGACCTGTTTTTTGAGGGGCCACAGACCAGAGAAGACAGAATGGCAGAGGCTGAGAGGAAACGTCTCGTGTGGAAGATTAAGAAGACCCTCCAGGAGCTAACTGCAGAGGAACTCTTTGAGGTGGCCACAAACATTACACGAGTACCAGGTCTTGATCCTGCAAATATAACGCGAGATGATGAAGAGAGTTGTTTTGATTACATAGACTCTTACCTGAGCTGTAAAACTCTGATAGAATCAGAAGATGAGGGACTTTCTCATTTACTGTGTCTTAAAGACCTGATGTATGACCTGATTGATACTCGTGTTGCTGAATCACGTGAGCTGGTGTCAGAGGAAGAGCTTGTGACTTTAAATGTGTAACCTTGTGCTACAGCTTCAATGCAGGATGCTGGAGTGAATTCAGACTCACTACCCGTTAATTATGATGAGACAAATGTTACTGAGTTTGAAAAGTTACAAGCTAACTATGAGGCATTGGGTAGAAAACTGGCAGAGTTAAAGCCTGGTAACATAGCACAGCTACCCCAAGTTAAGGATGCATTAGTGACTCCTCATAACACTACTAGTGACACCTTTCACTCCAAACCTGATCACATGGTTGATCTTAAAGATCTGCCATTTCTCCAGAGGAGAGAGTTTAAGGTACATGGGGGGCAAATTGGTGACAACAGCTCTGACATTAGCTATCATGGGCTATGTAGGCAGATAGATGAGGGATTTCAGGCGAGGCATACAGAGGGAGAAATCATCCAGGGTGTGCTTTGTATCATTAAACCAGGGCAGTTTAAAGATATGCTGATCAGCAATGATGATTTAACGGTCAGAGAGTTAAAAAGCCTGTTACGGTCACATTTGAGCGAAAAGAGTGGCAGTGAGTTATTTCAGGAGTTGATGAGCACAAAGCAGCATGAGCATGAATCTCCCCAACAGTTTCTGTATAGGTTGATTGGACTGAAACAAAAGGTCATGTTTGCTTCCAAACAAGATAATATGGACATTAAGTATGAGCCACGAACCATCCAGAATGTTTTTCTGCGCACTGTTCATCAGGGTCTCCTCCCAAAGTTTAGTGACATTAGAACTGAACTGAAATCCCTCCTGTCGAACCCTGCGGTGTCTGATGAGGCTCTGATAAGGAGGGTTAACAAAGTATCAAGCGAGGAGAGTGAGCGACAAAGGAGGCTGGGACATTCGGCTCGTAATAAGGTAACACATGCTCACGCTGTGCATCTTGAGGCTGAAAAAGGCTTGGATAAAAATGACGTAAGAACAAAGAACAAGAATAAAATCATTGACGAACTAAGTGAAAAAGTGGAAACTTTAACACGGATGGTGGAGGCGCTGACAGCCAAACAGTCATCAGACTTAGCCTGCCAGTGCACATACTTAAAGCAGAGACCAAGGAGACCAGGAGGACAACCAAGTTGCCACAACTGTATTGAAACAGGCACTAATCCTTGTACTCATTGTTTCATTTGCGGTGAGGCGGGTCATCGATCAGTCGGGTGCCTCAAGAGGGGACAGATGAAAAATAGTCGTCAGTTTTCGGTTGATTCTCGTTCATTAGGGGAGCACAGGCAGACATGGCCAAACCCATCTAACCAACACATTGACAAGATAGCACATGTGAAATGTGGTTTTGTAACGCCAGGACCAGGGGAAAATGAGATGGAAATGGGAGACAGAGTTGTTCAACTGGTTGGAAAAAAATGTAAAATCAAATGCTACATTCACGGTTTTGCAGTGGACTGTTTGCTTGACACCGGTGCCCAAGTGAGCCTTTTAGATCAAGAATGGGTAAAAGCATACCTCCCCGATCATTATATCCGTCCGCTTTCTGAATTAGTTGGGAATCAGGCGCTTAGTGTCCTGGCAGTAAATGGTCAGCCATTACCTTACGATGGGTGGGTGGGGGTCATGGTTAGCCTTCCTGAGAACACTGACCCTGGGTTAACTGTGAAGGTACCATTCCTAGTGAGCCGTGTGGCTTTAGACTGCCCCCTCATTGGGTTTAACGTGATTGAACAGTTGATATTGGGGCCACAGCAGAGTACCGACCTCATACCTACTATGGTTAACCCCCTCCGTCGAGCCATGAACCTTCAAGATGACAAAGCTAATGCTTTGGTAAATTTCATTCAGGCAAGAGCCACCCATGAAGATAAAGAGTGTCAAGGGTTGCTAAAAGTGGGACTCCAGAAGGTGGTAATCCCAGCTGGCCAAACCCAACCTGTCAGGTGTAGAGTTCCATCATCAATTGATGCGTCTAGCCGTCTCCTGTTGTTTGAGCCAAACGAAAGCCATCCCACCTTACAGCAGCTAGATGTTGGCAACAGTCTCTTGGCCGTCTGTAAAGCAAAGACACCTTTTGTGAAAGTTCCCATTTCCAATCACAACCGACATGACGTGACCCTCATTCATAGAACAGCACTGGGTACCGTTGAGCCGATCTCAAATGTCATACAGGCAGTCACACCAAGCTCAAGTGAGTCAAGTGTGTCTCTGGACGTGCAGACTGATAATGATCAAATGGTGGATCAGGCATGGGAACCCCCAGTTGATGTTAGGAGGAGCAACAGAAGATTGCTATGAAAATGTTGAGGGAAGAAGCGGGAGCATTCGCTAGAGACGAAAAGGATATGGGGTGCATTTCAAGCTTGGAAATGACTATTACCCTCAAGGATAACACTCCAGTCCAGAAAGCATATACTTCTATCCCCAAGCCGCTCTATAAAGAGGTAAAGGAGTATATTGAAGACTTACTGGCAAGAGGCTGGATTGTGAAGTCACACTCTTCTTACTCCGCTCCCATTGTCTGCGTGAGAAAGAAGGACGGGACGCTTAGACTATGTATAGATTACCGACTCCTGAATCAGCGGACAGTGCCAGACCGTCACCCGTTGCCACGGATTCAAGACCTCATCGATACCTTGGGAGGTTATAGCTGGTTCTCCATACTCGACCAGGGGAAAGCGTATCACCAAGGCTTCATAGCGGAAGGATCACGCCATCTGACCGCTTTTATTACGCCCTGGGGCCTCTACGAATGGGTGCGCATCCCATTTGGGTTGACCAACGCGCCGGCAGCATTTCAGCGTAGCATGGAGGAAATGCTGGTACCCCTTCGAGATGAGTGTTGTATCCCATATTTAGATGACATCCTGTGCTACGCTAAAACATTCGAGGACCATGTAGAGGGAGTGAGAAAGGTCCTAAGAGCACTGCAGAGTCATGGAGTCAAACTTCGACCCACTAAGTGTGACCTTTTCAAAAGGGAGGTCCAATATGTAGGTCGGTTAGTTTCTGAGGAGGGAGTTCGTATTGACTCAAAGGATCTGGAAGCGGTGTACGCCCTGAAGGGACAAACGGCTACTACAGTTGGGGAGGTAAGGAGGATTGCTTGGTTCTTAAGTTACTATCGCTCATATATTCAGGATTTCTCAAAGATTGCAAAACCTATTTATGAGCTCTTGCAAGTTAGGAAAACTGAAGGGGAACAGCATGGCCGATCGAGAAAGAAAGGAGCACAATTACCATCTAAAACAGCTATTACATGGAGAGCTGAGCATCAAAAGGCTCTGTGTGAGCTTGTGGAAATGTTGCTGAACCCCCCTGTTCTTGCCTACCCTGACTTTGAGCTCCCTTTTGTCCTTCATACAGATGCCTCGGACAAAGGGTTGGGTGCCGTCCTATATCGGAGACAGAACGGGAAGCTCAGAGTGATAGGATATGGCTCCAGGACCCTCACACCCGCTGAGAAGAATTATCGACTGCACTCAGCCAAGTTGGAGTTCCTCGCTCTCAAGTGGGCTGTCTGCGAGAAATTCCGGGATTATCTGTTCTATGCTTCACATTTTACCATCTACACGGACAATAATCCCTTGATTTATGTCATGACTACAGCCAAGTTGAATGCAGTGAGATACAGGTGGGTGGGAGAACTGTCAGATTTCAAGTTTGATATCCGATATAGACCTGGCAAAGTGAATGTGGATGCAGACACATTGTCTAGATGCCCATTGGACATTGACCGATATGTGGCTGTCTGCACCAAGGAGCTCCTGAGACAGGCTGTTGTTGCTGTTTGGGAAGGCTGTGGAGCAGGTCAGCAAGAAGAGATTGCATGGGTTGCTGCATTGACACTAGCACAAGGCGACCATCTTGAACCAAAAAGCAATGACACCATCCAAGCGACTGATCTGATGGACCTACAAAAGGCTCAAAGGACAGACCCTGGGATTGGTGACATTTTTAAATTTAAAGAGTCAGGAAAACATCTAAGTGATGACATGAAGAGAGCGATGAAAGGCAGTGCAAAGAAACTGATGCACGAGTGGTCAAAGCTGCATTTGGAAGATGGTGTTCTGTATCGCAAGACAGCAGAGAAACGTCAGTTGGTCCTACCAGCAAGCTTCAAATCACTGGTGTTGAAACATCTGCATGACGATATGGGTCATGTGGGGACGGAAAGGGTCCTGAGTTTAGCCAGACAAAGATTTTATTGGCCCTATATGCGGCGGGACATCGAAATGTATGTAACACGTCAGTGTCCATGCATTAAACAGAAGAAACATGCTACGCATGTCAGAGCTCCCATGTCCAGTATAACATCCAGCTCACCGATGGAACTGGTGTCAATCGATTTCCTGCATCTCGAACCGAGCAGAGGGGGGTACCAGTACATTTTGGTGGTGGTTGACCACTTCACCAGATATGCGCAGGCTTATCCGACCCGCAATAAGAGTGGGAAAACTGCTGCTGAGAGACTCTTCAATGATTTCATTCCTAGGTTTGGATACCCTCTAAGACTGCATCATGACCAAGGGCGTGAATTCGAGAATGATCTCTTCTGGACTCTACAACAGCTGACTGGAGTAGGACGCTCACGAACAACCCCTTACCACCCACAGGGTAATCCAGCTGAGCGTTTCAATCGGACAGTGTTGCAGATGATGAGGACCCTGGGTGAAGAAAAGAAGGAGAGGTGGAAGGATTACCTACCACAGCTCATCCACGCCTATAACTGCACCCGTCACGAGGCAACAGGGTACTCGCCTTTCTTCCTACTTTTTGGCAGACACCCAAGATTGCCAGTGGATATGCTGTTCAGGTTGGGTTCAAGTGACGGACCACAGACAGCAAAAGGGTACGTGAAGAAATGGACAGAACGGATGACCGAGGCGTACAGGATTGCATCAGAAAATAGCAAGAAATCTAGCGCTCGAGGAAAAAAGTATTACGACCAACATCTCAAGGGAGTTACACTCCAGCCCGGAGGTCGAGTGCTGGTACGGAACTTAACTGAAAGAGGTGGGCCTGGAAAATTGAGGTCCTATTGGGAGAACACTGTCTACATCGTTAAGGAACAGCTTAATGACAGTCCAGTGTATAAAGTGATCTCCGAGAAGGATGAAAGCGAGTCACGGATTCTACATCGAAACCTGCTGTATCTGGTGAATGAGCTTCCTGTTGAAATGCCAGCAGGACAGAGGGATGACAAGCTACCAACTACAAGGAGAAGGAGAGTGGGGTTGACTCCAAGAGAACCAGGCTGTGATCGAAACGTGGATTCTAGCTCTGACGAGGAGGGAAGTTCTCCATATTATGAGCTGAGATAAGATTTAAGGAGCCGGAGTGCTGGTGTTGCTCAACCAGCTTCTGACCTCCCTCAGGTCCCCTCGATGATCTCAGTACCCAAGGAGTTAAATCAGTCACAAAGCCTGGTGTTACCTGGGAGGGAATCCAACGTACTGGAAGAAACAAGAGCAACAGAAACAGCACATTATTCTCAACAGAACTTGGAACGAGTCTCTGATATTGACGAGATGGGACAAGAGGAAGTGGAGGAGGTTGGAGTTACTAGAGGACCAAATGCCGGATGTGAGGATGGCTCAACTAATGCAGGGAACGTGTCAAACTCTGGTCAAATTCACGCTGAGGAACTTCTGAGGCGTTCCACGAGGGTACGACAGCCAGCCAAGTTGTTAACCTACAATACCCTGGGGCAGCCTTCCATTCATACACATCCCACAGTGAGCAGGGCAGAAGTTGTGCCAGTCAGTCTGCCAATTTATAATGTACAGCTAAATCCATTCCTGCTATATCCCCCCCCTTTTCTGTATCAAAATCCTTTACCCTACACCCTGTCCAATATAGTTTACCAGCACAATGTGGACAGTGTGTGTACATGTAGACAACAAATAAGTTTGCGTGACCCACTATTTGATAGGTTGTGAGTTTTATTATTTGGCTTTGAAGGGTGAATTTCAGGAGCCATATCTTTTTTTTTGTGGGGGAGTGTGTGATACTCTTAAAAGTATTCACATTTAAATGTTTTTGTTTGTTTGTTAGTTAAAGATTAATCCTATAACTTAAGGTACTATACAGGATGTAGTATGTGAAATAGTAAGTCTCAAAATCCGCCACTAGAGGGCTCTCTTTACCCATTTGGAGTGTTTATTGAGGTGATCTGACGGAAAGTCAGACCGGAGCCTGCCTGCTAACGGATCGCATCTCACAAACTTCTCTTGTGTTTCCTGATTAAATACAGATATATAAATATGCTGCAGACCTTGAGTGGAGGCTTGTAACATTATCATAGTTGAGAAGTAGAAGATTTTCAGAATGCCATTCCCCCAAGTGGTTGCAAATAAAGTGGAAACAGTAAAGGACCTAGAACAGACCCCTGTGGAACACCACTAGATAGTGGGGGCTACCAAGAAAAAAACCCCATCCCCAAACCATCTATTGGACAGATTTTCTGTAAACCATTTTAAATCTGTACAACTAAAGTCAACATACTTTCCAGGTGTGAGAATAAAGGATTTTATGATAGACCTGATCAAAAGCAGCTGAGAGGTCTAGCAACGACTAGGGAACCTGTCAAATCTACAGCCCTAGTGATGTTATTGTGTACTTTTAACAAAGCTGATTCTGTGCTATGGTGTAATCCAAAACCACATTGGAAGATATCAAAAATAGGATCTTTATCTAAAAACATTTTTTAAGACCCTACATAAAAATGGAAGCTTTGAAATGGTACTAAATTTGAGGGAGGTTTCTTTAAGTAGAAGCCCAAACACAGTGTGCTTAATACACCAGTGGGGACAATAGCGAGATTTAAACAGGAATTAATAAAGGCAAGAATAAAGTGACCAATTAGAGGAAATAAATCTTTTAGCGTTTTTTTAGGGAGAGAGTTGAAGGGACAACCAGAGGGTTTCATTTCTTGAATTAATGCAGATAATCATGAAAAGTAATCAGAAATAATCTCATCTAGAATTGCATTTGGAGTCTAACAAGGTGTCACGTTCTGTACATCCACCCTGTCATCTGATGGAGCGCCTAACGTCATTTAGCCAGTGTTAAAAAGGTGGACGGGCACCACTATGTTTGGGAGTTTGACACATGTGGTCTAAAAGCTCCCTAGGCCATAGGTGGAAATGAACAGTTCCAAACATCGATCAGGATAGAGACAGAGACGCATACCAGCGAGCTCTGTGTTCAAAAGGTTGATAGACTGTGCCTCAATAGCAGAGGGTGTGATGATGTGACACCAGGAAGAATTTGGTGGTGAAGAGACGGCCGGATGGAGGATTACATGTGTCAAAATGAATGGAGAAATGGATATCGGATTATAGATCCCTGGGTCCAGTGTGTGTCCAGGTGAGCTGGTTTCTTTCACTAATGGCTTTTTTCTACTTTGCACGACTTGGCCTTATTTAGCCTTAATTGATCTGGGCCCTCATTTATCAAACATTCGTAGAAATGTTCCTATATTCTATCCTACGAGGGAAATTTAGGATGTGCGTACGTACATGTCAAAGTGTGATTTATGAAACATGCGGTGGCCTCTCGTACGCACGCTCCTCCGCAATCAGCTGTTGATAAATCCCATTTATGCATACTCAGGTCCTCGTGTCCGTTCACAGTCATTTGCATACAGAAGAGGCCTGAATTAACCATATTTGGTAACACCACATCATGCATTGATTCCTCACATTCTTCCATAAAACAATTTCCAAGACAGGAAAAAAAGGACTTTTAATGACACAGAGATCAAGGTGAAACATAGAAAAGTATTCATGATTTACAGACCTAAAAAAATGTCAGTTTATACAAATTAATTTCACCACCGATAGTTTTTGCCATCTGCGGTTTCTCTGTTTATTTCTCCGAGCACGCAGCCATTATATTTCTGCTGCAGAGCAGACAAAAGAAAAACAAATGCAGCGAATAATTTCATTTGCCAATATTAACATCTGTGTAAATCCTTAATTTCTTTGCACATATTAAATAATTTAATAATGAACATTGCTATTTGATTTTATCAGCTCAGGGGAAACTAATTTAAAAAAGAATAACTCCGCCTGGGACAGAGGTGGCAGGCAGTAAATACGGTCGGGACAGTGGACATGTTCCTGTTGGAAATGAAGGGGAAAAAATGGTTCAATATTAAAATGAATACAATAAAACATCTCTCAGTACACAGATCTAATACAAAGTGTGCTCCGATCATCATAATTCACACTTTAGTGGCCATGCGTGATTGGAAACACGGAAAGGAAAAAAGGACAATCTGCTTCACTGATAAGCAGGAACATTTAGTTTTCACGGTACAGTTTGCAAACCTTTTAATTAAAGGTGTGACAAAATCCCATTAAACTGAAACGCTTGGTGTAATAAATAGACAAAGAAACGGGAGGGGGTCTGCGGCCGCACAGCGCAGATTGCGAGTGACAGCGCCATGCATGATCAACCCAACATTAACTTATGTATTTCTTGGAAAATTTCAAACATTTTCTTAAAGTTTATTGCTAATCCGTGCATAATTTTAACGTTATTTTATTATAACACAGACAGATGCCAACATGAGCTCCTTGGTGGAGGCGATAAACTGCTGAGAGAATTATTCTGTAAAAGAAAAACTGTTTCAGTGCTGCAGTGCCTCTGTTCTAACAGTAGATGCTGTGCGTACGAACATTCAGAACTGTACTTATATTTAGGAACATTTCTACGCAAAAGTACAAATCAATAAATACCACACAATGTGTAGAATTCTTCCTAAGCACAAAATACGCACAGATCTGTGCTAAGTAGGCTTGATAAATGAGGGACCTGATTGATTTTCTACTGCAGGGACTGGACCATCTCAAGTGGGTGTACTCGTCATATGATGGGTGGCGCCAGATTATGGTGCTACAAGACACATTTAACAAAACAATGGAGGATACAGGAGCAATGTTCAACATTCTGCAGCTTTTGTCAGAGTCCAAAAACAAAAGAACACTGGAAAAGGCTGCGAGCAGCAAACCGAAACATTCTGAAGAAGTACAGGAGCGTCAGGGATGCCATAGCAGCATGAGGTGGAACAGGATACAAACTAGACCATTTGTGAAGATAAGTGTTATAGAAAAATATATTGAGAAATTTATATTAAGAATGATATTTTCTGTGTATTCTTCCATACTTAGAGAACTGTGTGCTATTTCTTCGTGATATAGTGATAGTCTGATTGTGTGACACTGTATAATATTAGATAAGGTCAAAATGAACTAATATTAGTGTCCCTACTTCTTGTGTTGCCATGGAAACGACCCTCGAAGAACTGAAAACTTCTGACGTGTTTTAAGATTGAGCGTGTTCTATCAAGACGAAGATGCACGAGAGTATGGAAACTTCACCGTGGAGAAATGTTTCCTGATGGGGTAGAGACAGCAGCAAGGTTGTCCAAATTTATAAAAAGGCTTTGTTATTTGTTGAGAGCAGGTCAGCTGTTAAACGGATCCTGGCAATACGGTGAGATGCTGTTCCTCCTTGCTTATACAAACAAGTTCAAATTAAACCTCCAAGAACTGAAGGAATCTTCCTCACCTCTTTATTTAAAATGTTTTTTCCGACTACAGTAAACTAATGTCAGCTTATTGTAGTGGGGTAGAAGTATGCTAATGCACTGTATAAAACTACAGAAATGCTGATTAATTAAATGGAAAGTTCCTTTTTTTTCACCCTGGACCTTATTTTTAGCATTACTTTCATTTACTCACCCAGACAAGTTTGGAGCCAGTTCGGAAGAAGTTTATATCTAGTCACTATCAGCATATATACATATAAAGGGAGTAGTGGGGGCAGGAGATTTGCTGCCCTTTAATAAGGAATGATCTGCTCCGAAAACTCCCTTCATTTAACACACGTTTTGTTATGAATACTTAGTGATATTCCCGAATCCGGAATGTCTCAGAGGTGCTGATGTGTAAACTTCTGGGGTTTACAGACTTTAATCCAACAGATTCAATTTTCCAGTAACCACATTTTTCTATGACAGCGAAGGCATCCGCCACTTCAGCTGTAGTCTGCGTAGGTTGGAGAAGGGGAGCAATGACCAAGGGGTTGGAAACACACATGTTGATGTCTGCAGTAGCAAGTTGTGTCAAACCGACCACCGTAGGGCACAGAGTGAAAGTCCTGCTCAGACTACAAATGGGATGGAGCACAGCAGTGATGTTAGTGAAATCACGTGTTACTGTAGTTGGATTATCAACCTCTAAAACACACTGGAACAGAAAAAAAAGCACTTCCAAAATTTTCTGAACTTAGTGGAGAGTAGTGCTAATAATTAATAACAAAGCATTGCTTAAAGGGTCAAATATTGTCTTAGGTGGTAAATCTCTTGCCCTGATTGACTACCATTATACAAATATAAGCTGATTGTGACTGGATATAAACTTCTTCCAAAGTTTTCCAAGTGGCTCCAAGTTTGTCTGGGTGAGTAAATGAATGCTAAAATTAAGGTTCAGGTTAAAGTTTACTAAGAAAGATGCTGTGTGTTTCAGATGAATGTCCTGTAAAGTCATCACTGCAGGTTTGGGCGTTTAACCGGCCTCTCTAGTGGCATGTTCATGTAAAGAACCTGTTGCAAGCATCAATTTGGATGTTGACAAAGATGAAAATTAACACATGGGTTTATAAAATGTCTCCACTTTTGTGTCCAGGTAAAGCACTATTATAATGGTTATGTTTAAATTGCAAAACAAATCTTACAGTTAAATATATTTGAGTCGGTATGATTAACATAAGCAGTGCCATCACAGAAAAGAAGCTTGAACAAACACTTTAGATTTGAAAGCATTTAGTTTAACTGTAACATGGACTTGTTGAATCCATAGGCTTTTGCATATTTTACTTCCCACTAATCTTTAAAAAACATTCCAAACATTGTGGCTGCATGGTACATAATATAAAATGGAAAAAGTTTAATCCGCTTTCATTTTACATACTTATGCAACTCATTTTTATTTTGCATCTGGACTTTTCTTACTTTATAGCAGGTTGGGCAAAAGTTTTTATCTGATTTGAAAAGGTTACTGATTCCTGATCTATTAGATATGATTTTGGAAAATTAATTTATGAACTATTCAAGTGTTTCAATGATGAGCATTAACATTCAAACGACAAATGTTTAGGATTGATTATGGATTCCACCAACCAGTGTGTGCTCAGATGAAATTACAAATTACAATGCAAGTTGATAACTTATTTTATTGGTCAGATATAGGAAAGGTTTACAGAAAAAAAGTCCAGTCACATGTCTGTGGTTCATATACTGTGAAATCTCTGTCAGCACCACAAGGATGGTTTAATTGAAGGTCATTTCCTTCCTTCACATGACATGTGGATCCCGCTGGGCTTGGTACTGTTCGTCTGCTGCTTGCATCGCTGTGTTAAACGATAGGTTGTCTTTTGGAGACCCCCTTCCTCCTGCCGAGACCAAAAGGAAAAATGGAGGCAGTTCACTAAAGTCCATTTTACATTTTTTTAATAAAGAAATAATAGAATTAAGGCGTTTCATTGAATAGAAACATCCTTTACTGTGCCACAGAGGGAAAGCTGCTGTAACAGCAGCAAAATGACAGGTGATAAAGAAGCATTAGAGCAGGGATATTAAACTCATTTCCAATTTGGGTTTAATTTAAATAATGAATGCCCTCAAAGGGATGGATGTGGCAAAAAGTTTGATAAAACTATATTTAATAAACGACCAATGTATTAATAAATATCTGTCTCAAGTACTTAAAGTTGGACAAGTACTTCTTAGAATTAAATGATACTGAACATCTTTTCACAGTGGAGTGATTTAGAACTATTCAAATAAACACAGATTTGAGGGATAAAATAGTTTTTAGATGCACATAAGAAAGAAAGAAATTTACAACAAACACAGCACAGTCATACTGAAAGTAATATGCAACCGAGTGGGTTAATGTAGAGCATAAAAATGTACAAGATACATGATGTTTTGTTCTTACCAGGTAAGGAGGCAGCTACGTCATAGCCTGCATGGTTCTCTGTTGAGACGACGGACTAATCTGGTGTTGATGCCATGGATGGTTCTGAAGCGAGGGTGTGGAATGATAGCAGGGTCCAAATTAAGCAAAGAGTACCCCTCAAATGTTGGAAGAGACTGTAGAAGAAAACAAAAACACAACTTAAGCACACAAAGAGCATGCAGTTGCAGAGCAAACAGGGAAAAAAGCTGCATAGAGTTAGCATTGATGCTAATTAGTCTACCTGTTGTCATGGAGGTAACCATGGTGTAAGCTTTTCTATATTTGTTAACAGAATGTTTACCACATTTAGTAAGAGTAATTATGATTAAAGTCACACAAAATAACCTACTCACCATCATCCATTATCGAATCCAGTGCAGCAGCAGCTCTGGAAGGCCTCTTTCCTTCCCATTGCTTTCCGAGCCATAAATTGCCATCAATGCCGTCTATTTACTCTTAACTAGTTGACCCGCAAGGGCAGCAAGAAGGTTGTGGGTTCATATCCCAGCCCAGGGCCTTTCTGCATGGAGTTTGCATGTTCTCCCCGCGCATGCGTGGGTTCCCTCCGGGTACTCCGGCTTCCTCCAACAGTCCAAAAACATGAATGTCAGGTTAATTGATGTCACCAAATTGTCCTTAGGTGTGAGTGTGTGCATGGTTGTTTGTCCTGTTTGTCCTGCCCTGTGATGGACTGGCAACCTGTCCAGGGTGTACCCCGCCTCTCGCCCATTGACAGCACCCCCGTGACCCATTAAGGATTAAGCGGTAAAGAAAATGGATGGATGGATGGATAGTTGACCCGCTTCGCTGTTGTGGTTCTTCATGGTGCTGTGATCGGGCTTCAGCTTTCTCAGTTTCTCTCAGCATTGCCTCAGTGTGCATGAGAAGCCATCAGCTATGACACCTCCTTGAAAACCTTTTTAGAGCGAGTAGCACCATCCACCATCCACCAAATCTTCTCTTCAGCCAAAAAACTCAGAAACGCTGCACCTCACAGCCCTGGTTGTCATTATTCAGTGGCAAAAACACAGACGCTGTAGTGAGTTTTTAAATTAGCGATCCGGTTGTTTGTTAAGAGTCTGTCACGGTACCCGAGCAGTGACTCCATCCTGTAGGCAATCAGTGACCGGCGGCCTTATGAATTCGGTTTTTGGTCCCCGTTTTCCCTGATGGAACCATGGAGAAGTTGCTACTGAGACTATGATTGGTTTGGCCCGACTTAGCCCAACTTATGCTAGTGGAAAAGCCAGGGAACTGGGGCTCAGTCCGGCTAAGTAGGTACCAGGAAAAAAGTGCCAAAACTGACATATCGAATAAGTTCAGCAGGGATTTAAAATCATTAGCCAATTGGTTGTCAGGACAGCAAACATGGATGCTAAAATCTCCACAGATTAAAATCCTATCATATTTGGACACATTTTCAGCGAGGAATTAAGAGAAATTATGAACAAAATCTATACTGTACCTGGGTGGAATCAATATATCAAAGCACAGGTAATATGAGGTTCAAAACCCAGAACAGTTCAAACTGTTCTGGGTTTTCAAAAGATAAAGGGGAGCTCTGAGAGCTCCGATACTTGCATTAAATACTGTTTTTTGAAAACTGTAGGAAGTCCCCTCCCTCTGCCAGATGATCTGGGGGAGCTCAGGAAAAAACAATCTAGGGGAAGTAATTCTGAAAAGGCACTATTTTCGCTGTAAAGGTCGTACTTTCCAAATCCAGCAGAGGAAACATCTAGTGATCTAGCATTTCCAAACAGACTTTTGAGCAACATAAGTTCTGAGAACTATTCTGGATACCACCTCTCCTTCCATGTCTCCCCTGGCAACTGTTACTCAGAGGCAGGCAGGGAGAATGCCAAAAAAACGAGAAGGTGGCGGCATTTTCTGTTGGTGATCTATGACTTTTCCACAGCTTTGCTAAGCTGCAGAAGAGCATGTCGGTTAAAAACAAATAAAGGAAGAACATAGATTGAGGGATGCCAAGCCACAGCAGCACCAGCTTTCAAAATCAAGAAGAAAAATGTGAACCACTCCTGCTCTACCACTTCATATCACTTTATGCTATTTTAAGTACTGTCATATCTACATCCAGTGACTGTGGTTTTGACCGAAAAGAAATGTGCAGAATTTTCCCTCACCCAGGTCTTTGCCAAATCCAGACTGTTTAAAGCCTCCAAAAGGCGCGGCCACATCAGTTTTGTTGTAGGTGTTGACAAAAACAGTGCCAGCATTCAGCCTCTCGCTCACATACAGAGCTTTGCTGATGTCCTGTGTGAAAACACCTGAAGCCAGCCCATACTCTGTAGCATTGGCTCTCCTGAGGACATCATCCACCTCACTGAAGGAACAACATGAAATAGTCATTTTACCGTGCGTGAGCTGATGAGACACACAAAGCAGCTTTGGATTTCAGCCTACCCAGTCTTAAACTTGGAAATGATCATGATGGGACCAAAGGACTCTTCTTTAGCGATGTACATGTGGTCCTGCACATCAGTAAACACTGTGGGTTCAAAGAAGAAACCTGGAACAGACACAAAAAAAAGTAAAACTTTAAAGCTGAATCCAGAACAAAGAGGAATCAGTCAAAACTGTGTCCTGGAGGACCCACTGAGAGGTGATGATCTTCAAGCGCTCCTGCTGCCTCACCTGGTCGCTGGACCTGTTTGCCACCATGGACGAGGGTGGCTCCCTCATTCATGCCCATCTGACAGTACTCCAAGAGTTTTTCCAGGTGAGCTTTGTGATTCTGAGGGCCGTGGTCTGTGGAACGGTCCAACGGATCTCCAATCTTCATCTTCTTAACCTCTTCCACCTGGAAAACATAAACAAGATCAAAGATGAAATAGTGAAGTTTCAAATAATCTTTGTTTCAGTGTAGAGGAAAGACAGGCTTGGTAGGAAGTTTCCAGTCATCACAGACAGGATTGCCATACGGACTTTCAGTGATTTTCTTTCATCAATAATTTTCTCCAACAGATCCCTTCAGTTATTTTTGTAAACCAGAGCTGTGTGCACAAGTTTGAATTTATAAATGTTTCTCACTAATCTACACAGGACCATTATTATACATACATGCATGTGACTAAATGCTTGTTTAGGAGCAAAGATTGCTGCAACGTAAGTGAATTGATGCAGTCTGCTGGTTTCCTTACATAGAACATTTTTTTATGCGAATAATAAACTGACTGCACTTTTTTATAACCAGGGTTGAATACCGTGCATCCAGAAAGTATTCACAGAGCTTCACTTTTTCCACATTTTTTAAAGTTACAGCCTTATATCAAAATGGCTTAAACTCATTTTGTTTCCTTAAAATTCAACACACAACACTCCATAATGACAATGTAAAAAGAAATGTTTAGATTGTTGCAAATTTATAAAAATAAAAAAAACACAAAAAACCTTATAAATCACATGTACATAAGTATTCGCAGCCTTTGCTCAGTACTTTGTTGATGCACCTTTGGCAGCATTTACAATTTTTGGGTAGTTTTACCCATTCCTCTTTGCAGTACCTCTCGAGCTCCATCAGGTTGGATGGAAAGCGTTGGTGCACAGCCATTTTCAGATATTCCAGAGATGTTCATTTGGGTTTAGGTCTGGGCTCTGGCTTGGCCCATGAGTGGCCCAGCCAGAGCCCAGACATTCATCAGTTGTTCTGTAACCACTCGTTGGATATTCTGGCTGTGTGCTTATAGGGTCATCGTCCTGCTGAAAGGTGAACCGTCGCCCCAGTCTCAGGTCAAGAGCGCTTTGGAGCAGGTTTTCATCCAGGATGTCTTTGTACATTGCGGCATTCATCTTTCTCTATTTACTGATTTTGGGATTGTATCATTTTACATGCTTTCTGTACAGCGTATAGTAACACGCATTGTGTTCTGCTTCCTGATTGGAGGCATTGCCAAACTCCTCCGTGCCTTGTCTCCTATGCTTGCCAAATTGATCATGCCTTATTACATTGATCTTCTCATCCAGTCATCCAGAACACATAACCACCATCTAGAAAAAGCACCTGCTCTGAGACCTACAGAGGAAAAAGACGCACCAGAGCGGCGTGTGGGCAGAGACACCTAACCCCACCTAATACTTTGTTTTATAAAGCGAAAAGGTTTGAACTTTGAGAGTTTTTAAACTAGTAAGGACTGTGACTAAATCTGAATTTATGTCTGAGAAAAGTGTATAAAGTCTGTGGCGAGGAGTTTTACAGCCTTAAAACATATAGAATAATAAATAAATAAAAACACGTGTTTTTCCGGTTTTAGAATGTAATCTTACAATAAACGAGGGAACTCTTTATAACTCATAATACCATCAAAACGTCAGCACGGCTCGAGCCTACACATAACATTACTGTTAATATAGGCTGGTCAAGCGACAATCCTTTCTGTGGAGCAACATTCACAAAGAACCTAGGATAGTAAGATCACGGATAGTGTAAAATCTAAACATTTAAAATCGACTTTAAGAGATCAGTCAACAAAGCTTTATTAAGTTAATTATTATGTTAGGTGAGCTTAAACGCGTTTGTCCAATAAAATGCACATTGTTGCTATTTCATAAGGAACCTACGATGTGATAACGAAATGAAAATAAAGTAAAACCAGCAGTATTTCCATTCCTTAAAATGCAACAGCTAAACAACAGAACATGCTGCCGCAGCTGAGCCCTATAATAGCTTTTAAAACTATTGTCCTGGATCCGATTTTTTAATTGGTAGTATTTTTGCAATTTTATTTTTTTTACCATCGACTCATTACTAACGAAATAAAATGGCAAAAACAGATATACAAATAGAATGCTTGAACTCTCCATGGATGCTCTTTACAACGCTACTTGGAAATAAAATCCATCCTCCCTTTCTCTGTGTGCCTTCTCGCTGGGCTGCAGATCCACTCGGGTGTCCCCAATAACGCCACTATTAGCAAAAACTTCTTACCCATCCAGAAATCCTCCTCAACATTCTGCTGAATCTGAACATGCTTCTATCTGCACCGGCCCTTTCCTCCATTCTCCTTGCGATGCGTATTGGTGTCTCGTTGCTGCCTTGGTAAAACAACCACCTCTTCTCACACGATCCATTTTCATTGTTGTGCAACCAAATCTATCCCTTTTCCTTCAGCCGTTGTGGATTAAAAAGTACACCGCTAGCTGTCGGAAGCTAACGAATCTCTGGATTAGGTCAATTTCTAAAGAACATGTTTCAACACTCTTCCATATGTTCCTAACAGAGCACTTTGTTCTCAGAATGCAGGTCTACTGGTAGTTCCTAGGATTTCTAAAAGTAGAATAGGAGGCATATCTTTTAGTTATCAGGCTCCTCTCCTGTGGAACCAGCTCCCAGTTTTAGTCCATGAGGCAGATACTCTGTCTGTCTTTAAGACTAGGCTTAAAACCCTCCTTTTTGATAGAACTTATAGTTTGAATGGCTTAGGTTATGCTGAGTTATCTCAGTAGTTATGCTGCTATAGGCTTAGATTGTTGGAGGACAGACTGACCACTTTTCTTCTCTCTTCTACTTTTCTCTTCTACTACTCTCCAGATATATTTCTTCTGCTGTTAATGTGATTGTTAACCCAGTTTTCTCCCAGTATTTTTCTCCCCATAGAAGCTCCACATGGTCTGGTATCCTGCTCAACTACAATGCCCCCTGCTGGATGGGGAACATCGGTCCAGATGATGCTCAAAGTCACAGAGCATCCTCCATGCTGTCTCTTCTCTGTGTTCTCAGACTCCCAGACGGTCGTGGCAGATGACCGCTTGTACTAAGCCAGGTTCTGGTTCTGGTTCAGGTTCTGCCAGAGGTTTCTTCCTGTTAAAGGGGAGTTTCTCCTCTCCACTGTCGCTACATGCTTGCTCAGTATGAGGGATTGCTGAGGAATAGCTGTGGTTGGAGTCTGCATGATCAGGGCACAACCTCACATCAATGAATCAGCACAATCTGCTGGGATTCCTTACAAATAAAACTTTTAACTGATTGGTATGTTTGTATAATTGTATTGAAATGACTTTTGTTGTAAAGTGCTTTGAGATGACATTTGTTGAAGTGAATTGGCGCAATATAAATAAAAGTGAATTTAATTGAACACTCTAAGTGCTTATCCAGTCACAGGATGCATGTTTACTACAGCATTTAGCTGACGTTAGTATCGCAGACTCGCTAGCTGATTGGCTATCGCAGCTGAAATTCATGCTTTATCAGACAGACTTTCCCATTTATCCCACGTGGGACACAGATACCATGGGTGGAACTCCCCGCGCCTATGAATCAGAGCAAAATTGGTCTAAAAATCCTGCCATGTGAACCAGGCCTTACCTATTTGCTTTACCTGCCACATTGATTGCCCTTTGCAGGGTCAGATCTGAGCCAAGTTGCATGTGTTCCGAGACTGATGAAAAAAGAGGTGATAGTAAAAAAAATCCTGAGCCTGAATTTTTTTCCCTGGGAGGCCCCTAGCCAAGATATATGCCCCGATCAACATAATGTTAAGCCAGATCCAGGGGTGTGTTCCCCTGGGAGAAAATTTTGATAAATAGTACATTGCATTAAAAGATTTTGATGACTTTTGTGGATATAAATGGGACATTATTCAGACATGAGATGAACAAACCCAATACAAACCTATATTGCAGAAGCATTTGGTGTAGAGCACCAGATCTAGAAAGCTTTTTACTAGAATTGCAGCTCATAGAATTCTCTAAAAACACATGGAAACAAGCCCAGCAGTATGATTTGTTGTTCTCTACATCTGCAGAAGTTCAAAATCACCAAAAGCCTATATTAAATAACATGGCCTTAGAATATCAAGCAAAGGTTTAAGCTGGGTTCATGAAACGTACCACTTTTTTCAAAAAATGGTCATGAATGGTTTCCTCCACAAACAGCCTTCCTGCTGCGATGCAGTTCTCTCCTTTGTTGAAGAAGACTGAGCTCATGCCCTGAAATCCACAGACAACAGCTTGGTTTTAGTACTGCGGACCATGAAAACAAGCACCAAATGAAGATAATGTACTCTAGAGGAACATACCATGCGCACGGCCTTGTCCATGTCACAGTCACTGAAGATGATGAGAGGAGATTTTCCTCCGAGCTCCAAGGAAACCTTCTTTACATTACTGACTGCACAGCTTTGGCAGAAGAGCACACACGCAATGGGAGCTGTTATGTTTCTGACTTTCAGATATCAACGTTTGTGGGACGGCTCCTCTCACCTTTTCATAATGTGTTTACCAATTTCTGTAGAACCTGTGAAGCCCAGCTTTCGTACATCAGGATGATCAGACAAACGCTGGCCCACCAGAGCCCCTAAAAGAAAACAGAAAGTTCAGAAGGAGTCTCTGGGATTATTATTTTATTTCAGGAATGGGACATATCTGAGATCATTAAAAGCACCTGATCCAGGTAGAATGTTGACCACCCCTTTGGGCAGTCCTGCTCTTGCTGCCAGTTCAGCAAACTTCAGTGCTGTAAGCGGAGTGACCTGGAACCCAAAGAATACTAATGACTAAAAATATCTTCAGGTTTTCCTGCTCTTTGGGCCTCATATGTAAAATATAAACCTGAGCTGGTTTGAGGACTACGGTGTTTCCTGCTGCCAGGCAGGCCGCTGTCTTCCAGGCCAACATCATCAGCGGATAGTTCCAGGGAATCACAATGGCACACACTCTAAGGAGAGCAGGGGGAGGTTATCTGGGCCGACTGATTGCAACAATCACACAACACAGAGATAGCTCTGTCCTAGAATACCCCCTTGAACCAGTGTAGGTGGTGGGTGACAGATGGACTGTGGCTAAAATAACATCACTATTGCACAGAGTCTCCCAATCTATTAATGAAGCTGGTACTGAACTGCAGATCTCTTTAAATGACAGACTGCTGCATCCTAGGTTCACAAAGTTGTGTTAGACTCTATAACTATCACTGGTCTGTGGGAAAGATGTGTTGGTGACCTTTAGCACTGAGATGTTATGCTTGGGAAGGTTTGGTATTATAAAAAAGAGTTTACAGCTTTTGCAGGCATTTTTACACTCCCAAGAGAAAGATGTAAGGTTACACATATGAAACAGTAATACATTTCACAAAAGAGGCAGACCCAAACTGTGGAAATGTATGGCATTCTGTCTAATGAGTTTACCAATTGGAAGCAGATAATAAAAAGAATTGGTCCAAGCACAGAACCCTGTGGTACTCCACAAGTAACTCTTGAGTGTGAAGATTAATCATTTATAAATATACATAAATACATAAATAAACTGGAATCTATTGGACAAATATTATTTAAACCAGCCTAGTGCTGTTCCCTTGATCCTTGCAACATGTATAAACCTTTGTAAGACATTGACTGTGTAAAAAGCAGCACTGAGATCCAACAAGACCAGAACAGTCACAAATCCATTATCTGAGGCCATTAGAATATCATTAGTAACTTTTACAAGTACTGTTTCAGTGCTGTGATGAGCTCTAAAACCTGACTGAAATTCTTCAAACAGGTTGTTGCTGTTTAAATGCTCACACACTTGATTAGCAACTATTTTCTCAAATATGTTAGGGTTTTGATTCTTAAATCAACTCAGAGGCACTTTTGCTTCCCTGGTATTTTTGAGTATTTGTCTGATGCTGAAACCAAAGAACTGATTGTAGGAAATGTTGGATCTGCTCAGGATATATTGAATGGCTCAGTCTCCCAGCATTCCTTGCACCAGGTTGGTGGCCATTTTGTGACCCCAACAGCTTCCTATTGGATGGCAGCCATTTGGCCGAGCCCAGCAGCTTCCCATTGGTCTCTGGCCAGAAATTGATGCCGCTCGAGCTGATAAAAGCAGTGCAATGACTCATTTCTTTCTCTCCCAGTTACTTTTTGGAGCTGATATTGAGGGAAACTTGAACAACTGCTAGTCTACCCATCTCCCTTAATTTTTGGATTCTCCCCTCTGGTCCAAAGGAATCACTCTGAACTCTGAATTCTATTTTTCGGTGCACTGTCCAGCCCAAGTCGAGAAACTGTATGTGAGCCGGTGTCTCTCCCAAGAGCGCATTTATCAGATGCAGCCTGGAACATGCGACTCTAAAATCCATCCCCTCTGTTTGCGTGCAATCGAGGTGGAGTAATTAAGCTGCATCTCTGACCCAGGAAAGCATTTTCTTCAACTGGCTTGACGTTTGATCGTGGACTGAAGGACTCATCAATAGTATGAACATTCCAATTTCTTAATTCCGGGGTGGAGCAAGGTTTAGCAGATTGGACTGTGTATTTTTTTTCTACCGAAACTGGCTATTGATTGTGTTTAATGTTGGTTACTTGTTCTTTTTTTTTTTTTTTGGCAGAAGCAGTGTATTGTGTTCTGTTTTGCTTGTGACTGTCTGATTTCCGAGAGTTTATCTGTCTATCTGGAAATAGTAGGGAAGCTACGGCCTTTCTCTTAAGAAAATTCCTTTGTCTAATTGTAGTGCTAAGCTAAGGCTAGTTAATTAGACCACGTTGCGTCTTTTGTCTTCCCTGGGTCGATTGCGCCCACATTGATAAAATCACACCTTGTACATAAGGTGTCTTCTTGTCACTCTCCCTCCGTTCCACATTTGGCCACTACATGCGCACGTGAAGTTAGGTCTCCCTGTGACGTAATTTTTTTTTATTCTGGTGTTCTGCATCCATTTATCCTTTTCCTGATAGAATAGATCCATCCTTTAGAACCGTAGCATAGCTTCATTTAGACTAGATTTAATTTATTTTGTGACTTCTTGTGAGAAATCTGTTAATGAATTCCTTAAACTTGAGATAAAACCTCTGTGCTTCTTTTAGTGTTGTGTAAAAGAATTCATCATTCAGATAAAGACTTATAGTGTGGTATAATTATTTTTTTTCTTATATAGGTTAAGAAGTTGGTGTTCTGTTTTGCTAATTTTGTCACTAACATTTTCAAGTTTCTTTGATAATTAAATTTTCCCAGTCAGTAAGTTCACATGCTTGCCCCCCGTTTATAGCAGAGTCCCAGTTTACATGTCACTCAGAAAATCGAATTATTAAAAGTAGTATGTTCCACTCCCCGATGTTAGATGGTGACATGCGCCCCTGCATGTTAGCCTTATAGCTGTTAGCTTCAGCTGTATTCAGGCAGTAAACTGAGGCTGGCAGGAATGAAACAGACGGAGTTAAATCATAATATTCACAGTAACAACACATTGCCTCTTCTTAAGTCCAAACATTCACTGATTGGCCGCTTATGTTTGTCTTAGCCACTATATATGTCTTATAACACTACCGTTGATATTGTTGGGTCGCATTTCCGCCTCTCCTGACTTCTCTTTAAATATTGGACAGTTCTTCTCATATACTGCTCCCTTTTGTTCTGGTGTCCCACAGGGCTCTAATTTGGTCCCACTTTTATTTTCCCTTTATATGTTGCTTCTTGGTTCAATTTTGCAAAAGCATGGAGTTTCCTATCATTTCTTTGCAGATGATGTGTAAATTTATATTCAATTCAGTTTATTTATATAGCGCCATTTCACAACAGATGTCATCTCAAGGCACTTTACAAAAAGAGTTATTACAATACAATGTTTAGTGTAGAAATTACACAACCACAGAAGATTGCGTCGTGGAATTCTCAGCAATCCCTCATACTGAGCAAGCATGCAGCGACAGTGGGAAGGAAAAACTCCCTTTTAACAGGAAGAAACCTCCGGCAGAACCAGGCTCAGCACAAGCAGTTATCTGCCGCGACCGTCTGTGGCTTGGAGAATACATAACAGAGACACAGAAAGAGCAATAGAACTGATGCAGAAGTTTGTTGCAGGACGTGGAGAATTTTCCGTCACTGCAATGCCATCTTAGTCAGGGTTGTCAAGCAGGGCTAATCCGGAGCACCTACTATAATAGAAAACAGGTTAGTGCTTGAATTATTATATTATATGAATTATATGTCAGAAGGAGGATCTTGAATTCTATTCTAGATTTTACTGGGAGCCAGTGAAGAGAAGCTAAAACAGGGGAAATGTGATCTCTTCTTTTAATATTCATCAGAATCCTAGCAGCAGCATTTTGAACTAACTGAAGACTTTTAATTGTATTCTGTGGACTACCTGATAATAGACAGTTACAGTAATCCAGCCTTGAAGTAACAAAGGCATGGACTAGTTTTTCAGCATCATTCCTGGACAGGATGGTTCTAATTTTTGCAATATTCCTAAGGTGAAAAAAGGAAATCCTACAGACTTCTTTAATGTGAGTTCTAAATGACATATCTTGGTCAAAAATGACACCGAGGTTTTTTGCTTTATTACTGGAGGCTAATTTAATGCCGTCCAGGTGAAGGGGCTGACTAAGTAGTTTCTTTTTCAGAGCTTCTGGTCCAAAGACGACAACTTCTGTTTTATCAGAATTTAGAAGCAAGAAGTTTAGAGTCATCCAAGTTTTTATGTCTTCCAGACATGCCTGTAGTCTACCTAACTGATTGGATTCATCAGGATTTATGGATAGATATAGCTGTGTATCATCTGCGTAACTATGGAATTTTATCCCATGCTGCCTAATTATTTTACCAATAGGAAGCATATATATAGTAAGTTATTGTTGTGTTTCCATTAGTAAACTGATTAACTACCTCAAAGACGTTAAAGTTTGGTCTGAGTCTGCTGAACATAAATGTGAGAAGACTGAAGTTGTTGTTTTTTGGAAAACCCGGATTACTAACTGGAGTAAACTGTATTTGGCTCCCTGGATCAATTTTGCTTTTCTCAAGCTAAAAACCTGGGAGTGATCAAGGATGGCTGTTTTAAATTTAAAAAGCAAATGAATGTTTTCATTTGAAGCTCCTTAGTCACGTTAAATCATACCTCCCAAAAAGGGATTTTGAAAAAGGATTCACCTCCTTATTATGTCTAGACTACATTACTGCAACGCACTTTACTTCGGTCTAGATCAGTCTACTATTCAGCGATTACAGATTGCACAAAATTCTGCAGCCAGTCTACTGTCGGGTGGGGGTTTTCGTGACCATATGTGTTGGCATCTCTTCATTGGCATTCCTTTCAAGTATAGGGTTCAGCTTAAAATCCTGCTGCATTATTTCAAAGCACTGCTTGGCCTAGCTCCTTCCTACTTGACTGACCTTTTAATAAGACATGCTCTTACTAGGCTCTGAGATCATCTAGGCTACGATGAAAGAAGTAAAAAGGCAGAAACTATTAAATTTTAATGAACTCTATTTAAAAAAAAACATCCCAGAACATTTACTGTACGTCTATGTTGTTTGCCCAGTTTTTAATTTGTCACTTTGTGTAAACAGTCTGTTGTACAAGCACACATGCACATTTCGTAAATATTTTTACATTTCTTGAATCAGTTGTAATTCTGCTTACTGTACAGTATATTATACTTTTTTTTTCATATATATATTTTATAGGGATGTAGCAAAACCACTTTTTTCAAACCAATACAATACCAATACTTAGAGCAGAGTACTTGCCAATACCCTCACGTGGTTCTACCATATGGGCAACCTAGATTACGTGGTAATGAGTGCAGCAGACAGGAGCAGGGCGCACAAGTAGCCACTCTGCCCCACAGTCATCCATTGTCAGAGAAAAGGTCTTTGGATATATCTTAAAATCAAGACAAACCAAAATCCATTCTGAGGGTTTCCCAGCTCTGAGCAACTTTCATACAACTTGAATGATTTAAGGATCTTGAAGTTATTCTTAGGGCCTGATTTATCAAAATTCCATATAAAGAGCGAAAAATTGCATGCGGCACAAAAAATTGTGACAGTGGGTCGTTCTTCATTTGTAGGTGATCTAAGACTCAATGTGCAATTCATAACCAGTACAAAGAACAGTATTTAAATGAGGACTTTGCGTCCACTGCTGTGTGCGTCAGCCTTTCAACCCCATGCACTGCGTCACAGCCACAGAGGGAAGGAATAGGCATAGTGTGTCTTGGGCAAAAAAGGTTAAAAAAAAGACTGCACACCTATGGCTACTATTATGCTAGAGTGTCTGTGAATTATACTTTTCATTTGTCATTATTAAAGGTAATTTGCACCGTGTATATGCACTGTTCCTACTCCATGCAAGCGTATTCCAGAGTCTGACTTATTAAAGCTTCAGCAAAGTCCAGAATGGGTGCTCACAGTCTTGACATGTCCATATTCAACTAATATTATTGAAATGTGACTCGCTTTATTATGGCCTCTATTAAATTTACTATATCAACTGTAAAACGTGCTAACATAAAAAAATTGTTGTCTACAAAGCATCTCAGACATGGAATAAATTATAAAGAAATATTAGAGAACTAAAGTATTTAAATTTAAATACTGAATGTTTTAGGTATTTTATTGAAGGTTGAACAGTTATAAGTTAATTACATCTGGATTTTGTATGTAATCTGTAATGTATGAATTTCATTTTTAAAATATCATATATGTAATTGTCTCCTGTTGGTTGGCGACCTGTCCAGGGTGGACCCTACCTCTTGCCCAATAACCACCGGAGATATGCACCCACCGGCGACCATTTGAGTATAAGCAGCTGCATACATAATGCATAGATGGATTTATGTAATTGTCTTTGTGGTATTGTACATGATTTTTATATATTTATTAATTGGACCCCAGGAAGACCAGTAACCACTCCGATGGAAACTAACAAAGATCCACATAAATTAACCAATAGACAGCAGGTGCGGACACATTGTACATGTGTGTTATAATGTGTCTTTAATGGTTCATCCCTGTGGGGGAAAATACACAGTCATGGTGAATATAAATACTGCATGCAGAGTTTGATATATGCTCCTAGGGGATTTGTGTCGTAAATTTAACACCATAGTCTTGAAAAAAAGGAGAAATTCGATATAGCCGCCAGAGTGTTAAGTACTATTAGTTTAGTATGTATGTGCATTATATAGTTTGAGGTTTGATATGTCACACTAATTCTGCAACACTTACTTATTTGGCAATTTTCCTCCTAATGTTTTGCATCTTGTGAAAGAAATGCCCACAATGACTATTCATCAAGGGGAAAAGCTCTAAATGGATTGCGTCCATCTTGCTGCGGGTTTTAATGCTCTTTGCGCTTGGTTATTCAATCAGCTGTAGCAAGTTTTTGCGACACAGTTCAGTGTGCACCTGTTTTAACAAGTTCAAACAGTTCATAAATCAGGCCCTTAGTATTCATATGATCTAACAATCCAGTGGTAAATGAGTCTTGTTGCATAAAGCAATCATTAAAAAAAAAAAAAAATCATCCTTACCCGATTGGTTCCTTCCTGGTAAAAGTTAGATTGCGATTGGGTCTGGCCTGATTGATGGGAATGGTGCTGCCCTGGAAGAGAGTTACATTATGTTAATGAAGATAAAATACAGGTTTATATACAAATGTGCAATCTTATGAGAAAAAAGAATACATATTTTTGTAACTAAAGACAGGATTTGACCGACTCGTATGAAGTCAGCCATCTTACTTGGATCTTGTCACACCAGCCAGCAAAGTAACGGAATGTCTGGATGGACATGCCCACATGAGTCTTGAGAGCCAAAGTGTAAACTGCTCCAGAGTCCATAGCTTCAATAGTAGCTAACTCCTCCTGGTGCTCCTCCATCAGGTCAGCCAGTCTGTGGAAACAGTTGGAGAAGAGACAAAGACGAGAACTTCAGGAAAAATACTAAAACTTTGTTGATATTCTAAATCAGTAAGCAAACTTCCCAGTCTTTTGGGAAGCTAACAAGACCAAAAGTCACCAGTGTTATTGAGGAATGAGTTCAAATCAATGCGCTCAGGAGTAAAACTCAGATTTTGGATATCTTGAAATGAATTATGCTGAATAATGGTGGAAAACATGAGGGTAATGCACCTCAATTAACAACACTCTTTTTGGGGGTGAACTCAGCATTTACACTGTGTTTTTGGACAAAGTTTGGATAACAGATTAAAAAAGAATGTCTGCTGAGTGTCTGTGTGCACATGCAGCCAGCAGAGACACGGTTCAGCTTTTTGAGGTCTTATAATGATCATCAAAGTCTCTTTCACCTCAGTCCTAAAGCCTGATGGGTCTAGAGCAGGGATCCCCAAATCCAGGCCTCCAGGGCCAGTATCCTGCAGGTTTTAGTTCTTTCCCTGGTTCAACACACCAGAATCAAATGATGTGTCGTTAGCAGGCCTCTGCAGAACTTTGCCATGCTAAGGAGGAAGTTGGACAATTTGAATCAGCTGTGTTGGATCAGAGACGCATCTAAAACTGGTAGGACATCAGCCCTTGAGGCCGGGATTTGGGGACCCCTGGTCTAGAGTATTGAGGCTGGCCAGCTCCCCATCTTTTTCAACCCCCCTCTGCTAAATCTACCACTGAAATATTGGTATTACCAAAGGAAGTTTTATGCTTATTTATTTATTTGGACAATTGGACTGAATGACAGATTTTAGCTGGTAATATGAAAAAAAAATGTTTTTATCAATACCAGATGAATGTCCTTCAACATCAGAGAATATGAAATAATTAATTTCCAATATGTCCTTTAAATAGGCACGTTTTCACTATTGGAACTTCAGGGTAATCTAACCGGATCTTTATCTGAGGAGCTGAATCTTTTTGCCCGCTGCTCTCGGCTGTCGATTCTGCGTACATAGTCGGGCTTTTAAGGAACATGCAAAGACGTCTGCAAATCACGACTGTTTCAGCCACAGCAGAAGAGAATAGCAGGATATTGACAATGGAAAAAGCAGGAATCGTTGCCGTGTTTCTCTTTACTATGTTGTTATACACTGCTTTGTCAACAACTTTTCCAATGTTACAAAGCCGGTGCTGTTTGCTGACGTCAGATCATTTCTCTCTAAGTTACAACCAATCAAGATAAGTTAACTACAGCTCAGAAAAACTCTACCAGCCCAATCCTGACTACATACCTCAATGCAGCTACTCATTTGGTTTCTAAAAATGGCCCTGAAAATGGTCCTGTTGGGCTGGCTGGTATAATAACACTGTCCAGAAGTTTCAATAGTGGAAATGTAGTCCACAACCCTTTTATATTGTAGGATGTCGTGGGTTTTCTAAATGGTTCTGCATGGGACTCATGGATGGATGGGCCTGGTAATCTGACCTAGTCTGACAGTCACAGCACAACATGCAGCCTATAATTTATATATTGTCATTGTAAAACATTGCTCTTAGTTATTCTTAATTACTCTCATTTAGTATGAAGTGAAACCCACCCTACAAGCCAGATAGTTGCTAAATGTAAACTGCAGCTTACATTGGATACCCAGCATCACACAGTGCCACTTACTTGGCGATGAGCCTGCCTCTGTCTCTTGGGTTCATCTTGCCCCACTCTCCCTCTTCAAACGCCTCCTTAGCAGCAGTGACTGCTTTGTCCACATCACTGATCTGGGCCAGAGACACTTCACAGATGTCCTGCAAGACATAATGATCTCTTAGAATTGCGCTTCTCATGGGTACAGCATAATAGCTCTGTTACGTTAGATCTGATTTGTTATCTTTGTAGACTTTTGGTCTTGGGAGTTTTTTGGTTGAGACAATGCAGTTTAGACAGTTGTTTCTTCTTCTTTAATGTAGAGTTCCATACTTTAAAGCAGATAATAGACTAGTGAGTGTTCTGGTCTTGTTAGAGCTCCGTGCTCCTTTTGACACAGTCGATCATAATATTCTCTTAGAAAGGCTTGAACATGTTGTAGGGATAAAGGGTACAGCACTAGGCTGGTTTAAATCATATCTGCCCGACACACTCCAGTTTGTTTGTGTTAATGATAAATCTTCTTCACACTAAAGGGTTAAAGTTTCTGCTATTAAATTCAGACAAGACCAGAACCTTTAAAAAGGAAACTGCTAAGTCAATCCCTTCATCTGGATAGCATAGTTTTTTGTAATACTTTTTTACCAAGACGGGACATTTAAATCCCATATTTAACAAGCTTCCAAGATTTCCTTCTTTCGTCTCCGAAATATTGCTAAAATTAGAAACATCCTGTCCAGGATGATGCAGAGAAACTAGTCCATGCATTTGTTACCACAAGGCTGGACTACTATAATTCCTTATTATCAGGAAGTCCACAAAATGCAATTAAAAGCCTTCAGTTGATCCAAAATGCTAAAGCAAGAGTTCTGATGAATATTAAAAAGACAGATCACATTTCTCCTGCTTTGGCTTCTCTACATTGGCTCCCTGTTAAATCGAGAATAGACAAGGCAATTTATTTGTATAGCACACTTTCAACACAGGGCAATTCAATGATTAAGACTGGTTCACAGCATAAATCAGTTTCTTGATTAGAATACAAATGAGCAGTTAGAATAAGAAATTAAGAAAATACAACAATATAGGGACAAGTGAGTAAAAAACACAGTTTTTGTTCATTAACTGATCTTGCTGAAGAAAGTTTACAGTTTTAAACATAAGAAAGCATTTACATTAATTAAGACAATAATTTGTGTGACAATTAAAAACCTGAGTGATCTGCATGGCTTGTACCGTGATAGCAGATCTCTAATGTACTCTGGAGCTAACCCATTCAATGATTTATAAACTAATAAAAACACTTTAAAGTCTATTCTCTGAGCTACAGGCAGCCAGTGTAAGGACTTTAGAACTGGGGTGATGTGTTCTACTTCCTTGGTTCTAGTGAGAACACGAGAAGAAGCTTTCTGGATCAGCTGCAGCTGTCTGATATTTTTAGGTAGACCTGTGAAGATACTGTTATAGTAATCAAGGCGGCTAGAGATAAACGCATTGATGAGTTTATCAAGGTCTCCTTGTGTCATCATTCCTTTAATCCTAGAAATGTTTCTCAGGTGATAGAAAGCTGATCTTGTTATTGCCTTTATGTGACCCTGGAGGTTCAGGTCTGAGTCCATTATTACACCTACATTTCTGGCCTGGTTCCTAGTTTCTAGTTGGACCAACTGAAGCTGTGTACTGATATTTAATCAATCTTTTTTGGGTCCGAAGATAAGCACTAAAGTTTTTTTTTTTGTTAATTTGGAGGAGATTATGGGGGAATCAAGTTGCTAATTTGCTCAAAGCATTTAATAAGGATTTGGATGGGTGCAACATCACCTGGTGACATTGAGATATAAAACTGAGTATCATCAGTATAGTTGTGGTAGTTAACATTGTTGGTGGTTATAATCTGGTTTAGTGGGAGCCTGTAGATGCTAAATAGGAGGGGCCCTAGGATGGAGCTCTGGCGGACCCCACTTGTGATTTCTGTGTTTTGTGATGAGAACTGGCTAATCGACACAAAGAACTTCCTGTTCTTAAGGTAGTATTTTGAACCAGTCGAGTACTGTACCAGAGAGTCCGACCCAGCTCTCTAGACATTCTAGTAATATATCATGGTCAACGGTGTCAAACGCCGCACTGACGTCTATTAGTACCAGTACTGTGGATTTATCATGGTCAGTATTTGTATGGATATCATTGAAAACTTTGACGAGGGCTGTCTCTGTACTGTGGTACCTCCCAAAACCAGACTGATAAATATCAAAGCAGTTGTTTATTGCTAGGAAGCTATTTAGTTGTTGGAACAAAACTTTTTCAATAATTTTACTGATAAATGGGAGATTAGAGATTGGTCTGTAGTTTTGCATCAACGTGCTGTCTAGGTTCTTGTTCTTTAGTATTGGTTTGATAACTGCTGTTTTTGATCAGATCCATCCTGATGGCTGGGAGGACCTTTTTTAGAAAATTAGTTGGTAAGATATTTAAGCAGCAGGTGGCAGAGCTTAGTTTGTCGAAAATTTAATCAAAGCTTGTTTGATTTATTGTTTGGAAGCGAGTGATTTTCTCTGTATGGGGGTTAATTGGGCTCAATGTTGGTATTGGGATTGGAACTGATGTACTGATTGATCTTCTGATGTTCAAGATCTTTTCAATAAAGAAGCTGGAAAATTCATTACAGGCCCTGGTGGAGTTTAGTTCAGGGGGTACTGTCACTGGAGGTGTAGTTACTCTCTCCACTTTAGCAAATAATGTTGTAGCATTATTGTTGTTTCTGTGAATAATCTCAGAAAAGAATGATTCCCTTAAACCCTTTAAGGTTGCTTGATACTTGTTCAGTCTCTCTTTATATATCTCATAATGAACCTGGAGTCGAGTTTTCTGCCATTTTCTCTCAGCCGGCATTCCCTTTTTTCATTACACACCAGTGGATTGATTCTCCACGGAAACGTATTTTTACCAGAGATGGTTTTAACCTTAAGAGGCGCAATGTTATCCATCCTGTCTGAGATTTTGGATAGGAAATCGTCTGTCAGTTTATTTACTGAGTGTGTGTTGGTGGATGTTGGGGATTTAGATAAGGTTGGAGTGTACATCGGTTTAAAGTTTTCAGTCGAGTTTTCTTTAAGGAAGCGTATTTTTAACAGTGGATTTACTCTGATTAGGTATGTTGGCCTGGATGGTGCTTTCAAATGAGATGCAGAAATGGTCAGATAATACAATATTAGTTACGGCAATGCTAGAGATATTTAAGTCTTTGCTAATAAGTAGGTCCAGAGTGTGTCCTCGGATGTGCGTTGGCTCATTAATGTGTTGGATTAGGTCAAAGTTATGAAGGGCGTCATTTAGTGCTTTTGTTCCGCTTTCTTGGGGTTTGTCAGTATGATTGTTGAAGTCCCCCACAATTGCTATGTGGTCATAGCCTAGGCATATTGCAGAGCAAAGGTCATTGAAGTCGTTATAAAAGTTTGTGTTAAGTTTTGGTTTTGGTGGTATGTAAATGATTACAAATATGTCTTTGTTTGGTTCATTTGTTTCAGTAGCTAAATATTCAAAGGTGCTGAATTCACCTAGCGATACCTTTTTGAAGTTTAAAGATTGATGAAAAATGGTGGCCAGATCACCCCCCCCCCCCCCCTTTTAGTTTTTCTGGTCTCATTAATGAAACTATAGTTAGTTGGACAAGTCTCTATTAATACATTTTTTTCTTTATTTTTATCTAACCAGGTTTCTGAGAGAAATAGTGCATGAATATCATGTGTGATGATGTAGTCATTAATTAGCAGTGATTTTTCTGATAGTGATCTTATGTTTTGTATAGCTGCGTTAATATTTTTTTCCAAGATCGAGAGATTCTGTTTCCAAGGTATTATTTTTTAATTCTGTCCTGCTCGGTTATTTGTATTTTTAGTGTGTGAACATCTCTTTTTTATAATAACCGGGATTTTACTTTCAAGGTGAGAATGAAAGTACAAATGACCGAACACCACCTTCTGGCAGGAAGTTTTTCAGACAGTGTTCGATCGGTATCAGATGTCTGATATGGTGAGTTGAATTGGAGAGCAATGTTTAAAGTTCCTGTTTGTGAGTGGAGTTAAAAATAGGATTCCTTTTTTTTCTGGAGTCTGAAAGTTTTCAGAAATTTCCTGGAATGGTGAGCCCGTCACAGAGTCAGGAGTTGACGATGAGTTGGATCTGCTGCTGATCCCCCTGCCAGCCAGTGTGTTGATTGGATCTACTGTCTCAGGGAGCATCCTCTGCACACTAGAATCGGCATGTTCACCACATAGAGATGCTGGAACTCTGTGTTTCTGTCGAAGTTCATCTGACCTTAGTTAATGCAAGGCTTAATGCCCCTGGTAGGGTCACCCAAGGCAAACTGTTCCTAGGTGAGGGATCAGACAAAGTGCTGCCTGAAGACCCCTATAATGAGAGGAAACTTTGGACTTAGTGTTCCCTCACCTGGACACGGGTCACCGGGGCCCCACTCTGGAGCCAGGCGTGGAGGTGGGGCATGTTGGCGAAAACCCTGGTGGCCGGGCCTTTACCCTTGGTGCCCGGCCTGGCTTAGCCCGAAGAGACAACATGGGCCCCCTTTCCCATGAGCTCACCACCTGTGGGAGGGGCCATAGGGGTCAGGTGCAGTGCAAGATGGCCGGTGTCTGAAGGCGGGGACCTTGGCGTTCCGATCCTCGGCTGCAGAAGTTGGCTCTTGGAACGTGGAACGCCACCTCTCTGGTGGGGAAGGAGCCGGAGCTGGTGTGTGAGCTTGAAAGGTTCCGACTGGACATTGTCAGCCTCGCTTTGACGAACGGCTCTGGCTCTGGAGCCCGTCTCCTCGAGAGGGGTTGGACTCTCTTCCACTCTGGAGTTGCTCCCGTTGAAAAGCACCGAGCTGGGGTGGGCATACTTGTTGCCCCCCATCTCGGCGCCTGTACGTTGGGGTTTACTCCGGTGAATGAGTTGGTAGCTTCCCTCCGCCTACAGGTGGGGGGACGGGTCCTGGTTTGTGTTTACGCACCAAACAGTACCAAACAGGAGTACTACAGGAGACTGGGGTACCGGGCCCTTTGATAAGGGCTGTTAGGTCCCTGTATGACCTGTGTCAGAGTTTGGTTCGCATTGCCGGCAGTAAGTCGGATTCGTTTCCAGTGAGAGTTGGACTCCGCCAAGGTTGCCCTCTTTCACCGATCCTGTTCATAACATTCATGGACAGGGTTTCTAGGCACAGACAAGGTGTTGAGGGGATCCGTTTTCGTAGCCTCGGGATCGGGTCTCTGCTTTTCGCAGATGATGTGGTTCTGTTGGCTTCATTGGAATGTGATCTACAGCTTTCGCTGGAGCGGTTCGCAACCGGGTGTGAAGCAACTGGGATGAGAATCAGCACCTCCAAATCCGAGACCATGGTCTTGAGCCGGAAAAGGGTAGGGTGACTTCTTGGGGTCGGGGTTGGGGTCCTCACTCAAGTGGAGGAGTTTACGTATCTGCGGGTCTTGTTTATGAATTAGGGAAAAATGGAGCAGGAGATCAATAGACAGATTGGTAAGGCGTCTGTAGTTATGTGGGCGCTGTACCGGTCTGTCATGGTGAAGAGAGAGCTGAGCCAAAAGGCAAAGCTCTCGATTTACCGATCGATCTACGTTCCTACCTTCATCTATGGTCATGAACTTTGGTTGGTGACCGAAAGAACGAGATCACGGATACAGGCGGCTTAAATTAGTTTCCTCCGCAGGGTGGCTGGGTTCTCCCTTAGAGATAGGTTGAGAAGCTTGGTCATCTGAAGGAGGTTCGGAGTAGAGCCACTGGTCCTCCACATAGAGAGGATCCAGTTGAGATGGCTCGGGCATCTGGTAAGGATGCCTCCTGGATGCCTACCTGGTGAGATGTTCTGGGCATGTCCCACCGGGAGGAGGCCCAGAGGAAGACTCTCGCTGGAGAGACTATTTCTCCTGGCTTGCCTGGGAATGCCTCGGGATTCCTCCCGAGGAGCTGGCCCAGTGGGCTGGGAGAGGGAAGTCTGGGTCTCCCTGCTTAAGCTACTGCCCCCGCACCCGACCCCGGATAAGCGGAAGAAGATGGATGGATGGATGGATGGGTTGCTCTCAATAATTGATGGAATCATCTCAGAAAGTTGTTTGGCTGTCATTTGTGGGCAATTAAAGACACTTGTATTGATGCATTGTTGTTCAATACCTTTGATCGATCCCACATGAATAATAGCAAGCATTTTCCTTTTCTTGATGTGTAATGTTCTCTTTTGCTTTCTGTCAGTGCTGGCTTCTTGCTGCGGGTTTTTGTTGTTGTTCGGTTTATCTTTGTTTGGGTTTAGGTGGCTTTGGCAAGGGTATGTTAGTTCCAGGGAATTGTTAGCATTTCGCTGGCTTTGCTGTGCATCGGCGATTAGGTATAAAGCTCTTAATAAAGCTCTGTTATTTCAGCTTTTAATCTTGATTTCTCTCTGTGCTTTTCACTGCATATAAGTAACACCTAGTCTGGTATCCTGCTCACCTAGCTTTGACTCGGATGATGCTCCCAGTGACTGAACATCTTCCATATTCATTACTACACTAGGGTAGGTTGATTGATTGATTTTATTTGTCCAACACACATACGTGTACATAAAAATCCTACTCTCGCTCACTGTGGCCGATTTTTTCCATTCATAGATAGATAGATAGATAGATAGATAGATAGATAGATAGATAGATAGATAGATAGATAGATAGATAGATAGATAGATAGATAGATAGATAGATAGATAGATAGATAGATAGATAGATAGATTATCATTATTATTATTATATTTTGCTCTGCCTCCTGCCAGGTTCTTTTAGTTTATTTCTATGTGCTCCTCTCCCGTGAGATTCCTTTTTTGTTGCTGTCATTTACTTTTGGTCATTATTATACTTCTACTTTTCACCTCATTTACCATCACTATGCATCCTCCATGTTACACCCTGGTACTCTAGGCACCCAGAAAGTAACAACTAAGGCCACGTCCACACTAAGCCGGGTAATGCCTTAAACGTATAATTATTTAGTCTACACCCCCCTATCGTCCACACTAACCCTGCGTCGTTTAAGGTCTGTGGCCGGATAACTATTAGCCGGGTAAGAGAGCCGTGTAAATCTTAATTCAACGGCTAAGCGAGCCAGTGTGGACAGCTTCCCCGGATAATGAAAGGAAGTGGCGTCAATGAATGCTGCGTCACTAACAATATGACACTACAGACAAAGACAACAGCGAAGAGTAATAAATCGATCTCGTCGTCTGTCCACACCAAAAACTCTCTCTTCTTCTGAGCAGCTATTGTTCTCTTCGGTTAACGGGACAAGCAGATATGTACTGTGCTGTAGAGCTTCTTGTATATTATGTAGGCGCTGGCGTCACGTAGATTATACGCGTGTTCAGTGCGTCTTTTCGCGCATGCCCAGTATTTGCAAAGGTAGGTATGGGATTGCACAATCATGGGACCTTAAACGGGGCGTAAATGCTCGGGTTGAGGGGATAACATTAGGCGTCTAACTCCCCGTATAACCTTATCGGCCCAGTGTGGACGTAGCCTAAATGTAGACCTGTTAGACATAAAGGCATGAGGAAGAAGTCATGCTGTTTTTCTCTTACTGTTCCATCAGTGGGGTTGATGGTCTTATAGGTCTTCTGTCCCTCTGCATCAACAAACTCTCCGTTGATGAATAGCTGATGGGGGATCTTTACAGTCATGTTGTTGATGTTCTTTTCCACCTAGGAAGGTAAACCGTAATTAATAATCCACTCAGACACATTTTCCCAGTGTTTACCAATCACGTACGTAGTCAACCACAAGCTCTTCTTCTCCATCCTCTCCCCGGAGCTTCCTGACACACATCTGGATGAAATCCTGGAAAGTGGTGTTCATGTAGACGTCCTCGTTCTGCAACTGACAGGTACTGGAACGAAGCTTCACTTCCTCAACAAGCCTTAATGTTTGTGAAGATGCAAATTAAGCATCAGTTTGCTTCAACACTTTTGAAAATAAAAACCAAGGAAGGGTGAACTTTTCTGTACCTGACCACATCCATTGAAGCAGCACCACACTTGAAGAAATCTGTAGAATGTTCAATCAGGCTTACATTCGTAAGGATATTCTTCCATACGGCCTGACAGAAATCAACAGAGGAATCAAGGCTGACATGTTTGGTTTGACATAAACACCTTCTGATAGTTTATATCATTATTTGCTTTAGTACAAGAGCACATCCTACCCTCATTTGCTCAGCAAAGCTTTTCTCTTCCTCTGTGAGTTCCAGAGTTGCACTACTGCCAGAGCGGAAGTACTGCGCTGCAGGAATCATCTTGCCATCCTCAAACTGTAGATTCTTTACCAGCAGCTGAACAGAACAATCAGTCACACTGATCATTTTATACTGCATATGAAACACTTTGGTACACCTTCCCAAACAATTGATTTTAGACAATTTATTAAGACAATCAAAACTTTTTAGGACATAAAAAATGAACACTAAAAAGGATCAGTAAAATGTTTCATTTAAATATTCTTCTGACCCATCATCTCGATTAAAATGTTAAAATTGTTTTTTGTTTGTTTTTTTAGACGCTGCATGTCAGCCTGGCAGACGCAGCTAGTTAAAAACATGTAAAGTTTAGACTGGTTTAGCTCAAATCCTAAAGCAAGAAACTCAACATTCACTGAAAAATAGAAAAAAGTATTTTCTTGTTCTTGAGAAAAGAGAAATCCTAAACCCTTCACCCTTTTTGTTTCTAGTTAAAATATTTCAGAAAGATGCTTGCATAGTAAGTTCCAAGTAACTAATATGGCTGCAGAGAGTGTGTGGGATTAAATTTCTTGTAAAACAGGAATTACCAACAAACTGGGGAAATTAAGCCATGTTTACTCTTAAGATAGCTGTGTTAAAAGAGTAAAATACAATGTTGCTTAGAGAGGATATAAACAGTAGGAATGTTGTTGTGAGACTGTCATGATTGTATCACATCAAGTAGGAATAGGAGAAAATATGTTCAATTAGATAAGAGGTTTTTAATGTGACACAATATTATTATGAATCACCAAGAGGGGATAGGTAAAGTGGATATGTGTGGGGTAGAATAAAGTTTTAAATTTTCTCTTGAGGAGAAGAAAGTTGTTTTTTACCAAAAAAAAACAGGGAAAAATATAATGCTATATCTATATGGAGAAGGGTTAAAACAGTTTTTTTGTTTTTGTTTGTCAGAGTAGTTCTTGATAAGAAATCAACTTAAAAAAATACACATACAACATAACATGCAGAAAAGTGAAAAGGTGATTAATACACATTGTACAGAAAGGAAGTGGAACAGCTGGTTCTCTGGTGCAGTCAGAACCACCTGGAGCTAAACCCGCTCAAAACTGTGGAGATGACAGTGGACTTCAGGAAGAGACCACCATCAACATCTCCTCTCATGATCCTCAACAAGCCAGTCCCCACAGTGGAGTCTTTCAGGTTCCTAGGATCCACCATCACACGGGACCTGAAGTGGACCTCACACATCAACATAATAAGGAAAAAGGCCCAGCAAAGGCTGTACTTTCTGCGTCAGCTCAGGAAGTTCAACCTGCCCCAGGAGCTGCTGATCATCTTCTACACAGCAATAGTCCAGTCTGTCCTGACCTCATCCATCTCTGTCTGGTTCGGATCCGTCACCAGGCAAGACAAGGACAGACTGCAGAGAACAGTCAGGACTGCAGAGAGGATCATAGGAACCGATCTTCCCTCCATTCAGGACCTATTCCGGGCCAGGGTCAGGAAGCGGGCCAGGAAAATCACCTCTGACCCCTCACACCCTGGCCACAATCTGTTTAGGCTCCTCCCCTCAGGTCGGCGTTACAGAGCGTTGTACGCCAAAACCACCCGACACAAAAACAGTTTTTTCCCCCAGGCTGTCGCTCTGACGAACTCTGTCTAGTCACAGTGTGTGAGTGCACTCACATAACAATAAACTATAACTCTGCACTTCTGTACATACTCACTGTAAAATAACCCCGGCTTGGTGTATATATTATCCTTTATTATTTACGATCTGATATTTATTTGTATTTTTACTTATTTTTGTTCTTATTTTTCTTTTTTTTTTCTTTTTTTATTTCACTTATTCAAGCTCAGTACTGGAGGAAAAAGTTTGCCGGAGTCAAATTCCTTGTATGTGACATACTTGGCCAATAAACTGATTCTGATTCTGATTCTGATTCTGATTCTGATATCATGAGTTGTTTATCAGGGTTGATTCCCTTAAAATATTTATGTTTAATTAAGTCATTCAGGAATAGATTATGGGTGTGGTATATGGGTCAGCTGCTAAAAATTGTTTATTAATTATTATTTATTGAGTTTATAATTGTATATTAAATAAATACCTTTGAAATGATGAAAATCATACTAATAAAACTGCTAGAAAATTGTTGGAAGAGAGGAAAGGGGCTGAAATGAAATGACGCAAAGAAGGATTGTTCATAAAATTAAAAAGATTATGGACAACCCTGAGCCTCCTCCTCATGAGACTATCCTACAGCAACAGAGTGTCTTCAGTCTGAGGCTTCTTCAGTTTCAAATCCTTTCTCCCTACAGCCATCATGAAATACAAAAGCTCCTTGAAGAGTTCTTAGAGATGAGCTACAAAACACTTAATTTCCCCCTGGGATCAATAAAGTATTTTTGAATTAAATTGAAAATAGTTTTGGGTGTTGACGATAACAGAGCTAAAGCTGTGAAACTATATAAAACAAACTATTTATTTGGACGGTATTGTGGCCTTTAAGGCCTACATGGACATGGAAATAAATTAATGTAGAAAGATATTTATCAGATGTTAAATACAACAGATAATTTTTCAGAATGTTATAATCCAGTAGAGCATTACTACTGTGACTATATTCAGATTTATATGGAGATTTAGATACAGATATATAGATGCAGAGAGACATTTATATGAAGCAGGGAAGACCAGGAACGGTTGTAACACCTTGAATTCCTCCAATCAGAAACAAGCTACAGTGGTTACTCCACTTTGCACATGCTTACTTATATGTCTTATTGCTAGCAAAGAAAGAGCTCCATTTGACACTCCCTGACAAAATGAACACTAAAGGTGTTTTTTTTGTGTGTGTAAAAATTTTACTTTTCTATCAGATCTATTTTTCTCCTGAGATCAAATATCTAGAAATCCAACAAGTATTGTGAAAATCATTGTTTTATAATCTAATAACAGAAATGACTAGCATCTTTTAAATCAGCAGTCACTGAACAAGGTAGTCAGTGATTTTCATTTATAATTGAAAAACATAGTTTGGCAACATAAATCATTTTATCTGTATGAAAATACGTTGGATAATGAAATTATCTATATTTACTATATCTTCATTGATTTTTCCTTGTTATTGCTTCTGACATGCACTGACATTTTCCCATTGTAGGACAATAAATGAATATCTTATCCTCTGTTCACTTTTCCTTTGCATTGCATGGATCCCCCCCCCACTATAATTTGACAGCTGCTCCTCTTTTTTTTCATGTAGTGTGAAAGAACAATAATGTGAATGATAATCGTTTTCATTTTCTTTTCTTTGACTAATTACACATATTTTATGCATATTTTCGACATGTTACTACAGTCTTTGTGCACTGGGAAGGTTGTAACAGTGGAATGCATGCACTTAAATTAATTTTGCAACCTGTACATATTTCATAACACCAGTTAAATACATTTATTCAGTAGTTGACACATTACAGTTGATAATATAGCAAATAGGCTATTCCAGTATAAGTGTATTTTGATTTATTGGGAAAAAAACTCAAAAACTGTTACAACTGTCCCTGGTCTCCCCTATAGAATACAGTTAAGGTTAGAGTAATAAATGGGAGAGATCATTAGAAATAGGATAACAGGTACTTACTATGAGGTTGGAAGATGTCACACTGGTTTATCTAGTTGGTGTAACACAGTAGCAATAATGTAACATGTGTTTTTTAGTAAGGAAAATATTGAGAGTGGAGATGGGTAGTTATAGAAAATATAAATATGAACATCTGGTTTTTCAGTTCATTAAGAAGGGAGGGATTTCGTTTGAGGAAAAAAAGACTCATGAGCATTTAGGGAAAAGATTTAGCAGTCCTTCCAGGAGATGGCAGTAGTGCAACTTTGTTGCAAGAAGAAGAAGCTCAGGATGATGATAATGATGAAGAACATGAAGATGCGGATGATGTGCAGAGGTGTGATCATCAGCAGGGGGCAGCAGTGAGAGCCTAGGTGGTGTCTGGGGCTGCAGCATCCTTCAGCTCATATTTCAACATTAACATGGCTGCTGCTGATACCCTGCACTCTTTTAACGCTTTCCTCACGGAGAGGCTGACCGCTGCTGCCGTGGAAATCTATGGGTTCGTTGAAAGGACGGTGGTGGAGTACCAGGAGGAGGTCTACCGAACCCAGCTGGAGAACCAGAGGTTACAGCGGCTGCTGGATCTAGTCTACAAACCGGAGATACGGCTCCACAGGGCAGGTATGTGTCTCTTGCTACTGCCCGTCACTGCGAGCCGAACACCGGCTCACATAGCAGGGAGAACAAAATGCTCCTCTTCTCTACTGCTGTTAGCAGCTCCAAGCTAAGCGCTGCGGCTCAGACATTACAGACCCGTTTATTCTGCTGGATCACATTGCAACAGAAATGTCAGGTATAGCAAGGTCGTATCCAGAGTTTCAAAATGACCAAGGTCCAACCAGAGGCGAAACCATCATGTCAAAAGTGAAGGGCGTGGAGGGGGGCTTAGACTGATGGATTTACCAACCTCTCATATTCAATCACACCTTTCCTCTGTGGCTAAAGAACCATTTAAATCACTGTTGCACAAGAAGTGAGCTGGCTTAGTTATCAGCAGCATTAATAGTGGCTAAAAGACTCGTATTAATTAGTATTATTACTATGTGAATGTAGTGTGAAGCACTTTGGGGTCCTTTGGGCTAGATAAAGTGCTGTGGGGAGCCTAAGTCTCCTCCCCTTCCTGTCGGCCCGTGGGTCCACAAACCTAAAAACTAATGAATGGAAGTAAATGGAGCGATAAAAGTTATTTTCTGGTCAGCTTTGTCTTACATCCTGAATCAAACATATTTTGCACTTCGATCTACATGATAACTGATGATGTACATTTTGACTATGTTTGTCCAGTGATTTGGGATGTATTTGATTGTAAAAAATTGCATTTAAAATGCCTACAAATCAAAAGTCAGAAGTCGCATATATGACGTAATTTTGCTAACAGGAGCTAGCACTAGCTATAGCACATAAAACCTTCACCTAGAGCTTGTAGAGCTTCTCCTCCATGCTGGCTCTCACTCCACCGACTGCTTTATCCCCTACATAGCTGCTACTTTCCACATGGTCAGATTTATAGAGGCTTTCTCCATGTTTAATACTACTTTCTTCATCCTGGAGGCTACGGCCATCACTCTCTTTCTTCTTCTGCAGTTGTAGTACGCTAAATGTTTTCACACAAAACCTATAGTAACTTTTGCCTCCGGTCGAAAATCAGCGTTTTCTCCGCATCAAAATTAGTTTTTAAAATTCACAGACATCATATGTTTGATCCACGGCGCATTTTAAACTGGAACAGAAAATAACTTTTATCGCCCCGTTGACTCTCATTCATTTTTTTGGCAGTCAGGGACCGATGGACCGGAAGTAGAAGGGCGTGGCTTAGGCTCTCCATACAAGTACAGGCCACTGACTATTTGTAACGTGCATTTACCAGCTGAATAGAATTCAAGTTTGCTTCTTGTTGGCTGTCAATCAATGTGCATGCATTTAAAGCAAACTCGTAAAGATGGGACCGCGTGCACAAGCTGCTCCGTGTCTTCCTGTTTAGAGTTGCCATGACAGTAGAGAACGATCGTGGAGAAGTTGGAGCAAACTTCTGTTAAAAAGTTAGTCATTCCCTGGGTACCGAGGAATACATCAACATCAGAAATAAAAATAAAATAAATAAAAACAAACAAAGAAAGAAACATCTGGAAACTAAGGCCATGTCCACACGTAGCTGTTTTTTTTTTAAACAAAGATTTTCCTCTGCTCCTGTGATAAATGGGTTTTTTCAGCACATTCATAGTTGTGGAAGGAGGCTTGAGCTTCAGTGCAGGGCCGTTCCACAGTTGGCAGAAGGAGAGCAATGCCCAGAGCTGGAATTAGGTACGAACACTGGGTGAACAAAAAAACATACTGAACTTTAATAATTTTTCTCTGGGCACATTAAACTCCTTCGAATACCTTGCTACAGAGATGAAAGAGGTCTATCTACAAACCCCCCAAAGCTAACTTCAACTTCATTAATGACCTCAATGACCTTTCTGTAATATGTATTGAATATGACCAACTAATTACTGTGGGAGATCTGAGCATTCATACTGACAACCCCCAGGATAGACGGACTTAAACACTAAAGCCTAGTTTATACTTCTCCGACTGCATATTCGCACTCTGACGCAGACGTATTGACGGAGACGTTTTCTGTTTATAGTACTCCATTATCTATTGTTTTGCTCGTCCAGGACAGCAGGGGCTGCTAGATTTCATGGCGTCTCTGCTTGCTATCACAGCGCCGCTTCTGTTTTTTTCTAGGCTTGTGAACGCATTTCCCCCCTCAAGGAGCAATGAATGACAGAAAGTAAGTTTTGATTAAACTGTAAAGCTTTTTACTAGAAGTGCGGATTATAGAATCCTTTAGAAACACATGGAAACAAACACAGCAGCCATTTTTTTGTTGTTTTCCTACACCTCCTTGTGTTCAAAATCGCAAAAGGAACAGATTAGATAAGTTATCCTTTCAATATTAAGCATATAGTGGCCAAACGCTGCATCAACTACTGATTAAAGAGACTATAGCGCCCCGTTCTGGTGAAGCAATCTGTGGCTCTTACTGAAACTGACCAATCAGATGCATATGCTGTCACTCGACGGAGACGGATAGTTAAAATTTGGGCCTCTACTCCCTGCATCTTTGTGTAGGTGACGGAGAGCCCTTGCATTGACGGATAATGCCGTTGCATCACTCCGTCTCCGTCAAAATGCAGAAGCGTAAACTAGGCTTAAGTGACGGTTGGTCTAACCAAACATGTCAATCAGCCAACACATAAACAAGGTCACACTATAGACTTAATCATTAGCAAGGACTGAAAAACTCTAACATCTCTGTAGTGGATGTTGCATTATCTTACCACTTCTGCATCTTCTTTGAAAGCATAATCTCAGCCAAACTATCTAATCAAAGTAAGACCATAGTAAAAAAACGCTCCCTTGTTGACAGCTCAGTTGAAATCTTTAAACAAATTTACTGTTCTACCTCATCGCCCAAACACCCTCCACCCCCACTACCCAACAAACACTCTGTTAACAAGCTGGTAGATAACTTTTTCTCTAAAGTCTCAGGCATCATCGATACCAAGTAGTCTCAGGTAGAAACAAGTCTCCTGTCCTACACTCCACTAGGGCCTGTAGTGAATTTGCCAACTTCTTCACTAAAAAGATTCTAGAAATTAGAAGATCATTCTCTAAAGCAGCACCTAACCCACCACTATTTTCATTCTAATGTAAAAATTAAAAAAATGCAGATAAATGTCTGATTTCAAAAAACTAAATCAATCACATCTTGATGAAATTATTAAACAACTGAACTCCTCCTCTTGCTGCCTTGATATCTTACCCACACCTTTTTGAAAGAAAGTTCTCCCTGTCATTAAGTTCGATCTGATGCAAATAGTTAACACATCCCTCCAGTCAGTTGTCTTCCCCCAGTCCCTCAAAACAGCAGTTATCAAACCCATATAAAAGAAACAACCTAGATAATACATTGATGCAGAATTATAGGCCAATCTCTAATCTCCCATTCATCAGTAAGATTAATGAAAAAGCTGTATCTCAACAGCTAACTACATTCCTGACAATGAATGATCATTTTCAATCTGGTTTCCGTGCCCATTACAGCACTGAGACTGACCTAGTCAAAGTTTTCAATGACATCCGCATAAATACAGACAGCAGCAGAACCACAGTTCTGGTTCTGTTGGACCTCAGTGCAGCGTTTGACACTGTTGATCATAAAATATTACTGGAACGATTGGAGAGCTGGATCGGACTCACTGTTACAGCACTTGAATGGTTTGAATCTTACCTCAAAAATAGGACGTTCTTTGTGTCCATTGGAAATTTCTCATCAGAACAAACAGAAATCACATGTGGGGTCCCCCAGGGCTCCATCCTGGGACCCCTTCTGTTCAATATTTATATGCTCCCACTAACCAAGATTATAGCAGCCAATCAGATAAATTACCATAACTATGCAGACGACACACAGCTATACATTACATTGTCACCAGGTGACTTTAATTCTATCCAGACCTTAAATGAATGCATTGAACAAATCAACGACTGGATGTCCCGTAACTTTCTTCAGCTAGACAGAAATGAAACGGAAGTAATTATTTTTGGACCTAAGGAGGAACGATCCAGAGTCAGCACACAGCTTCAGCTAATACAACTAAAAACGACTCATCAGGCCCGTAATCTAGGTGTAATAATGGACTCAGACCTGAACCTCCAGGGTCACATAAAGGCAATAACACGGTCAGCCTTCTATCACCTGAAGAACATTTCTAGGATTAAAGGAGTGATGTCACAGAAGGACCGTGAAAAACTGATCCATGCGTTTATCTTTAGTCGGATTGATTACTGCAACAGCGTCCTCACAGGTCTACCTAAAAAATCAATCAGACAGCAGCAGCTGATCCAGAACACTGCTGCTCGTGTTCTCACTAGAACCAGGAAAGTAGAACACATCACCCCAGTTCTAAAGTCCTTCCTCTGACTCCCTGTAGCTCAGAGAATAGACTTTAAAATACTCCTACTAGTTTATAAATCACTGAACGGTTTAGCACCAAAGTATGTTGGAGATATGCTGTCACTATACCAACCCAGCAGACCACTCAGGTCCTCCAACTCTAGCTTACTTAACATTCCTAGAATTAGAACTAAACAAGGAGAGGCAGCTTTCAGCTTCTATGCTCCACAAATGTGGAACAAACTTCCAGAAGAATGCAAAAATGCTGAATCGTTCGGCTCCTTTAAATCAAAGATAAAAACACTACTATTCAGAGCTGCATTTGAGCCATAAATTGAACTTTCTGATCACTCTTTGATTCTGGCGAGTTAACTTTTATAATCATTTTATTTCCTTTTTAACCGATTGTGTATTATCTGTTTTTAATGTATATTAATTGCATACATTTGTTCCTTACATCATCTTTTCTTATTAATTGATTGTGTATCTATTAAACCTATATGTTTTTGTTTTATAATCATGTTTCTATAATCATGTATTTGGTATCATTATCACTGAATCATGTAAAGCACCTTGAATTGCCTTTTGCTGAAAGTGTGCTACAAAAAAAACGGCTCAGATACCAAACTAAGATTTACAACAAAGATGTGTTTTAACAATGGAGATACCTTTGAATATTCAAAGACCTCAAAACGACTCAGCTTTGGCGACATTTCTGTTAAACAGGATGTAGGAGCCATTCAAGGTGTTTAGTGGTTTCTCCGTTGTGTGGATGAGCACTGTGTGTGTTTGTGTGTGTGCGCGCACATGGTGTCATGCGCTTCCGCATCATGGTAATTGGTGGCATAAATGGGTTTATTAAGTGCGCGCGCTCGCCCTAGCTCTTTTTTTGTTTGTGCTTGGCCTTCTTCATGGCAGTGGGGTGAGCTTGGGGAGAAACTTCTGTTGACTGCATTCATTTACATCAGAGCGATCTGTACTCGCTAGTAATGGGCGATATAAACGATATGCAATATAAACGAGACAAAATTGGCCTATGATAAAGATTCTAATTCTATTGCACTATTGCGATAATGCATGTTTGAAGACGCAATCTACCTGCCAGATTTAGAGCAACGAGTTGCAGCCGGCTAAAAGAAAAAAAATAAATAAATACACGAGTTGCAGCCGGCTGCAACGCATCATCTTGAATAAACATGCCTAAAAGCGTCAGCAAAACAGAGGAGCTCGTGAAAAAAACTGGTGCAACATCTGTTATTTGGACGTGGTTTGGCTTTACGCCGTCTGACCAACAGCAGCAAAATATACTCTGCAGAGTGTGTGGGGCAAAAGTTCCAGCTAAGACAGGTAACACGACTAATCTGTTCTACCACCTCAAAACTAAACATGTCGTCGAATACCAGCATTGCCAGGCGATGCAGGCCACCGCAAAATCCAGTACGAAGAACGCAGGACAGAAAAAACATGATCTGATCCAAACCTCAATCCAACAGTCATTTTCAAAAGGTACTCCTTATATTAAGAAGAGCCCACGATGGATTCAAATTACTAGGGCCATAACTGTTTACTTGTGTAAGGACATGGTCCCTTTTCAAACGGTAGAGAGACTCGGCTTTAAAGCCATGATCAGAGCTATTGATCCACGATATGAGGTGCCAAGCCGCAAATACTTCACAGAAACAGAGATGCCAAAATTGTATGCAGAGCTCTGCGAAAATGTTGAAAAAGGGCTGTGTGACTTGAAATACTTTGCTACTACAACTGACCTGTGGTCGAGCCGTACCATGGAGCCTTTCCTCACTCTGACCATTCACTATAAAACGGACGATTGGAATCTTGGCAGCCGGTGTTTGCAGACGTCGTACTTCCCCGCTGAACATACGGCCGAGGAGATCGCACAAGGACTCAAGGAAGCGCTTGAGTCATGGGGGTTTAAAGAAGAACGCCAAGTTTGCATTACTACTGATAACGGAACCAACGTGGTCAAGGCAGCGTCTCTGAATGATTGGACCAGGCTGCAATGTGTTGGACACAGGCTGCACCTCGCCATTGGTAGGTTAAAACATTTTGTGCATATGCATAATATTAATATTTTAATAAATATTTATATAATTAAACCCACCTGGTATTATATGAATATTATATGAAATATTTTTGTTTTTCATATACTTTATTTTTTTGGAACAAAAGCAGAAGAGCACAGTTAACTGAACAGCCACTTAACAGTTACAGGTTTGGGCAGGTGAAAGCCGTGAGAATACAACATAAACGAGCTGTACGTCTTTCTGGGATTATGGTTCACACACAGGGCCGCAGTAACAGAATGTTTTCTGTATTTTACCGGTTCTTTAAACGAGAGCACATCTGACTACACCACTGACACTGACACTTTACCCTGTCCCGTTGCACCCCTAATAAATAAATAAATATATATATATATATATATATATATATACACAAAAATAATTAATGTAATAGTGCAGGATTATATTTTAACATTATACTGTAATATTTGCCTATATTACTGCACAGTAATGTTGCATTCGCGTTTAGAGATGTAGAATTTGCCTCTGATTAGTTGTATACCCAATGCTATTTTAATGTTGCATTTGTGTTAAGTGATGTTCATTCAATCTTAATCAAGCATTTCAGTAGTTGTAATGATAGTTGTTCAGTGTGTGTGGGGAGAGAGAGATATTATAGAAGACATTAACTAATAATATCTTACAAATTTGTCAACAGAAAAAAGTGTGAAAGACCCCCGAATTGACTGTGCTGTTTGTGTATGCAAGAAAATTGTGAGTGCCTTTTCATACTCTTGGAAACGAAGAAAGGAGTTGAAGAAAGCCCAGGCAGAGCACCATCTTCCCTTTCATCGGCTCATCACAGAAACACCAACAAGGTGGGGGTCACGCCAGATGATGATCCAGAGGATGCTTGAACAAGAGAAGGCCCTATCACAGGTACTGAAAGCAGACAGGAAAACCAAACACCTGGTACCCACTTGGCAAGATACAGATGTCTTGGAATCTATAAGCCGGGCCCTCGGCCGACTGCTGGAATTCACAGACGCGCTGTCTGGAGAAGATTATGTCAGTGTGTTGTACATCAAACCTGTTCTCCATCTTTTCAACAACACTGTTCTAGCTGCAGCTGATGATGACACAGAGCTGACCAAGGACATGAAAAGAGTCATCCTAGAGAAGTACTCAGATCCAAAAACGGTTGACCTGCTGGATATGGCCTCCTTGGTCGACCCACGGTTTAAAGATGCATATATAGCTGATGACCACCAGGAGTTCATCAAGACCAGAGCGGTAGCAGAAATTCTGTCACTGTTGGAGGTGCAAGCTGCAACAGTCAGAGAGCCACTGCCGCACACAAGCACAGAAGCTGCAGCTGTTGGTGCTGATTGTGGTGAAGCAGCTGTTGAGAGGCAATCGAGGAAGGTTAAACGGAGCCTGGGAAGCTTTTTCAAAAAGGCCTCTGATGGCACAGCTGCTCTCGGTGACAGAGAGGCCATCGAAGTGGAGCTAAAAAGTTACCTTCAGACAATGCAGGTTGATGGAGAGACTGACCCACTGGACTGGTGGCGGCTGCACCAAGCTAATTTTCCATGGGTGGCTAGACTGGCCCAGAAATATCTCTGTATCCCAGCCACAAGTGCTCCTTCGGAAAGGGCATTTAGCCTTGGTGGCAACATTGTTACATGCCACCGGTCTCTGTTGAAGCCAGAGACTGTGGACAAGCTTGTGTTCCTGGCTAATAATCTTTAGGGCCTAACAAATGACAAATGGTGTGTATTAACAAAATCTCAGTGAGTGCCTGATTTTAGGATTGGTTTTTAGGAAGTGGTTGTTGCGTTTTAACTGAAAACACCAGACAGTTTTTCTTTTCTTTGCATATTTTGTGTCCTTAAGAAAATAAGTAAAACTACATTTGCACTTTTTATAGTATATATGACATGGCACAAAAAAACATACTTTTAAATTTTTTAGTTGACCTATATTTCCATTATACTGGAAGTGTTTTATTTATTTATTTTGTGCTTTGATTTAGCACTATATAATGTTTTCATTTGAAGTATGTGTGATTTTCTTTATTTAAAATAGCCATGCCTAATATTAGAGGTGTATCCTTAATTCACAGTGTCCGTTCCTTTAGTAACAAGACACCAGTTTTAATTTCATTAGAACAAAATGTTTAAAACCAAATGCGTTATCTTAGGCTGCAGGTTTGAAATATGTTTTTATTTAAAGTATCTGCGCATTACACAATTTTATTTGACTAATTAATACTGGAAGTATTTTCAGTACAGTGTAAGTTCCTTAACTAAAAAGACACCAGTTTTTTTGTTGTCTGCAACTTGGCATTTAAGAACCAAGGACTTAAAATAAAAGTCTCTCTTTCTAAAAGGCACTACATTTACTTTATTTATATGCAATAGTGTGTTCTTTAATTACAGTTTTGCTTTTGCACAATAAATATTCTCAAAACGACATGCAACGTTTCTTTATTTGTTAAACAAAAATTAGCAGTTTGGCTTTCTTAAGGGTCTATGTAACCTGTTCTGAAATGGTTCTATTATAATTTATATATCACAATATATATCGTTATTGCAAGTTGCTGCAATGTATATCGCAATATGGATTTTAGGCCATATCGGCCATCCCTAGTACTTGCCTTCGATGCCTATCGATGTAATCCACTTACCATCGTTCAAAGTAACTCTTTGTTTCATCTCATGTTCTGGACAATGAACAATCAAGCGGTGCAATTATTCTGCCTGCGCGTCATCGGTCCAAAACCCCTTGACTTCAGTTTACCGTGGCGTGTTGAATAAAGTTAACAAAGTCATACGCAACAATACAATGTTGGGGATTTTACATTAATGTAAAATATAATGCTGCATTCAGACCGAATGGATGCGTCGAGCAACTCATCCAACGGATGAAGTTTGACACATGTCCTAAAAAGCATACAACGCTTGCACTTGAGGAAAAAAGAACGCTGGGCGGGGGCTTCTTCTTTTGCTGTACGTTCTGAACTATGGCAGATAGTATCGAGAGAGTGGCTTGGCTGTATTTGCTAAATAAAGCTAGACAACATCGACTTCGGCTATATCAGTGCCGTTTGTGGGTGTTCACCGCCTTATTCTGATGCGAGTTTGGGGAGTTTAACCATTTGCTCCAGGAGCTACGTATGGATGAGGTTCGCTTTCAGCGGTACTTCCGTCTGTCCCGCACCCAGTTTGATGACCTCCTGGGCCGCATCGGAGCTCAGATCTCCAACCAGGACACCGACTACAGGCGCTCTATTCCTCCCGACGACCGCCTGTCCATCTGTCTTTGGTATTTCTGATTTTTGAAATCTGCGTTTGTTGAAAATGTTTTCACTCGACCCGCGGTTCATTCAAGATATGTGTATAGTAACATCACTACAGTGAGAGACTCTGATTGGTTGCCCCACTGCGTTTACTGCGTTGGGTCCTTCAAAAGTTCAGCTTGCTGAACTTCTGCGTTGCTACGTTGCCATATGAAACACAAGTGAAGTTGACGGAGCTAGCGCACACAAGGCACCGCAGAGCCCCTGACGTACCTCTGACGTACTCGACCATAGACTTTACATGTAATCTTGCCGCAACTGACGCTGGCATTTGGGGCGATGTGAACGCAGCATAAGTGAATGAAGAATACAGAACACCATAGAGTATTTTGGAAAATTTGATATTTATTTGAACTTAACTCAGTAATATTACAGCCATTTGCAGTAAAATAAAAATATATAAAAATAAATATTGGTAGTCAATAAATCACACACATTTCATTCAAGTGCAAAACTAAGACAGACAAATGCAGGGCTTAAAGTACTCCGGCACCATGCCAGATCTCCGGCGTTTGACTTATTCAGAAGGAAAAAAAAAGAAAAAAATAATCTCCAAGTGGTTTTGAACGCAGCATCCGAGGCAAGCCCAGGTTGTTCTCCTAAAATCAGAAGAATGATGGCCAAATTCATGAAGCCAGGGGGAGATATAGTCGTGGTTGTCAAGAGCCTTTAAAACAAGTGGGACTAGGAATGGATAAAGGGAAAAGGTGGAGACTGCCGTTTGGGAGCTGGTGGCACAAGCTAAGGGAGCCCGGTTAGTTTTTTGTGGGTTGTGTCCAAGAAGTTAGTATATGCAACTAGTGGGAAAAAAGCTCTTTACTGTCACGGAGACGACATAAAGCAGGTGTCCGTGCTCTCCAACACACAAGCCGTTTGCCGGGAGCAACAGCCACCACTAACGTAGTGGCCGCTGTGGCTGTTGAAAATACGTGTGAAAATATGTGTGTGCTCGTTCATTGCATAACACAATTTATCATTTACGATCGCGGAACCACTCGTAGATCTATGCAAAAAAGTAGCGGTTGATAAAAACGCTTTGGCAAAACTTTCCATTTCCCATCATCAATCCAGTTATATGAACACACATGGCCCACCAGAGCTCAAGAAACATCTGTCTGATAATCTCAAAGGATGTATGCATATTTTCTCTGAATGTTGATGACCTCTTGGAGGACTGTATTGGTTTGCTGCCTCTGCAAGAATGTAAGACGAGATGAGTCTAGACTCAACATAATGTATTTCTTATAACTTAATTTGCCATTGTTTTGAACAAAAGGCAAGGCAATTTTATTTGTTTAGCACACTTTCAACACAAGGCAATTCAAGGTACTTTACATGATTAAAAACAATGTGAAAATTAAAACAAATAATCATTAAAAGAAGGCTTAAACAAAGATTTATAATCAACTAGCAATATTAAAATACAAGAAAGCATAGACAATAAAACAATGCCATTTAGCTTTTTTGATCAAAAATAATTAGTATGAAAATTAAAAATAGGCAAACAAGAAATCATTAGCAATTGAGTGAAAGCAATAATGAATCAGTTACTCATAAGCAAGTCTAAATTATTATGTTTTTATTTCAGATTTAAGAGTTAAAAAATAGATAGAAAAATGATAGAAAAAGTTATGTTTTTGTATAAATTGCCCTTTACTGAATTAAATGGTTGCCAAACGAATCCGATTAATTTGCCTAACTGAGTTTCATATTTTTTCACTTACAACTTAGTAACTTTTGCTTTCGAAAAATCCAAATTGCCTATAATGTGTATGTATTGGATCCACTACACCCCCATTCCTTTTTTTATTTAAGCCCTGCAAATGTGGGTAAAAAGAAACAAAGGGAAATCTTGCCATTAGGCAGTGCAAATAGAATAGAATAGTACTTTATTTGTCCCACAAGGGGAAATTTGGTCGTAACAGCAGCAATAAATACATATAAAAACACATATACAAACAGAAGAGAAACACACAATTTTTACAGAAGAAAAAATATTTTACATCATGTACAACCGTTACAAAAAAGTACTGTACAGTTATTAAGGTTAAGTACAGATAAAGTGGTAAGCGCAGGCTTTAGTATGCAAACAGAGCAGAATAATCAAAGTTTAAATAATAAGAATATTTAGAAAAGCTGTTAATTCCGACCTAAAGGGGGCGTGTCACTGTGAAATTATGCGAGACAACTGCGCGATTTCCGACTTTCCGACTCGGAAAGGTTAACTGGAATGCAGCATTACTCTCCTGGAAGTTTTAAACACTCGCAGATCGTGGTTGGCTTGGCAGCACCAACTAGGGCTGCAGCGATTCGTCGAGTAACTCGATTTACTCGATTTCAAAAATTGCTCAAGGCAAAAACTCTGCCTCTAAGGCTCGTTAAAATCCTATGACGCGCACTATATGTGCAGAGATCTGATTGGTCCACATGGACCGTTGTTTTGTTCGCACCTGTGAGAAGCACAACAGCAGTGCCTGATTCAGTTTGAATTTAGGTGGCGTGATGGGAGTAAAGATGCCGATAACCGGCAGAAAATGTGTAAAGTTTGGGATCGCTACATTCTGAAAAAAAGAAGAGAACGAAGTACAGAATATTTACTGCATAGTAGAGCTAGCATACCACAGCAGTACGAGCTCAATTATCCAGCATCAGAAAACATCCACGTGATTTTTCACCAGGCGTCACCGAAACAAGGTAACGTAACCTAATCCCTTATATGTTGATGTTCACTCATTTTAATACTGTACATGATGCTGTTTGACGAGATATGATATTTAGCTTTGATGTTTTTAAGTAGTAAACTTATTCATGCACCATCGCAAGACAGTCTTGTCCACGCGTACACAAAACGGAGATATTTGTCTACGGTTTGGCCTGTCATCCACGCGTAAACGCAGGTTTTTGGCACAAAAAAAGAATCTTAAAAAAAATAAAAACTCTGGCCAAAGTGGAGAACTGCGTTTTCTCTATTTTCAGTATCTGCTTGTGGACAGATGAAAACAGAGTTTTAAGTGCCGTAACGTCTCTATCTGCAACAAAAAATGCTCCAACATCAAAGTTACAGCATCAAAAATCACCAAACTTCATGCTGCGCTGCAACCAAAGTAAGAAAAAATATATGTTTTTGCAATATCTCCCGACACAGAGACTCCTGTGAGGGTTTAGAATGATTAATTATTCCTAAACGTTCAGTGCTGCTGAGCAGGGGCGTATCCAGGAGGTGAATAAAGTGGGGCTAAAGGGGCCCAGGATGGGTCTGGGACTCTAACATCTAAATAGAAGCAGAGATGTTATTCTAATGGGGACCCAATCTGAGCTGGTCACAGTTTTCAACTGTTAAAATGACATTTAGTCATTTTGTTTTGCTAAGGTTTATGTGACAATATCGTCTGAAACTCTGCTTGCTTTTCAAACAATATCAGTGACTGGCAAAGAAGAAAATCATAAAAACATTGCAACTTTTCACAAAAGCTTTTTCACAAAAAAGTGGATGGACCATTTAGTTTATTAACTTACATTATTGCTGTTATATTGTCAAGTAAATAAATAAATATATACTGTATAGCAGTATATATTCATCATTACATCATTATGTCACCGTATAGCTTCAGTAAATTTCATAGTGAGATACCGCTGCGTTAAAAATACAAAATTATTCAGTTAAAGTTATGTTTTTGTCTGACTTAAATTAGTGCTAACTATTAGCAGAAGTAGCTGTGTACACCTTAAGGCTGGGAAAACGAAATTCGATATTCGAATATAATTCGAATATTAACTAAAATAATGACATTCGAACGAATATTAGACATACCTTAATATTCGAACAATATACATGCATGATTTTTGTGTGTATTAGCTTGCAAACATTGATTTGTCGCTTCAGATTACGAGGCATTGGTTTGCCTGGTTCGCATTCCTATAGCAACGTGACATCAGCGCGCCCAGTAGTTAGCGCCTTTGTTGAAACAATGGCTGAGCTAGAGACGACACCCAAAGAAGAATTGGAAATATACACTCCCAGCAATTTGAGAAGTGATGTGTGCCGATATTTTGGATTCCCTAAGAAACAGGGTAAAGTTATCAGCAAAGACAAGGCAATATGTAAAATATGTAAGACCGGGTATAAATATCACGCCACAACGAGCAACCTGAGGGTCCACCTGCTAACAATGCATGAGGGCAAGCTGGATGAGGAGGGGGAGGGATCAGCGGCTAAACAGGCCAGAATTGACCACATGCTACCTCCTGCTGTTACACGGGGCCTTCCATATGCCCGTCAAAAAAGAGCATCGGATCTGCTGACACGGGCCATTTGCCTAGATCTGAAGCCTTTTAACCTGGTAGAAGGCAGAGGGTTTGCTGCTTTTGTCCACGAGCTCGAGCCAAGATTCAAGATACCGTGCCGCAAGACCCTGACCAGCAATGTCATGAAGCTGTATGACACAACCAAAAGTGGGATAAGGGCAATGCTGCAAGGAGAGAAGATCGCGCTGACTACAGATGGGTGGACTTCTTTAGCAACCGAGTCATATGTTACAGTCACAGCTCATTTTATTAACAAGGAGTGGGAGATGAAGAGTATTGTCCTAGACACATCTGAGCTTCAAACTGCTCATTCAGCGCAGAATGTCTCCACATGCATCGAGTCTATCCTCCGAGAGTTCAACCTAGAGCGGGAGTCGACCAACTATGTCAACGCTGTGGAAAGGTACTTGGAGATCACGGATATACCATGCATGGCTCACACGATTAATTTAGCTCCTAGGAAAGGACTTGCAGAGCGTTCGGTTGCAACACCAGTCAGTCGTCTGAAGGCTGCCGCTCAACATTTCAAGCACTCGCCTACAGATAGATACCTCTTGGAAGCCAAGCAGAAGCTACTTGGTCTCAAACCGACCAGGCTTATCAACGACTGCCCTACCCGCTGGAACAGCACTTACGACATGATATGTCGGGCTGCAGCCCAGCAAGCAGCTGTTGCCGCGGTGGTAATTGAAAAGAAACTCAGCCACCTGGAGCTCAGCAGCGTTTAGTGGAGCCTAATGGAAAAGGTCAGTAGCATTGGCAAATTATTTTATGTCTGATAATATTAGCTAAGTTGTTTGCTTAATGCAAAGATTAAGCACACAACTTTAGATAACTTTAGCTAATTGTTTGTCTCGCAGGTAAAAAGCGTGCTGAAGCCATTCAAAGTAGCCACCAAGGCGCTATCGACAGAACGCTACCCAACAGCATCAGCTGTCCTTCCACTGCAGTACGTGCTTCTGTCACAACTCACGTCCACCACCGATGACCCGGCAGGACTTAAAGAGATGAAAAAAATCATGTCTATTGATCTGAAGGCAAGATATGGCCCTGACAGAGATGCATTCATGCTACTGAACACAGCCAGCTACCTCGACCCACGCTTTCACCGGCTGGTTTATCTGAACCAAGAGCAGCAACAGTCAGTGAGAGATAAGGTCCTGAGGGACATGGTTGAACTCGCGGACGAGACAGCGTTAGGCCCAGATGAAAACGACACGACTACAGAACCACAGCAACCTGGGCAACGCCATGAAAACAATGCTCTGAGCGCAATGGGGGACCTCTTTGGCGACGTGTATTCCCAAAACTCACCAGGAGGTAGGCTAATAATCATTATTGTAAATAATGGTCTTAACGTTTTAATATAAATGTGTCGAGTATATTTCATAACTCAGTCGTTAACATAGCTTATGCTGGAAATTTAAGTGTTTCATAAAAGCGCTGCCCCAACACATTAATAATATGCATACAATTTAATTTTTAACAGTCGTGCCAAATGAAGATTTTCTCCAAAGAGAGATGATAGAGTACGACAGAGAACCCCCACCCCTGTCTGACAGCAACCCGCTGTCCTGGTGGAAGAAGAGAAGTGGGAAGTACCCCTACCTTGCTCGGCTGGCTCGCTGCTACCTAGCAATATGCAGGACGTCCGTGAGGGCCGAACGAGTTTTTTCCACAGCAGGGAACATCATTACAACGCAGCGCTCTTCACTTGACCCAGAAAATGTGAATGCCCTTATATTTCTGGCAAACAACCTCGGCTAATCTACCACACCCGGATAGCGATTTTCTTTATTCAGCGCAGGCTATGTTTGTTTGTGTTCTACATGTTGGAAGTCTGCATCAGAAATCAATTTACAACCCAAAGTGCCTTGTTCGTGTTCATGGTTGTTAGATCGCAAACAATGTGTCAGTATTAATAACTGTTAATTTTGTGGTTTACTACTGTCTGTTCTAATGTGAGATGGCATCTGATCTAAATAAAAGGACAGTTATTGACAGTTAACAGTGTTTCTTCTAAAACATTGATTACATGCATTCACTGCCCTCTGGTGGACAAAACAATAGCAAAATATAACTTTTTTTTTGTATATGAGTTAATCTTTAATAATAGTTTGAATGTCGTATGTTTAAATGTGTTTTATATTTTGTGTTACTAATGTTTTAATTTTATTCTGTTCTTCTTCTTCTGTTGTTCTTTTTCCCTAATCACATAAAGCACATTCAATTTTCTTGTTAAAAGGGGCGACTGTGGCTCAGTGGTAGAGTAGTTGGCTTGCAATCGTAGGTTCGATTCCAGCTTCCTCCAGTCACATGTCGATGTGCCCCTGGGCAAGGCACTTAACCCCACAAATTCTACATCGTCCTACTGAGTATGAATGGGTGAATGTGGCTTCCTTGTAAAGCGCTTTGCGTGGTCAGTATGACTAGAAAAGCGCTATATAAGTTCAGTCCATTTACCATTTAAAAGTGTTATACAAATAAAGCTGCCTTGTCTAATGTGAAAATGAAACTGTGAAAAAGAACTGACTGGATATAAAATTATAAGCTTTTTAATATTTTTTTATTTTTCTCTAAAAACCTTTTTATTTTCATAAAACAACTTAAAATCTTTTCCTAATGATTGAGAGATATTTTTTGCCAGTTTTATTCCAAAACCTAATTTTTCCAAGGTCAGCTTTTATTTCATTGTGGCTTCATGACACTTTTTAAACTAATTAGTTCATCTACCCATCAGGCTCAATGGGTGGGACCGGTACGCCCATTGGCTGGTTTTTAAACATCCATCTTCCTTTCAGATTCTTTATAACATAGTGGCTCATATTGGTTGGTTCGTCTCATGAAATCCCAAAGAAACACATAATAGTTTGTAGTTGTGATGTCACAAAATGTGAAAACAAAAAAAACTACTCTTTATTTAATTTGGTTACAGGTTGTAAAGGTCTTCAAAGACCTCATCTTTGCATCAGTCAATAATGTACAATGATTTGGACCAATATTTTAGTTACGGTTTAAATAAAAAAATGAACTGTTTGTGTTTGTCATCATAGATGCCAAGCCTCCTGTTCCTACGTTCACCGAAGAAGTTGCTCCTAAGCTGCAGGAGTTAGGTAATGAGGAGCCGGGGATTTCAGAGGTCAAAGAGGAGCAGACGGAGGAGATGTGGACAAACAGTACAAAGGGGCAGGCGTCGATAGAGGACAGCGATGATGGCGACGCCTTGACGAGAGAACTGATTAAAACTGTGCAGCAGTTGGAGGACTGCAGAGCAGCAGAGGAAAGCAGAGGGTCCCAGCAGACGTCTGCAGAAGAGCCGAAACTGCCAGAGGAAAAGACAACCACCACCTTGTATCGCTGCCACATCTGCAACTACATCTTCACCAAAAAGATTGTATTAACATGGCACCTCAAGATGCATGAAAACAAGTCCAAAGATGGAAAGGGCAACTTTGACTGCCACATCTGTGGCAAGCACATCCCCTGTCAGAGCAACCTGCAGAACCACATGAGAGTTCACACAGGGGAGAGGCCCTACAGCTGCCAGTACTGTGGCAAGGGCTTCAAGCTGAAAGGACACATGACTGAACACCTGAGGACTCACACAGGCGAGAAGCCCTTCAGCTGCCACATCTGTGACAAATCCTTCAACAGAGGCTCCACTCTGAGAAAACATGTGTTCGCCAAACACAAAGAGGAGAGGCCATACAGATGTGAATATTGTTACGAGTTATTCACTGAGAAGCTGCTGATGAAGAGACATATAAGGAAGCTCCATAGTGTCAAACCCCAATCTCCCAGTCAGAGCCTGACCTGACATGGCTTTAATGGTGCATGTTGAATATCGAGTTAAACACCCTGAAATTGTTCCCAATGTTACTTTAATTAAAGGGATGTTGATTACTTTCCTAACTTAAATGTGGACTTATAAGAAATGTCCGTAAACTTAGGATATTTTCCTTTTAAAGGAGAAGTTTGTTTATTTTTTCAGCACCTTATTTATTATTTGTACTATTTATTACATTTCTTTATTAACCCAGACAAATTTGGAGCCACTGGGAGTCCTTAGGAATATGTCAATATGTTTGCGTTTTGCCAAATTGCACTAACTGAATGACCAATTAAACTAAATTCCCTTTCCTGCTGCTGTGATGTCATTGAAATCGCTGGTTAGTGTAAGTTGGCATCGGTTGCAAAAAACCCAGAAACCTACACTGCAGCACGGTCGAGAACTTCCGAACTCACAGAGGAATATCGCTAACTATTCATAACAAAACGTTGGTGAAATGAAGGAGTTTTGGCGGCAGAAAAGGCCTTATGGTGTGTTCACACCGCCCCAAACATCAGCGTCAAGAGCAGCAAGATTACATGTAAAGCGTATGGATGAGGCCGTCAGAGGGGCATCAGAGTCTCTATGGTGCTTTGTATGCGTTGGCCGCGTCAACCTTTTCTGTGTTTCAACCTTCAAAGCGCCAAAAGCCAGCAGGGAAGAAGTTCACCTAGCTGAGGTTTACGGTCTTAATGCTCTTGATGCAGCGCATCAACCAATCAGAGCGTCTCACTGTAGTGATGTCGCCCGACGTCAGCATTGTCTAGAACAACCAGGAGCTAGTGTTTCAAACGTCCGTCCGCGCGCTTTGTAAACTTCAGCCTAAAAATTCATAGGCATCAAACTAGTTTCTTTGTTAGCGTTGTTTGATACTGACAAAGCGTGCGGTGTGAGCACACCACTTCGTCCGACTCCCATTATATGGATATACACTGATCGCGACTGGAAATCAACTTTTTAGGCCTCCAAGTGGTTCTAAACTTGTCTGGGTGAGTAAATGAATGTAATAAATGCTAAAAGTAAGATCCAAGTTGAAAAGAAATTAACTTCTGCTTTAGGAGTTCTACAGAAATTTCCGAAGAAACGGATGCAGAGTTGGTGTCAGACCTAAAGACTGCATGATGAGCTCAAAAAAGTTTATTTGTTCAGGAATAAAGATGGTCATACTAGGTGTTCACTGGCAAGTCTGTTCGGGGCTATACAATGCGATGGGGAAACAAAATGTCTGTGCGATAAACTATTTTTCAGATGTAGCACTTGTGCGACAGCTTTACAAAGCTGCTTGGTTTTTGTTTTTTCTTTATCATTATAACAGGCTGAGCCAAAAACCAACATCAGAGCCGACCAGGGTTAGAGAATTTCTAATACTGCCTGAAGACCCGTGTTGCCATCTTAGTAAATTTGTCACTATCTCTAATGACTTTTTAGACCTCCATAAAATAAAAAAGCTAGCTACAAATCTAGCAACATTTTTGAGCACCCTTAGCTACTTTCTGTGAAACATTGTCACCGATATTCCCTGCAGTAGAGACCCGTCTTGTTCTCAATCAGGACTGTCCTTCCAGACACTCTAAAAGGGAATGCCATGCAGAATGATCACATTACTTCAACTGACCAATCATAAAGCTTTCTCGGTTGATTTCAACCACTCACAATCTAAGTTGTTTTCTTTTTAAAATGAATTCAAAGGTTAAAAAAAATTAATCTGTAAGTGTAAAAGACCAGATGCATCGCGCACCTGTAGTGCATTTAAGGAATGTTTGAAATATATGTTGAGTTCAACAATGTAGAACTTTAAAAACATATAACAAAACACTTAAAATAACATAAACCATAAACTTATGTTTAATGGTGGTCGGCAAGCAAAGTTTGGTGCATACTGAAAAGTTGTTGGTTTTCTTTTAAATGAAATTCTTTCTATTAATTTTGTTGTCTTAACATATCTCAGCAAACATTTCTATTTATTTTATTATTATTATTTCAGAACTATAGATTTGCTTAGAAGGTCTTGGATGTCCAGTTGAAATTTGATAGCTTGTAAATGTACCAGTTCCCTTCTCTTAAAGGTATACTTCAGGTGAAATGATAGAACATGTTCCACAGTATGTTCTTAAAGATTTTGTTTATGCTGCAACTTTTGTCTGTCAAGCAGCTTCCGTAGCACCAGAGCTAAGAATCAGAACATACAGCCGTTATTGCAGTAAAATTATGTTTTACTGTTTCCAGTAAATTACAGTACTAAAAACCTATTCACACAATAGCTGGCTTAAAACCAGAGAGTCACTAATGTTCCAGCTTCTAACCCAGAAAACAGATACTTTTTCTAGCGCTAGTCATTTTTAAACTATTTGTTCCTAAGTATGACCATATGCTGTAACAACTGAGGTAAAATATGTCCAGGCTGTAGGCAAAGAGGCCTGAGTTCATGGAGAAGGTCCAAATCTTTCATCGTTAACAGTCAATATAATCTAAAACATAAACACTAGTTAGTTTAGTTTTATGCTGATAAGGGCTAAACGATATCAGATAAACGTGATCCGATTATGTTGGTAAATGTCAAAATAATAGTACGTATGCACATAAATAAATACTTATTCAAAGAGTTTTGAAACATGGAATAATGTCTGTAAATAAAAATATTTCTCCAAACCCCGTGTCCCATTTCCAGGCATGGGAAATTGTGAAATCAAATTCTATACTATTCCGGATGGTCCAGAATGTGTGACAGTGTCTGTTTTGATAAGTTGTTAATAAAACCCAGTTCTAAGTTATTTGTACTGCATGTTTCCCCAGGCTGGCTACTGGTACCAAGCAGGACTTAAAAAAAACTTGATAGCATGTCAGCTTTACATCACATTGTATTGGCAGTAATCAGTGGGATAATGTGGGAACAAGTGCTGTTTTTAATTTAGAGAAAAATAAAAATTGTTAAAGCATTTTGTTTGGTTGCTTTTTTTTTTTTCAAAACCTTTCCTGCGTAAACCTGCTTAGACCAGCTCCCTCTGACCATTCATAAATCATAGGTGTTGATGACAACATAACATTACAGTTGCGAGCTTTCAGACATATAACTGGCAGAGCTGAACAATGTTATCACATCTGTGTTGGAAGACTTCCTAAGCCGTTCTTTTCAAAGTTATAGTGACAGACTAACTGCTTGTTTGGAGATGTTTTGAATGTCAGTTACATATGCTACCTTTTACTGGTCAGAAAGGATTTTAGTCTTTTTTTTATGTTTTAAAGTCCTGTAGCTGGCTGGTCACAAAAACCAACCATCAACTTATGAAGCTGGCTTGGCTCTAAAAGTCAACTAATGCTGGTCTTTGACGACCTCCCTTGGTGAGTCAGGGTATTACACTGATGGGCTAACTTCACATCCATCCTTTTACAAACCACATGGAGATGGTAAAAAGATGTTTAATCCAGCCTTGAACTGTCTTGTTAAAAGCGACAGATGAACCCATGGTATTTTTATTCAAGGTAATCCTACAGTGATGATCTTCCATTGATCAGCATGTATCTGCATGTATCTGCAGTCAGTGAGTGGACTCACCATTTTGCCATCGTTTCCAAACAGCACCAGTCCTTTCTTGGTGACAATGCCAGGCTGGCTGGCTCCAGGAATGTCCAGGGACTGTCCGTAGGCTGCTGCGCTGTTATCCACCAGAGTGGAGCCAAAGAAAGTCACTTTCTGCAGAGTACAGCAGCAAAATAGTGAAAACTCTTTCTCCTGCAGTTAACTGTCTGCTATCGCTACATGTTCGTTCAGGAGGAGGGAATGCATTAAGTCAATGACTCAATTCAATCTGCTGGGTTTCCTTAGATAGAAAACTTAAACTAATAAGACTAATGAACTGAAATATCAATTAGAATGTATGTATTATTAAATCAAAATAACTTGTAAAGTGCCTTGGGATGATGTGTGAGTTGGCACTATGAGAAATAAATATAATTGTTGACAAGATAAGATGTTTTCTGATGTGAAAAAACAATTGAATTCTGTAGAGAATAAAGAATGGCCTGATGTGCCCAGGATGGGAAAAAATCCAGAAGCTGTGAGGCTCCTCTGTTACCTGTCCAACAACCTCTGCCCAGGCCCCAGGCACTTTGTCGTTCCCTCTGATCCAGTTGTGAATGGCCTCAGCTGACTGGTTCCAGTCAATCTACCAACAGAGAAAGCAGCTGTCTGTACCTGTGGAAAGGATTTTTATCTTTGCAAGCTTTTTGTAATGTTCCTAAGAACAGTTTTCAAGGCGGCAAAGTGATCGTTTCCATCGGTACCTTACAAAAGCAAAAACTAGACCACTGGGTTTGTCGTTCAGTGAGAATGAAATTATGCTTTTTTCACTATAGGGAGAAACAAAGAACTGAGCATTTACTGTTGTCTGTCGTGTTGCTGGAGAATGTACTGCTCCTAGGAGTAGTACTGTGCTTCATTGCCACTGCTTCAAGGCCTATTGCGGCCTAAGTGACTGGTTATGCATATTTAACACATGCAGAATGGTATTGGAAGCAGTTTGAAAACATATTTTCATCATTAACCTGAAGACCAGTCATGAATGAACAAATTAGCAGTGCAGGACAACATTAGGTGTCATGCGGTATCCATAGCATTACAAAGCATAAAATATCAATTAGTTTCCCCATACAATTCTTTTCAAATAAACAATGACAGATTAACAAAAGAGTAGCAGTGCTGCTGTTATCTAAGTTTAGTTTAGTTTAGTTTAGTTTATTTATTTAAGATGACAGGGACAGTGCACAATCAACATTAACCTCACAGGGATAGATGCATTGTGCCAGGTTATAGCTCAAGAGCTAATTTCCACCTGTAGTCCCTGGGCAGGCTGATGTTATATTACATAAAAAATAACACACATTCATCTATGTAGTTTACATTCGGCCAAGATACAAGTCTTTACGTGCACAATTTGTTAAAAACTCACATCCATATCACTCATTTATACGGGTCAAAAACACACACTCCCCCCCTCCCCCTTTCTCTCTCACTCACACACTTACACAAGCTACACATGAGTGCACGTTTGGTTTGATAATAACCATTTCTTTAAAAGGCATGAGAACATGTAGTAGTTGGTGCTTGCTATCAGCTCTGTGGGCAGCATGTTCCACTGACGAGTGGTTACACAGGAAAAGGCTGAGTTTCCAAAAACTGTCCTGTGTTTGGGATCCTACACTCGCCGCGCTCGGTGGATCTCGTGGCTCGTGTTGTTATGTCCGAGCCTAAAGAGATAAACTCTTTCAGTGGAGGAGCAGCGGTGTCATGCAGGATCTTATACAGGAAGCAAAGATTTGTGTGTTTAACTAAGTTGTCAAAACTTAAGATTTTATGTTTAGTAAGAATATGACACTGATGGAAACGTCTGCCTTTTTTATCGTGAATTTTTAATGAGTTTTTATAAAGTGACTGAAGTGGCCTCAGGACAGATTTAGTAGCTTGAGACCAACATGTCATACAATAAAGAAAATGGGGAACAATCATTGCATTAAGATAGGCTCCTGAGGCCTCTGTTGTAAGTAAATTTCTAATGTGTCGAAACTGTATCATGTTAAATTTAACTGTATTTGATCATTTCTTTAAGTGTTTTTTAAACCCTAAATTTTGATCCAATATGACTCCTAAATACTTTACCTGTTCAGCTATTGCAATTTTTTGTCCATCAATTAAAATGCTTGGACAATTGGGAACTTTACGAATTTTGAAGTACATAGATACAGTCTTGTCTAAATTTAGGGTGAGACATGAATTTTTAAGCCACTGTGTAACTTTTTTCATTTCATTGGTCAGTTTTTCTGCGACCTCCTCTGCAGTTTTGCCATGAGCATACACCACAGTGTCATCAGCATACATTATAATCTTACTCTTACACACAGTCGGTAGATCATTTATGTAAAGCGTGAACAGCAGGGGGCCCAGAATGGACCCTTGTGGAACTCCCATGCTGCAAGGTCTTAAAGGTGAATTTATATTGTTAACAGCAACACATTGGTGCCTGTCTTTGAGGTAAGATTGAATCAAAGTTTTAGTATTTATGTCAAGAGAAAAATTAGACAGTTTGCTGATGAGAAGCTCATGGTTCACAGTGTCAAAAGCCTTTCTCAGGTCTAGAAAGACTGCCCCAACTATTCCTCCTCCATCAAGACTGGATTTAATGTCTTCCAGTAAGTAGCAGCACGCAGACTCTGTGGAGTATCTTTTCCTAAAACCAAACTGGTAAGGATGTAATGCATCAGTGTGGTCCAGATGCTCCACTAGCTGCTCTGCTACCACCTTCTCAAACACCTTGGAGAAGGCTGGAAGGATACTAATAGGCCGAAAACTTGAGACACAAAGCTTGTCTCCTGACTTGAATATCGGCTTGACAACTGCTTTTTTGAATGCCATTGGAAAATAATTTTCACTTATGGCTTGATTCACAGCTTTTGTTAGTGCTGGAGTTAGAGTTTGTTTGTGTTCTTTTAAAATAGATGTGTCAAGCCCATATATATCCTTTGCTTTACTATTTTTCAAATTTGATATTATTTTGAGAATTTTGCCTTCATCTACACTCTGTAACCTACAATAAGGTAAATTGTCATCTTCAACGTAGTTAGGGACACAATAGTTTCTTTCAGGAAAGGTCTTAGCCAACTCTGTCACAGAATCCAAGAAATAATCATTATAATATTTAGCTAAAGTGGAACTCTCTTTTTGAATAATTCCATCGATTTTGAGCTGCAGATGTTCCTGGGGGTGCTTTTCCCTACCCAGTAATTTATCCATGCTCCTCCATAAGAGTTTACAGTTACCCTTTGCCTCCTTAATTAAATTTAGAAAGAAGTTTGCTTTTGCTTTTCGTAGTTGCATGGTAACTTTGTTTCTTAAAGATTTATAAATGTAATGATCAGTGTTTAATTTAGTTTTTAAAGCAGACTTAAGAGCTTTATCTCTCTGTTTCATTGTTTCCCAGAGGGATTCATCAAACCATGGAAGCCTCTTTTTAGTAGATTTTCTCTGTTTGAGCTGTGTATATTTATCAACTTTATCCTTCATAGAATTAATGATGTTGCATGTGTAATCACAGCTTTTAATATTAATTTTGGAGGCCCAGTCAATTTCATTTAAATCATTCTTAAGAAGCTCTTGATTTCGCTTAGAAATATAAGGAAAGTTTCGTTTTTTATTTGATTGTTCAATATTTTTGTATCTTAACTTGTTTACTTTCCTAACTAGTAGAACAAGATTATGATCAGACAGGCCAGTTAATAAGTTGTATGTCTTTGTTACTCTGTTGGATTTATTAGTAAAAATTAAATCTATCAAAGTTTGAGAGGTTCTTGTTACTCTAGTTGGCTTTTTTATTATTTGTGTCATTTGACATGAGTTTGCAAGGTCTTTAAATATTTCCGTTTGCTTTTATCGAGCCAATTTATGTTAAAATCCCCCATGAGCAAGATTTCCTTTCGCTCATACATATTTACAATATTTGTTAAGCCACTATAGAATTCACTGCTTGCATTTGGTGGTCTATAAACACATAGAACAATAAATGACATTTGGGGCGATAGTTTGATTGTAACACCAACACATTCCACAGTTTGATCTGGTATGTCTATTTTGTGACTGTCAATACTGTCTTTCACGTAGATCAAGACCCCGCCCCCTTTTCCCTTCCCTCTGTCCCGTCTGTATACATTATAACCCGGAATCAAAAAATGCCGATGGAGGAGTTGTATCTGTTATCCAAGTCTCGGACAGGCACATGTAATGCAGATTTGATCCCAACAAAAGATGTTCCAGCTGTTCTGTCTTTGACATGACGCTACGTATGTTTAAATGTCCTCCAAATATTCGTTTCGGTTTTGTAAGTGGATTCCACAGTACTGAGGCATGGTTCACTGTCCGGAATAGATTCATTTGGTTTTGTTTTGGGATTACAATAGTCTGCATCGCATGTATTTTCCCGTGGTTATTAGTTGGCTTTATCGCACTTAGCCCCAGCGTGTTACCTTGTTGTTGGTGCATCATGTCAACACTGTTGGCAACGGTACCGCTACCGGCAAGCCGCCGCGTTTGATTGAAGTTATGCGGGGAGTTTATCGGCGCCGAGTCAGCCGCGTGCAGCGGGTGTTTTAGATCCATAGGTCCGGGGTTTACCTGAACGTCTCCACAGAGAAGTAGTATGATGCAGAGAAGAGTTGCACTGCCCCGGTGAACAGTTGTTTTCACCACTTTCCGTGCCAGCCGCACAAATGACTTGTTTTCATTTTGAGTGCTTGCATGTCCGTCGTTAAGAACTCCGGAGAAGATGACATGCTGGCTCCAGGAGTCCAGGGGTGTAGCAGGCCTCAGATTGCCTCTTGCTTGTGAGATGGAGCGTTCACTAGCAGCAGTCCAGCTCCCATGCATTTGCGTAAAGGTGATCACCGTCAGGTAGAGCGATAGAATAAGCACATTTAGCGCCTTTGTTTTTATGATCTGTATGTATGACCAATACATCCAGGTTTTAAAGACGGATGTTATCTCTGGCGGCCTTTCTTTTGTTTTTAAAAAGGGTAAAACAGCAGCACCTGCCGAGCTGCTGTTACCTGCTGCCGCCAGCATCTAAGGAAATGCTTTAAACTATACATCTCAACTTTTAACATTTTTATTTTTAAAAACTCCTAGGACTTGTTTGTACTTTGAAATCTTGATAAACTGGTTGCACAAAAACATATGTTACCTACATCCCTCTGTCAACACTCAGCGAGTTAAAAAAAATTGACACAGGGTTTAGGAATAGAGCAATGCTAGGAAGTTAGCTTCTCCATGTGGGGTAGTTGCTAAGGCCTCTCTTACACAGAAGCTCATGTGTTGAGGCTATCGGGCATGTATGCTATAGACGGGTTATCCCTGCCCAGGGGGCTGGGGCTAATCCCTCGCTCCAGGGAACTTAAAAGGAAAAACACGTGGAGAACTAATGGAGTTAGCCTGGGATCTAACAATGGAAGGGGAGCAGCATAGCTGCAGGCATCTGTAGCTGGATAGAATCCATAGTATTGTGCAAACCAGCAGTGAAAGATATCTAAATTGTTCTAACTTATCTCTGCCCAGACACACACAAGGAGAATAAAATGAGCAGGGTTGATCCTACTTTAAGGTGGCTTGTCGGCCGATCACTGCTGGCAGTTTGTTGGATCCACAGTTTCACAGGTGAGAGTCATGCACATTACCACTCAGCCACATGGCTATCTCCATGGCAAAGTAGCCAGGGCTCATGATCGTATACGGCACATTTATATTCTTTGCACTGCGCACAGCGAGCAGACATCCATGCAGGATGGTAAGGAAAATTCCCACTGACAACTTATGAACTTAATCAAATCAACTCGAATACATCAATAATAATATACTCACATGTCATTTACACAAACACACATGCTGCAGTTTGGATGGTTAGGAAGAAGAACTGATGTAGGGCAGGCTGAATTATAAGATAAACAGGTTGGTATTCTGTGCATTCGTTAATTGTGTTATAAAAAATCAAGCTCAATCTAGGAATGAATCAACAAATTAATGTATTAAATTTGGCAGCCCTAATTTTTTGCTGGGTTTATTTGCAAAAAATAGCCATGTTGGCGTTTTCTGGTTATATATGGCATCCCTTTTGGCTGATGGCATGTCCAGAATACAAAGAGTTTGACATCTCAGCAAAAAAAAACAAAAAAACATCAAAATAAAGCACTGAAATGTGGGATGTTTTTCGTTCTGGTTACTTCCATTTATGTCAGAGCCAGTGCCGTTATGGTAGGGCTGCACGATATAGAAAAAGAGCATGTTGTTAAAGGAATAGTCAGAATAGTCATATTGATCAATATCCATAAATATATTTTAAGTGCCTCTCCGGTCATTTTGTTATTCTTCAATGAACTAATTTTAACTAAGAATTAAATTCCTCCTGGGGGAGGCGGGGGACATTGAGTCCAAGTGGGCCATTTTCCATGCCTCCATTGTCGAAGCGGCTGACCGTAGTTGTGGCCGTAAGGTAGTCGGTGCCTGTCGCGGCGGCAACCCTCGAACCCGCTGGTGGACACCGGCGGTGAGGGATGCTGTCAAGCTGAAGAAGGAGTCCTATCGGGCCTTTTTCACCTGTGGGACTCCGGAAGCAGCTGATAGGTACCGGCAGGCCAAGCGGAGTGCGGCTTGGATGGACGCTGAGGCAAAAACTCGAGCGTGGGAGGAGTTTGGAGAGACCATGGAAAACGACTTCCGTGTGGCTTCAAAGCGATTCTGGTCCACCATCCGGCGTCTCGGGGGGGGAAGCGGTCTGCCACCAACAGTGTTTACAGTGGGGGCTGTGTGCTGCTGACCTCGACATGGGACGTTTTGGGTTGGTGGATGGAATACTTGAAGACCTCCTCAATCCCACCAACACGCCTTCCTGTTTGGAAGCAGAGTCCGGGGACTTTGGGATGGGCTCCCCAATCTCGGGTGCTGAAGTCGCCGAGGTTGTTAAAAAGCTCCTCGGTGGCAAGGCACAAGGGGTGGATGAGATTCGACCAGAGTTCCTCAAGGCTCTGGATGCTGTAGGGTTGTGTTGGTTAGTGCGGCTCTGCAGTATTGCGTGGACATAGGGGGCAGTTCCCTTGGATTGGCAGACTGGGGTTGTGGTCCCCCTCTTTAAAAAAGGGGGACCACAGAGTGTGTTCCAACTATGGGGGATCACACTTCTGAGCCTCCCTGGTAAGGTCTATTCGGCAGTTCTGGAGAGGAGGGTCCGACGGATAGTCGAACCTCGGATTCAGGAGGAACAATGCGGTTTTCGTCCCGGCCGTGGAACACTGGACCAGCTCTACACCCTCAGCAGGGTCCTGGAGGGTTCGTGGGAGTTCGCCCAACCGGTCTACATGTGTTTTGTGGACTTGGAGAAGGCGTTCGACCGTGTCCCTTGGGGAGTCCTGCGAGGGGTACTCCAGGAGTATGGGGTACCAGGCCCTTTGATAAGGGCTGTTAGGTCCCTGTATGACTGGTGTCAGAGTTTGGTTTGCATTGCCGGCAGTAAGTCGGACTCGTTCCCGGTGAGAGTTGGACTCCGCCAAGGTTGCCCTCTGTCACCGATCCTGTTCATAACATTTATGGACAGGATTTCTAGGCGCAGCCAAGGTGTTGAGGGGATCCGTTTTGGTGACTTCAGGATCGGGTGTTTTCACAGATGATGTGGTCTTGTTTGGGTTCATCTGAACGGGATCTACAGCTCTCGCTGGAGCGGTTCGCGGCCGAGTGTGAAGCGGCTGGGATGGGGATTAGCACCTCCAAATCCGAGACCATGGTCTTGAGCCGGAAAAGGGTAGAGTGCCCTCTTCGGGTCGGGGATGGAGTCCTTCCTCAAGTGGGGGAGTTCAAGTATATGGGGGTCTTGTTCACGAATGAGGGAAAAATGGAGCGGGAGATCTATAGACGGATTGGTAAAGCATCTGCAGTTATGCGGGCACTGTATCGGTTTGTCGTGGTGAAGAGAGAGCTGAGCCGAAAGGCAAAGCTTTGATTTACCGGTCGATCTACGTTCCTACCCTCATCTATGGTCACAAACTCTGGGTGGTGACCGAAAGAACGAGATCGCGGATACAGGTGGCTGAAATGAGTTTCCTCCGTAGGGTGGCTGGGCGCTCCCTTAGAGATAGGGTGAGAAGCTCGGTCATCCGGAGGGAGCTCAGAGTAGAGCTGCTGCTCCTCCACATCGAGAGGAGACGATTGAGGTGGCTCGGGCATCTGGTCAGGATGCCTCCTGAACGCCTCCCTGGTGAGGTGTTCCGGGCACGTCCGACCGGGAGGAGACCCAGAGGAAGACCCAGGACTCGCTGGAGGGATTATGTCTCCCAGCTGGCCTGGGAACGCCTCGGGATTCCTCCCGAGGAGCTGGCCCAAGTGGCTGGGGAGAGGGAGGTCTGGGTCTCCCTGCTTGCGCTACTGCCCCCGCGACCTGACTCCGGATAAGCGGAAGAAGATGGAAGGATGGATGGAATTAAATTTTTAAAATATTTTTTCAAACACTTATTTTTATCATAACAAAATTTGTAAGACACAGAAACAAATCAAGAGACCTGAGTAACATCAGTAAATACAAAGTAATATTATTATACCATTATATTATACATATTTTTTAATTATGTTAGTAATTTAAATTAAAGGCTTATCTCGATGCTTTTTAATCTTTTAAACATTTTATGACACTTTATAATCCAATGGCTGAAACCTTTGGTTTAGTTTGTCAATAAAGCTAATCTCATCAGCTCTGGTTCAGCTGTTGGCTAAAGCTAACCAGCTAGTCATCAGAGTATAGACAGAGCCCAGAACACTGTAGGTCAGTCACTGGGAGCTGAAGCCGGCTGGTCTATCTAACTCTGTAGTTTAAAAAAAAAGATTTTTCGCTTCTGAGGACTGGGAGCAGAACCGAGGGAAAATGTTAAAAGCCACAGATGTTGTTAGCAACGCGAGCCACAGACATTGTTAGCAGCGCGAGCCACAGGGGTTGTTAGCAGCGCGAGCCACAGGCGTTGTTAGCAGCGCGAGCCACAGGTGTTGTTAGCAGCGCGAGCCACAGGCGTTCTTAGCAGCGTGAGCCACAGGCGCTGTTAGCAGCGCGAGCCACAGGCGTTGTTAGCAGCATGAGCCACAGGCGTTAGCAGCGCGAGCCACAGGTGTTGTTAGCAGCGCGAGCCACAGGCGTTGTTAGCAGCGCGAGCCACAGGTGTTGTTAGCAGCGCGAGCCACAGGCGTTCTTAGCAGCGTGAGCCACAGGCGCTGTTAGCAGCGCGAGCCACAGGCGTTGTTAGCAGCATGAGCCACAGGCGTTAGCAGCGCGAGCCACAGGTGTTGTTAGCAGCGCGAGCCACAGGCGTTGTTAGCAGCGCGAGCCACAGGTGTTGTTAGCAGCGCGAGCCACAGGCGTTCTTAGCAGTGGAGCCACAGGTGTTGTTAGCAGCGCGAGCCACAGGCGTTAGCAGCGCAAGCCACAGGTGTTGTTAGCAGCGCGAGCCACAGATGTCGTTAGCAGCGCAAGCCACAGATGTTGTTAGCAGCGCGACCTGGATAAATTTCCTTTGTTTCTCTGACAGCGAGCTGTAGGCGGGCAGTCCTTTCTAGACAGCTGATCGTAGCATTGTATTTGGTTTATTACCGCTATGTTTAGTGTTTTAGTGCGTCAAGGATCGGTTCAAAACGGGACGCAACCTTTACCTGAGCGACTAACATTTATCCAGAACAACTTCCTCCGCTGCTACCTTTCTGTGACATCTGACCGTGGCAAAGTTACAGCGATGGTTCACTTAGGGACTAACAAAAATTCTGTTTCAGCTCAAATCATTTCATCCTTTTTGTGCTTTGAAAGGAGAGAGGGTGGCTGACAGAGTTCAGAGATCAGTGTTAATGATTTGCTTGGAGTAAGTAATGATTGTTGTATTGAGCTACCTGATATAGTGAAAAATTGAGGGGAAACATTTATTCTATCGAACTTTATCGACCCCCTTTTTTTCTATGCACCACACGTCTATCGATCGATATATACTTCTATTGAATTATCGTCCAGCCCTACATTATGGTACCAAATATCAGGACCCATCCCTACTCATGACTGCTCCTCGCATCCTGGAGCACTTCCATTGTGAAGCTTGCATGCATTTTGAGATTTATGTGTTTTGGAATTTGTACATTTGTTTACACTAAGGGCCACCATTTAATTCCGATGTTTTCCCCCCACCCACTCCTCCGACAAACTACAACCTCCTAGACAAGAGCGAGAGAGCACTTTATCCACAGAAAACAACGGGCGGCCGTGGCTCAGGAGTTGGGAGTTTGTCTTGTGATCAGAAGGTTGCCAGTTTGGTCGTTGTTTCCTTGGGCGAGACACTTCATCCGTTCCCTACTGGTGATGGTCAGACGACCCAGTGCCAGTGTCCGGGAGCCTCGCCTCTGTCAGTGGGCCCAATGCAGCTGTGGCTACAACGTAGCTCGCCATCATCAGTGTGTGAATGGGTGTGTGAATTTGTGAATGACTGAATGTAGTGTAAAATGGTTTGGGGTCTGTAGGGACTAATTAAAGCACTATACAAATACAGGCTATAAGACATTCATTCAAAGTAGAGAACAGTGCATATTTATTGAAAAACCGAGTGAATGAGACCTTTAATGACACTTGAGCCCCCATCTGTGCTTCGTCATTAGTTTTCATGTGATACATGGAGTGTTCCTGTTTGTTTACCTTTGCATTTTCTTTCTTCTGAATGCATTCATACGTTGCTCCCTCCTTAGGCTGTGTAATCTTTGGAGCTTTCCCTTCAGCAATCAGCCTCACAGCTTCTACCTGGAACCACAACAAAGTAATTAAATGTGAAGGAGGAAAAAGCACACAAATTTCCAGACAAAAACAAACATATCTCTACAACGAGAATCTCCTTAAAAATGTTATCTTGTGTTATCTGACTATTTCTTTGTTTCCTTTGAAAGCACCATCTTCACTAAACTATCTAGCCACAGTAAGACCACTTTAAGATTGCTGTAATCAAACCTCTTCTTAAGAAACCTTCTCTTGATCAAAACGACTTAATTAACTATAGACCGATATCTAATCTTCCCTTCTTATCTAAAATTCTTGAGAAAATAGTTGCACATCAGATATGTGAGCATTTAAACAATAATGAGCTGTTTGAGAAGTTTCAGTCAGGCTTTAGAGCTCATCATAGCACTGAAACAGCTCTGGTGAAGGTTACTAATGATATTCTCATAGCCTCAGACAATGGACTGGTGACCATTCTGGTCCTGTTAGATCTCAGTGCTGCCTTTGACACTGTTGATCACAATATTATCATAGAAAGGCTTCAAAGTGTCGGTATAATAGGAACAGCACTGGGCTGGTTTAAATCTTATTTGTCCAACAGATTTCAGCTTTTCAGGTAAAAAATAGATCTTCCTCGGCCTCAATCGTTACTTGTGGAGTACCACAGGGTTCAGTGCTTGGGCCGACCCTTTTTACTATATATATGCTTCCTATTGGTAAAATCATTAGGCAGCATGGGATAAATTTCCATAGTTACTTAGACAATACACAGCTATATCTATCCATAAATCCTGATGAATCCTATCAGTTAGGTAGACTACAGGCATGTCTGGAAGACATAAAAACTTGGATGACTCTAAACTTCTTGCTTCTGAATTCTGATAAAACAGACGTTGTCATCTTTGGACCAGAAGCTCTAAAAAAGAAACTACTTAGTCAACCTCTTCACCTGGACGGCATTAAATTAGCCTCCAGAAATAAAGCAAAGAACCTCGGTGTTATTTTTGACCAAGATATGTCATTTAGATCTCACATTAAAGAAGTCTCTAGGATTTCTTTTTTTCTCCTTAGGAATATTACAAAAATTAGAACCATCCTGTCCAGGAGTGATGCTGAAAAACTAGTCCATGCCTTTGTTACTTCAAGGCTGGATTACTGTAACTCTTTATTATCAGGTAGTCCACAGAATACAATTAAAAGTCTTCAGTTAGTCCAAAATGCTGCTGCAAGGCTTCTAATGAATAAAAGAAGAGATCAGATTTACCCTGTTTTAGCTTCTCTTCACTGGCTCCCAGTGAGATCTAGAATAGAATTCAAGATCCTCCTTCTGACGTATAAAGCTCTTAATAATCTAGCTCCATCATACATAAGAGACCTGATTGTTCCATATGTTCCTAACAGGGCCCTTCGCTCTCAGACTGCAGGTCTACTGGTAGTTCCTAGCATTTCTAAAAGTAGAATGGGTGGCAGATCTTTCACTTACCAGGCTCCCCTCCTATGGAACCAGCTCCCAGGGTTGGTTCATGAAGCAGACAACTTGTCTATCTTTAAAACTAGGCTTAAAATCTTCGTCTTTGACAAAGCTTACAGTTAGAGACAGGTTAACAGGTAGCTAAGAAGAGACAGGTTAATGTTAGTAGTTAGGTAGAGTGTCAAAAGCTAGGAAGAGATAGGAAGAGGAAGAGTAGGTAGGTAGAGATAGATGAATGTAAGCCAGGTAGAGTGTTAGTAGCTAGGTCTCCTAGTAGCTAGTAGACAGGTTAATGTTCGTAGCTATGCTGCTTTAGGCTAGCCTGTTTTCTCTTAGTCTCTTCCTACAGTAGGTGCCCCTGACCCGCCCTGTTTGACGACCCTGACTAAGATGGCATTCCAGTGAAGGAACGTTCTCCACATCCTGCTACCAACTTCTGCTTCTGCATCAGTTCTGTTGCTCTTTCTGTATCTCTGTTCTGTATCTCTGTTCTGTAGTCTCCAAACCACAGACGGTCTCGGCAGATGACCGCTTATGCTGAGCCTGGTTCTGCTGGAGGTTTCTTCCTGTTAAAAGGGAGTTTTTCCTTTCCACTGTCGCTTCATGCTTGCTCAGTGTGTGGGATTGCTGAGAATTCATGACGCAATCTTCTGTGGTTCTTTAATTACTAAATTAAACATTGTATTGTAATAACTCTTCTTGTAAAGTGCCTTGAGATGACATCTATTGTGAAACAGCGCTATATAAATAAACTGAATTGAATTCTAAAAAAGCACTTTATCAGCCACAGTTCAGCCAAAACCTTTGAACTGATTTAATGTCCCACCTCACCCCCATCCAACTCATCCTCCAACACAAGCTCAGTAGACAAGCTGGTTGATGCATTCTTCTCTAGAATTTCAGATATCATTGATACTATTGTTCCAACTACAGTTGAAGTGGTCGCGAATACAAAGAAGTCTCAATGGACTAATGATCTGCTGGTAAAGAGTGAAAAAAGGGAGTGTCAATGAACCAAGAGAAAATGAAGGAAAACAACACACCAGGTCCCCTATGACATTTACAAAAATTGACTGAACAGATATCATTTAACTTAGAAAGATGAAATAAACACTAATAAAAAAAAGGAAATCCACACACACTGATCTGTTCCACAAACTACGGGGCAGGTGCTGAGCCTAAAATATAGGTAATATTGAAAGAAACAAAGGACGACTCGCACACCGCAGGGCTTCAATTTGTCCAGTTTATCTAGCCGCAGAAAGGCAGTAACAATAGCTCTACGTCAGACATGTCTGGTTGACACCATCTTAAATATCATGTGATGTGAGTCATACTATGTAGAAGATACTTAACCAGGGACTGTTCTGTTGTAGTATTCCTAGATCGTATGCGAATGGGCGCCACTGAGGTGTACTTCAGTGGGATTTCCTTACTTATGACGACACTACTCTCCGAGGACCATTAGGATTGCCCATTGTGGGTGACTCCCTTCCTATGTGTCTCATCTTATTTTTTCCATCCATCCATCCATTTTCTTAACCGCTTAATCCTTAATGGGTCGCGGGGGCGCCCATCTCCAGCTGTCAACGGGCGAGAGGCGGGGTACACACTGGACAGGTCACCAGTCCATCACAGGGCCACATAGAGACAGACAGGAAAACAAGCATGCATGCACACACTCACACCTAAGGACAATTTGGAGAGATCAATTAACCTGACAGTCATGTTTTTGGACTGTGGGAGGAAGCCGGAGTACCCGGAGGGAACCCACGCATGCACGGGGAGAACATGCAAACTCAATGCAGAAAGACCCTGGGCTGGGATACGAACCCACAACCTTCTTGCTGCACGGCAACAGTGCTAACCACTGGGCCACCGTGCAGCCTCATCGTTTTTTCTAGTGTGTTAATTGTTCTAATATGAGTTTTTTAACCATTTTGGACATAGGTATTGCACATGTATTTTACTAGTTGCGACTGTTGATTTTATATATGTATATTACACTTTCTTGTATGGTGCTCATATATATAAATATATTGCCAGACGCATTATAGCTCACATTATGATTATATACTAAAGTACCAGGGCTCCATTTTTTTTGTCATAGATAGTTATTTGCTCTGTTTTCCAAGAACTCTATAACAGTTTGGTGTCCTGGAGAGGATTACAGTATAATTCTGCTTATTTAGACGGTCTGCTTCTTGGTAAACATACCATCACGTGACTAACATCACATGATCTTTAAGATGGTGTCAACCTGTATAATCATGTCTGACAAAGAGCTTTTGCTCGAAATGTTACTGCCTTTCTGCAGCTAAATAAATCGACCGCAAATTGGAGACCTGCGACGTGCGAGTCGTCCTTTGTTTCTTTCAGAAACACTAGTAATGCATAGACTTTGTTTGCGACAATTGAGAGACTAACTAACCCTCCAGTGGCATTAGCCCCTAAACCAAAGTCTACCTGAGCTTCCAATGAATTTGCCCGATTTTTTACTTAGAAGATTCTGACAATTAGATCAATCTGTAAATCAGTATCAAACCAATTACCAATGCCATCCCTATTTAACCAATGTAGAAAAAATATCTGATTTAAAAAAACTAAACCAATCCAACCTCACTAAAACCATTAACCAATTAAACTCCTCCTCTTGCTGTCTCAATATCTTACCTACAATTTTTCTTTAAAAGGTTTCCCCTGTCATTGGGTCGGATCTGATTCAAGTAGTTAACTCTTCCCTCCTGTCAGCTGTCTCCCCCAGGCTTTAAAAACAGTAGTTATCAAACCACTACTAAAGAAAAACAACATTGACAACATGATAATAGAGACCTACAGGCCAATCTCTATTCAAACATTCATCATCTAGATTATTGAAAAAGCAGTGTTTCAAAATAGCTTCCTAACAATGACCAACCGTTTTGATATTTTTCAGTCTGGTTTTCATGCACACCACAGCACCAAGACTGCCCTGATCAGTTTTCAATGAGATCCACGTAAATACAGACTGTGGTAGAACAACAGTACCAGTTCTTTTCTAACAGCCAATAAGACTATAAACCATATCTATGCAGATGACACTAAGCTTTATGTTACAATGTCACAAGGTGACTTTGAACGTATCCAAACCCTAAATGAATTCATCGAGCAAATCAACAGCTGGATGTCCCATAATTTACTCCAACTGAATAGAAACGAAAATGAAGTAATTATCTTTCGACCGAAAGATGAATGATTAAGAGTCAGTACAAAGCCTCAGTTAATAAAGGTAGAAACTACTGATTGGGCACACAATCTAGGTGTAATAATGGACTCAGACCTAAACCTCCAGGGATCACATAAAGGCAATAACAAGGTCAGCTTTCTATAATCTGAAGAACATTTCTAAGATTAAACGACCTTGAAAAACGTATTCATGCGTTTCTCTTTTGTCAGATTGATTACTGTACCAGAATCCTTACAGGTCTGCCTAAGAAGTCAATCAGACATCTGCAGCTGATCCAGAACTCTGCCGCTCGTGTTCTCACTAGAACCAGGATAGTAGACCACATCACCCCAGTTCTAAAGTCCTTCCACTGGGCTGCTGTAACTCAGAGAATAGACTACAAAATACTCCTACTAGTCTTTAAATCATTGAATGTCTTAACACCAAAATATGTTTAAGACTTGTTGTCACCATACCGACCATCCAGGCCACTCAGGTCCTCTAACTCTAGTCTGTGAATCATCCTTAGAATCAAAACCAAACATGGAGAAACAGCTTTCAGTTTCTATGCTCCCCTTAACTGGAATAAACTTCCAGGCAAATGTAAAGATGCAGGAACACTGAACTACTTTAAATCAAACTAAAAACTGATCTGTTTAGAATTGCTTTTAAGTAAATTATTAATGTCATGTGTATCATATTTCATTCTGCTTTATTGCTGTTTTTCATGCTTTATTGTTTATCATATGTTATGTGTTTCATGCTTACTTGCTGGTTTTACTTTCTCTGATGATATACTCTGTATTTTTAATTATATATTATGTGTTTTTTATGTGTTTTTAGTATGCTTAGTTTCTTTCTTTATTACCGAATCATGTAAAGCACCTTGAATTACCCTGTTACTTAAAGTGTGCCATACAAATAAAATTGCCTTGCCGTGCTTAATTATCAAGGCTTGACATTTCTTGCTTTGTATGTAGTTTTATGTTTGTTGGGGCACTATAGGTAGGTACTGGCTATAAAAAATATGGCTATAAAAAATATGAATAATTACTTACGGCAATTATATACAAGTAATTTGACACAATAATTTAATGTAAAAACTACCAAATTCGAGGCACCGTCCTGGTATCCAAATAATTACAGGCAAATAGTTTAGTCTTAGTTACTGTTTATAAAAACCTGCCTGATATGGCTGAGGTAATTAAACAGCAGATGAAGGAATGAGTTCTTGACGTTCTTTGAGCAAGAACTTACAACACATGAATGTGGAATAATGACAAAGACTTGAAAATAAAATAACTTTTTAACTAAAATAATTCAGTATTCCATTCAACATGCTTTAATCAAAAAAACTGAATGAATAATAAAACAAACTACCAAAAGTAAAAAAAAAAAAAATGCATGGGCATATAAGCAATAACCAGTGAGTCTGTAATGATGTCACAGTTCAAAATGAATATGCTTAAAGGCCAAGACCTGTATTAAAGAGTTTGGAAATGAAGCTAAGATAGTTTTAAAATAATTGTGATTAAACCATTTAGGACTTTTTGATTTTTGTTCAAACAACCAATTAACAATGGGGTTTGTGGAGACTTTTTTTTGATGAAATAATGTTTTGTTAAATCAGTAACAGAATTAGAAATCCATAACCTTTGGGCAACTAATTATATTTTATGGATTGGTCACTGCAGTGGTTTATCTAATTTAGTATTTTAACATCCAAAATAAGTCATACAAATAGCTTTCAGTGATTAAAATATCTATTTCAAAGCCTATCTGTATCTTGAATACCGTAGGTAAGAATCTTTATTGTTCATGAAGGCTACAAACAAGCAGATAAAGGATGTTCACCAGTACAGATGATTCAAGAAGTTACTTTAGCTTGTAACACAGCTAACCGGTCATTTGTTTAGCTTAGAACCATAAAACAAAGGAAAACTCTGGTTGATCAGAGTAGCTCATGTTGTATGAATTAAAACTACTCTTTCAGTCAGTCAATAGCCCTTTAAAAACAGTTCATACCCAAAAAACTGAATAAAACAGACAATCAATCAATCAATGATTTATCCTAAGCTCATTTATCTCTGCCCAGACTCAACCTTACTTTAACAATCTTTAGATCCTCATTGAAGGGTGGGCCCATTATCTGGAAAGAGAAGCGATAAAGCAGAGAGACCAGCACTTCACTGGTAGTTAGCATCGGCTGCATGGGGCGTAGACATCACTCTGTCCTAATGGATGTGTGAATAGCATGCCACAATTAGCTCTGAACGTTCTTGCCTGGTTCGTTCAGTTTGGTTCGAGAGTCTCCTCCCACGAATTAGTTCGTTTTTGCAGGCAGCCTTCAGCTCAGCTGTATTGGTTGAGCAGCTCCTGGTGACCAGCTTGGTTTGTGCACCAGGCCATTGGCTAAAGAGAGGCTCTTTCTCTGTTTGTTGGAATCTGATCAATGATCATCAGGCTGTAAAGGTATGTTAGATCCAATGAGTTACTTTCCAAAACTCACTCTCCTCTCACCAGAAAAGGAAGGATAGTTTAAAGCGCTGATTTCTCTCCTTGTTGAAACTGAAATGCATTGTGGGATTATCACTCCTACCGACTGGAGAGGTCTGTGTTTGATCCTGTCACCCTGGTTGTGGCCCAACACTAAGTCGAATAACTGAAATCAAAATCAAAAACTTTTATACAACTATTCTAATTTTTATGTTTCACCTGTACTTAATCTGAAAAGACTTGTTATTATGTTTGTGGCTCAAAACAGGAAAACAAATTCGGGCAGCGACAAACAGTTTCTTAGTCTGCCCAAATACTGTAAAAATAGGTCATTTATTGTCATCATATATACCAAAACTAAGTCACTGATGTGGTGTATTTCTTTAGAAGTAGGTGATGAAACTGCATTTAGAAAGAAAGCAACATTCATCACTTCTGTAACCTGAGTCCAGAATGAAGCCATTATCCCCCCTAAAGGGCAGCAGAAATGCAAAATCTACATTAAGAAAACAAAGAGTCATTTCTAATCTGATTATCATTCCAAATTAGCAACATACTAGCAAAAACTGTAATGACAATGTACTAAATATAACATAATTCAATACAGGTTCATTAGCAGGAAGCACATTTTTAATCAGTTATTTTATTTTCAGCTACAAACTTGATATTATCTTAAGTGAAACTTGGCTGCAAAAAACACTGCAGCAGTATTAACTGAGGCCAGTGTCACATTTTTCTTGATAAATTATCTAAACTGCAGTCTGCATTTATTTTAACTATATTCTTTTTGGTGGCCGATTTAACAGACACATTTCTTTGAATATACTTAAGACAAGATTCATTCATTGCAGCTAACATAACCTCTGTCACTCACCATGCCCTTGACACCCTCTGGGAAGAGAAATCTCTTGTAGATTGTGTTGACTGTGTCATTAGGTTCAACATCACACTCTCTCTGCAGCAAAATTGGTCCAGTGTCAAGTCCATCATCAGCCCAGAACACTGTGAATCCTCCCTTCCTGTCTCCATTAATAAGGGTCCTGTAAAGGAAAGTTCAATAGATTTTAGACTCCTACCAGGACTCCCTTTCAGTTCCAAATCTACATAAAAAACAGCTTCACTGACCAGTTGATTGCAGAAGCTCCCCTGTGAAGAGGCAGAAGGGAGGGATGGTAGATAATTGATCTATGTTTGGGATGGTCAATGACCTCCATAGGGATGAACTGAGAGCAAAAGGGCAAGACATTGAGTTCTGCTCCTGTAGCCTTGTACTGGTCCACCACCTCTGGGATGCCCTGACCTTTCACTCGCCACCGAGGGAACTTAAAAACAGGGACACCATCCTTCTCTGCCTCTGTGGCTAAAGGAGAATAGGAGAAAAGCAACATACAGTGAGATAAAAACAACTGCCAGTTATTCAGGTCAAAATTCTTCCTGAAGGGATAGCTAATATTCATTAAATGAGGTTCTGTCAAGAGGTTATGAACTGTCAGTGTCTTAATATCCACAATTAGCCTTCTCAGTATCTTTGCTTTTGATGAAACATGAAATTATGTTCCAGCTATGAATTCAGTCATACAAGGGCTAAGATGAAATTGGACCTCAGTAATGTTAAAACAACTCCAATGAGACAATAATCTTCATTGTTTATTATTAACGGAAACATGGTTGAGTGCAGATCCCCCTGCTGTTCTTACAGAGGCCTCTCCACCTAATTATAACTTTTCTTATTGAACGGGGAGTAGCCAGAGGTGAGGCGGAACTGCTTTTATTAGTTCCTCAACTCTTTCTACCAAACCTGTTTTATTTAATAATTTTACCTGGTTTGAATACACTGCCTCTGTTTTAGCACTCCTCAGATTTTACGTGTCACAGTTTATAGGCCACCGAAAAGGAATACACTTTTTATTCAAGAATTTTCAGAGTTTTTATCAGATTCACACAACTCTTATGAAAGGATCATTTTAGCTGGTGATTTAAAAAAAAATATTTTTAATTATATGGATTTTAGCCAGCATGTCATGCAGCCAACTCAAAACAGAGGACACACCCTGGACTTGGTCATCACCTATGGCCTGTCCACTAGTGTGTCCTCTGCTGCTGACTTGGCTGTCTCTGATCACTACTGTGTGTTTTTCAATATCACCAGTTTTATCCAATTATAAACCTCTGTGAGAACTGTCAGGAAGCGTCCTCTAACCCCTGAAGTGGCTGCAGGTTTTCTTTAAGTTTTTTTAAATTATCCTCCTGAACCTTTACCTGCCACCTATGATTTTATTGTGAATGATTTTAACAGTAGGCTTCAAATTGCTCTTGACCTGCTGGCTCCACATAAAGCTGTAAACATACCTTCAAAACGTACAGTACCATGGAGAAACAAATATCTTAAAAAGTTAAAGAGGAGCTGCAGGGTGGAAGAAAGAAATGGAGGATAAATAAAATCTCAATAAATCATCAGATATACATAGAACATCTCAAATCATACAATAACGCTTTAAGAAATTCCATAATATCCAAAATACATGCCTTTCCAGAATTATCTCAGAACATAAAAATAATCCAAAAATTCTGTATTCCACCATTGAGAATATTCTAAGTCATACCTCTAATACTAACTCTAATAACACTCTGCGTGAGACAGTTTTGTCCTGGTAGAAGCTGGGACCCTTGATAAAGTTTTCTCCTCAGTGAGGGCCACCAGAAGTGCTCTGGACCCGATTCCCAGCCCGGATTTTATAGCATTTTTATGGATCTTTTAAAGATGAGATTTTAAACTTCATAAATTGCTCCCTTCAGACGGGGGTTTTTCCTGCTGCCTTTAAAGCGGCGGTAGTGAGGCCCCTGCTGAAGAAGAGCAATTTAGATTTTAATGATTTAAACAATTACCGACCGGTATCTAACGTACCATTTTTAAGCAAAGTTTTAGAAAAACTTGTTTTAATTGAACTTAATGATTTTATTAACACTCAAAATTTCCTAGAGAAATTTCAGTCTGGTTTTACGGTGAACCAGAGCACAGAAACGGCTCTTTTAAAGATTTTAAATGATTTTAGACTAAACTATGATACCAAGAAGGTGACAGTGTTGGTTCTTCTGGATCTTCTGGGTGGCAGAAAACTTTCTCCAGCTCAACCAGGACAAAACTGAAGTTTTAGACATCGGTCCTGAGGCTCAGAGAGAGAAACTTTTAACAAAACTACAATCTTTGTCTTTTAATCCTTCTTTACAAGTGAAGAATCTGGGCGGGATTTATGACTCTGAGCTGACTTTAATTCCACACATTAAGAACATTAATAAAATAGTTTTTTTTCACCTGAATAACATGGCCAGAGTCCGCCCAATTTTCTCTTGGGCCAATACGGAGACACTGATGCATGCTTTTATGCACATTAGAATTGATTATTGTAATGCCCCACTTCCGAAAAAGACTACCTCAAGTTTACAGCTTTTACAGCAGCACGTGTTCTGAAGAAGAGCAGGAGGTGGGAGCACATTACACCGGTCTTAAAATCACTGCATTGGCTTCCCGTATGTTTTAGGATATATTTTAAGGTTCTTTTAATGGTTTTTAAGTGCCTTAATGGTCTTGGGCCTTCTTATTTTTCAGAAATGTTTTAACCATATGAACCCTTGTGGTCTCTGCGTTTCTCTCCCAGCTGTCTCCTTATCATCCCGAAGTCAGTACATGGATTCACGGACACTCCCCATGCCTGGTGGCTCTCCAGGTAGTGCTTGGGTGGAGGTGGCGGTACCAGCCTTCCCTCCTCTAGCAAGGGTGCTCTCCAGGTAAACGGTAAATGGCCTGCATTTCTATAGTGCTTTACTCAGTCCCTACGGACCCCAAAGTGCTTTACACCACATTGAACCGGGAACCTTACAATTACAAGGCAAACAGTCGCCCCAAGGTAGTGACTGGGTGGGTGGAGGTGGGGGTACCATCCCTCCCTCCCCTGGGCGCCCTGGGTCAGTACCTTGGCTGATGCTGCACTGCTGCTGTTGATGCAGATGGCTCCATGATGACGTTTCCTGGCTCATTTGTACTCAGCCCCTTGTTGCTTTTGTTTACTGTTGCCTTTATGTGTGTGTGCATGGGAGATGGGTTGGTGTGGGTTTGTGTGTATGTGTGTGTGTGTGGGGGGGGGGGGGTTATAGTTGTGATGATGATTTTATTTTAGGTTTGGAAAGGGTGGGGGTTTTACAGGTCATTTTAATCTGTAAAGCACTTTGAGAAGCTATGTAGTTGGAAAAGCGCTTAATAAATAAAGTTTGATATATGGATAAAATCAGAACAATTTTAGAGGGCATCTAGCCCTAAAATGTTATGTCTTATCACAAGGTTAATCTAAAACACTCCTCACTGTGGCTAGAGGGAACTGTCTGAAAGCCCTTCTCAATGGCATTTAGTGATGTCTTATTATACAATATTCCCTAGATGAATGAATGAATGAATGTTTGCAGCTTATCAGCGCATACACCATCCAATGGTACAAAGAGTTGGTAGGAAGTTCAGGGTGCAGCGAACATGCTAAAATCAATGAACGTGTGTATATCTGTAGTTGTGGCATGTGTGTTTCAGGGAGGAAATGATTCCAAGAACTGCCTGTGATTCAGCTTGCATAACGTCTGATGTTAATCTCATCAAAAAGTCCCCCGTGCTAATAAACTGAAATTTGGACATCAACAAGGCAGTTATGTAAATGTCTTCCACGTCTTCGATGGACAGTACAGAAAGACAAATGATATTCCACCTCCCTATGAGTCCACCATATGTCCAGCAGCATGTGTCCCAACAGGAAATGGCGGTTCTCCTTTAACTGTTCTACAGGTAGAGAAAATTTGAACAATAGAGTTGAGAGACCAGCTGACAAGATCCATAGTATGTTCTTTGGGGGAGAAGGCAGAGAGAGGCTCTGGATAGTTGACAAGAGAAAAAATAGAGAGCAGAGGGCAGGCAGAGATGGGAGGTGAAGGAAAAGGCGTCCGTCAGATGGTACAAAGACCTTGGAACATAATGTAACAACCCCTCAGAAGGATGCAATGCCCAGCAGATCAGCAAAATTACTGAGGGGGTGGGAAGGTCTAGGCGTGGTCTAAGCTGTGTTTTACATGTTGACAGGAGCGCTGCTGCAGCAGCACAGTGGCACACATAGACAGCCAGAACGATGGAGAACAATAGCAAGGCAAGCTCTTTTAAGGTTGAAGATTTTTCTCCATCTCCTACGCTAGAGGAAAGAGAGGAGAAGGAGAGAGGTTTTATGGGGGAGGTGTGGCTGAGACTCGGCTTGTTATATTATACTCCACAGTGGCAGGATGGCTGACGTCAGCCATAGAGGCGGGGCCAGTAGCAATGTGTTAAATTAAATGTGTTGGTAGAAAATATATATTTTTATTAAAATGTACTAAAATATCATAAATAATGACCAGACATGTAGACAGCAGTATTAGACACTCATTAAGAAGTTTATCAGCAAAAAGGTTTATGGAGTAAGTTGTACTTACAATTTTCCCACAAAACAGCAGTTGCATATTATGTTTCTACAATTTTGAAGTGTCTTTAATTATCTACTTATATTATTTCTTGAAAAATTAAAATCTATCATCGCAGTTATATATCTTGTTTTGTAAAAAATATATCTTCATAAAATCAAAAAAATAATTTAATGGCAACATTCACATTAGATGACTGGCAGGCCTAATTGAATTGTTACACTTTGCTGTAAGTCTTAATAGGGAGCCTAAGTCTCCTCCCCTTCCTGTCGGCCCGTGGATCCCCAAACCTAAAAACTAATGAATGGAAGTAAATGGAGCGATAAAAGTTATTTTCTGGTCAGCTTTGTCTTACATCCTGAATCAAACATATTTTGCACTTCGATCTACATGATAACTGATGATGTACATTTCGAATGTGTTTGTCCAGTGATTTGGGATGTATTTGATTGTAAAAAATTGCATTTAAAATGCCTACAAATCAGAAATCAGAAGTCGCATATATGACGTAATTTTGCTAACAGGATCTAGCACTAGCTATAGCACATAAAACCCTCACCTAGAGCTTGTAGAGCTTCTCCTCCATGCTGACTCTCACTCCACCGACTGCTTGATCCCCGACATAGCTGCTACTTTCCACATGGTCAGATTTATAGAGGTTTTCTCCGTGTTTAATGCTCCTTTCTTCATCCTGGAGGCTACGGCCATCACTCTCCTTCTTCTTCTGCAGTTGCAGTCCGCCAAACGTTTTCACACAAAACCTAAGGTAAATTTTGCCTCCGCTCAAAAATCAGTAGTTTTTAAAATTCACGGACATCATATGTTCGATCCACGGGGCATTTGAAACTGGACCAGAAATAACTTTTATTGCTCCATTGACTCATTCATTTTTTTGCCAATAGAGGACCCATGGACAGGAAGTAGAAGTGCGTGATTTAGGTTCCCCATAACCTTTGCCTAGAAGCTTATTTTTTCCTTCTTTTCTAGGTAAGTGACTTTTTTTATAAAGTGCTTTGAGATGATTCTTGTTGTGAATGTTATTGTGGTGGGATGAACAATTTGGTTCAGGGAGATTAGTCCAGGTGAATGACATCCTAGTGATTGTGGGACAGGGCACACTACCTTCATAAGAGGCAGATACCTGCTGCTCACACAAACAGCTCCCTGATTGTGATCCTCAGCACCGAGTGTGTTGGAGGTGGTGATCTGCCGTTGGCGGCCGTAAGTACGATCCAGTTTACTGCCTCATCAGTATTTCTTCTCTGTGACGACCTATATAGTTTATCTGTAGTAGGTGCTGGTTCGAGGCTGATGCTTTACACAGCTTCAAACTTACCAGCCAGAGCAGGGGCATAACCAGTGTGGCCTCTTCCGGTTAAGTGGTTTTTCTCCTCGGGCAGCTAAGCCCCTCCCCAGCTCGGCAAAGGTAGGACCAGTTGTGTTGTGTAACGGGGAGCCGATCCGGGGACTTTTTACCATCTGTCTGTCTTGTGTCTTGCAGCGCGGTCAACCTGCGGTGCCGGCTGGGGGTGTCTGTGTCGGCAGCACGCCTCGACGGACCCGCCGCCTGGGCTGTGTTGGGTCCCTCGCTGCTCCACCTTGGCGTTCCTGGAGAACTGGATTCAAGCAGTGCACCCCAAGGCTCCGCACTGCTGCTTTGTTGATCCTTTTAATCTGATGTTTTAGCCTGCTGCTGGGCGGGGCTGCAGAGCGTCTGGTTGCCAGGGCAACCACCGGATCTCCCACGCCGGTCAGAGGTGTAACCGGACCCATTTAAAGGGGTTATTTATTTTTTGCTGTGTTTTTGGGGTTATTTTCCGTTTTTGTCTGTTTGTGTTTATATACATTTATTTGCATGCTTACCCTTAGCCCTGTGTCCGGATACATCTAATTGAGCCAGTTGGGGCGATTTTTGGAGGGCTTTCCTGTTTAACTTAGCTGAGTAATTAATGAATTACATTTTTTTTTTCTTCTGAGGAATTAACAAAACAGCAATTGTGTATTGATGTATTGTATATACATTTTTTTTCTCTCTATATATATTTTTTTAAAACATTTTTTTTCTCTCTCTATATATTTTTTTTTTAGGAAACCCTGGTACAGCCTTACCTTGGGGACCATGGACGAGGAGGTGCAGCAGCTGAGGGACCTGGTGGGCAAATTGAAGCTGGAAAACCAGAGGCTCCTTGACAGTGGTAGTTTCGGCGCGGGTCCCAGTGCGGCGGGTTTGGCATCCGGTGGCCCTGCGCCTGCTGTGACTGAGCGGCTGGTTGTGGTCCCCAGGGATCGGCGATGTCCCATGTTTAATGGTAAAACTGGTATTTGCCTTGCTGAGTGGGAGGAGGAGGTTCAAGCATGCATCCGGGCACGCCATTTGTCATCTGCTGACCAAGCTTTCTTTCTGTTAGACCATCTAGAGTTGTTGTGAATGTGGGAACTATAGAGGTAGTTCTCTACCCACGGACTCCACTAGGAACATTAAGTTCAGTGGACTTGGTCAGTCTTCCTCCTGGTGTCGAGAGTAGGTGCCCAGTGACTATTTCTTCTCAGATGGCATGTGGAACAGAGGAAGATTTACTAGAAACTGTTGATTTGTCGGGTTTGACAGAATCTGAGAGTATGAGGCGGTGAAGGCTCACATTAATCAACTTTTAGAGAATCAGGTGATACGGGAGAGCTGTACTCCCTATGCGTCTCCGATAGTGTTGGCAAGAAAGAAAGATGATAGTCTGCGGATGTGTGTAGATTATCGTCTGCTTAACAGCAAAACGAGGAAGGATGCATTTCCGTTACCTCGAATTGAAGAAAGTCTTGATGCGCTGTCGGGTGCGCAGTGGTTTTCCACCTTGGACTTGGCCAATGGTTACAACCAGATGCCCGTGTCTGAAAAAGACAAGTCCAAAACTGCTTTTTGTACACCATTTGGCCTGTTTGAATGGAACCGAATGCCCTTTGGGTTGTGTAATGCGCCGAGCACTTTTCAACGTTTGATGCAGAGGATGTTTGGGGATTAGCAGTGTCAGTCCCTCCTTCTCTACCTTGATGACATCATTGTGTTTTCTTCTTCGGTTTCCCAGCATGTGCAACGCCTGGAGGTTGTCCTGGATAGATTGCAGAGAGAGGGACAGAAAGGGAAATAGGAAAAATGTTCGTTTCTTCGGCAGCAAGTGAACTACCTTGGCCATGTCATTTCGGACAAGGGGGTGGCCACTGATCCGGCCAAAATTGAAGCTGTGGCTAAATGGCGTCGCCCTAGTCACGTGTCAGAGCTTTGTTCGTTTTTAGGCTTTGCCAGTTACTATAGACGGTTTGTGGACGGTTTGCCAAATTGGCAGCTCCTCTCCACAGGTTGGTGGCTCAGCTTATGGGTTCTAAGTCCAAGAAGGGGACTGGGCAGACCTTTCAAGCTGCATGGACGTCAGAGTGTGAGACGAGCTTCGAAAATTTGAAGGTTCGATTGACATCAGCTCCAGTGCTGGCGTAAGCAGACTTTTCTCGTCCCTTCATTTTGGAGACAGATGCCAGTCACTCAGGGATCGGGGCGGTGCTTTCCCAGGAAACTGAGGAGGGAATCAGACCCATAGCATACGCCAATAGAGGCCTTCGACCAACTGAGCGTAATATGTCAAATTACAGCTCTATGAAGTTGGAGTTTCTGGCTTTAAAGTGGGCCATGACAGAGAAGTTCAGGGAGTATTTGTTGGGACATCAGTGTGTATTGTACACAGATAACAATCCCCTGAGCTATCTCAACTCTGCAAAGTTGGGGGCGGTGGAGCACCGCTGGGCAGCTCAATTGGCTGCTTTTGAATTCACCATAAAGTATCGTTCAGGGCTCAGTAACCGAAACGTGGATGCACTGTCTCGTCGGCCAGGGGCGGGGACTAGTGCGGTACAGCAGGTACTGCCAGGTACCCCAGTCCCACAAATCCTGCAAGCTGTCTTGAGGGAGGGATTGGTTTCTGCCTCTCAGGCTGCAGTGACTATCTTACCATCTTTTACACCCTCTGATCTTTGTGTGATGCAGGAAGAGGACCCGTGTTTGAAAACAATCCTGGGCTTTTGGAGGAGGAATGTTCGCCCCACTCCAGAGGAAAGGCGGCAGCTTTCAAAACCAGCGTTGGCCCTGTTAAAACAGTGGGACCGGCTCACAGAAAGGAATGGAGTGGTGTACCGCAGAATCTACCCTCCAGATGGGGCAGAGGAGCAGTTGCAGCTAGTTTTACCAGGTAATTTGAAGTCCCAGGTTCTGACACAGCTGCATCAGGAACATGGACATCAGGGGGTGGAACGTACAATAGAACTGGTACGTCACCGCTTTTACTGGCCAGGGATGGCTGACGACATTAAAAAGTTGGTTAGAGAGTGTGAGCGTTGCCAGTTGGCAAAAGACTCCCAGCCAACACCCAGCTTTATGGGCCATTTGTTGGCCTCAAGGCCAAATGAGATAGAGGGCTTCTACTGTTGCCAAAGTGTTGATGACTGAATGGTTTTTCAGGTTTGGGGTCCCTAGTAGAATCCATTCTGACCAAGGTAGGAATTTTGAGAGTGGTCTGATCACACAACTTTGTCAGCTGTATGGTGTGACAAAGTCCCGCACTACACCATATCACCCTGAGGGAAATGGGCAGTGCGAACGGTTCAATAGAGCTTTACATAACTTTTTGCGCGCTTTACCCAACTCTCGTAAACGAGATTGGGCTTCATGTCTTCCCCATCTCCTGTTTTGTTACAACACCACCCCTGGGGAGTCTCCTTTCTTTCTAATGTTTGGTCGAGATCCACAGTTACCCATAGATTTTCTGTTGGGCCGTCTTCAGGATTCTGTTCTAGGGCCGGGGGAGGACTGGTAGGTCGAACACCGAACCAGCATGGAGCTGGCATTTGGCCAGGTACGGGAATGGTTGGCAATGGTGGCATGACATCGGAAGGACGACCATGACCGGGCTGTACGGGATGCACTACCGGGCAGTGGCCAGCTGGTGTACCTGAGAGACCACAGGGGCAGAGGACGTCATAAAATCCAGGACCTCTGAAGCCCAGTGATCTACAAAGTGCTGAGGGCACCTCCTGCAGGTGGGTCAGTGTATACTATTGCACCAGTGCATGACCTGCCTGGAACCAGGACAGTACACCATGACCTGTTGAAGGCACGGGTGGGCCGGGAGGCAGAGGTGCTTACCCACCCTGCTCCTCCTCCGAGGAATCTGGATGAGTCGGAGGAGGAACTCTGTGTTCGGGTTTCAGGGACACAGGCACCATCAACAACAGCTGACTCAGTTCAGCCGACGGCATCAGGTGGTGTGACAGGGGCGGTTGGATCAGCTCCTCCTCAGGAGGCAGTTGGAGACCTTGAGCAGCCAGTAATACGCCGTAATACTCGTGCAGGAGCAGGGCAACACTCTAATGTGTATCACCTCCCTCGACCGGTAGACCCAACGGCAGGTGTGCAGCGCCCAGCCGTGAATACACAGCAGGCAATATTTCGGCCTTGGTGTTAACGGTGTTATTACATCATCGGTCAACGATACAAAGAGTGGCGGTAGAATGTGGTGGGATAAAAAATTTGGTTCATGGAGATTAGTCCAGGTGAATGACATCCTAGTGATTGTGGGACAGGGCACACTACCTTCATAAGAGGCAGATACCTGCTGCTCACACAAACAGCTCCCTGATTGTGATCCTCAGCACCGAGTGTGTTGGAGGTGGTGATCTGCCGTTGGCGGCCGTAAGTACGATCCAGTTTACTGCCTCATCAGTGTTTCTTCTCTGTGACGACCTATATGGTTTATCTGTAGTAGGTGCTGGTTCGAGGCTGATGCTTTACACAGCTTCAAACTTACCAGCCAGAGCAGGGGCATAACCAGCGTGGCCTCTTCCGGTTAAGTGATTTTTCTCCTCGGGCAGCTAAGCCCCTCCCCAGCTCGGCAAAGGTAGGACCAGTTGTGTTGTGTAACGGGGAGCCGATCCGGGGACTTTTTACCATCTGTCTGTCTTGCAGCGCGGTCAACCTGCGGTGCCGGCTGGGGGTGTCTGTGTCGGCGGCACGCCTTGACGGCCCCGCCGCCTGGGCTGTGTTGGGTCCCTCGCTGCTCCACCTTGGCGTTCCTGGACAACTGGATTCAAGCAGTGCACCCCAAGGCTCCGCACTGCTGCTTTGTTGATCCTTTTAACCTGATGTTTTAGCCTGCTGCTGGGCGGGGCTGCAGAGCGTCTGGTTGCCAGGGCAACCACCGGATCTCCCACGCCGGTCAGAGGTGTAACCGGACCCATTTAAAGGGGTTATTTTTTTTTGCTGTGTTTTTGGGTTTATTTTCCGTTTTTGTCTGTTTGTGTTTATATACATTTATTTGCATGCTTACCCTTAGCCCTGTGTCCGGATACATCTAATTGAGCCAGTTGGGGGGATTTTTGGAGGGTTTTCCTGTTTAACTTAGCTGACCTTTGTAGCACCTTTTCCTTTTGTAATTTAGTAAATTTTTATATGTATGTGTTTAAATGGTTTGTAAAATAAAGTCCTTTGTTGTATTAAAGAAAAAACAGTCTGTTCATCTGTGGGTGTTGCAGGACGTGTGTCCTTTTAGTTCCCTGGAGCCTATCAGCTCCGGGGGGGGCGTTGTTGCAACATTTAAACCTTTAATATTCTACGTAGGATAGACCCATTTTGCCACATTATGAATGAATAAACTGAACTGAATATGTGAACATATTTACTGTTTTTCTTTAAACCCCGATTAATCATACTACCACCACTATGTTTTATTGTTTCTATAAAGCTCTTTTTTCTTATATGATGTTAGTTTTACACCAGATTTAATGGGCCATCAACCCACAGAACATTTTCCCAAAACCTAGAAAATGTCCCATAAATGTGATTTTGCTCAGACTCTTACTAATTTTCAACGCTGAGGCACCGAAGCCTGCTGTGCTTTAGATGTTGTTCTGTGATATCTTATGACCTTTTAGATAACTTGATGGGTTATTGGATTAACTTTGGTAGGCGTGCCATTCCTGCAAAGTTTTAACAACGTTCAATAATTTCTTCATTTGTGGATTAAAAAAAAATCTTTGTGGTACACTGGAACCCAAAGTCTTACAAATGGCTTCGTAACCCTTTCCAGACTGAAATGGGTCATTGACTTTGTTTCTCATTTGTTCTGGAGATCTTACTTCATGTCGTCACATGCTGCTGTTACAGTGATATATAGATGTAAAGGTGTAGCAGGAATCATACATGGGTGTCACTGTCCACCTTTTATGTTTAATCACAGTTAAATAATGATTCTTCCTGAAATAAATAAAATCCTTAATTAAAAGGTACTTTTGGGTTTTACTCATTTTATGTTTTTATGAAGGTTTTTCCTGGTCTAAAATATTTATCTGACAAAAAAAGCAAAAGTAAAATAAACGAATAAAGTGGTAAACTATTTTAATGTAATGTAAAGATATAAGATTCTTATTTGTTTTTACTAACACTTGCTCTCAACATTTCTTTCAAACTACAAATTTTTTTCAAGCTTACAGCAAAATGCAGTATATCTAGTCTGACTATTGAAAGTCTGTTGTGGAGAGTACAATCTCTTCTGCTTAAAAAAAAACCCTCAACAAGCTGATAAAGAAGGCGGGTTCTGTTCTGGGGACTCCTGGAATCTCTGGAGATCATGATGCAAAGAAGGATTCTTCAGAAATTAAGCAACATCATGAATAACAAAATCATACAACAACAGATTGTCTTCAATCAGAGGATTCATCAGGGCCGCTGTAATACTGGCTGCTACAAGAGCTCCTACCTGTCCACAGCCATCAGCATCCACACCATCTCTTTGAAGAAACCTTTGTAACATGATTTACAACAACATTTACTTTCCTCTCCACTGTCGCTACATGCTTGCTCAGTATAAGGGGTTACTGAGGGATTGCTGTGGTTGGAAAGTCTGCATGTTCAGGGCACATCCCCACATCAATGACTCGATGCAATCTGCTGGGATTCCTTCAACAGAAAAGTTGTAAACTGATTGGAATATTCGTACAATTGTAGTGAAATTACTTTTCTTGAAAGTGTCTTGGGATGACATCAGTTATGAATTGGTTCTATATGATTAATCTGAATTGAATTGAATAGAGATTAATTAAAGTGAATGTGTAACGCGCTGGACATTTGGCTGACCAGTGTATACCTGCCTCCCTTTCATCAACCTTTGGAGATGGTAATAGCCCGTCCCATGACCCAGAAGGATCAAGCAGGAAAAGACCAAATATGGATAGATATACAATGTTTGTACATCTGTTTGGGAAAGAGCCAAGTATGTAGATACCAGTTCAAAAAGGGATCTCACCCAGAGGGTCGGCCTTGCCGTCTTTGTCTGGAACAGTGAAAACCCCGACGATGGTGTGGCCGTCCTTCCTCAGCTCCTTGTAAACCTCCTGGCCGAACAGACTCTGACCGATAACTGCAATCTTCATTCTTGGGACTTTGATGGCCTCTGAGAAAACAAACATACTTTATGTCCACACAGACACAAGCCACAACAGACATCATTAAAATAAAAGAAACAGTTTTGTGATTTGAAGTGGACTGAATTTGGATTTGAACTTCTGTTTGTTTAGAACTGATTTAATTGGTTTAAGTTCCATGAGATTTGTATGAATATCGCCCTCAGAATAATTTTTTTTGGGGGGGGGGGGGGGGGGGGGGGTGGGGGCCAAAAACAGGACTGTGGTTTTATCTTAAATGGTAAATGGCCTGTATTTGTGCAGTGCTTTACTTAGTCCCTATGGACCCCAAAGCGCTTTACACCACATTCAGTCATCCACCCATTCACTCTCACATTCACACACTGATGATGGCAAGCTACGTTGTAGCCACAGCTGCCCTGGGGTGCACTGACAGAGACGGGGCTGCCAGATACTGGTGCCACTGGACACTTAGATCACCACCAGTAGGCAACGGGTGAAGTGTTTTCCCCAAAGACACAATGACCTAGACAGTCTGTGCCGGGGCGGAAGATCTCACCTCAACTCACCTTTTTAGCTTAGCCTTTAACTAACATGTTTTTAACAGCATGTTTTACCTGATTTAATTTTTAGTTTAGCTTTTAACTGTTTATTTATTAATCTGCTTTGGATTTTTATTATTTGTTTTACACTTATTGTTTTATACTTTATATACTTTATATTTTATTAACTTTATATTTTAATGTATTTTAATCTTTCTTGCCAGTGTTTCCTCTCTGGGGGGGCCCCCTGCATCGGGGGCGGTGGTCGGCTGTGGCTGCCTGGGTGCCCCCCAGGTAGCGCTTGGGTCGGAGCCTTGGCTGTTGCTGTTGATCTGCTGCTGCTGATGCAGATGGCTCCCATGATGGCATTTCCTGGCTCATCTGTACTCAGCCCGCTTTTTGTAGCTTCTAAGTGTGTGTGTGTGAGTGAGTATGGCTGATGGGTTGGGTTGGGAGGGGGTTGTATTTGCATTGATGATTTTATTTTTGAAGGGGGGAGTTGTGGGGTTATTTTAAATCTGTAAAGCACTTTGAGTAACTTTCTTTGTTTGAAAAGCGCTTTATAAATAAAGTTTGATTTGATTTGATTTGATCTGCATGGAGGAATGGGCCTAAATCCCTGCTGCAGTGTGTGCAAACCTGGAGAAGAACTACAGGAAACGTCTGATCTCTGGAACTGCAAATAAAGGTTTCTGTACCAAATATTGATTTCTGTTTGTCTGATGTATCAAATACTTACAGTATGTCAATCAATAAAATGGAAATTAATTATTTAAAAATCTTCTGCTGTGATTTTATGCATTTTTATTTTAGATTCTGTCCCTCACAGTTGAAGACTACCTTTGATACAAATTACAGACCTCTACATGCTTTGGAAGTGGGAAAACCTCAAAAATCAGCAGTGTATGAAATACTTGTTCTCCCCGCTGTATATTTTAAACATTAAATCAGAGTAAAATGTAATGTTTTAGATAAATAAATATTGACATATTCTCTGTATTTGTAAATAGAATTGTTCTGTATTTTATTACTTTTGTTAAAGTCTGATGTACCCACACACTTATTATATTGTGTCTTTAAACACAAAGACAAATACAGATTATTCCATTCTGAGTTTAAGAAGCTTTTGATAGATTCATAGAGTCCATCTGGGTTCATTGGTGGTTCCCCTGTAAGACACCCCCCAAACACAAAGCCTCTTTGTTTCACATCATGGGAAAATTAGGAGAACTCAGCAAAGACCCAAAGAAAAGAATTGTGGAGCTCCACTAGTGTGGTTCATCCGTAGTTAGAGAGGCATTGGGCTGATACAGTTTAGTTTTGTGGTCATATTTATTGATATTTTATTTTCTATCGAATTCACCATCATTTGTTGTAACAGGTAGAGAGAGAAAAAAATTCTATTTCATTGCTTTTTGTGTGTGGTTGAAGTATCGGCAATAGTACTTGGTATTGGCAAGTAGTCAGATCCAAGTATCGGTATTGTATTGGTTTGAAAAAAGTGATATTGCTGCATCCCTATCGGTAGTTGTAATTGGATGGCTGAAAATCCTACGTTCTTCCATTCAGACAATAATACTGAAGTATAAAAATATAGGAATGTTCAACCTTCATACCACTCAAGAAGGAGACGGACTTGGTCAAGAGAGAAATGGTTTCTCAAATTCTAGAGACGTGTCCTGTGCTCTGACAAAACAAAAACAGAACTTTTCAGCCATGATGATAAACTGTATATTTGGACAAAAAAATGGGAAACTTTAAAACCTCAGATCACTATCCTACCTGTGAAGTATAGAGATGGCAAAATCATGCTGTGGGACTGTTTTGCTGCAGAAGGGACTGGTGTACTTCACAAAATAGAGTGCCTCATGAGATAAGAAAATAATATAAACATATTGAAGCAACATGTGAAGACATGAGCCAGAAAGTTGCAGCTTTGGTCTAAATGGGTCTTCCAGATGGACTATGAGCTTAAACTGGCCTTCAGATTAGTTACAAAGTGGCTTCAGGACAACAGAGTCAAGGTATTAGACTGGCCATCACAAAGCGCTGATCTCAATCCCATAGAAAATCTGTTGAAAAGGCAAGAAGCAAGAAGGCTACAAACCAGTTCTGAACAGAGGAGTGGGCCAAGATTCCAACAAACTGTAGTAGAAAGCTGCTGAAAAGAGACCTGAAACCTTTTTCCCAAGAAAAACAGTCTCAGGGCAGACCTAACTAATACTAAAGAAGTCTATATATACTTCAGACTTTCCTGAAAGTAATAAAAAATACATACCAATTATCTCTCTTTATTCTGATATCTGATTAAAAAAGATATGTTAATGTTTATAGATCTAAAACAAGATCCCAAAAGAAGCCATTAACCCCCATATGACATTAAGGTACATGCAGATTTTACACCTGTTTAGTTCAAAGAAATCAGCAACACTGACTACCTACTGGCTTCTGAGAAGAGTTTACCACTTTACATTGGAATATTTTAAATGCTACTTAAATCAAGTTCCTGAGGTGTTAGGCCATCATCTGTTGACACAAGGGATGTCCGTCACTCCAGGCGCAGACAGGGTAGAGCCTAATTCTTTTTTAAGTACCCGTCAAGCATAACAGTCCTTTAGCCCCAGATCATTTCCCCAGGATGGTGCTCTATTGATGTAAGCAGTAGTCAGTACAGCTTCTAGGCACTAGATGCTTTATATTGCAAGGCCAGTTGATTTAATCTGGTCTTTTGGTGATTTTGAACACCAGTAGGTGTAGGGAACAACCAGACTGCTGGGCTTGTTTACATATGTTTTTAGAGTATTCTATGAGCTGCACTTGTAATAAAAAGCTTTATGGCTTAATCAAAACTCTCTTTTTGTCTGTAGTTGCTCCTTGAGTGAATGTGAGTTTACCAACTGAAGTAAACAAACTGTAGTTAACCAGATAAATCACTGCAGTACTAGGCAGACCCACCAGAAAAGGTCTATATCCCCTTCTGATCTGTTGGGGAATTGCTGTGCAACACTGACACACCAATGGAGGAGTAGAAAAGGAGAACGCCTCTGTCGATACGTCAATGTGGAGGTACAAACTTGCTGACAGAGAAGTATAAACTAGGTTTATGGGTGAGGACTACAGGAGAGCTAGCACCGATTCAGCCTTTTTGGATAAGCAGCTTATTTTTGCATGACCACTTCCTCAAAAATGTATAAAGTAAAGGAAAATCATATGTTCAAATGGTTTCTACAACAATAGAAGAAAGAAAGAGAAACGTCCCTCAGGACAAACAGTTTGTGCTCTGCTTTCATGAGTCCAACTCACAGTTCATTGATAGAAGACAGAGGGGAGGGACCTGGCCTCCTGTCAGCCTGCTTGAACCAAAAAAATCCTGTTTAGCCCATCCCTCCGATCCAGGCCAATCACTTCCACTGATACACTTCATAAACTTCGTAGGAGCAAAGTTCACACACACACACACACACACACACTGAAAATTTCAGTTTTAAATCCTTAACTTCACAAATACACTATAATGTATTTCCTTTCATAACTTTGCATGACATTTAGATGTTAATAAATGTTGAGTTGTCGCTGCAATTTTTTTGCACACATGAATAACCTTTGTGTGGTTGCAGAACGCATGCTCTGCTAAAGAGACTGAACCATGCAGAGATTAAAAGTAAAAGCCAAAATTATCCCTTACCCTTCTGCAGACTTTGGTGCTTCTCTTGATGGAAAAGAGTGAGTAGAAGAGAGACGTTGCTTTAAATTCCCTCCTCTCAGTCACACATGTAGGCAGCTCAATTACATAACACATGAATGCAGCAGAGAGAATGGACAGGGCAGCCCATTTAGGGATGCAAGAGTCAGCCAATCAGAACTTTGTTCCTGTGAATGGATCCAATCACAAGGAAGTTTTAGAAATGATAAACAAACAGCATGACCTGAAGTTAGCAATGTCCAAGTCATTTGATTTTGAGTATCTAGTGTTAAAGAGTCCCAATCTGTTACTTCTATAATTCATAAAAAAAATAATAAAAAAGAGCAAAGAAACAGATCCAGAATGTTACTTATAATTATTTTATTCGCGTTATTTTAACATTCAGCAAATCTGTTAACAGACAGAGCACTTGAGCACTGCTGGGATTCCTTACATAGAAAACTTTTAACTGATAGGAATGTTTGTATAATTGGATTGAGATGACATTTGTTGTGAATTGGCGCTACATAAATAAAAGTTAATTGAAATTGAAATGAATATGGACATCCCTATCCACTAATCACACTGACATCTTCATGGTGTGATATAAGTTCATTTGAGCAGGGAAATGCACAACAACATATTGATTGAGGCAAAGTGAGGACAGATGCTTGGTGCATGAATGCTAATTTGACTTTAGTCCAGATCTTACCTTCATCTCTTCAGGCTCTCTCCCACCTGCCCTACAATCACTACAGTTCACAACAGCTATTGTCTGAAGAAGAAAGCGAAGGTGCTGAGGTGCATCATTATGGAATCACCTGGTCTGCAAAGCAGAGGCTGCTCAGACTTAATGGAATCCTGTAAAAGGTGGGTGAGGTACAGTATGTGGTAGAGTTGCCCATTGGTCTGTCCAAGGATATAACTTTTAAGTAATGTGTTTGTTTTTTATTTGTTTATTTGACAGGGACAATACAGGAAAACATTGCCAGCTCAGTGGCCGATGTTATGTACATAAGGTGTCTAGCCATAGTCTAATATGCAGCCCCCGTCCCTGGTTAGGCTTTTCAAAAGGGTTTAAAACAGAACAGAAAGATGAAAAATCAGTAAAAGGCATCAAACAATACAACAATAGAAAGAAATAAGAGAAGACATATCTGGCCACTTCCCATCCCAAGTCCAGCCAAACTGTTCAGTGCTCACACTTTTGTTTGTTTTTTAGCCATGTGAGAAAAGTCTCAGGTCCATTTGGGACCTTAGCTCCATTGGCAAAGAGTTCCATAACTGTGTCCCTTTTACTGAGAACGCAGACCGACCAGAGCAGTTTTACAAAACGTCACTCTGCAGTTCCCACTGACTCCAGCTCTGGTGCTCACTTCTTGATTAGTGTATTTTTGTACTAATTGACACATTACAGACGGTTCAAGACACTTGAATATATTTTTTATAAAAGATAAACTGATGAAGCTATCAAATATCATAATTTTATACTTTTGAATAATAGTGCAGTGTTGCCACATCATTGGTTTTTGATCAAACACTTTAACTGTTTGCTTGTAGAGAGATGTTAAAGTCTTTAGGACAGATTGAGAGGCCTGGCCCCAAACGATTGAACAATACATCAACTGAGTTGATACACAAGACCTAATCAAACTTCAGTTTAGAATCTATAATAACCCCCAACTACTTAAACTCATCAACCTGCTGAATGTATTTTCGTCAATATTAATGTTTAGATCATTTTGTGAATTTCTCTTTAGAGAGAAACACATGACAACGGTTTTAGTGTAATTTAAGGTCAGACAGTTGTCCTGCAGCCACTGAGATGTGCTAACAAGCTGTCTGTTCAACAAGTCTGAAGCCTGTTTAGGGGAATCTGCAGCTACATAAATGATTGTGTCATCTGCATACAATTGGCAGCTGGTATTTTTGCAGATATCCGGTAAATCATTTACATTTTACATTTGTATCACATCGTTCCAGTTTATATTTTTCAATTCAAGATCAAATAAGGGCTGTTTATGTTTTGGAATTATTTTTTCCATTTTTAATAACAGACACGGGGTATATTCCCTCCAATTGCTTCTTGGTTAATTTTTGCACCCTCAGCGTCAGATTATGATCAGATAGACCTGTCATAAAGTTGTAAGTTTTAGTAATTCGTTCTGATTTGTTTGTAAAAATCAAGTCTATTAAAGTTTGACTAGACCGAGTAATCCTTGTTGGATTTTAAACAATTTGAAGCAGTTTATGTTTTGATGCTATAATTTTTAGTTTGTTTTTTCTCCCATTCTCCATCCAATTGAAATTAAAATCTCCCATTAAAATTGTTTCACTTTTTATATTAATCTGTTTTAGTAGTTCATCAAAATCACTAATAAAAGATAAACTATGAGATGGTGGGTTATATAAAACTATAATATTAAATTTCTTTGTAGATGATAGCTCAACGTTTAATCCAAGGCATTCTATTCCAAAAGTATTAAAATCAATAACTGAACATTTAAGTCTATCTCTAATATAAATCACAACCCGTCCCCCTTTTCCATTTGGACGATCTTTCCTATAACATGTGTAACCAGGAACATCAATCATGTTTGTTGAGATGTTACTATGTAGCCAGGTTTCACTCATGGCTAGGAAATCTAAATTTGAATTACTCAATAAATGGTGAACTTCATTTAGTTTCGACAGAACACTTCGAATATTAAGATGACTTCCAAATATACCTTTGGGTTTAGCTTTTGCATCCCAAATCACCTTTGAATGATTCACAGTTTGAAAATATTTCTGTTCTTTTTGCTTGTTGGACGCATATCCAGAGATCTTTATAGCACTTCATTTTGCTTTATTATCAAGGTGAAAAGCAGAGAGAGACTGGATGGTAGCTGTATTTCCCATTTCAGGGTTTGCAATATTTCCAAAAACTTTTGCTGCCTCATCCAAAGGGCTCCCATTTAACTTCAATGAAAAATCTTCATATTGTGCAGCAGTAGTAAGGGTCCTCGCAGTTGCATAACTAGGCATGTCCACAAGATGGTGCTGTAGACAGTCTTCAGTGTGTAATTCCGCAAATAAACTTGAGCAAATGTTCTTTAGAGGACCTGGATTTAGTTGTGTCACCGCTTAACAGGAGCAAAATGAGAAGCAATGTACAGAAGGATCCCGTCTTCCTGCTCCTCAGTTGTTTAGACTTGCTTATGGTGCAAAGTTATTGTTTATTTTGCCAGCATGTTGAATACAAAACATGAAATTCATATCCCAAAAAGCCTAGATTTGGTTTCACAATCATTGGTACAACATGAGTTGGCCTGCATGTTATTTCCTGTTTAGTCCAGCATGGTCCCAGTAGAACACAGAGATACCAACAGCAAACTAGCCATATAAAGACATACCTTTCGTAGCTTTTTGCTTTCTCTTTGGAATTGTATTGGCGTTTACTCCTTCTTGAACTGGGGTGTAGTGGTGTCCAGATATAGTCCATGAAAGACCAGAGACGCTGCCAACATAATTGCCATGTGCAGTTGTATCCTTTGTCCCTTGTACTACAGTTTGGAGTTGGAGTTCTTGGTTCATTTGCCCAGTTTAAGACTTCTGTTCCACACAAGTAAAGATATTGAATAGTGTGGACAAGCCTGACCAAATCGAGCATACAAAACTTAAGCAACAATGGAAATACAAAAGCAATAGTGGAGCCCAACAAACCACCACTGCTCATGGCAGCCATCTTCATCTCAAACTGTTGTCATTCATGACAAACTAACAAACCCTGGAAAAAACATAACCTCCTTGGCAAGGGTAATGATATCGTGGGAAGAGACGTTTTACAGAGATTAACACTGTTTTACTGATCAAAACAAAACAAAAATGAACTAAACAGTAATATTGGCAATAGTCGTGGTCTTTTTCTGCAAATGCAACTCATATTACATGGTATTTATTGTTGTATTGCACCCAGCACCCTTTCTTAACAACAGTTGACTCATAAAAAAAGATTTCTCAACACTAAAAAGCAAACAGGACACTGATTACCCAGGTGATTCAGCATGGTGGTTATCGGAACAGTTTTAACAACCAATACACATTGATGACTGTGTTTCTAGTTCAAGTCAATAACAGATCAATTTCACACATATGATATAAAGTATGACCTCATTTGGCTCTGCAGATTCTGATCTGAGACGTTAATCAGGCATTCTACTCAAATCAGAAGAGGTCCACTGCAGTGAGTTATTGTTCAGAAGGTAAAATGCAAACATTTTGACTGATAGAATACTATGTTTAGTCAGTTTTAACCAATCTGAGAGTCACTAAAAGGCTGAGGCTGGAAGAGCAAAAATATTTTTAGGATAAGCTGCTTGTTTTTGAAAGGTTGGAGGTTCAAAGTCTGAGTGCCATCTCACTCAGATGCAGCTGCTTGGTCAGGCAAACTACAGAATAATTTTTTTCACACATTTAGTTTTTATAAGGCATTGATTTTGTTTCTTCAGAATACATTAGAGTTGCTATAAGCTTCAGTATCATAAAGCAGACTGGTATTTCATTGCTAGATTTTAGCTTGCATCATAACATTTGACTGTGTATAATCTCCAGCTGTATTCCCTTATAGACACTAATTTAGATGTTTTTAATTTATTCAGCCTCTTCTCTGTCCTAAACGTTCTATCCCAAAACGATCATTTTTCTTGGTGTGTAGCTTTCCTCCTTCAAACTTCTTATTCTCCTAGAACTCACTTCTAAATTTAGATCCAGCTGACCTGGAACCAACAGGTAGAGTGCTTTAGTCAGCTGTGTGCACTTCTTTTCATATTGAAACATGGACTAAAACTGTCCATTAAATGAGACCATTTCTCAGTTTTGGGAACCCCACCACCCATGCCTGGTATGTTCTGGTTGAATCTGCACTGAGCTGTGTTGGAGTTTCTAAGTTTGCAGTTTAAACTGAACTGGACGGTTCTGGTCCTAGCAGTACCAAAAGTTAATGATCCACTAAGAATATAACCTGACAATCAGACCAGCTGTGCAGACTCTGTGGTTGGACAGTTCCTTTAGAATGTTTTTCTTAGGTTTCTTTTTTTTTTTTAATCTGGAAAAACCCAAATATGCAAAGGTTTGTTCTGATGTAAGTAATCAACACATGGGTCATAATGATGTGTCATGGTTTTAGATCATTGTTTGACCCACATGCATGCCAAACTGCTAAAGGTTGTGAAATCAGACTCCAGCACATCGCAAAACCTTGTGTTTTAACAACCCAATCATATATGAAATGTGTGTCATCATTGGTAAGCGACTGGGGTGGCCGTTTGAACAACCAGGACACATTGAAAGAGAAAACCCCTTCAATGGTCTACTTCATCTGAATATTTGTCCGGAACAGGAGAGTTGATGTCACAAAAGGTAGTGTCAGCCCCGGCTCCAGAACCATATTGTGAGGGGGGCATGTGATGACTGGTGGGGGGGCTTTGGTTGATTGGATTGTCCCAAAGATCTGCACATACATACGCTTACTGTACTTAATCTATATGGTCTACTATTACTTGGACAAGCACACATTTCAGTTAATATACACGTGGTAATGATTTTTGGGTGGTGTTTGTTGGCAATGGATCTGGTGGAGCAATGCGCCCTCCAGTGTGGAATCTGAGGAACTGGAGACAGACAGAAAACCAGCATCAAAACACCAACAAACCAGACTTATGACAGTATAAAGTTGTTTTAAAATACCCACGTCAAACTTTTCCACAGCTGTTTCAGCTAACTGCTACAATAAAGATGCATTCATGTCAGGGGCGATTGTACAATCAGAGGTTTAGCTGCAGATCAATTTTACTGTTTTGTCCATCATAACACACGCATACACAACAGGACATATGTAGGTTAATGTGTTAACTTGGGTTTGTGAGTAGGACCATGCACAACATTTACTTTTCACTCAGTAATCTACTCAAATTTGATTTACCTGGAATCTCACACCTGAATCTAACCCCTAATTGCTCTGTGATCTATTTAAACTCTGAGTACCTAACGATCAGTGTCGCTCAGACTGTTGTCTCGTAACCCCCCCCAGCATTACATCCCTACTTCACCATCCCTTCATCATCCATTCCCTAATCCTTTCATCCCCATCCCTTCATTCTTTAATCCCCTTTCATCCATCCATTGTCCTCTCATCTTCTCATCCCTTCATCCACTCTTATCCTCATCCTCACATCCCTCCATTCTCTTATCCACTCTTTCAAGTCCTAGCACTAACATTCTGTTTCTTTCAGGTTCTTTGTCAGGGGGGGTCCTGAGCAGGCTGGAGAAGACGGACTTCTGAAGACTGCACCCCCACACAGAATCTTCCAGCCTTCACTAGTGCATTCTTCCAGACACATCATTGCTTGAAAATTTTCTTCAATAAACGTTAGAATCTAATGTCTGTAAGCGAGGTCCTTGCTAATGAAATAATGTAAATGGGTATCCAGTCACTTGTAGTCAGTATCACCCTGGCTTTAATATTAGCACATGCATCTAACAAGGTTTAGACCAGAGGTGCCCACACTTTTTCCCTCAGAGGGCCAAAAAGCAAGCCGTCGGCCAGATGTAATATTTACAAATGGTAAAGTATAGTAAGGTTTTTATTTATTTATTATACAATTATTTAGCCTTCCTTTCAATGTGATTAACATGAAACAAAATTACAGTCAAGTCATTTATAGCCATTTGGAACACATCTAAACGTCAACATTTGATCGATTTAGTATTGGTGTCAGTGAAAAAATATTTTTCTCCCAGCATTTTTAAAATGTGTCATTAATAACCCATACTCCATTCCCATTACAGTTCTTTGTATTTGAATTTAAATTTTTGATATTTAAAATATAATGCAAGAACCATGCAATAGGACTATATGCACCCCAATATACTCATATAATACAATACTCATTGGGCCCATTAACTACAAGTAGTATCAGCCGTGGAAGAATATTCATCTTGCATATTTAGCTGACTATCTGAACAATGTGGATTTTTACATAAGACACAGGGAATCATATGGCCGGCCAAATTAAATGATCTGGGGGGCCAACTTTGAGGTAACCTTGGCAGAGTCCAACTTCCCCCGATGTCCATGCAATATTGCAGAGCCACGTTAACCAACACAACCCTACAACATCCAGGGCCTTGAGGAACTCCGGGTGAATCTCATCAACCCCCGGAGCCTTGATACTGAGGAGCTTTTTAACAGCCTCGGTGACCTCAGCACCAGAGATCAGAGAACCGACCCAAAGTCCCCAGACTCGGCTTCCATTTGGAAGACGAGGTGGTGGGATTAAGGAGGGCTTCGAAGTATTCCATCCACTGACCCAACATTTCCCATGTAGAGTTCAGCAGCACACCATCCCCACGTTTGAGGGTTGCCGCCGCTACAGGCACTGAACACACACAGGCACAGCTACGGTCAGCTGCCTCGACAATGGAGGCACGGAACATGGCCCACTCGGACTCTATGTCCCCAGCCTCCTGGCGGTTCGAAGTGTTTGACGTGTTCGCAGTTCTGCCAGAGGGGAGAGTTGAAACTCCTTCTTATATGAAACTGTGCCAGACATTCCCAGGAGACCCTTACAACACATTTGGGCCTGCAAGGTGTGTCCAGCGTCCTCCCCCACCATTGGAGCCGACTCACCAGCAGGTAGTGGTCGGTGGATAGCTCCGCCCCTCTGTTCACTCGAGTGTCCAAAACCTGCGGCCGCAGATCAGATGAAATGACAACCAAATCGATGATCGCTGCGGCCTAGGGTGTCCTGGTGGGAAGTGCACAAATGGACACCCTTATGTTTGAACATAATTTTCTTTATGGACAATCCATGACGAGCACAGAACTCCAATGACAAAACACCGCTTGGCTTCAGATGGGAGGGGCCATCCCGGCCAATCACACCTCTCCAAGTCACACTATCATTGCCCACATGAGCGTCCCCCCCACCCGTAGGCTACCCTCTCATTCACCTGGGTAAACCCCAACGCACAGGTGCCCACTGAGGTGGGGGCAACAAGTATGCACACCCCAGCTCGGCAACTCCAGAGTGAAAGAGAGAGTCCAACCCCTCTCGAGAAGACGGGTTCCAGAGCCACAGCCGTGCATCGAGGTGAGACCGACAACCTCTCAACCTTGCCCACAAGCTTCGGCTCCTTCCCCACCAGAGCAGTGATGTTCAATGTCCCAAGAGCCAGCTTCTGCAGCTGAGGATCAGACTGCCAAGCTCCCCGCCTTCGGCTGGCACCAGGTTTGTTTCAACTCCATGCACAACAAATGCAATAATTATTTTTACGCAGCTTTGAATACAAACAGATGACAACATTTGTGGAAATGGTCCAAAAATCACACATTATATACGTCTGTTTTGCCTATGGGATGCATGGAGCTGGTAGCGCAGTACAATTAGAACACCTTGCATTAAAGAGATATGAGTTACTCAGTTATCTGTTGACACTGTATCAACTTTGAATGTGAGTCTTTATTGAACGTAACATCGATCTCTGTAAAGTATGCTGCAGGATTCGCACATAAAGAAAGTATATAAGATCATGGAATACTAGTCAGTTCGGATAGTGATCATATAAAAATTGCCCAGGTGGATGAAGTGTTTTTAATTTGTGGGACAAAACAGTCATTAATAAATAATGCCTGGGATATGTCCCCAGCTAAAATGACTCATATGTCTATACTTTCCTGCAGGACTACAAATCCACGCGTACGGTTTAATAAGTAGAGGGTACGGATACGGTCTGAGAGAGGGAACAACACTGTAAAAAAGAAAAAGTTGAGAAAACTTAGAATTTCAAGGCAACACGATGCAAGAGTATTCTAAACTTTTGCCAACTGTTGTTGGCTTAACTAAGATTTGTAAGTTCTGACAAGAGTTCTGCCAAATTGGATCTTCTTCTTCACCTGATTAAGATGAACTTGTAAGGCTAACAAAGGAAGTCTAGTTTAATACCTTGTATTTCTGTCTTCACTAAATGCAGATATTCTAGTTGGATAATAATACAATTCTTATTCCAGTGAGTCGAAAATGTACAAATATAAAAAGGAATATTCATCCATCTTCTGAATCGCTTAATTCTCAGGGGGTCAAGGTTGACTATCTCCAGCTGTCAATGGGCAAGCAGTGGGGTACACCCTTAACAGGTTGCCAGTCCATCACAGAGCAACACAGGACAAACAACCATGCACGCACACACACCTAAGGACAATTTAAAGAGACCAATTAACCTAACAGTCATTTTTTGGACAGTGGGAGGAAGCTGACTACCTGGAGGGAACCCATGCATGCACAGAGAGAACTTGCAAACTCCATGCAGGAAGACCCTGGACTGGGATATGAACCCAAAACCTTCTTGCTGTAAGGCAACAGTGCTAACCATTGCACCACCCCTGCAGAAACATTAAAGCTTAAATCCAAAACCAAAAAAAAACAAAAACTAAGGGTCAGCGACATATACTCGGTATTGGTTGAAACAATTCACTTCACATCCGACTTTGACCACGTTTGGTCAAGTTTTGGGGCGCAGAAAAAGTTGACAAACCAGCCTCACACGAGTCAGATCTGCTCAGTAGTCTGTTAAACTTGTTCAGACCATGTGCCCATGAGCACATCAGTAATCTACGGGGTTTCCCAGTGGTTCCCAACTTGACTCAAAAAACCTACTCAAAAGTTGATCATTTTTGTTATGCAAAATAGAAAATCTTAGTTAAGACAACACTGAAAAAAATGTGTTGGGCAGACAACCTTTTTTACGTTGTAAGTGGAAAGCTTTTTCTCTGAGTTATTTAAATTTGAAAACTTAAATCAAATCAACAATTATATGTTATGATGCTGCCATGTGGAAAAAATGATCTCACCTGCTATGACTGGATAAGTCAAGTAAATTCTTCTGTTTCATATGTTTATTGGTATGCATAAAACAAAACCGTAAAGGCACTTGGGTAACAGTAACAAACATATTTGCATACAACTTTTCAATTTTTTTATACAAAAATAAAAAAATAAATAAAAAATAGTTCCAATATAAGTGGAAATATTCAAAGTTGTGCAATAAAAAAGAAAATATAGTTATTGGTTTGTTATTTAAATAAATGTATATATATGTGCCTACACACACACATATTCAACATAATGAACTCACTGTAAATTGCACTAGTATAAAACTTTACCTTCCAAAAATAATAACAATAAAATACTTTCTTTTTAAATAAACAAGCAAAAAACAAAAAGGGTGTGTGTTGGGATTAGGCCTAGTTAATCTGAAAAATTTGCATAAATGGTTGCCACTTATTATGAAATTTGAAAAGATTACCTTGTTTAGAATATCTTATTTTTTCTAGTTTTAGAAAAGACATGACATCAGTGGTCCAAAGTATATTGGATGGGGCTTTTGTTGCTTTCCAATTAAGAAGATGGCGTCTCAGTATCAAAGAAGTGAAAGCCAGGACCTCTAACTGAACTGATGAAAAACGGTGGTAATCTTGAGGCATACCAAAAACAGCTACATGTGGAGAGATATCAATGGTCTTGAGGAGCACTTTAGATATGGTGTCAAAATAACTTTGCCAAATATTTCCTAGAGTTGGACAAAAGAAAAACATATGTGCAAGATTACAGGGTGAACCAGAACATCTGTCACAGACATCAAATGTATTTTGGAAAATTTGTGATAGTCGGGTTTTCGAATAGTGACATCGGAACACTACTTTGAATTGTATTAAGGTCAAGCGGGCACAAATGGAGGTTTTGTGAATATGGCCTAAAACCAAATCCCACCAATCAACATCGAAGGTCAGACCCAGCTCTTTTTCCCAAGCCTCCTTCGTCCTTGAGTTTAAATGATCATCGTAGGACTGGATAGTACCATAGACTTTTGAAATTAAAGATGTTTGTGAAAGATTTAATTGTAAAAGATCATCCCATGTCTGCTCACGCGGAAGTTGTGGGAAACTACGAAATATAACTTTTACACAGTTCTTAATTTGAAAATACCTAAAAAGATGTGATGGTGGGAGGCTGAACTCGTTAGCTAGGTCTGTAAAGGAACAGAAAACCCCCTCTTTATAAAAATCTTGAAAACATTTTAGACCCTTATCATGCCATAAAGTTAAAGTAGAGTCAGTAAATGCAGGTTTGAATGCATAGTTCCTCAACAATGGACTTGATGTGGTCCGAGTAAGAAATGTAAACTGTTTCCTAAACTGAAACCATATCTTTAATTTGGAAGTGGCCACTGGGCTACTAGTAAAGCTACTAGTAAAGCCTGAAGCTGCGCCAGACATTATCGCCAAGAAAGAGGACGAGGGACATGATCGTATTTACAACTGACACCAAGGTATATTGACCAGTCTAAGCCAAAAAGTAGTTTTTGTTATGCTCGTAGCCCAATAATAAAATTTGAAATTTGGTAGAGAGAGACCACCATCAAACTTGCAATTCTGAAGTACTTTTAGCCTAACTCTGGGTGTCTTACCATTCCACAGAAATTTAGATATAATCGAATCAATGCTTCTGAAAAAAACCTTTAGATAGAAATATAGGTAGGCATTGGAACAGAAACAAGAATTTTGGGAGGACATTAATTTTAACCACATTAATTCTACCGAGCCAATATAAGTTCCTACGTAGTCAATAAAGAATCTAACTGATTAATTGCATCTGTGCCCATATTTGGTAAATCAAGATCTTGCAAAAATGCATCCATATCAGTAACGTCCGCTGGAGATTCAGAACTATACAGGGATTTATAAAAAGATGAAAATACCGAATTAATAAGGGCCGGTTCCTCAACCAACATTCCCAACTCATCTTTAACACGAGGTATTAAACGCGAGGCTGCTTGTCGACGTAATTGGTGAGCTAGCAATCTTCCAGATTTGTCTCCATATTCGTAGTATTTGGACCGAGAATGTAGAAGTAGCTGCTCAGATGTGTTGAATCTCCAATGGGTTGGGTAACAAGATTCAGATGAGATCTGAATGTCCAAGGTAACAGGCGAATGATCTGAAATAATAAAAGGATGATAAGAAGTATCTGTCACCTTGGGCATCAGTCTGGCATCAATAAAAAAATTGTCGATACGGGAGAATGTCTGGTGAACATGTGAATAGAAGGTGTAACGTCTGTCAGTAGGATTACGAACCCTCCAGGGGTCAATGTAGCCATTGTTGGACATAAAAATACAAAGAGTTTTACCCATTTGAGACTGTTTTAAGCTAGCTTTAGAACGGTCTAGCTACGAATTAACGACACAATTCATGTCCCTGCCAAATATAAAAAAATACATCATTTAGTGATGGTAAATTCCTAAAAAAAATATTTTAAAAACTAAGGTTATCAAAATTTGGCGCATATACATTGACCAGTAGAACTGGAATCTGGTGTATAGTCCCTAAAATGATCAAATACTTGCCGTCCTTATCCGAGATGATTTTAGTCTGTGTAAATGGGACTGATTTACTAATCAGAATGGCAACCCCTCTGGCCTTAGAATTGAAGCTAGAATGAAAAACCTCTGCAACCCAGGGGCATCTTAACCGTGCCTGGTCGTTATTTCACATGTGGGTCTACTGTAAAAAAACAATATCAGGTTTTAGATGCTTAAAGTGAGAAAACACCTTTGACAGCACTCCCCAAACCCTTGATATTCCAACTAACAAATCTCACATTTGATGCTTTAATGCTGGCCATGTTCGGTTCGTATGACAACAGAACCTGCAACCACATTTGGATCTCCAACTGCCAAGGAGGAAAAAAATGTAAAAAATTAAAAGGGAATATAAATAAAATAATAAATGGAGAAAGGACAAAAACAGTAAATAAACCCAGATGCGGTGGTAACCGTGTCACTTTGCTCAGATAGTCCAATTATACGGATGTTATTGCAACGAGATCTACCTTCTAGATCTTCACCTTTTGTTCTCAAGAGCTAGAACTTTAGTAGAAAGGCTCTCCACTTTACCCTTGAGGTACACGATGTCGTCCGTACTAGCTGATTGCGGTTCCTCAATCTCAATCACAGTCCCCATTAGTTCACCCACGTCAGACTTTGTAGCGGCTAGGTTTGTTGTCAAATCCGTCTTCACACTTTGCAATTTTGACTTTATTTGGGATATGTTTTCAGTCATAGCCATCTGTAATTCAGACTTGAAAATGCCTACAGTACCATCTCTTCACGGAGAGCAACCATAAGTTTGGCTTTAAAGTCCGTAGAAGCCATACTCGAAGCCAGGACTGTGCTAGCAGCGCTAACGCCAGCACCCTCACGAGGAGGCAGTCCGACAGGATAACGCTGGGCTGGGGATGTAGCCTCTTGAGCAGGCCGCGTTTTCGATGTCGTCTGGTTGTCCGTATTTCTGGTTTTTGGACGCATATCGGCAATCAAAACAACCAAGAAGGCTTTGTAATACCGAAATCTGTACACACCACGTCAGTAAAAAACACCCTGATAGTATTTAGAAGAAGTTTCTGCAGGAACCCCCGGAGACACGTCTTTATGCCATTAGTTACTATCAGGAACCTCCAGTCGAGTGAATTCTTATCTTTAATTTAAATCATCTTAATATATTTTTTCTTATCCTAATTTTTTATGTCAAAAATAATTGTATTTTTCAAAAAATTTTGTCAGACTTGAAAGAATAAATATATGTGCAAGATGACCTGGAGCCAACATACACAAACCTGATGTTACTTTTATGAATACAAAGTTAAATATATTATCCAATTCAATTAACTTTTTTTTTATATAGCACCAATTGACAAATGTCATCTCAAGGCACGTTTCAACAAAAGTCATTTCAATCCAATTATACAAACATTCCAATCAGTTAAGTTTTCTATGTAAGGAATCCTAGCAGATTGCGATGATTAGTCAATGTGAGGTTGTGCCCTGATCATGCAGACTCCAACCACAGCAATTCTTCAGCAATCCCTCATACTGAGCAAGCATGTAGCGACAGTGGAGAGGAAAAACTCCCCTTTAATAGGAAGAAACCTCCAGCAGAACCAGAAACTAGATCAGTACAAACAGTCATCTGCCACGACCGTCTGGGGGTCTGAGAAGACAGAGAAGAGACAGCATGGAGGATGCTCTGTGACTTTGAGCATCATCTGGACCGATGTTCCTCATCCAGCAGGGGGCGTTATGAGCAAGATACCAGACCATGTGGAGCTTCTATGGGGAGAAAAACACTGAGAGAAAACTGGGTTAACAATCACAATAACAGCAGAAAAAAATATATCTGGAGAGTAGTAGAAGAGAAAAGTAGAAGAGAGAAGAAAAGTGTTCAGTCTGTCCTCCAACAGTCTAAGCCTATAGCAGCATAACTACAAAAATAGCTCAGGATAATCTAAGCCATTCTAACTATAAGCTTTATCAAAAAGGAAGGTTTTAAGCCTAGTCTTAAAAACAGACAGAGTTTCTGCCTCATGGACTAAAACTGGGAGCTGGTTCCACAGGAGAGGAGCCTGATAACTAAAAGATCTGCCTCCTATTCTACTTTTAGAAATCCTAGGAACTACCAGTAGACCTGCATTCTCAGAACAAAGTGATCTGTTAGGAACATATGGAACAATCAGATCTCTGATGTACGATGGAGCTGATTATTAAGGGCTTTATAAGTAAGGAGGAGGATCTTAAACTCTATTCTGGATTTAACAGGGATCCAATGGAGAGAAGCCAAAACAGGAGAAATGTGATCTCTCTTTTTAATATTCATCAGAACTCTTGCTGCAGCATTTTGGATCAACTGAAGGCTTTTAATTGCATTTTGTGGACTTCCTGATTATAAGGAATTCAATAGTCCAGCCTTGAAGTAACAAATGCATGGAATAGTTTCTCTGCATCACTCCTGGACAGGATGTTTCTAATTTTAGCAATATTCCGAAGGTGAAACAAAGAAATCTTATAAACCTGTTAAATATGGGATTTAAATGTCATGTCTTGGTCAAAAATTACACCGAGGTTCTGTACATTATTACCAGAGGCCAAATTAATGCCATCCAGATGAAGTGATTGATTTAGCAATTTCCTTTTTAAAGGTTCTGGTCCAAAGACAACAACTTCTGTCTTATCTGAATTTAAAAGTAGAAAATTCAGAGTCATCCAGGTTTTTATGTCTTCCAGACATGCTTGTAATCTACCTAACTGATTGGTTTCATCAGGTTTTATGGATAAATATAATTGTGTGTCATCAGCATAACTGTGGAAATTCATTCCATGTTGTCTAATTATTTTACCAATTAGAAGCATATATATAGTAAAGAGAATTGGTCCAAGCACAGACACCTGTGGTACTCCACAAGTAACCCTTGAGTGTGAAGAAGATTTTTCATTGACATGAACAAACTGGAATCTGTTGGACATATATGATCTAAACCAGCCTAGTGCTGTTCCCTTTATCCCTACAACATGTTCAAGCCTTTCTAAGAGAATATTATGATCGACTGTGTCAAAAGTAGCACTGAGATCTACCAAGACCAGAACAGTCACAAATCCATTATCTGAGGCCATTAGAATATCATTAGTAACTTTTACCAGTGCTGTTTCAGTGCTATGATGAGCTCTAAAACCTGATTGAAAGTCCTCAAACAGGTTGTTGCTGTTTAGATGCTCACATACTTGATTAGCAACTATTTTCTGAAGAATTTTGGATAAGAAAGGAAGGTTAGATATAGGTCTGTAGTTAGCTAAATCATCTTGATCCAGGGAGGCTTTCTTAAGCAAAGGTTTAATTACAGCAACCTTACATTTCTGAGGCACATATCCATTTATTAAAGATAGATTCATCATGTCTAGAATAGGGACAGTAACCAGAGGGAACACTTCCTTAAATTATATATATCCCTCTGTTTTTTTCAAAAATCGCACACTGCCTCTCTGATAAGCCTGATAAGGCCTCTCCTGACGTTATGTGTGTGTCTCTGCATGTGTACGTGTGTCAGGGTGTGTGTGTGTGAGAGAGAGAGAGAGAGAGAGAGAGAGAGAGAGAGAGAGAGAGAGAGAGAGAGAGAGAGAGATTAAACTATATACTGTATTTTAAAGGAAACTTCATTATTGTCATCCTTCGATATATTTATCAAAATGTGTGAAATTTAAATTTCAGGTATGTAAACCAGAAAGACATGCTGTGTGTCGCCTCAGATATTGATCCACGCTTCAAAGCTCTGCCATTCCTGAGTGAGGAGGAGCGACCTAGGACCTTCTCCAGACTCCAGACTGAGGCAGTGAGTGGGATGGAGGAAGATGCATCTAATGTAAGTAGTAATTTAAAAAAGAAACTGGGGGAAAAGTCCAAGAAAATCCTACATGGGATCTCTCTTTCTCTCACTCATTCACACACACCTCCATAAAATACAAATTCTCTTTCTTCTTAAACAGCGAAATGATGCTGCTGATGAAGTTGATGGAGTGGAAGAAGAGGTGGAACCCCAATCTCCAGCACCTAAACAATTCATTCAATCCAGTGCTTTGGAGTCTCTCCTTGGGGAAGCCTACAGACCACAACAGGAAGTAGGACCACAGAAAACTAAAGCGGCAAAGGCAGAAGACGAGATCAAAAGGTACAGAGCAAGGAGACATGCGGGACTGCAGGACAATCCTCTCATCTGGTGGCGGGAGAATGAAAAGGAGTATCCTCTTTTGGCACGCATGGCAAAGCAATGCAAACTATGAAATTCGTATTAAAATAAATACGACTCGGACCAAAAAAGAAAATAGAGCAATAAGATGTGGTTTACTAAACATAAGATCCCTCTCCTCAAAGACTTTATTAGTAAATGACTTGATATGTGGTAATAAAATTGATTTATTTTGCCTATCAGAAACCTGATTGCAGCAGGAGGATTTTGTAATTATAAATGAGTCAACTCCTACCAATTATCAAAATTTTTCACATTCCTAGAAGTACTGGGCGAGGAGGAGGAGTTGCAACCATCTTTCATTCAGATTTGCAAATTTTCCCTAGACCAGTTATTAACTACAGCTCTTTTGAACATCTAATCCTTAGTTTTCCTCATCCAAACTGCAAAACATTTAAACCACTGTGTGTGGTTCTTTATCGTTCACCAGGCCCTTACTCTCAATTCTTGGACCAGATCTCAGATTTTTTATCTGATTTAGTTTTAAACACTGATCAGGTAATTATAATAGGGGATTTCAATATTCACATGGACATTGAAAGTGATAGCTTAACTGCAGCCTTTAATATTATCTAAGGCCACGTCCACACTAAGCCAGCTAATGCCTTAAACGTATAATTATTTAGTCTACACCCCCCTATCGTCCACACTAACCCGCCGTCGTTTAAGGTCTGTGGCCGGATAACTATTAGCCGGGTAAGAGAGCCGTGTAAATCTTAATTCAACGGCTAAACGAGCTAGTGTGGACAGCTTCCCCGGATAATGAAAGGAAGTGGCGTCAATGAATGCTGCGTCAATAACAATACGACACTACAGACAAAGACAACAGCGAAGAGTAATAAATCGATCTCGTCGTCTGTCCACACCAAAAACTCTCTCTTCTTCTGAGCAGCTATTGTTCTCTTCGGTTAACGGGACAAGCAGATATGTATCACTTCATCTGGATGGCATTAATTTGGCCTCTGGTAATAATTTTAAGAACCTCTTTGTAATTTTTGACTAAGACATGACATTTAAATCCCATATTAAACAGGTTTCTAAGATTTTTTTGTTTCACCTCCGGAATATTGCTAAAATCAGAAACATCCTGTCCAGGAGTGATGCAGAGAAACTAGTTCATGCATTTGTTACTTCAAGGCTGGACTATTAAATTCCTTATAATCAGGAAGTCCACAAAATGCAGTTAAAAGCCTTCAGTTGATCCAAAATGCTGCAGCAAGAGTTCTGATGAATATTAAAAAGAGAGATCACATTTATCCTGTTTTGGCTTCTCTCCATTGGCTCCCTGTTAAATCCAGAATAGAGTTTAAGATCCTTCTCCTTACGTATAAAGCCCTTAATAATCAGCTCCATCCTACATCAGAGATCTGATTGTTCCATATGTTCCTAACAGAGAACTTTGTTCTCAGACTGCAGGTCTACTGGTAGTTCCTAGGATTTCTAAAAGTAGAATAGGAGGCAGATCTTTAGTTATCAGGCTCCTCTCCTGTAGAACCAGCTCCCAGTTTTAATCCGTAAAGCAGAAACTCTGTCTGTTTTTAAGACTAAGCTTAAAACCTTCCTTTTTGATAAGGCTTATAGTTAGAATGGCTTTGAACGGCGACGTGTCTGCATACAGAAGGGAGGTGGAACAGCTGGTCCTCTGGTGCAGTCAGAACCACCTGGAGCTAAACCCGCTCAAAACTGTGGAGATGACAGTGGACTTCAGGAAGAGACCCCCATCAACATCTCCTCTCATAATCACCAACAGGCCAGTCCCCACAGTAGAGTCTTTCAGGTTCCTAGGATCCACCATCACACGGGACCTGAAGTGGACCTCCCACATACACGCTATAAGTAAGAAGGCCCAGCAAAGGCTGTACTTTCTACGCGAGCTCAGAAAGTTCAACCTGCCTCAGGAACTGCTGACCATATTTCTACACAGCAATAGTCCAGTCTGTCCTGACCTCATCCATCTCTGTCTGGTTCGGATCCGCCACCAGGCAAGACAGGGACAGACTGCAGAGAACAGTCAGGTCCTCAGAGAGGATCATAGGTACTGATCTTCCCTCCATTGAGGACCTATTCCGGGCCAGGGTCAGGAAGCGGGCCAGAAAAATCACCACTGACCCCTCACACCCTGGCCACAATCTGTTTAGGCTCCTCCCCTCAGGCCGGCGTTACAGAGCGCTGTACGCCAAAACCACCCGACACAAGAACAGTTTCTTCCCCCAGGCTGTCGCTCTGATGAACTCTGAATAGTCACAGAGTCTGAGTCCATTCACATGAACAATAAACTAAAACTCTGCACTGCTGTATATACTTACTGTACAATAACCCTGGTTTGGTGTATATATTATCCTTTATTATTTATTTGTATTTATTTTTATTTCCTTTTTTATTTCACTTATTTAAGTTCTGTACTGGAGAGAAAAGTTGCCGGAGTCAAATTCCTTGTATGTGTCATACTTTGCCATTAAAGCTGATTCTGATTCTGATTATCCTGAGTTATTTTTGTAGTTATGCTGCTATAGGTTTAGATTGTTGGAGGACAGACTGACCACTATTCTTCTCTCTTCTACTTTTCTCTTCTACTACTCTCCAGATATATTTCTTCTGCTGTTATTGTGATTGTTAACCCAGTTTTCTCTCAGTATTTTTCTCCCCATAGAAACTCCACATGGTCTGGTACCCTGCTAAACTATGACACCCTGCTGGATGGGGAACATCGGTCCAGATGATGCTCAAAGTCACCGAGCATCCTCCATGCTGTCTCTTCTCTGTCTTCTCAGACCCCCAGACGGTCGTGGCAGATGATCGCTTGTACTGAGCCAGGTTCTGGTTCTGTTTCTGCTGGAGGTTTCTTCCTGTTAAAGGGGAGTTTTTCCTCTCCACTGTCGCTACATGCTTGCTCAGTATGAGGGATTGCTGAAGAATTGCTGTGGTTGGAGTCTGCATGAGCAGGGCACAACCTCACGTTGACTAATCATCGCAATCTGCTGGGATTCCTTACATAGAAAACTTTTAACTGATTGGAATGTTTGTATAATTGGATTGAAATGACTTTTCTTGTAAAGTGCCTTGAGATGACATTTGTTGGTAGTTTGCGCTATATTAATAAAAGTGAATTGAACTGAAATGAATATATCTGTATATTATTATATATCTTTTTCAACTGCGGGTGACATCACTACTGTCAAAAGAAGCTTTCTTACCCCTGAACATGTCATTGAGCTACTGTTCCTGCAGAAAAACCTTTCCATTCCTGAGTGTTGGTGGACAGTTCAGTCTGGCTTAAGAAAAGTTTAATATCCAATTCAGTTTTATTTGCACTTTTATAGGCAAAGCCTTTTCAATTTTCTATTTAGTTTGTATCTCCTGTTTTAGTTTAAAATGCACTTGAAAGGCAATTTAATGTCTTGCACTTGGAATACTCGAAGAACTAGTTCACAAAAGTGTGACTCACTTATGTTTCCTAAAGGTACTGTATGTCCGATTCTTATTTAAATTTCAGTATAATGTTTACTGTGAAGCCAACAATCTGTTTACATTTGCACTGGCTGAGAACAAATATGTTCTAAATGTTGATCATCAAAAGAAAAAAAGAAAAGGTGTAGTTGCATCTGAACTGAAGGAGCTTTGTGGAAAATTCTTAATGTCCTTTTTAATAAAACATTAGGTGAGTGTCTCAATATCGGTCCACTGCTGCAGATAAACCTCTGCGTCCTCTTTCATCTATCCCATTGCAAATTTGTGAAAGAAATTGTATCAACGCACTGGGAGGGGGATTATTCTTTAACGTCATCAATGACTACCAATATTTCATTAATTTGCTCTTGAATGTCTGTAACAATAGTATCAATATGTTCCATATCCATAGTCCTGTAATTCAGGTAACAGCTGAAAAAATGCTTTTCAATTCAATTCAATTCAATTCACTTTATTTATATAGCGCCGTTTCACAACAGATGTCATCTCAAGGCACTTTACAAGAAGAGTTATTACAATACAATGTTTAATCTAGGAATTAGAGAACCACAGAAGATTGCGTCGTGTAATTCTCAGCAATCCCTCACACTGAGCAAGCATGAAGCGACAGTGGGAAGGAAAAACTCCCTTTTAACAGGAAGAAACCTCCAGCAGAACCAGGCTCAGCATAAGCGGTCATCTGCCGAGACCGTCTGTGGTTTGGAGAATACAGAACAGAGACACAGAAAGAGCAACAGAACTGATGCAGAAGTTTGTTGCAGGACGTGGAGAACTTTCCGTCACTGCAATGCCATCTTAGTCAGGGTCGTCAAGCAGGGCGGGTCAGGAGCACCTACTGTAGGAAGAGACTAAGAGAAAACAGGTTAGCGCTTGAATTGACAGCACATCATGCAGTTGGGGAGAAGTAGGAGAGAAAGTAGGAACAGACTCTAATAATGTCCTCCAACAGCCTAAAGCAGCATAGCTACTAACATTAACCTGTCTCCTAGCTACTAGGAGACCTGGCTACCAACACTTTCTACCTGGCTTACATTAACCTATCTCTACCTAGCTACTCTACCTCTTCATATCCCTTCCTAGCTTTTGACACTCTACCTGGCTACTAACATTAACCTGTCTCTTCCTAGCTACCTGTCTAACCTGTCTCTAACTGCCTATTAACATATCTCTAACTGTAAGCTTTGTCAAAGAGGAAAGTTTTAAGCCTAGTTTTAAAGATAGACAAATTGTCTGCTTCACGAACCAACCCTGGGAGCCTGTTCCATAGGAGGGGAGCCTGATAGCTGAAAGATCTGCCACCCATTCTACTTTTAGAAATCCTAGGAACTACCAGTAAACCTGCAGTCTGAGAGCGAAGGTCTCTGTTAGGAACATATGGAACAATCAGGTCTCTTATGTATGATGGAGCTAGATTATTAAGAGCTTTATATGTCAGAAGGAGGATCTTGAATTCTATTCTAGATTTTACTGGGAGCCAGTGAAGAGAAGCTAAAACAGGGGAAATGTGATCTCTTCTTTTAATATTCATCAGAATCCTAGCAGCAGCATTTTGGACTAACTGAAGACTTTTAATTGTTTTCTGTGGACTACCTGATAATAAAGAGTTACAGTAATCCAGCCTTGAAGTAACAAAGGCATGGACTAGTTTTTCAGCATCACTCCTGGACAGGATGGTTCTAATTTTTGTAATATTCCTAAGGTGAAAAAAGGAAATCCTACAGACTTCTTTAATGTGAGTTCTAAATGACATATCTTGGTCAAAAATGACACCGAGGTTTTTTGCTTTATTACTGGAGGCTAATTTAATGCCGTCCAGGTGAAGGGGCTGACTAAGTAGTTTCTTTTTCAGAGCTTCTGGTCCAAAGACGACAACTTCTGTTTTATCAGAATTTAGAAGCAAGAAGTTTAGAGTCATCCAAGTTTTTATGTCTTCCAGACATGCCTGTAGTCTACCTAACTGATTGGATTCATCAGGATTTATGGATAGATATAGCTGTGTATCATCTGCGTAACTATGGAATTTTATCCCATGCTGCCTAATTATTTTACCAATAGGAAGCATATATATAGTAAAGAGAATCGGCCCAAGCACTGAACCCTGTGGTACTCCGCAAGTAACTTTTGAGGTTGAGGAGGGTTTATCATTTACTTGAACAAACTGAAATCTGTTAGACAAATAAGATTTAAACCAACCTAGTGCTGTTCCTATTATACCGACACGTTGAAGCCTTTCTATGAGAATATTGTGATCAACAGTGTCAAAGGCAGCACTGAGATCTAACAGGACCAGAATGGTCACCAGTCCATTGTCTGAGGCTATGAGAATATCATTAGTAACCTTCACCAGAGCTGTTTCAGTGCTATGATGAGCTCTAAAGCCTGACTGAAACTTCTCAAACAGCTCATTATTGTTTAAATGCTCACATATCTGATGTGCAACTATTTTCTCAAGAATTTTAGATAAGAAGGGAAGATTAGATATCGGTCTATAGTTAATTAAGTCGTTTTGATCAAGAGAAGGTTTCTTAAGTAGAGGTTTAATTACAGCAATCTTAAACTCCTGTGGTACATATCCATTGACTAAGGATAGATTCATTACATCTAAAATTGGAGCAGCGATCAGAGGGAAAACTTCTTTTAAAAGTTTAGTTGGGATTGGGTCTAACATGCAAGTTGAAGGTTTTGATGAAGCTAATAATTTTAGTACATCAGAAGGTTCGGCTGCATTAAAGCAGTTTTCAAATAACACTAAATCAGTAAATCTTGAAGATCGGATCAGATCGGATCAGATCGGATCAAATCGAACAATGATAATAGATTCTAGATATTGAGAATTGGAATCGAATCGATTTTCGAAATTTGAATCGAAACCCAGCCGTACTAATGATAATATATGATATATGACTATATGATGTGAAACATGCGAATAAGTAGAAGTACAGGTTTATTACATCTAGATCACCAATCTTGCAATTTACCTGGTCGTGCAAGGAGGTGCAAAGGAAAAAAGTGTCACTTACAACTGCCAATCGAAAGGGGTCATGGGTACTGTGGTTGCTTCGGGATTTAATTATTGTTGCATTCTTCAATTTAAAAGAGTAAATCGGGGAAAATAAGACTTACCTTGTGAAACTACTGTAAATATTGGATGCATAATATTAACTCTATTTTAAAACCCTAACAAATATAAATAAACTCATTACGTATCTAAACAAAGAAAAAAAAAACTGATAAATCAAAAATAAAGTGAAGTCGTTGCTACATGGAAATTCATGGAAAAAATAACGTTACGAGTTATAGGCTAATTAAAAGAACAAATCCACTTGTGAGCTGCATTTAAAAACGAAAATAACATGCGGGGATGATGATTTTCAGAGCAATATTTTTGAGTCATTGTTAAGATTGTGCTGAGCAACAGGAAAAAAAAGGGGAAACTGGTGTCCGTGAGCACAACACAATGGATTAAGAAATGTAACTATTTCACGAACTGCCGTGAAACAGGTGTTTGTATGGACAGCAGCTGGACTCCCTTGGGGTCCCCTAGTTGTACAGGATCTGTAGCAGTGATGAGATGTGGATAATCACTGTCTATCAGCAGCAGAGGTTTTATTTTCATAAACTGCTTGATTGGTAAAGCTATCAGATGCTTATAGTCCTTCCTGAATGAATAAATGGGATAGGTGTGATAGGTGTGATCTGCTCGGTCAATAAGTTCAGTGGTGAATGCACTATGGGGGAGATGTTAAAGGAGACACTACATCCATGAAATGTTTAAAAATCATGTCAGATTGAACTGAAAGGCAATGATTATGGGGTGCCTCGGAGTCCCAGTTACTAAGCTGCAGAGGACAGGAACATGCTCCCTTTTATATGTATCCAGAGTTCTGCCACCATTACGGAGAAAAACATGAATAACATTCAATAGAGCTCTACTGCCCTCTGTTGGTCAATCGAATAGAAATACCCCTGTCAAATGATCACTTCTGGCATGCAAATGCTTGCAATGACAACTTCACTACTAGTACAGTGTTAAAATCATGCAGTACTTGTAGGTTCCAACTGCAGCACAGATTACAAGGATTTTTTAAGTTGCACTCAGGAGACCAGAGTGTCTTTCACATTCTCTTTCTAACAGTTGAAAATTACAAGCCTCTATTTTTTTAAAAAGTGAGAACTTCTACAATTGGTGTCTGGCTAAACACGCTTTCCCCCACTGTAACATGTAGGCAAAAAAAAAAGCTTGTAGCTGAACCATCTTTGTTTACCATTTCATCAAATGTCCATGTCAAACTCCTTTTTCAGTTCCTCTGCCTGCAGTTTTCCCATTCCACCCCGTCTCTAATGCCAGTAACACAGGCCTTTCTGGAAAACGTTGCTGTATCTTGGCACCAAGTGCTCCAAGCACACGTTAATCCTTGTTCTGCTATCTGTTATCCTAGTTGTCAATGTTGTTTGCATTAATGTTAATAAATCACACCAACATGTAAAATAACCATGTGAAATTATTGGACAGTGGTGCTTAATTCATATAATCTAAGCAAGTTAACCATCAAATTTTATAAAGTCCCCAGAAAAATGAGCGCGTTTTAGCTAGCGTAAATTCCTAAGTAGTTCATGCACAAATTCATGCAACTACTTACTGTATATGGATGCAAATGTGGTTCGACAGAGAATTTATAAAAATCAGCCTAAAATTTTACAGTTATCGTTTAATAATCTAGTGCACAATCAACTGCAGGTATTTTTGCTTTACTATAATTCAGCTAAAACTAGTGATGGATGGAGCAACACTGAAGCGTTGGGCCATGAGACCTTGTGTTGGCCAACTATTTTGATAGAAGAACCTGAAGTTGACCCAAAATTGCTAGATAACCCCAGATGATTTCACATGCTAATCAGAGGTTTCACTAGACATGTTCTAGTGTCAGGTCAGGGTAAAAAAAAAATCAGAATCTAAACTGCTCACAAAAATAAACGGAACTCTTTTTTCATTGGGCCTGGCATGAAATTAATTAAAATAATTTTCTAGTTGGTTAAGCAGCTGAGGGCATCGTTAATCACTTTCAGCTGTTTTGGTGTTCATGGACTTAAGAACAAGTGCACTACAGTGGCAACAATTAGAAAACCCTCAAAAAAGGACTGGTTTCACATGTGGAGGTTATTTCAAGTTTCTCCCTCTTGATCTTTTTTTGCTTGAGTAATTATCTCTACTGGCAGTATGAGGCGATTCCTTAACCCTACAGAAGTTGCACAGGTTGTCCAACTTCTCCAGGATAGCACATCCACACGTGCTGCAGCAAGAAGGTTTAATGTGTCTCCCAGCACAATCTGCAGAACATGGAGGAGATTTCAGGAGACGTGGTTATTCTCAGAGGGCTGGACAGGGCCGTAGAAGGTCCTCTACCCATCAGCAGGACCGATACCTGCTCCTTTGTGCAAGGCGGAACATCTGAGCATTGCTCGTGCCCTACAGAATGACCTCCAGAGGGCCACTGGTGTGAATGTCTCTACCCAAACAATCAGGAACAGACTTCATGAAGATGGCCTAAGGGCCATACGTCCTGTAGTGGGCCCTTTGCTCACTGCCCAGCACCATGGAGCTCGACTGGCATTTGCTTAAGAACACCAGAATTGGCAAGTCCGAAAGAGTCTAGAGAAGACAAGGAGAACGTTATGCTGATGGTGGGTCAGTGATGGTCTGGGGAGGCATATCCATGGAGGGACGCACAGACCTCTACTGCCTAGGAAATGATGCTCTGACTGCCATAAGGTATCGAGATGAAATCCTTGAACCCATTGTCAGACCCTACGCTGGTGCAGTAGGTCCTGGTTTCCTCCTAATGCACGACAATGCCCGGCCTCATGTGGCAGGAGTATGCAGGCAGTGCCTGGAGGATGAAGGAATTTAAACAATTGAATGGTCTTCATGATCCCCTGACTTTAACCCAATAGAACATCTGTAGGACATTATGTTTCGGTCCATTAGGCGCCGCCAGGTTGCTCCTCAGACTGTACAACAGCTCAGGGATGCCCTCACACAGATCTGGGAGGAAATGCCACAAGACACCATTTGTCGTCTCATTGGGAGCATGCCCAGACATTGTCAAGCATGCATACAAGCTCGTGGGGGCCACACAAGATACTGAAAAGCATTTTGAATTGCATAAATTACGTTTTTGAAAAAATGGACTAGCCTGCCACATCTTCATTTCACTCTGATTTTAGGGTGTCTACACAATTGAGCCGTCTGTAGGCTGAAAACTTTTATTTCCATTAAAAGATTTGGCATCCTTTTGTTCCTAAGACATTGCCCTGTCGTTATTTGTATAGATATCCAACTTCATATCAAGATCTGATGTATCTAATGTGTTTCTTTAAAGTGTTTCTTTCATTTTTGTGAGCAGCAAAATTATTTTTACAGTACATTTTTAAATCCTATGCAGGTGGGGGGCAGCTATCTCCAGCAATAGTCCAATGAGTTAATACCTGTTCAACAGTTTAAAAATGCGTCCTGGAAAACCTGGAAAATTATGGACCAATTTTCCAGGAAAATGTGGAACAAAGTAAAATGTCCTGGAAACATTTTAAATGTCCTGGAAAATAATTTTCCCTCCCTAACAAATTTATGTTAACAAGATGCAGTGTGATCTAACACATGAAGAAAGGAACAGCAACATGAGGTCTGTCTAGCTTCTAACAATGTATTATTAATATTTTCTTTCTAAAGTCACTCTCTGGATATATGGAAGATACACCCAAAACACCTTAAACTTGTTTATCTGCTCATTTAAATACAAATTTATGAGTGGGATGTAAAATTGTAAATTAAAATGGCTTGCATGGTTTGTCTGAACAACAATCACACCATACTAATAAGAAATATTTCACGAGCCAGAAACCAATCCATTTTTTATTTTTCATTTTAATCTATTTATCAGCAAAACAGTTAATCGGTTAGTATGATTTGTGCTTTAAGTTGTCATTTATATTGATTGGATAATAGGCTATGCCTAAACCTACTGGCTTTAAAAACTTCTCCACAATTAAGCAAACAAAAATAAAATTGCACAGGCACGAGACAACTTGGAAAATGCACAATAAATGTACTCCTTTTTGAATATCATAGCCTACATGCAGTATAAGCCTCACAGACGTGTGTGTTATCTGTGTGCCTGCTGTGCGGTGCAGCGAGTGTTCTCACCCGGGCTTTCCACTGGACGTGTCAGCAGCATGTTACAGGAGCAGCACGTTTTACTCGCGTATTCTGCTGCTTGGCCCTTTCTACGGGGGGCGTCAGCAGCAGGGAAGCAGCTGTCACCGAGAGAGCCTGAAATCATGCGAGCTCAGCAAAATCACGCGTGGTTTCATCAGTAAACTCAACAACAAGCAGGAAAGAAGACTACAACATGGCTCCAAAAGGTCTGTGTTTTATGTTCTGTCCATGTTACATTCCCCAATAAGTTTATGATATGTCAGGGGATATACATAATCCCTCGAAGTGCAAAAGAATAATGTTAGTGGCGATCCGAGGTAGTGTAGACCCTCCCGCGACCTACCAACTTCTCATGGGGCCGCAGAGGTAGTAAAGTAAAGCTACTGGAAAGAAGCACCGTGCTTTTATTTTGAACGTTTCCGGATGCCGAGCCGCCTGACTTCCTGTCTTCCCCTATCCAAAATGTCGAAATGTACACGTTTCACAGGCGTAGCGTGTAGAAAATAGGACTGCTGCGACAAAAGTGCTGCGACATGACGCTCCTGTGACTGGCAAACTCGTGCTGCTTTCACCTCCGATGGAAAGGATTATATTGATTAGAGCGGTGGCTAACAGCCGCGTATGACGTGCTGCTGACGCATCCGGTGGAAAGGAGGGGTAAGTCGCACACTGAGAACATTCGCTGCCGTGTCTTACAATTTACCTCGTTTTCGTCTTTACTGAATCTTTTCCAGCCAAGGATGGGCCTCTGTCCACTCACATCTGTGTCTCTATAAGCGTTTTTAATTTGGGATTTAGGGACATTTTCAAAGGTGCTGCGTGTGAAGCGCCAGTTGTGTTGTGTGTGTCTACCTGATCAATCGTGAGCGCGCATCACTCACGAGCAGCAAACTCAAACAATTTGCGTTCCCTTTAGATCCCGCAGCCAGAACAGTTTTGCTGAATGTAGTTGCGTGATTTGTATTTTATTTTTATATAGGCTACGTAGTTAGAATTAGGCTATTGACGCCTATGTCCGACAGACATAATGGACATTTATGAAAATACGGAACAAATAGCGTCCCTTATTAGTTCAAAACGGGACGGCACATTTAATAGTAAAATACGGGACGATTCCGTATTTTAAGGGACGGTTGGCAACCCTATTAATAACACACCTCCCCTAGTATCTCCTGCCTGCTCCCTCATAGAGCAGCAAGATAGGAGAAGAATGTCAAAGTAGATTAGTTTCTAAAACCCAGTGTTACAACTTTTTAGCATTGCGTGGTCAGCCGCTGTGAGTGAGACATTAAATATCCAACAGGATGTATGGATGCTGATCTAGCTGTGTTGCTACTGCATTGGTAAGTAATAAATGTTTGCTCCGGGGTTACTTGGGCATGATGATGTGATACAGTGCAGGGAAAACTGTTTGATGGTTTACCAACTGACACAACGTTCGTTTGATGTTTTGTTGTTTGGCTGCGAGCTGGAAAACCGTCAGTGTATTTCTTCAGATGCATTCTATAGATATTTGTTTTTACTAGTGATGTCATGCAGCAAGCCTTGAGAGGATGATGGAGGGAAAATATTTGCAAAGTTACAGAGTGTGCCTTTAAACTGTGCAGCTGGTCTTGCTTTTGGTGCTCTGCATGAAGGTCGTAAAGCTAAACAGTAACATGGCAACTATAGCTGGTACTTTGACCCATTCCCCCATGCAGATCTTCTCTAGAACTGTGAGGCTTTGGGCTGTTGCTGGGCAACAGAGATTTTTAACTCCTGCAACGGATTCTCTACTCGATTGAGGTCTGGAGACTGGCTAGGCCGCTCCAGAACCTTGAAATGATTTTTACATAGCCATTCCTTTGTTGTTAAAAGATGTAGGATGATCCAGGCAAGTTTTATTTTCAACGCTCTCACTGGTGAAAAGAGGTTCTTACCCAAAATCTCACAATACATGCCCCCATGCATGGTGTTCTTGGGATGAAACTCAGCATTCTTCCACCTCATCGGACCACAGGACATTCTCCCAATATTCCTCTGGATTATTCACATAGTCGCTGGCAAACCTATGAGGAAATCTTGCATGGAGCCCCAAGTCAATGGAGAATCTCAATTTTCCATTTTTCTAATCATTGCTGCAAAACATAATCTCTTCTCACAAAACTTTTTTTTTGCCCACACACGCTGAAGAACTGCTAACAAAAAAATCTCTTCAGCTTTCATGACGATTGATGAAACTATAATAAAATCATAATTTGTATTCCAACTTAAGTTATAATTCCATGCTGTCAAAGATATACAGATTGTTTAAGCGTAGAAATTATATTTTCTAGAATTTTCTTGGCTTCTTCATTAAAGTAAATTTAAGTGAAACAAAATCCCTATTGTAATCAGGTGAGTGGCAAATATGGCCCTTCCGCTGTGGCTTCAAACAAATCTATTCACTCACAGCTTTGAATAAATTTGCAAAAGCAGAAAGTCACAGTGACATCATTTAGCCTCTATGTGTGATTTTACAGTTGCTATTTAAATAAAAAGGCGGCTAACATTTATGTTGGGAAAAGGAGTAATCTTTGCCTCCTCTAAACTAAAAGCATACAAACACATCTTAGAATATCAGATCTATACCTCTGAGAGTTTCCACTTCATCTCGTTATAGCTAAATACATATGCCATGTTTACTGTGTATACAATGTGTTGGTTCATGAAAATATGGGGCAAACAGGAGTGCCACAGATCCATCACACTAAAAGGTGTCCATAGGAAGTAGGCTATATTCTCTCCGCTGGTTTGATGCCTCTGATTCTAAAAAAAGAAACGCTACATCCTCTGCACCCCCGAAATATTGCAACACACTGATTACAACAGCTAATTTTTACATTTATGTTGTTTCATATAATTTTGCACAAATGGTAAATTAAATGAACTTATATAGCGCTTTTCTAGTCATACTGACCACTCAAAGCGCTTTACATTGAAGCCAAATTCACCCATTTACACTTATACACCGATAGCCAACATGGCTCGATGTAGAATTTTTGGGGTTAAATGCCTTGCCCAGGGGGACATCGACATGTGACTGGAGGAAGCTGGAATCAAACCTACGACCCTCTGATTGCAAGCCAACTACTCTACCACTGAGCCACATCCGCCCCAATATGCACAATAAGTGCCAATTATATTTACTTTTAAACGCCTATTACACAGATTTTTTTTTCTATTTTTTTGTTCTGCTCTTTGGAGTTGCAGTGGAAATCTAACAAGCTTATTTTAGCTGGATAATTAGTTTGCAGTCAGGCCTAACAGACATGCTGCTCATAGCCTGCTAACCATAGTTCTAAAATAGCTTTACCTCAATGGGGATAGCTGGAGGTCTTTTAGTTTACTTTCTATTAATGTCTCTGTTTTATTGCAACCTGAAATAGTTCCACAAAGCTACATTTCTTTATTTTAAATGAGGGAAACACATAGGAGTCTTCTTTCAGCAAGCAGACAAGCAGTACAGACCAACTGGCTGGGGAAGGGGTTACAGAGTTCCTCAGTGTTTGCTACCTGTGGAGAACGCTTTGATTACTCTGATTCTTTCTCTGGTATCTTACTGAAACAATGTTAAACTATAGTAATGATATTATGAGATTTTAGGCTTTGAACCATAACCATTAAAAACTCAGCACAACCTGAAACAAGAAACGAGCCATTTTTAGACCTTAGCTAAGAAAATATTTCCAGTGACTGCATTTGAACTGCCTACAATTAGCAAAGCTGGCAAATACAACTGAGCAGAGATTGTGTAAAATGTTTTAGATCTTTGGCATTTTGAAAGAGGAGTAAAGAAAAAGTCATATTATATATCTACTCATTAATTTTCTATATGATAAAGTAGTATTTTCCTTATTTTCATTTTAATTAATATGCAATCCAAACAGGCTGAACAGAGAACTACACATCCATCCATCCATTTATCCATCCATCATCTTCCTCTTATTCGGGTTCAGGCAGTAGAGGCCGCAGCTAAAGGATAGAGACCCAGACTTCCCTTTCGCCAACCATTTAGGCAAGCTCCACCAGGGTAAATTGAAGCCGTTCTCAGGCCAGCAAAGAGACTTAAACCCTCCAGCATGTCCAGGGACTTCCTTTGGATCTCCTCCTGGTGGGACGTGTCTGGAACACCCCAACAGGGAGGCGTCCAGGAACAATTTTAACCAGATGTCAAAGCCACCTCAACTGAATCCTCACGATGTGGAGGAGCTGCAGCTCTAATCTGAGCCCCTTCCAGATGACTGAACTTCTCTCACCATCTCTAAGGGTGAGCCCAGACAATGTGTGGAGAAAGGTCATTTTAGGCGCTTGTAGTTGTGATCTTGTTTTGGGGGTTTTTGGCCCACTACCCAGAATTTGTGACCATAGATGAGAGTAGGAAAGGAGATTGAACATCAAATTGAGAGCTATGTCTTCCAGCTCAGCTCTCTATTCACCACGACAGAGAGGCACTACATATAAACAATAAAATTAATAAACTGCTCTTAAAATATGAACAGTTCAACTGTGTTGGCCTAAATGCCCAGTCTCACAACTTCCTCCTCGTCTGCATGGAACTGAAACACCCACTGACGTGTATGTCAATGATAATCAACTTCCATCTTTTCTATCAGAGATCTGATTGTTCCATATGTTCCTAACAGAGCACCTTGTTCACTTCGTCCCCAGGATTTCTAAAAGTAGAATAGGAGGCAGATCTTTTAGTTATCAGGCTCCTCTCCTGTGGGACCAGCTCCCAGTTTTAGTCCATGAGGCAGATACTCTGTCTGTTTTTAAGACTAGGCTTAAAACCTTCCTTTTTGATAAAGCTTATAGTTAGAGTGGCTTAGGTTATCCTGGGCTATTTTTGTAGTTTTGCTGCTGACTCTTGCAGAGGAAGGACGTGGTTTTCCTCTCATCCCACCGCTACCCCTCCCTACTTGCTCCTAGGGATGAGTATCGTTAAGGGTTTATCAATACTACTACTCTTAACGGTACTCCTTATCGATCCGGTACTTTATCGGTATCCTTATCTGTGCTTTTTTTGGAAAGACTAAAACAAAAGGGGAAAATAACAAATAATGAACTACAATTTTATTATTAACAATTGGAACAGCAAAGCACAGAAAATAACTAAAAACTAAAAAGTACAAAATGAATAACTTATTAAAAACACTATATTAGCCAGTGCTTTTCAATTATTTTCAGCCATACACCGCTAGGGAACAGAAATGTTTTTTTTGTTTTTCTACTCCTTCCCAGACTCCAGTGAAATAAATACATGGCATGTCAGTGTTTTATGTTTAGCGATGTTCCAGCAGCATTCTGTTTGTGTGTTTTTTTTGCCCGACAGCTTGTTTCTTGTTTCTAATGTGTCCATTTACTATCACTGGTCATCACCATTTATTAAAGGGTTGTTCTCCCGATTCAGAAACATCTCTGATCTTCACGTTAAGCGTCACGTTTTTTAGGGGGATTTCTGGGGTGGGGCGCGTCTGTGTTTTAGTTCTCTCGCTGTGGCTGGCTAGTCTGCGTGCATGGACAGGAGGACTGAAATCCCTCCTTACAGGAGCAGTAGCCACCAGATCTCTATAGGAACAGCGTTTAATTGTTTAGTCCATTTTTGTTGTTAAATTCCGCGATTCCATCTCTCTTTCCCACAGTTTTGGATCTTTTCGTTCGCTCTGCCATAGTAACCTAACTGATGAGCGGAGCTTCTTGTGAGACAACGAGGTGAAAACCTAACAGCACAGCAGTCCCTCCTCCCACCTTCAGTCCGCACGGCGTGTGTGCTTGTTAAGGAGGAGCCGACTGCCAATACAGTGTTTTGGTTTGTGGTTGTTTGTTTTTATCTCCCGCAAAAGATTACTACTACCTTCATTTTACTGTTAAGAGGACCGATAATGCTGAAACTTATCGGTCCGGGTGGACCGTCAGAATCAGCCCCGGGGCTGATTTAATACCAGGTTTCAGTATTAAATCATCCCATCCCAACTCGCTCCTGCTTTACTTATATTTCTCTTTTCCTTTTTATTTCTTTACTTTAAAGTTTTTCTATATTGACTTTGAGCACATTACTCAATTTCACAAGACAGATCTCCACCTCTCTTATTCTTTTTGGACTACTTCATAAATAACCAAGGAGAGCGAAAACCTTGAGGACAGCGGCAAAAAGAATACAACTCTGCCAGTGGCATACGACTATCGACATCCAGGCACGTCGATGCCAACAACGCGGAGTAAGACACCTCCAAACACATGGCATCTATCGGGTAGAACCCCTCAGATGAGAGACACCCAACAAGAAGAGGAAAGAATGTTGAAAGAAATCCCAACAAGAAACAACCCCGATTATCGCACCTCAACAGGAATGTCGAGGTGAAGCGCAACTGAAAACAAGAGATCTGAATCCACGTGGAACTCCAATTATCCCCTCAAAAAACAGGTTTGCACCTCTTCCCTCACCACATTCCAGCCCCCAGAAATCACCAGCTGTTGAAAGTAAACCATGCCACACGGAACGGAGAAAGAAAAATCCCAGAGAGTGGTTGTTATTCACGACAGATCGATTAAAGGTAACTTTATTTATAAAGCACTTTTCAAACTACAAAGCTTCTCAAAGTGCCTTACATATTAAACCCAAACCCAAAATAACACCATTATCACAACTACAACCCCCCAAACCAACCCATCTCCCATGCACGACCACACATAAAAGCAACAGTAAACAAAGCAACACTGAGCTGAGTACAGATGAGCCAGGAAACGCCATCATGGAAGCCCTTAGCATCAGCAGATCAGCAGCAGCAACCAAGGCACTGACCCAGGGCAACCAGAGGAGGGAGAGCTGGTATCCCCGCCTCCATCCAAGCACAACCTGGAGAGCACCCAGGCAACCACAGCCGATCCAAGGCAGAAGGCTCCCACAGAAGAAAACAATGGAAGGTTGATTAAAATAATAAGTTAAAACATTCAAATAAACAGTAGATAATGAGATTAAGTAGAAAAATACTGATACAAATGTTAAGACTGATAGCATTTTGAATTATCAATTGTAAAACAATGATAAGATATGGAAAAGATGTAAACCTGACTCTTTTTTTGGAAGACCGGAAAGCAGGGCATTACAATCATCTATTCTACTGGTGATAAAAGCATGCATTAGCGTATTGGCCTGAGAGAGAATGGGGCAGACTCTGGCTATGTTCTTCAGGTGATAAAAAACTATTTTATTAATGTTTTTAATGTGAGGGATAAAAGTCAGCTCAGAGTCAAAAATCACACCCAGGTTCTTCACTTGTAAAGAAGGATTAAAAGACAATGATTGTAGTTTTGGTAAAAGTTTCTCTCCCTGAGCTTCAGGACCGATAACTAAAACCTCAGTTTTGTCCTGGTTGAGCTGCAGAAAGTTTTCTGCCATCCAGGATTTAATGTCTAAAATGCAGTTAAAAAGTGCATCCATTGGCCGTGTGTCATCAGGAGACATGGAGATGTACAACTGTGTACTGTATCATCAGCATAACATTGAAAGTTAACTCCATGTCTTCTGATGACACCAGAAAGAGGGAGCATATACAGGTTAAAAAGCACTGGGCCTAAAATTGAACCCTGGGGAACACCGCATGTTATCTTATGGACCTTAGAGGAACAGGTATCTAAACTTACCATAGAAGTCCTGTCTGTAAAATAAGATGTGAACCATTTATGAACAGCACCAGAGAGGGCAATCTGTTTTAAGCAGGTTAAAATAATAGTGTGGTCTACTGTATCAAAGACAGCGCTTAGATCCAGTAGAACCAACACTGTCCTTCTGGGCATGATAGTTTAATCAAAAATCATTTAAAATATTTAAAATAGCCGTGGTTCACCCTAAAACCAGACTGAAATTTCTCTAGGACATTATGGGTCATAAAAAAATCATTAAGTTGAAGTAAAACCAGTTTTTCTAAAACTTTGCTTGAAAATGGTAAGTTAGATACCGGTCGGAAGTTGTTTAAATCATTAAAATCTAAATTGCTCTTCTTCAGCAGGGGCCTCACTACTGCCCCTTTAAAGGCAGCAGGAAAAAAACCCATCTGAAGGGAGCAATTCATTGTGGTTATAATCTCTATTTTAAAAGATCTATAAAATTGCTTAAAAACGGGTAGGAATCGGGTCCAAAGCACTTGTAGAGGGCCTCACTGAGGAGAAAACTTTATCAAGAGCCCCAGCATCCACCAGGACAAAACTGTCCAGTGTTTCCTCTGGTAAAGGCAGACACTCAGATTTGTCTAAAACCATGTTAGTTTGAGAGGATAAAATGTTACATCTGATGATGTCTACCTACCATAGGTTTTCTATTGGATTAAGGTCCAGAGACTCACTAGGCCACTCCATGACCTTAATGTGTGTCTTCTTGAGCCACTCCTTTGGTGCCTTTGCTGCATGTTTTGGGTCATTGTTGTGCTGGAACACCCACCCACGACCCATTTTCAGTTTCCTGGCAGAAGGAAGGAGATTGTCGCTCAGCATTTTACGATACATGGCTCCGTCCATTTTCCCGTTGATGCGGTGAAGTTGTTCTGTGCCCTTAGCAGAAAAACACCCCCAAAGCAAAATGGTTCCATCTCAATGCTTCACGTTTGGGACGGTGTTTTGGGGGTCATAGGCAGTATTTTTTTCTTTTTTTCCAAATACAGTGAGTTGAGTTAATGCCAAAGAGCTAAATTTTGTTCTCATCTGACCACTTCTTAAATATGGGGACAATGCGAGCTCAGCAGGACTTTAATCCATTGCGGTGTAATGCGTTTCCATGCTTTTATGGGTGACTGTGGTCCCAGCTACTTTGAGGTCATTAACTAACTCCTCTCGTGTAGTTCTAGGATGATTTCTCACCTTTCTCAGAATCAATGACACCACACAAGGTGATATCTTGCATGGAGCCCCAGACCGAGGTCAACTGATGGTCATTTTCTGCTCCTTTCATTTCCGAACAATTGCACCAACAGTTGTCACCTTCTCTCCCAGCTTCTTGCAAATGATCTACAATTTTTTCCCCAACATCCTTGGACAGTTCTTTGGTCTTTCCCATGTTGGAGAGTTTGAGTCTGCTTGATTGGTTGATTGATTCTGTGGACAGGTGTCTTTTACGCAGGTGACTAGTTAAGACATATGTCTTTAATGATGGTGACTAATTAAGCCGGTGTGTCTAACCACTCTATGGGAGCTAGAACTCTTAATGGTCTGAACCATGAATATGATATCAAAAGAGCTCTACAAATATGACCCAGCTTTCCATAACTCGGCGACACGCCACCTCCTTCTCGGTCACTCCATTCTAGCCAATGGGAGAACTGTCTGCTTGTCTCCCGTTTGAACCAGCTGACCGCTGGAGGATCTGTAGTGCTGGTTGGCTATAATGCAAATCCCTCAAGACCACCGCCGCTGCCTGCAGCCTGATTGGAGACGGATACAGGGAAAGGGGGGCGAAGCACCCACACCCAGCATAAAGGTGCTGGAAACCATTGTTCTATCTCTTCACATCTCACTTTCATGAGCGGTGGTTTTGCTCCAAAGCTACAAAGAAGAGACTCCATACAAAGAAGAGACTCCGCTTCGGAGCCCAGAGATGCTCAACGAAGCATGCGCGGGAATTGCGAGATATCGCGATAAAGAGCAGTGCTATATACACGGAAGTCAGACTAAAATCGTTAATTCCAAGGAAAACAAACAGAAAAGAACAGCTGATCTACTTCTATTTGCTATTATTATTTGTCAAGATATCTCCACGGACTTTCTTAAACAATGGGTGAATACATTTATAGCAGATAAGCTGTATAGCGTATTTTTTATCTTAAAAAACAAAGAAATCTGTCTTTACTGATTTATTTTGAAAAAACGGACGATCTGCATTTTCAGCATCCTGCCTGGTACTTTTTTATTTGTTTAGATTTACTGCGGACTTGCAAAATTCGATTCAATCCTATTTTTGCGAAATTGCGGCCTGCGCCCTGCGCCGCACGGCGGCGGTAGTGGAATAGTTCTTTTTCATTACAACAGGATCGGATTTGTTGCAGCGTGCGTGGCGGAGCGGAGCACATGTAGTGGAATTTAGGTGTTAGCCTACTGTTAAAATGTATTTCCATTAAAGTGAGTATTGGCAAAACTGGTTATTGTTTCTATGATACGGCAGTGGGAGGTGCTACTGAATGCGACTGCTGAAAGTAACGAATAAAGTAACTTGTAATATAACTAAGTTACTTTAAAAAATTAAGTAATCAGTAAAGTAACTAAGTTACTTTTGGAAGGAGTAATCAGTAGTCAGTAATCATATTACTTTTTCAAGTAACTGTGGCTACGCTGGGGGTGATAAATAGTGCAAGCAGTGTGTAAATAGGGTTAGGAAATGTCCCCCCACCCCCCCACCCCCCAGTAATAAAGCCAGTGTTCACCCGAAACCCCACCTCTGAATTAAAATTATAACTCTGTCTGTAGTTGTAAGTTAGTCATTCCAAGCTGAGCTCACGTCTTTGTGTTGCTTGCTCTGATTAAGCGACAAAGGCAGATGAAACGTGTGAAACTGCTGACAACATAATACAATGTAAGACATTCTGAGAATTCCTTCATGATCTGTGGAGACAAACTCCTTGTTCCCCACAAGGTCCCCATCCAATAACAAACCCTACACCCCACTGCTCCATGTTACATAACCAGTAACCCTTTATCTCACACTCAGCCATTTTGGCAGAGCTCCCTCAGTCCTCACAGCTTTGTACGCCAACTACCCTAAACATACCACTGGAGAACACTTAAAAGTGTTTGCAATCAGAAACCTTTTTAGCTCACTTTGTAATTATTTGAAAAGATACAAATGGGATCCCTAATTTCTTCCCTGCTGGACTTAAATGTCCATAATTTCCCACCAGCACATTATAAAGTAACGTTGTCCTCCTAGTATCATTGTATACACTATGCAATGTGGAAAGAGTGCTGGGGCAAGTCTCTGTCATACACTTTTCAACATGACCTTCATACAGACCGAAAAACTTCTATTTTTATATTTTGCATGAAATGCAAACCTATTTCAAAGCTTATGAATGCTGGATATCAGCCAAAGTCAAAAAAGGCTAGAAAGTCATTTGAAAAAAATGTGTGCAACAATGGAACATTAGAATAGGCAAGGCAAGTCAAGGCAATTTTATTTGCATAAGCACACCTTTAACATAAGGCAATTCAAGATGATTTACATGAAAGTATAAAACCGCTATAAAGATTGAAACACACACAAATCATATGATATACAAAATCATTACTGAAAGGCAGCTCTAAACAGAAAGAGTTTTTAGCCTTGATTTAAAAGAACTCAATGATTCAGCAGCTTTGCAGTCTGGAAATTTGTTCCAGATTGGCAAGAGTGGGAAATCAAACTGAGAGATTAATCTGAATTTAATGAGTTTACACATTTTTCCCTATATGGAATGCCAAAAGGGCCAAAAACACACAGAAAATTGTGTCCACACATGAACAACTGTTGTGGAAGAATTGTGTCTATTCCCTATGTTAAAAATTTATGGTAGAATAACAACCTGGTTATGTTTTATATTATGTCTTTATTCCCTACTGCTCCCACAGAGGGGAACAGATGTCGAGGATCTGTTGTCTAGAAGCCACTAAGAACTCTGTCCCACTAAGACTGGTTCAAGAAAACACACCTATGCCCCAGACTAGGTGGTGGGGTACAAAAGGGTGGATTTTTGACATATGTCGTCTGTTTTGTCTTTTGGTTACAACATTCTGACCCAGGTTGTTTAATCATCTTTATTAAAGTCTGTTTTGATTTCTGGTGTGCAGGTCAGTTCATGGAAAGCTTGGTATATGCAGACACTCCTTATTAATTAACAAGCCAAATTAAATATTCTTGGACCACAGAAGGAATCTTCTCATCCTTTTATTTAAGAGAATTTATTACCGATCAAATATTATAAGTCAGATTTCTAAATCACAATGCACAAGCAATGTCCCGACAATGTGCAGACAACATGTAAACAAACGTGTTAATGATAAGCAAACAACTAACATTTAGACATCTGTTATGATGATTGGCTTCCTAGACCTTTGGATGGACTACTGCACCAAGCAGATAAGGGGGGAGCTCAGCAGATTCACAGTTGGCTCCAAATAACGACATTTTGGTCATCTGCTAGAATCTATTCAAGATATATTTAGAAACTGTGGAAACGGTTCCATTGACTATAATAGTGGCTATCACAGATGTTATGCAGTGCTTACGTGTCTGGTGGAAAGCAGGGGTCAATCTGACCTTTATCATCTAGCCCCTCATTGAGGAGGAAGCCATTTTCCCAAAAGAAACCCAAAAGTATGAGATAGCAGTTTACAAATGCCCACAGGGACAAAAATTAAAACTGTGAAATATGGGGAGGGTAACATCGTGTTGTGGGTCTGTTTTGAAAACAGAAATCGGGAAAGGGGTAATTCCATGATTACCATCTGAAATTAGGAAAATGACTTTTTTTTCTCATTTAAAATACAATTTTGAAATCAAAAATAATGTATTTTTTTACCATTACATGTGTTACATTAAAGGAGGATTAAATGAAAATAATACCTGCAGACATTTGCAGGTATTATGAAAATACATACTTAAAGTGTAAATGAACTCCATGAAAAAGCATCATCACCCCAGGCAACATTTGAAAAACTCTACCAAAGTGGGAAGTACCAGGAGATACGGAGGGGCGTGGCCAAGTGTGGAGGATTAGCACGAGCTGGGAACACGGGGGTGTGGCCTGGAAGACAGTCATGGCTAAACTGTGGCATGCCGCCGCCGAGCTCTGTGATGCCTCTTTTTACCTACGGTAAATGGAGAAACGAGGCTTCTTCTCTGCCATCCAACATAGGTAAAGAGAGGCTTTATGGAGCTCAGCAGCCAAACGACGTATCAGTTCAAGCTGTTGGCTCAGAGTGCTGAGTCAGCGCTGCCTGAAGCCAGCAGCACGTATAGTAGCAAGCTAGCAAAGAGAGCCTAGCACTACCATCGATGCTAAGTAGCTTCAGAGGGAACTACCTCAGCTTTTGTTTCCTTATTCACGGTGTGTTTAAAACATATAGGTTATAACTTATGGCTTTAAACCACTTCTACGTTGTGTTCCTCCAAGGTGTGATATATGGATTTCAGCTTTCTGTTTCTCTCAGCATGCTACTGTGTGTGCACGTAGCACCATAGACTGTAGCACACAAGATAAGCAGTTTCGACTCGTCACAGGGCGAGGCAGGTGTGTCTGAAAGAACTCTCATGTACCAGTCTCAGCCAATCAGAAAATTCAAATGCAGTACCACACAATGACCATGAACGGCAGCACATTTTTAGACCAAAAAATTCGGAATTTAACAAGTTTACACAAAAATGTCATATATATGCCCTTACTGAAAGATTGCATTGGTAAAAACCTATTTATACAGTTAGTAACACTTTAAAGGGTAACCAAAGCCATTTTAGGAAAGCCTCACCACTCTCCTATCAGTCCCATTGTAAGGAAATGTGGTTGCAGTTCCACCAGAGTTCCACTGGGTGCAAGATGAATGGGAGTCCATGGAGCTAGACGCTAAATTTGTCTCTTTCACCCCATTGCCATTGAGAAATCTAAGATTTGATTGTAGGTTTTACAAGTTAAACATCGGTTATACATCGAAAGTTAAATGAACGAGTACGTATGTCCTTTCGTTTTCTTACAGGTTGAGTTGTTGTTGCCCATAACTCGCTAGCATTTTGCTAATGACAACTGATTGGTCAGTGAAAGGACTGATTACAACCACATTTAGCGCTTGACGGCATTGTGGCATCTGAAGCAGTACCAGAATGTTGAGGCGGAGTTTGTTTGTTTTTTGACGTAACAACTTTTGTTGGTTGCTAGCTCTGTTATCTGCTTATGGTTACGTATGTAGTGTGAAGTTTAAAAGGAAAAACAAGGATTGCCGTAAAGCAGTATCTCTGGTCGTACAATGTGTATGACTTCATTGACATTTTAAAGTACTTCTTTAAAGCAAATAAGTGACTCTAAAAAAATCTAACACCCAGCAATGTGTAATTTCTTTGCATTTACTTTGAATACAATATTCAAATTACTAGACAAAAAATGATATCCTGGGAAAAGTGGATATTTAGGGGTATTGCTTCATAGACCTCCATTCATTCTGCACTCATCATGAGACTCTGCCTCGACAGCAGCACCTGCAGGCTGCAGACATCATTGTGTGCAGCAGAAAATGTGTGTTGCAAACAGATGCCCCAGGTATACAGTAACCAAGCATGATGATAAAATAATTCAGGAACGTGCAAAAAACAACAACTTTAACACCATCACAATTATTGCATTAAAAATGAACCCTTAGCCCAGATTTTATTTTCCATTTACTCATATCAGTTATTCCCTTTGTCATATTTAATGAGCAAATGTCAGCAAATAGGGGTAACCACCTGTATAACGGAGCATCCAGGTTTTTGAGCCATTTGTGCTGCAGGCAGTTCATAGCTCATCGCTACGGAGGTGTGGCTGAGACGGCATGTGTTTTATACCCCACCACGACCGGACTGCTGTCGTCACTAATCAAAGCCTACGTCAGAAACCCGAGCTGACCCGTTAGCAATGCAGGATTCCAGTACTAGTGAATTCTAGTGCAGTGTAATTGTTTAACCACTTGGGGCACTAAACTAACGGTTTTTGGTACAAAATGTATATTTTCACTAAAATTTACTAAAATACAAAAAATAATGACATGTAGATAGCGCTATTATAGAATCATTTATACAGTTTATCAACAAAGAAAGGGGATTTGGGGGTGAGTTGCACTTTAATTTTGATGTATAAAAATTATCAGTCTCATGGAAGTATAGTTAGCTTCTAGAGTTTAATACGCTTGTGTGCTACGAGTGTGCTACGCTTTACCAAAACTGTATGATTTAAGCACATCACATTTTGATTTATCTTATGTCCAACGGTTTTCAGTAAGATGTGAAATGTATTTTCAGAATAACAGACAATTCATTAAATATTAGTTAATAACCCCATTAAAAGAGGATGTATTCACTTGTCTCATCTGAAGTCTAAATGTTTTCAGTTAGATACAGTCCTAACTATTAAAGATGATCTACAGTAGTTTTTTTATTTTGTATTAAATGGAACTGAACTGCTGTGATGGACTGGCGACCTGTCCAGGGTGTACCCCGACTCTCGCCCGTTGACAGCTGGAGATAGGCACCAGACCCCCGCGACCCATTGAGGAATAAGCGGTTCAGAAAATGGATGGATGGAACTGAACTGCTTCCTTTAAAACCTTTTAAGCTTTAATCCAGCAGTCCATGTTTTCCACAAGCTGCCGTCTCTGGTTGGATGCCAAACATGTGAGAAACAATACCTGTTTGTTGCAGATCACTGTCTGAAATGCAGAACAGCAGGATATTGTAATATATACAAGGTTCAGGGTTTCTCTGCTGCATTATCTTTCTTTAAGGAGATATGAATGTGTAAGGCATGTAACATTGAACAAAGTGCTATTATAGAAAGCTGCAAAGGTTGTAAAGTTTACATTTCAAGCCGGCACCTTATCAGTTCATTTAATTGAGCCGTTTCTCTGGAAGCTAACATACAACTTCTAACTTTACTCCAGTAACTATGTCTATTTGATGTGCTTTTCTTGATTTGTATTCACATTAATATCCCTGTTCTTAGGTTTTATGTATATATATATATATATCCCAAGGCGTCCTGGCTGGCCTGGGACACCTCAAGTGGCAAGGGAGAAGGAAGTCTGGGTCTCTTTGCTTAAACTATTGCCCCTGGGACCCAACCCCGGATAAGCGGAAGGAGATGTACCTACCAACCATTAAGAGCTCGGGCTCCCATATAGTGGTTAGACACACCTACTCAATTAGTCACCCTCATTAAAGACATATCTCTTAACTAGTCACCTCTATAAAAGACACCTGTCCACAGAATCAATCAATCAAGCAGACTCCAAACTCTCTAAGATGGGAAAGACCAAAGAGCTGTCCAAAGATGTCAGATACAAAATTGTAGACCTGCACAAGCCTGGAATGGGCTACAAAACCATTAGCAAGACGCTGGAAGAGAAGGTGACAACTGTTGGTGCAATTGTGCAAAAATGGAAGGAGCAGAAAATGACCATCAGTTGACCTCGGTCTGGGGCTCCATGCAAGATATCACCTCGTATGGTGTCATTGATCCTTAGAAAGGTGAGAAATCATCCTAGAACTACACGAGAGGAGTTTGTTAATAACCTCAAAGTAGCTGGGACCACAGTCACCAAGAAATTACATTACACCGCAATGGATTAAAGTCCTGCAGAGCTCACAAGGTCCTCCTGCTCAAGAAGGCACATGTGCAGGCCCATCTGAAGTTTACTAATGATCACCTGAATGATTCAGAGAGTGACTGCGAGAAAGTGCTGTGGTCCGATGAGACCAAAATTCAACTCTTTGGCATTAAGTCAACTTGCCGTGTTTGGAGGAAGAAAAATGCTGCCTATGACCCCAAAACACCGTCAAAACGTCAAGCATGGAGGTGGAACCATTTTGCTTTGGGGATGTTTTTCTGCTAAAGACACAGGACAACTTCACCACATCAACAGGAAAATGGACGGAGCCATGTGTCATAAAATCTTAAACTGGGTCGTTAGTGGGCACAACAATGACCCAAAACATACAGCAAAGGCACCAAAGGAGTGGCTTAAGAAGAAGCACGTTAAGGTCATGGAGCGGCCTAGTCAGTCTGTGGACCTTAATCCAATAGAAAACCTATGGAGGAAGCTGAAGCTCAAAGTTCCACAGAGACAGCCTGGAAACCTTAGTGATTTAGAGATGATCTGCAAAGAGGAGTGGACCAAAATGCTTCCTAAAATGTGCACAAACTTGGCAATCAATTACAAGAAACGTTTGACCTCTGTGCTTGCAAACAAGGGTTTTGCCACTAAGTATTAAGTCGTTTTTTGTGAGAGGGTTCAAATACTTATTCCACTCAGTGAAATGCAAATCAGATTCTAGCTTTTATTTAAAGTTATTTGTTCAATTTTCCTTTTAATGTGCTCTCCGTTAAAACAAACCTACTTGTAAAATGATACTGTTCTGAGACTTTTAATTTCTTTGTTATTGGACAAACTTAAAAAATCAGCGAGAGGTCAAATAGTTATTACCCCCACTATATATATAAGATATATACACTTGAAAGTGAGCAAAGGGAAAACAGTAGAACACTGTTTGTTCTGGCAAAAACTGAAATGTAAGGAATGGGATTACCAGTGAGATCTGATGTTACCAGAAGGATTGGTTCTGGAATTTAGGAAGGATCCATGTTCCCTCGATGACAAAGAGGTGATGAGAAGTCTTGGTGACATACAGGAGGCGATATTAGAGCGATAAGCAGGTGATTGGACCCTTCTTCAATATGAAATAAGGTGATCACATGATCAGGACAAACCGCAGTCGGTTTTCCCTTTGCTCACATTCCACCAGTTTTGGATCAAGTCTGCATGCAACAGTCCTCTCACTCTGACAGAGCTGTTTCCTGACAGGATGTCAGAGCTTAACATTCCCTGAAGTGTATGCTTACAATGAAGAGTGGTCATTGCACATTATTTTGCTTAAGCTCCAGTGGCAAAGCAAAGTACGACCTTAGAGATGTAAGAGTTGACCTTAGGTGGCACAACAGAACCCTTTAGCCTGACATACCATTATAATAATATATGTACTACAACTCCCAGCAGACCTCATTAAGGTTCTTTCTACTGTTTTGATGGGACAGAATGGCACCCTACTTTCTCCACTGGACTATGCATCACTGCTCCAGGCAAGCAGGGGCAAAAGAATAGCAACCAGAATAAAGGACCATTGTCCACGTCCTGCCCACTCCTACTCACTGTGTCACTGTTCCTCCTTCAAATGCTGACCGTGCCAGCACAAGGCCTGTGCCAAAATTTTCCCGCTCTACTGGGCCTGAGAATTTGGAGCCACTTTAAACCTTTTGTTTAAGAGTCAGACTTCTGAGTCGGTGGTTGCTAACAGCTACCACAGATGTTACTGTGAGTCTCTAGTTTTCAAGTTGTTGTTTACGAAAACGGGTCAGCGACTTTTCCCTTTTTTTTTCTAGGTCAGCTAAATCTACTGAAAGCTGGGCAGAAGAAGCCCTGTCCAACACAAAGTTACCTTTCATCACTGCAATAAACTGTTGCATCCTGCCTCATTTCATTCCCAGTTAACATGTCTCAAAGACATTAAAATCTTACCGAAACCATGTGTTGGGTCAGTCCACTAAATATTAAATATCAAATACTAAATGGACTCAGTCTACCAGCATCCCAGTGGCCATCTCCTCCAAGCTCATTGGCCAGGCCAGCTGCTGTCACGGATGACGCACCAACGCAATCCAGCTACTAAACAGGGCGCTCACTATGGGCTCGCCCCTTTTCCACCAAGCTTTCAAGCTTGATGGAGGCAAATTCAAAGTTCTCCAGCTCACACCGATCTGGCGCTCAAAAGGAGAACTCCCTGTGCCCGCGAGCTATCCTTTCCCTCTTCCTTCTAGATTCTAGCGGCTGGTCCGACAAATTCAACCCCAAACTGCCCGGGCTTTCTTCCTTTTCCTCCTCCACGCACCGTGAATCATAGCTGGTTGCAGCCGGTACGGTTGATTGGCGCATTCCAAGCAGCCCTGGAGCGCTTCAATTTGTTCCCCTCTCTGCGCAACTCAGGTGAACGGATTAAGCCTTTTTTTTATCTTTGACCCCTTTAACGCCTCATCCTCCGATCATGGACTGAAGAATTCTTAAAAGTTGGAAATTCAATTTTCTTAATTTTCTGGGTGGAGCAGATAGATCAATTGTGCATGGTTTTTCTGCTGGAACTGGCTGATTGTCATTTAGAATAGATACCTTAGCCATTTTAGAATAGATTTTTTTTTTTTTTTTGTGATTGTGTGAGTTGTGTTGTGGTTTATTTGCAAAATTTTTTATATGTTGTGTGGTGGTTTATTTGCAGCATTTTTTTTATATGTTGTGTTGGGCTTTATTTGCAGCATTTTTTTATATGTTGTGTTGTGGTTTATTTGCAAAATTTTTTATATGTTGTGTGGTGGTTTATTTGCAGCATTTTTTTTATATGTTGTGTTGGGCTTTATTTGCAACATTTTTTATGTGTTGTGTTGTGGTTTATTTGCAACATTTTTTATGTGTTGTGTTGTGTTGTGGTTTATTTGCAACATTTTTTATGTGTTGTGTGGAGGTTTATTTGCAACATTTTTTATGTGTTGTGTGGTGGTTTATTTGCAGCATTTTTTATATGTTGTGTTGTGGTTTATTTGCAGCATTTTTTATATGTTGTGTTGATGTTTATTTGCAACATTTTTTATATGTTGTGTTGTGGTTTATTTGCAACATTTTTTATGTATTGTGTGGTGGTTTATTTGCAGCATTTTTTTTATATGTTGTGTTGGGCTTTAGTTGCAGCATTTTTATGTGTTGTGTTGTGGTTTATTTGCAACATTTTTTATATGTTGTGTTGTGGTTTATTTGCAACATTTTTTATATTTTGTGTTGTGGTTTATTTGCAGCATTTTTTTTTATGTGTTGTGTTGTGGTTTATTTGCAACATTTTTTATATGTTGTGTTGTGGTTTATTTGCAACATTTTTTTATGTGTTGTGTTGTGGTTTATTTGCAGCATTTTTTTATATGTTGTGTTGGGCTTTATTTGCAGATTTTTTTGTGTGTTTTGTTGTGGTTTATTTGCAACATTTTTTATATGTTGTGTTGTGGTTTATTTGCAGCATTTTTTTATATGTTGTGTTGTGTGTTTTATTTGCAGCATTTTTTATATGTTGTGTTGTGGTTTATTTGCAACAAGTTTTTTTATTTGGTTTATTGCATTTTATGTTGTGTTGTGGTTTATTTGCAGCATTTTTTATGTTTGTTGTGGTTTATTTGCAACATTTTTTATATGTTGTGTTGTGGTTTATTTGCAGCATGTTTTTATATGTTGTGTTGTGGTTTATTTGCAACATTTTTTATATGTTGTGTTGTGGTTTATTTGCAGCATTTTTTTATATGTTGTGTTGTGGTTTATTTGCAGCATTTTTTATATGTTGTGTTGTGGTTTATTTGCAACATGTTTTTATATGTTGTATTGTGGTTTATTTGCAACATTTTTTATATGTTGTGTTGTGGTTTATTTGCAGCATGTTTTTATATGTTGTGTTGTGGTTTATTTGCAACATTTTTTATATGTTGTGTTGTGGTTTATTTGCAAATTTTTTTATATGTTGTGTTGTGGTTTATTTGCAACATTTTTTATATGTTGTGTTGTGGTTTATTTGCAACATTTTTTATATGTTGTGTTGTGGTTTATTTGCAACATTTTTTATATGTTGTGTTGTGGTTTATTTGCAGCATGTTTTTATATGTTGTGTTGTGGTTTATTTGCAACATTTTTTATATGTTGTGTTGTGGTTTATTTGCAACATTTTTTTATGTGTTGTGTTGTGGTTTATTTGCAGCATTTTTTATATGTTGTGTTGTGGTTTATTTGCAGCCTTTTTTATGTGTTGTGTTGTGGTTTATTTGCAACATTTTTTATATGTTGTTTGTGGTTTATTTGCAACATTTTTTATATGTTGTGTTGTGGTTTATTTGCAACATTTTTATATGTTGTTTGTGGTTTATTTCACTTTTTTTTGTTGTGTGTGGTTATTGCACATTTTTTATATGTTGTGTTGTGGTTTATTTGCAACATTTTTTATATGTTGTGTTGTGGTTTATTTGCAACATTTTTTTATATGTTGTGTTGTGGTTTATTTGCAACATTTTTTATATGTTGTGTTGTGGTTTATTTGCAGCATTTTTTTTATGTGTTGTGTTGTGGTTTATTTGCAACATTTTTTATATGTTGTGTTGTGGTTTATTTGCAACATTTTTTTATGTGTTGTGTTGTGGTTTATTTGCAACATTTTTTATATGTTGTGTTGTGGTTTATTTGCAACATTTTTTATATGTTGTGTTGTGGTTTATTTGCAGCCTTTTTTTATGTGTTGTGTTGTGGTTTATTTGCAACATTTTTTATATGTTGTGTTGTGGTTTATTTGCAACATTTTTTATATGTTGTGTTGTGGTTTATTTGCAGCATTTTTTTATGTGTTGTGTTGTGGTTTATTTCAACATTTTTTATATGTTGTGTTGTGGTTTATTTGCAACATTTTTTATATTTGTGTTGTGGTTTATTTGCAGCCTTTTTTTATGTGTTGTGTTGTGGTTTATTTGCACCATTTTTTATATGTTTTTGTGGTTTATTTGCAACATTTTTTATATTTTGTGTTGTGGTTTATTTGCAGCATTTTTTTATGTGTGTGTTTGTTTATTTGCACTTTTATTGTTGTGTTGGGCTTTATTTGCAGATTTTTTTATGTGTTGTGTTGTGGTTTATTTGCAACATTTTTTATGTGTTGTGTGGTAGTTTATTTGCAGCATTTTTTTTATATGTTGTATTGGGCTTTATTTGCAGCATTTTTTATATGTTGTGTTGTGGTTTATTTGCAGCATGTTTTTATATGTTGTGTTGTGGTTTATTTGCAACATTTTTTATATGTTGTTGTGGTTTATTTGCAAAAATTTTTATATGTTGTGTTGTGGTTTATTTGCAAAATTTTTTATATGTTGTATTGTGGTTTATTTGCAACATTTTTTATATGTTGTGTTGTGGTTTATTTGCAGCATGTTTTTATATGTTGTGGTTTATTTGCAACATTTTTTTTCTGTGTTGTGTGGTGGTCTATTTGCAGCATTTTTTTATATGTTGTGTTGTGGTTTATTTGCAACATTTTTTTATATGTTGTGTGGTGGTTTATTTGCAACATTTTTTATATGTTGTGTTGTGGTTTATTTGCAAAATTTTTTATGTGTTGTGTTGTGGTTTATTTGCAACATTTTTTATATGTTGTGTTGTGGTTTATTTGCAACATTTTTTATATTTTGTGTTGTGGTTTATTTGCAGCCTTTTTTTATGTGTTGTGTTGTGGTTTATTTGCAACATTTTTTATATGTTGTGTTGTGGTTTATTTGCAACATTTTTTTATGTGTTGTGTTGTGGTTTATTTGCAACATTTTTTATATGTTGTGTTGTGGTTTATTTGCAACATTTTTTTATGTGTTGTGTTGTGGTTTATTTGCAACATTTTTTATGTGTTGTGTTGTGGTTTATTTGCAACATTTTTTATGTGTTGTGTTGTGGTTTATTTGCAGCATTTTTTATATGTTGTGTTGTGGTTTATTTGCAGCATTTTTTATATGTTGTGTTGTGGTTTATTTGCAACATTTTTTATATGTTGTGTTGTGGTTTATTTGCAACATTTTTTATATGTTGTGTGGTGGTCTATTTGCAGCATTTTTTTATATGTTGTGTTGTGGTTTATTTGCAGCCTTTTTATGTGTTGTGTTGTGGTTTATTTGCAACATTTTTTATATGTTGTGTTGTGGTTTATTTGCAACATTTTTTATATGTTGTGTTGTGGTTTATTTGCAGCATTTTTTATGTGTTGTGTTGTGGTTTATTTGCAACATTTTTTATATGTTGTGTTGTGGTTTATTTGCAACATTTTTTATGTGTTGTGGTTTATTTGCAGCTTTTTATGTGTTGTGGTTTATTTGCAGCTTTTTATGTGTTGTGTTGTGGTTTATTTGCAGCTTTTTTGTGTGTGTTGTGTTGTGGTTTATTTGCACCTTTTTATGTGTTGTGGTTTATTTGCAGCTTTTTATGTGTTGTGTTGTGGTTTATTTGCAGCATTTTTTTATGTGTTGTGTTGTGGTTTATTTGCAACTTTTTTTATATGTGTGTTGTGTGTTGTGGTTTATTTGCAACATTTTTTATGTGTATGTGTGTGTGGTGTTTATTTGCAGCATTTTTTTATATGTTGTATTGGCTTTATTTGCAGCATTTTTTATATGTTGTGTTGTGGTTTATTTGCAGCATGTTTTTATATGTGTGTTGTGGTTTATTTGCAACATTTTTATATGTTGTTGTGGTTTATTTGCAAAAATTTTATATGTTGTGTTGTGGTTTATTTGCAAAATTTTTTATATGTTGTATTGTGGTTTATTTGCAAAATTTTTTATATGTGTGTTGGGTTTATTTGCAGCATTTTTTATATGTTGTGGGTTTATTTGCAACATTTTTTTTCTGTGTTGTGTGGTGGTCTATTTGCAGCATTTTTTTATATGTTGTGTTGTGGTTTATTTGCAACATTTTTTTATGTGTTGTGTTGTGGTTTATTTGCAACATTTTTTATATGTTGTGTTGTGGTTTATTTGCAACATTTTTTTATGTGTTGTGTTGTGGTTTATTTGCAACATTTTTTATATGTTGTGTTGTGGTTTATTTGCAACATTTTTTATATTTTGTGTTGTGGTTTATTTGCAGCATTTTTTTTATGTGTTGTGTTGTGGTTTATTTGCAACATTTTTTATATGTTGTGTTGTGGTTTATTTGCAGCATTTTTTTTTATGTGTTGTGTTGTGGTTTATTTGCAACATTTTTTATATGTTGTGTTGTGGTTTATTTGCAACATTTTTTATATGTTGTGTTGTGGTTATTCATTTTTTTTGTGTTTTTTTGCAACATTTTTTATATTTTGTGTGTGGTTTATTTGCAGCATTTTTTTTTGTGTTGTGGTTTATTTGCAGATTTTTTATGTGTTGTGTTGTGGTTATTTTCAACATTTTTTATGGTTGTGTTGTAGTTTATTTGCAGCATTTTTTTATATGTTGTGTTGTGCTTTATTTGCAGCATTTTTTATATGTTGTGTTGTGGTTTATTTGCAGCATGTTTTTATATGTTGTGTTGTGGTTTATTTGCAACATTTTTTATATGTTGTTGTGGTTTATTTGCAAAATTTTTTATATGTTGTGTTGTGGTTTATTTGCAACATTTTTTATATGTTGTATTGGGCTTTATTTGCAGCATTTTTTATATGTTGTGTTGTGGTTTATTTGCAACATTTTTTATATGTTGTGTTGTGGTTTATTTGCAACATTTTTTATATGTTGTGTTGTGGTTTATTTGCAACATTTTTTTATATGTTGTGTTGTGGTTTATTTGCAGCATTTTTTATATGTTGTGTTGTGGTTTATTTGCAACATTTTTTATATGTTGTGTTGTGGTTTATTTGCAACATTTTTTATATGTTGTGTTGTGGTTTATTTGCAACATTTTTTATATGTTGTGTTGTGGTTTATTTGCAAAAAATTTTATATGTTGTGTTGTGGTTTATTTGCAACATTTTTTATATGTTGTGTTGTGGTTTATTTGCAACATTTTTTATATGTTGTGTTGTGGTTTATTTGCAACATTTTTTATATGTTGTGTTGTGGTTTATTTGCAGCATTTTTTATATGTTGTGTTGTGGTTTATTTGCAACATTTTTTATATGTTGTGTTGTGGTTTATTTGCAGCATTTTTTATATGTTGTGTTGTGGTTTATTTGCAGCCATTTTTTATATGTTTTGTGTGTGGTTTATTTGCAGCATTTTTTATATGTTGTGTTGTGGTTTATTTGCAGCTTTTTTTATGTGTTGTGTTGTGGTTTATTTGCAGCTTTTTTTTGTTTGTTGTGGTTTATTTGCAACATTTTTTTATGTGTTTGTGTTGTGGTTTATTTGCAACATTTTTTTATATGTTTTGTGTGGTTTATTTGCAACATTTTTTTATATTTTGTGTTGTGGTTTATTTGCAGCATTTTTTTATGTGTTGTGTTGTGGTTTATTTGCAACATTTTTTATTTTGTGTTGTGGTTTATTTGCAACAATTTTTTATGTTTGTGTTGTGGTTTATTTGCAGCATTTTTTATATGTTGTGTTGTGGTTTATTTGCAACATTTTTTAATTTTGTGTTGTGGTTTATTTGCAGCCCTTTTTTTATATGTTGTGTTGTGGTTTATTTGCAACATTTTTTATATGTTGTGTTGTGGTTTATTTGCAGCATTTTTTATATGTTGTGTTGTGGTTTATTTGCAGCATTTTTTTTTATGTGTTGTGTTGTGGTTTATTTGCAACATTTTTTATATGTTGTGTTGGGCTTTATTTGCAGATTTTTTTATGTGTTGTGTTGTGGTTTATTTGCAACATTTTTTATGTGTTGTGTGGTGGTTTATTTGCAGCATTTTTTTATATGTTGTGTTGTGGTTTATTTGCAGCATTTTTTATATGTTGTGTTGTGGTTTATTTGCAGCCTTTTTTATGTGTTGTGTTGTGGTTTATTTGCAACATTTTTTATATGTTGTTGTGGTTTATTTGCAAAATTTTTTATATGTTGTGTTGTGGTTTATTTGCAACATTTTTTATATG